>CM017478.2:2744502-3944502 GCA_007827005.2 Populus simonii
GGTGAATAAACCGGTAAATTTATATTATTTTTATCCATGCATACACATATTTTTTTTATTTTTTTATTTCTCCTATTTTTTATTTTTCTATTTTTCTATTTTATTATTTTTGGGGCTGGGCCCAGCTCAGCCCACATGGGCTGGGCTAAGCCCAGTCGGCCCAGCCTGGTCACTGGCCCAAGCCAGTGACCCGGCTGGCCACATGAGGCACGCGTGATCCAAATCACGCGTGCCTGGCCTTTGCTAATTAATTCAAAACAGGCGGCGAAAGTGAATTAACGAAAGGCAGAGGAAAACAGAGCAGAAGACTTACTTGGTTTTTTTTTTTGCAGAGTATTTGCGCGAGGTTGCCGAAGATGATGCTTCTGTTTTCGTATTGCCTTTTACTCCTTATGCTTGTATCTCACGTTGTATTCCTTTCCTGGATCTCTGTTTCAACTGTTTTTTTTTTCGTTTCTTTACTCTGTTTTCAGCACACCGTCTCAACTCTCTCGGCTGATTTTCTCTCTCGTTTTTCTTAAGTCAGAATTGGTGAGGGAAGCCTGTTTGGGTTCTGGAGATGAACCTAGAAGTTCCGTGCTTTGCTTGTGTTTCTCTTCTTGCTGGTTTCTTCTTTTTCTTTTTTTTCTCCCTCCCTCCAACTAACCAGCCCCTGTTCTTCGGTGCTCCTCTGCTTATATAGAGCCCGGCGGGTTGGTAACGGCGGTATGCTGAGGGTCGACCACCATTAAGGCGCCCATAACTGAAACCAACGGACGATTTACTGCTGCAACGTCTCTCGGCCTTTACTGTGGAAAACGGTCGCTGGTTTAAAGAAGAAGATGAACAGCGTCCCTTCAAAACGACGCCGTTTGGAGATAAACAGTGGCCATTTTCACTTTGACCCATGAAGTTTCGACAAGTTTATAATTAAGCCCCTGGTTTAAAACAGTAATTTTCCCTGCATTTCGGCGACTTTTACAAGTTAGTCCTTGGACTTTAATCTGATGCAATCGTGTCCCCAATTAACCCCAAACTTTGCTATTTCTTCAATTAAGTCCCTGATTTCATTAATTTAATTAAATCCAAAGTCCAATTAAGTCTAGAACTTATCAATTCTCCAATTAAGCCCCTGATTGGATAAATTAAATTAATTCCAAGCTTAATTAAGTCTCAAAACTTATCAATTCTCCAATTAAACCCTTGATTGGATGAATTAAATTAATTTCAAGCTTAATTAAGTCTAAAAATTTATCAATTCTCCAATTAACCCTTAATTGGATTAATTAAATTAATTCCAAGCTTAATTAGATTAATTCAAATTTTAATTAAACCCCAAAACTTCCAATCATTTGCCCTTAACCCAAATTTTAATTCATTCTTCATATATTTTATTTTACTTGTTTTTCCATCTTTATTATTATTATTTTTTCATCATCATTTTTTTTATTCTTTTCAGTAAATAAAATAATAATAATAATTAAAATAAATGGTCAAAAATTGGGTTATGACAACTTTTATGGTAACTACATGTTTAAACTAACTTTTTATATGCAATAATAGGTGTTTGTATAGGGTGTTTAGTAGAGGATAAATGTATTATGTGGTAAAAATTTGTTACTTTGCATATAACCTTTGAGGTGCCTTTGTTTTTAGTTGAGGATTTCAATGAAACACTGGATCATTTTAATGTAAGCAGTAAGTACCTGAATTTCATTGGCTCAAAGGAATTTTGCAACTTCATTACAAATTGTAACTTACTAAAGTATCATTTAATTGGTCATTGATACACTCGATTCAAGGACAATTGATAAACCGTATTGATAGATCTTTTACAAACCCGAATTGTCATATAATATTTTCAAGGCTAACACTCATACATTATCTTAGGGGCTTGTCAAACCACTATCAAATGTTGCTATGAATGTAAGTCATAAAACTAGGGATGGAAAGCATTTAGGTTTCTTAACTATTCGATTGAACAACCATTATTTTTAGAGAAACTCCAAAAGTTCTAAGCTGGGACATGTTTAGAGCACACTGGCAATTTTTTATTGGTAAAAAAGATTGGTTATTTGGCATCTAAAATTAAAAAGTATAACAAACTAAATTTGGCAATCAAGATAAAAAGTTGCTACAAATTCATAATCATCTTCAACAATTGGAAAAGAAAGAGGAGAATCATTCTCTAGCATAACAAGAGATCATCGAATTGCATAGCTTAAGCTCTGAGCACTAGAAAGTAAGTATATATGTTAAAGCCATTTAGAGGAAAAAGTTTAGACATACTTGGTGTAGATTGGCAGATGGAAACACAAAATTCTTCCATTTGATAGCAAATATCAGAAGGGGATGAAACAGTAATGAAGTGATTTTGGATGGCTTCATGATAGCTAATGAAGTGATTCATAGTATCAAGAAAAGTGGTCAAAATGGGTTTCTACTGAAAATAAACTTCAACAAGACTTTTGATTCTGTTAATTGGGTGTACTTAGAAGAAGTAGTACACGAGGTTTATAAATAAATGGCTATCTTTAGTTCACAAATGTATTTCAAGATCTCAACTAGCAATTCTCATTAATGGCTCTCCAAGCCAAGAATTTAGAGTTTAATGTGGTCTACCACAAGGTGATCCTCTCTTCCCATTGCTCTTGACATATCAATTAAAGGGCTTCAACTACAAACTACTTTAAGGGCATTGATTTTAGAAATTGGAAATTTCTTAGCCATCTCCAATATGCAAACGACATTTTGGTGTTTATGCAAAATGAGTATAAATCATTAACTCATCTGAAAAAGGATTTTGAGGTGGTTCAAATTGACATCATGCCTAAAGGTTAATTTCCATAAGAGCTCTCTTATAGGTTATAACCTTGATGAAGATTATATGATTGATATGGTAAATACAATTTACTATAAATGGAACACATTGTCAATCCAATACTTAGGAATCCTTTAGGTGCAAACCTGAAAAGACTTTCAACATGGAAGCTAATTGTTAATAAAATTATAACAAAACTGGAAAGATAAAAAAAAAAAAAATTAAGCCTGACTGGATGTGTATGCCTTCTAAAAACTATTCTTTCCTCACTACCATTATATTATATGTTAGTATTTCTAATGTCAAAAGGTGTCGCCAGAGTTATATCATCAACTCAAAGATGGTTTATATGGGATGGTATTTCAGATGGAAAAAGCTCTGCAAGGTTTCTTGGAATGTTATTGTCAGAGAAAAAGGCAAAGGTGGTTTGGGTATGGTGTCTTTGCAAGGCAAAAATAAGGCAATGTTATTCAAGTGACTATTGGGATTGGGAGATAATAATTTAGGAGGGTGGCAAGATTTCGTTCACACTATATACTGACTTCTTTATGTAAACAGACTTTCTCTTTTCACTCGAACTCTATTAGACACATGAAGAAGAATTTATTTCATCATCAATACGGATTCAAAAGTTTCTTTAGCCTTCAAAAATAGATGCGAATTCAAAGTTGAAAATGGAGAGACTATAAAATTTATGGAAGATAAATGGCTACCAGGTTGACTTCTAAAATATTGTTTTCCGTTGTTATATGCCATCTCATCAAACCATTCCATATACTATGTTGAGATAGGGGAGTATAGATAGAGTATTGAGAGTGGAAATTTAATTGGAAATTATCATTGCACAATATTGAATTTTCTCCAATATCAACAACTTCTTGCATTAATAAGAGGGATCAGTTTGAGTACCAACAAGAAAGATTTAAAATGATAGGACCATAGTAGTGAAGAAAGCTATACAACAAAATCTAGCAGCAATATCATTGATAATATTGAATTCTCAGGTACTTTTACTTTCACTCCACTATTATGGAAATGTCTTGCACCTCCTAAGATTGAGAGATATTTTTATGGTCGGTTTTGCAAGAAAGAGTATGTTCAAGAAGTTTCTTGATGCTAAGGAATTTAATCCATCCCGGTCAAGCTTCGTGTCAATATGTAATGTTTGAAATCAAGCATGCGGCATTTATTTCTACATTGTCATGGTTCTTAGAAATTTTGGTAGCATTTCATAAACTGGTTTGGATTTAGTTGGTGTATGCCTCAAACAATTGAACAGGTTCTTTTCAGTGAGGTACTGACTACAAGCAGATTTTAAAAGAAAGTCTTAACTTTGTTAACGTTAGTGTCTTGTGGGGTATCTAAAATGCCAGAAACAGATTCATTTTTTTAGGATGAGGTGATGAATTGAAACAAAATGTTTGACTTTACACTTCACTTGCTATCACTTTGGTTTAACTCATTGGCTACAAACTTTACATACTCAGAAAATGATATTTTTAGAAGACCTCCAGTTATTTTGAAGTGGACAAACTGGTGACATTCTCTTAGCCATGAATAACTCTTTTTCTTTGGTAGAATGTTTATTTTTTCATATCTTATATAACTTTCTCCCATGTCATTTCATATAGATCTTCATCAACTTAATAAAGTTCTACATTCATCAATAAAATTCAACTATTATATAAAAAAGAAAAAACAATATTTACATGTTTTTCCTTATGTCTTTTTATATGAATCCCACGTGAAAAAAATTACCACACTCCATCCCCATCGTATTTCTAAACACATAATCAACTAGTAAGGGAGTCAAGCTAGAGGAAGCCATAATCAAGAAGGATTAATTAATTCAAGTCCCTCGTATAATACTTAAACCCCCCACTTCTCTATATATCTGAAGCTTTAAAAGGAGGTTTGACATCAAATTTCCCTAGTCAACCTCATCCCTGCGTGCAACCATGGAAGAATGTCAATGGTATCATTTTAAACCATCTTATAGCTTAGCTTAGAATATACCCGTCTCTCCGTTCTTCGCAGTTAATAGAATATACTCGTCTGCGTACAGTAGCTAATAGCTAGGAATTGTAGGTTAGGGTTCCGGACATTGGCTCTATAGAGTCAGTCCTCTTTATAGCTAGTTAGCTAGGCCAAAAATCAAATTATAAGTACCATATATATTTAATTCTATAATATATTTGTCACCTCAGTAATTGATTAATTCAATTCGCTTTCATTTATTTCGTACATGAATGCTAGGCAGGCTTTGCCTTTGGTGCACAAAAATTGGCTTTTGACTCACTGTTCTATAGGAGCAATGTTGTAGCAATAATTAAGCAATAATGATAATATCCAATTTCAATGAGGACAAAAGGGCACCCAACCATCCACTTAAATTGAATCGATCATTCCATCATGATAATGACCAAGGGATTTGTATCATACCCTCAAGGTAACTGAGGGCCTGAGGGGCAGCTAGCTGCATGCTCCCAGACCGTGCATTGACACAGATATTGACACTACCCCAAGAAATGAATTTAATTTATAATTAGAGAGAGAGAGAGGATATATACATCGGTATGATAAGAAGGAGGGGTAATTCCAAAAATGATGCACAGTAACTCTCTTAGCAAAAGTGTAACTCCATTGCATTACAGTATAATAAAAAAATATCTGGTAATTTTACTGTGTATCACCTTATAATAAACTATTTATTTTAATAGTTTTTGTCTAAATTTTTATATTTTTTTAATTTTATATTTCAACTAAAAATTGAGTTTTATAATTTATTATGATTTGCTTTATATATGATTAGTTTGATCTCATGACTTGTATCATAGTTTTAACGGTTAATTCGGTAGATTTAAGATTTTCTTAAATGACATTATTTTTTTTTATTTCATCATTTAATATTGAATTGATTGAGAATTAGGTTCTTTATTTATTTTAATTTATTTTTATAAGATTATCTCAATCTCATAACTTAAGTGACAAATTTAGTGAGTTAACCCAATTGATTCAAGTTTTTTTTTATCTTTTTTAAATGTTATTTTTTGTAATTCATCTTTCAGCAAGGAGTTGATTATGAATTAGGTTTTATGATTTATTTTTATTTGCTTTTTATGATGTTATCCCGGTTTTATAACTCGGGTCATGTATTTTGTGGGTTAACCTTGGTAGACTTAAGTCGTTTTATTGTATCCTGTTTCTGGATTGATTTTTTTAAAAAAAAGTCAACGTTTAACAATGAATTTATTGAAAATTGAGCTTCATACTTTGTTTTGATTTACTTTTTATCAGGTTATGACAATCTCATAACCTTGATCGCATGTTTGACAGGTTAATTCAATTTGACTCAAGTTATTTTTTTGTTTTTTCTATGAGATTATCCTGATCTCATAACCTGAGTCACAAGTTTGACATATTAACTAATGTCAATTTTTTATTATTATTTTTAATTAATTTTTTTCAATTATATTCTTCAATAATGTGTTGATTAGGAATTGAGTTTCATAATTTATTTTGATTTGTTTTATATGGAGTTAACATGGTCTCATGATCCAAGTTGAGGATTTGACAGATTAACCCGGGTTGACCCGGATCGATTCAATATATTATCATTTCAATATTATTTTAAAAAAGATATATCTTCAAGTTTTGTGAATCAAATTATGTTTTTATTGGTCGTTCGAGTTTTCTTTAGACCCTTCAAGTCGATTAGGTTACATCGAGTTAGCCTCATGGTTAAAATAAATTACTAGAAAAATGTTTGCAATTCCAGTATGCTTTTTTTGTATGTATAACAAAAATTTGATCCCACCCATGCCATATCGTGGGAAAACGATCTAATTCTAGCCATACCACAACCAATACTCATATGTTAACATAAAGTAAGGACAACCATAACATATAATCAAACAAGGGAACAAACATATGTATTGAACTCTATGAAATACATCTGATGGAGAACTAGAAATAGATGGGGATGTAAGAATGTGGTGAACATTTGAGGGGAGAGCAAAAATGTACAAAATAAGAGACAATTCACGATCTATACATAAATGTCCCTATGTCAAATAGTACAAAAGGCATAAATTAATATGTGTAGAAAAGGAGAGAAAAAAAGAGAAATCATAAAGGGTTGTTAGGTCAAGAGAGAAAATGTAGACAAAGAAAAGGTCGAGGGAGGCAGGAGGAGGAGAGGGGCAGTTCGGATTTAGAGCAAGTGTGAAAGGCACGAGACAGAAGGAGAACAATAAATGAGAGGTAAAGGAAGGGTGATGAGGCATATGATAACCCTCATGATCGTCACGTCGTTTTTCATTTGCTACTCCCGATAATCCTCCCAGAATTCCACGCTTCCCTTGCTCATCTTCTTTCTCTCTCTCTCTCTCTCAACTTTTTTTTGCTTTTGTCCTCTCCTATTACTACTACTACTAGAGTATAGTATACTTACTTTCTCACACTTGAAAAAACACAAGACTTGTCTTTCTATTTCTCACTCTAGCTAAGATACAGCCTAGTCAACTTCATGTCTTGCCCTCACTTTTGTTTTTGTTCCATAATAAACCAACACATATAACACCCATTTCCTTACCTATCTCTTTGTAGATGTAGATTTGTAGTGATCAATCCACATCTCTTTAAAGTCCGGAAACTCAAATTCTGCTTCAATCTTAACCTTTTTAAAATAAATAAAATAATAAAAATTAATCACTACTTCTCTATATTTCTTGCTCAGCAGCTTACCCCCAACATTTTCAACTAGCTAGGGCAACACCTTTTACTATAAATGAATAACATCTATTACCTATGTTGTAAAGGTAGGGGCAACATTTTTTGAGTCACCTTCTAGCTAGCTCCATACTATTCCCTTGCATGCTCCTTTCCTGTTCCTGCTAAACCATGACCATTTTTTTCAGCCCAATTATTTCAACACACATTTCCCTGTGAGGAAAAAAAGGAGTGGGAGGGATCTACAAAAGAATCTACTTTAGTACTCCTCTTCTTCTGGTTTCACTATATATCCAGTTCTGTCGCTAAAACTTTCCATTCTGTTCTCTTTAACCCTTCTCTTATTTGTCCTTCAAGCTTGTTTATACGAAAATGTGGATGATGGGTTATAATGATGGTGGTGAATTCAACATATCAGATTCTTTCAATGGCAGGAAGCTTAGGCCACTAGTTCCAAGGCCAATACCCTCTACAAACAACACTCCAACTGCTCTAGTCCTCCTTGCCTTGGCAGTCGCCTTCATAACACCGATTTCTTTGCACTCAATCAGTATCATCTGGGTATGCATCTTTCTTTTCTTTTCTCTCGCTCCCTCTGTCTGTCTGTCTATTCAGGTGTGAGTTACTAATTGAATGTAAATAAATTATAGTCCTTCATGTTTGCTTTTGTAGCAAGTATGGCTGATCAAAACAAAAGAGAATTCAACACACAGCCAGTTGTAATGAGCTCAAGATGGAATCCAACACCGGAGCAGTTAAGGACCCTTGAAGATTTGTATCGAAGAGGGACTAGAACACCCTCAACTGACCAAATTCAAGACATAACCGCACAGCTTCGTAGATATGGAAGGATTGAAGGAAAGAATGTGTTTTACTGGTTTCAAAACCACAAGGCAAGAGAAAGGCAAAAGCGTCGACGTCAAATGGAATCTGATTCTTTTGATGGTCATCAGCAAAATGGACATGGTATTGAAATCTTTGAAAGGAAAGAATCAGGTAAGAAAGAAAGAAAGAAAAAAACCCTTCAATATTAGAGTATCAACATGCCCTTTTAGAGTTATTTCCAATCCTGGGCTTGAAAGAGATAGAAATGTTTGATATGTACGGCTTTCTGTGAATTCCATTTTGTTGTTAGTTAGAGAAGCCTGATAGCATGTATGTCTTGCTTTTTAGTATTGCAATTGTTGGTTTTAGAGAGGTGTAAAGTTGCGTAATCTTTTTTTTTTCTTTTTGTCTACAGAGGCAAGTAGGACAGGTTATGAAGGTGAACAAACCAAGAACTGGGCTCCCTCTACAAACTGCAGTACACTATCAGAGGTCTATTCTTTTTACTTACTATATAACCTTCCTTTGTCTTCCTTAATGGATTAAGGAAGGCTCCTTTTTTTCTTAAAAAGAGAGAAAACTTAGTACAATACCTTTACTTTAATCCCTAAAAAGGAACATAACACAAACATTAATTAAGCAGTTTTAATAATGTTGTTATGATTAGAAGTGCATTTCCCTTTGGTTTTAGGTCTGTAGAGTTTAAAGAAGAAGCTTATGTAGTAGGGAGATATGGAATTGAAGAAACAACAAAAACTTTGTTTGTTGGGAAATGAAAAGGGTTTAAAAGCTGCATTCCTTCCTTTCTGTCGGGGCTGCTGTTATGAAACTAGCTGGGTTTTTTTGGGTCTTGTGCTTATTATGCATTCATGGCATTGTGAAGGCCAGTTCTTTGGGCACCCTTTCTTTTCTTTTTTTATTCCATGGAATATCTGGGCACCTTGATAATGAAAAGACAAAATACCAACCCTAGCAGTAGAAGCAATTTGGCTTCTTACACTCTTCAATAGTTTTGATTTTTGTTGTTGTTATTCAGAAATAACTCGTATACAAACCGTGACCCCATTATTACTTGAATACTGTTAGATAGTAGTATAGATTCATATGTAAACAACACAAGGATCATAGAGTTTTTTGGCACTACTCAAATTCTTTTTTCTTTTTCTTTTTTTAATAAGACAATAGCAAGAAAAATCATGTTTTGCATGGTCGTCATTAAATTTCAGGAATCTGTTTCAATATCAAGGGCAACAAAAGGAGCAATGGCAGAGTACTGTAGACCAGATGGATGGATGCAACTCGATGAAGGAGAATTACAGCATAGAAGGAACTTTATAGAAAGGAATGCCACGTGGGAGATGATGCAGTTGTCTTGTCCATCTCCCACCCACCAAAGAAACACTATCTCTAGTACTAGTAGCACTACAACTATGTCAAAACAAGGAGCAGCAGCAGCGAAGCTCATTAAGGCTCATGACCTCAACGTCTTTATAGCACCTTACAGAGAAAATGGGCATCATGGAGCCCTTATTAACCAGTTCAATAGCAGTGTCATCAATGACGGAGATGAATCCAGAGGTGGTACTGGGGAATCTCAAACCCTTCAACTGTTTCCTCTTCGTAGTGGCGGTGACGGCAACAATAATATCGAAAGCATTAACGAGAGAGAGTGAGGTATCAGTTTCTGCTGCTGAAGCTTTGAATGCTAATAACTTCGCTCCTTGCCAGTTCTTTGAGTTCCTTCCACTGAAGCACTAATGATGACCATCCCAAGCAAGACTCTTCTTCTTTTGTTTCATTTTATGAGTACTTTGCCATGTATGTAACATGATGGGGTTGTGTTGGGGGTTTGGACATTGTAATTTTGTTGGAAAATGGGAAGTGCTGTTTCTTGTTTTGAGATCAAGATGTTACATTTCATGGCATTAGTGCAATGGTCCATGGAGAATGAAAAGGGAGGGATTTCCTTAAAATGCATTTGGACCATGTTAGTTGAATCCATGAAGAAACATCATTTAAGAGAAAGTTACAGAGAGCTGGTCAATGTTGACAGGATAGCTAGCTAGCTAGCAAGCTAGGCCTTGTTTGAGTAACTGAAATCATGTGCATGTGGGATGTTTGGGAGAAGGAAAGGATAGAGAAACTTGAGTTATCCAATGAAGAGATCAAAAGATGGAATTGGATGTGAAAGTTTGACGTTGAGATTAGGGATGGATCTCAAATGGGAATTGAATATGAAACACTTCGATGCTGAAGATGAGCCAAAATGAGAGCTAGACAGGAAAGCCAGCATTGATGTTGAAATGACTAGAAATTTAGTTTAGGGAGGTATTTTGTTCTTTTGTTACATAATTAGAATCTAACATGATATATCGTATTAATTAAAGTAGCATATATTAATAATGCGATTTGAGGGAACCAACAATTAATGAGGATGACGAAAGATCAGCACCTTCGCTTGCCTCGTAAAATAAAAATGAAAAAGACAGCTAGAAACAAACCAATAAGTAATGATAAATCCAAAACTTTGGATTATTACCATTTAATTTGTGCTTAACTTATTAATGGAAGTTGGTAAAGAAATGATGAGCATCTGCAGTTACATATATTGACGGAGGCCTCTGCCTAAACTATAATGCAACGTCCTCTCTTGGTGTGTGTGTTTGAAAGTTGAAGTATTACATATTGATGCTGATGATGCTATTATTAGTTTAATATATGTTGTAAGAGGAATCAGTAGATCATCTTCTTATTCATTCTTAAAAAACATTGGAGCATCTTGATCAAATTTATATATTGATGGGTTTTTTTTGGTGTTGTTCTGAAAGTATTTCGGTATTGTTTTAATTAATTGTGGGAATATCTTGTTCAAATAGTGTTTTAAAGGAAGATATGATTTATATTATTAAAATACTCTAATCTAAGAAAATATAGGTGTAAATTTCCATTGGTCATGTATAAAGCCTATCTTCTACCTCCAAATACTATTTAAGATGTTTTAGCAAACTAATTCCTTGGCATGCTATTACTAATCCCCCCTTCAAAACCAAAAAAAATTCTTTGTGATTATAAATAAATAAATAAAAAAAAAACTTATGTGCTTGTGGAAGCATGTTATAAGAAACTATGTTTGGCTAGGCCTTAGATTGTGAAATATTGCATGAATTTTTTTAAAATGAATAATTGAGTAAATCTTATAGATAGTGATATCAATTTAAAACCATAGCGTTAAGTGTCATTATCTTTGTTCAAAATATATATTAAATAATTATGTATCAGTTATTGAATAGATACTAGATTTTTTTGCCCGTGCGACGCCGTTGGGCAAGTCAATATTTTTCTAACATAAAAAAGATAGTCAAACAATTATAACTTGAGTAAATTCTGGTTAACTTGACTAACCAGCAATCTAGGATAACCCTAGAGGAAAAAAAGAAAGTTCAGGGCCAAATAGGCTAATGTCAAAGAATGAAAAAAAAACCCGAAGTTAAATCGGGTTAATCTTCAAAACCAACAACTCTAACATGAGACCGAGATAACCATACAGAATACCAAGAAAAGTCTTGAATAAATTTCTTAACCATCAAAAATTAAAAAGAAAACAAATAATAATCAAAACAATGAGGACCAAATCTGATATAAAAACTAATGAAAGAAAATAATAAGGGACTTAATCAAAAAATAAAATAAAATAAAAAAGATAAAAAAAGAGCAATTAAAAGAATGAGAACCAAGATTGGATTAAAAACAAATGAAATAAAATACCAAGGGATAAAATTGAAAGAAAAAAACAAATTAAGAAAAGGATTAAAAAAGAGAAATTAAAAAAATGAGATAAAATGTTGAGGGACAAAATTGAAAGGAAAAAAAAAAAACCAAGAAAAGGATAAAAAACAACAATCAAGAAAATGAGTATCATATTTGATATATAAACAAAACAAAATCAAATGGAAAGGGATGAAATTTTAAAAAATAACTAAAAAGAATCCAAAATTAAAAAACCAATCAAAAGAAAGAAGATCGTATTTGAATTTTTTTTCTCTAATATTTTTTTCTATAAAAATAATGCTATTTTTTAGTTTTTAGTTGAATTAAAAATGAATTAAAAATCAAGTGATTAGCTAGGAGAAATCCATGTCAACACTTGTTGATTTTTTTTTATCATTATTGTTTTATGAAAATGATATCATTTTTTTACTTTTAGCTTAATAAAAAATAAATCGATTAGCTAGGAGAAAATCATGTCAACACTCGTTGATTTTTTTACCATTAATTTTTTTTATCAAAATAATATCATTTTTATTTCATGCACAATAAAAAATTTTGATTGACCCCTGTAACTGAAAATAAAATGACGAGAGTCAACTCCTGGACAATTACATTGTGTAATAAAGATATGAAAATATAAAATTACCCATGAATGCTTGTTCAACTATTTAGTTTTTTAAGGGAGGCATCAATCACTATGAATTGTATTGTGCACAATCCATATTAAAACGCTAGTGCCTTTTAGTTTTATTTGTAATGTAATCCTTTATGCATATATCCAGGTTATCTCTATGTATTATAATTGGCATGATTTGTAAATTTATAAATGAATTTCTATATGATTCTTTTTAATTCAAGAGTTATAAAAGAATATGATTCATTACCACTTATCGAGTACTACTTTTTTATGCAAGAGACATAGAATATGATATGGGCTTAATGAATACTTCTTCCTTGTTGATGGATTAACAAACTTTGGGCAAGCCCCTTTTGTTTCAAAAGAGTATTAAACATTAATGAACTACGAGTAAATATATATTGCATCATTACTAGGCTCAATTAAAGTTTATTGCTTTAGTCAACGACCAGGTGATTTTTTTTTAATTATTATTTATAATGGAGAGGTTTGACCTTGAATTAATAAACTTTAGTCAACGACGAAGTTACAGCTCTAGAAGAAAGAAAGAATGGTGAATTCAATTCTTTAGACATGTGATTCTTAAAAAAAAAAAAAAAACCTGGGATATTGGAAGCTTCATATATCATTTCTGTAACATGGTTGTCTAAGCCAAGCATGGATCATAGAGTATTGTCTTTGAAATTTGGAGGTGGAAAATAATTGTTGTGTCAATAGAACAAATGGCGTGTGTGTGTGTGTGTGTGTGTGTGTGTGTGTGTGTGTGTGAGAGAGAGAGAGAGAGAGAGAGAGAGAGAGAGAGATGTCCTAGCCATTAATGCAGTAACATTGAGAGATGGCTAACACGACAAGCTAGCCAGAATTATTTTCGAAAGATCATCACGGTCGGTTCCTCGGCAAAGCGCATTGTCTCATTTCACACCTCTCCTTGCTTTTTCCTTTCCTTTCTTTCCTTTTCCACTTCTTCACAACCACTGAATCATAGTGTACTGATCTCTTAATTTCTCTCGTTTCTATCTGTGCAGAAGCAGCAGCAACAGCAGCAGCAGGAGGAGGCAGCAGCCTGATCACCAATATGTTTTCAAAAGGGGACAAAGACTTTGAAATCAAACTAGAGAGAGATAGAAAAAAGAAGGGGAGCTTCTTTCTTTCATGCATGCTACTTTTCCCTTATACCTTGGAATTAGGGATGGGATGATACCATTTCTCCCTCTTGTAATAACAAGACCAAAAGTAGAGTCAAATGCAGGCGTAACAGATTCTATTACTGAGTCAAAAGTATATATCTATAGTACTCTACGTTTTGCCTTTCAAACGATACATTGTGATCCACATTATTTTATATATATATATATATATATATATATATATATATATATATATAAACAGTATCATTTAGGATTCTTTAACCCTAAGAAAATCACAATAATTTTCTTTTAGATATGCTAATTTAAATGTGAAGGGTTCTTCAAACAGTTCTCTAGCTTGATTACGAGAAAAATGTTTAACCTAATGCATGTCTTCAAGCTTGGATCCATTCCCGTTTGCCCCATTTTCATGCCCTTAACAATTTTATTCGTGCTTGTGTGTCCATTAATAAATAATAACTTAATTCATCACATCTTGAATTTATTTTTTAAAAAATTATTAGTTTAAGTATCACATAAAACCACGGGATATTTATATTTTTATTGATTTTAAAATTTTAAAAAAATTAATATATATAAAAGTTGCCCTGCGCATCATGGTTAAATAATAATAATAATAATGAACTTATTGTGCTGAGAATCAAATTTGCCATATTTCCTATTCATTTGGAGTAACGATTTACCTAATTAACCGAGCCATGAAATGTCCACTCATGAGTTTCTGCAACCTGCAGTTTACCTCTCATCATGCATTTAATCTATTCACTTGCTTGTTAAATAACTGTACAAGATGGGCAGCCACATGTTGTACTATACTCAGGCTATAATTTAACATAGAGCTAGCTAGCAGTGTCTAGCAATATTAGGTTTGACAATTTTTTTAAAGCAAATTTGGGCTCAGTTTGGTTTTCCTAGAGAGTTTTTTCCTAGACTAGCAAGGTAGTAGGAAAAGATATTTCCCAAACTAATAATACGTGCAGGTATATATGTGCATTGCGCATGGAGCCCATGGTCAACCACAAATCTCTATTCTTTCGTTCCTTTCTCAAATATTTCACTTATGGAAAAGTCAACATACATTTTATAAAGATCCAATAACATGGAAAAAACAAAAACATCTAATGGCTAGGAAAAAAAATGACATGAAAAGAAAAAAAAAAAGGAAAGAGAGAAGGAAAAAAGAAAAGAAAAGAGGTGTTCGGAGCTTCAATAATAAAACTTTCAGTATCACCAGAAAAATATTGACAAAATAAATTCATAGACACTATTAAAAAATCAACTTCAGAGCTATTGATAAGACAAACGTGTATTCTAAAAGCAATGATATGTTCACTTGTTAGTATCTCATCACCAGCTCAGAAGGTGGCTTTCATGGTGCTTATAGATTTGCGTTGTCGATATCTTTCTAATGGTACTGGGAGTTTTATAATCGTAGCTCCGATGTGTCTCCAACATGTATTTCTACCTTTGTTTTATTTTTCTTTTCTCTCTTATCTTTTGTTTTTTTTTGCCATGTTATTTTTTATATATAATCATTGGATCATTTGTGTTTCTTTTGTACCATTGGATCTTTATAACAATATTTGTTAATTTTTGCATAGATGAATTATTTGAGAAATTAATGGAGAAATTGAAATTTGTTTGTTCCACATATGATATATGCACAACACACACCTAGTTGCCCATATATATTATACTAGTTTGGAAATATATTTTTTCTACTGTGCTAGACTAGAAAAAAAAAACTCTTTTCTTAAATTATCGAAGGCCTATAATTAAGATATAACTATATATGCTTGGTTTTGTAATTTTACCCTTCTAGTTTCGATCGAATGATCTCTCCCAACAAGAGGAGAAGTACCCGATCTTTTTGCAAGATTCCATTATATGAAAAGAAAAGGGAATGATGAATTTAACCCAAGTTGCTGTTCATTTTCTTGGGGGAAATTTCCCAGGAATGTGTTTGATTAAATTAAACTAAATAAGCAATAGACAATTATTTTCATAATTAATGTGGCTGTTTTTTTATTTGTTCAATCTTTCATTGACTAGTCTCTATCATATTTGTAACTAAAAACATTTCAAACGAAGGAAGCAAACTAGTGGGGGTAAAAGAATAGGCAAGAAATCAGGAAATTACATGATAATAATCAGAAAAGAGCAAAAAAATTGTTTTGTTGTTTTCTTAATTTCTTGGACAGAGGATGAGACAGGTGATTGGGTTGCTGTGTATGGAAACAATGGAATGAAGAATGTGGAAATGGCAGGGAGTGAATTGACTGAGCCAAGAGGGCCTAAAGGTTGCAGTCTGCCATGGAAATTGACAAGACCTGAGACTATGAGACATATGGAGACAGGGAGGTGGTGGACCAGAGATGTTATCCTTGGTGTAGTTAAGGCCATCATGTGAACTCCTCCCCCTTCCCTTGTATTTTTGAGCTCTGTATCATGTGAATGTGATCTCCTATTCGATTATCATGAGCTCATCATGTCATGTCTCATTCCTCTTCTGCCCAACGCCAAACTTGAATAATCTTATGTAGTTAAATCTTGTCCCTTTCTCTCTTCACTGGACGCATGGAATTTTGAGGACATTGCTACGGGGAGGGAGGGGCCTCCAAACTCTCAAAGAAAGCTATAATATAATATAATATAATCCTGCCCTAGGGAAGGGACTTGCTTTACAAAACGAAAGGAAAGGAAAGGAAAGGAAATCAACTCGCAGCTAAGCTCGTTCTTATCCCATCATTTTATATAGCTTCGCACATAAATGAATATGACCAACATTATCTATATATATTACTTGTGTATTGAAGATAATAATATTATAATAATTTTAATTATAAAATAAAAATTAATTTGATAGGTTAACTCGGAACCTAGACTAGTTTAAGTTTAAGAAGAAATAAAAAAAATTGATTTAACTTGTTCTGATAAAAAACTCAGTTCAACTTGAAATAAAATAATAATAATAACAATTTTTATCATTGTTCTAGTTTATCCCCGATTGAGTTTTAAAACTATAATAATAAAAAAAATTATCCTTATCCTGGTTAACCCCGATTGAGTTTTAAAACTATAATAATAACAATTTTTATCCTTAAATTAACCCAAGTTAATATGGGTTGACCCTCCTGATTTGTGACTATGGATTTAACTAGTGATCTAGGCTTTACTATGGATCGACCCTCGAATTGGATTTTAAAACTATGATAATAATCATTTTTATCCTTACATGTTTTATTTGGACAGTTTTGGAATTGAGATTTTTTTACAAGGATATTTTAGAAATAAAAAATAATAAATATTACCTATGGAGACATGTCTTTTATGTACCTTCTATTTTGAAAGTACATAAATTCACTTTAAAATTGTCTTAGATACAAATTTATTCTTATGTCTTTGTTTCTTCAATCAAACACAATTCTATCTTTATAATTTGTGTCCCTTCTATTTCAGAATAGTAACCAAACACTACTTAAAAAACATATAAAGTGATCAAGGATTAAGCCTTGTTAACAGGATTAGATCCCAAATCACTGCCTTGGATTTTAGTAGTCCTTTACTACAAACCCATATATATCAATTTAGACAATTTTTTTTTATCAAGAGTACAATAGATACTTTTCATCATTAAAAATAATTGCAAAACAACTTATCTTATGTAGGATGTGAAGAGAAATTGTCATATTTTCTATTACATAATCAACATCTTACCTGGAATCTCTAAAAAGATTAATTAAGGTTTCTCATTATTATAAATTTAGGTGGGAACTTTTATTTTCAATTCTACTGCTATTACTTTTAGTCAGCTCGCCAAAATACATCTTGAACAACATCAATAATATAAGAACAAAACTTTCATTAAACGAATTAGGGCAGGGTGGTGGGGGAAATACAAAAATTGGTGCTTTGGGATGCATTTGGTATATTGGACATCACATGACAAGTTATGTAGTATTTGATACACACATTGAACAAGGCATGATAAGTTATACAGTGTTTGGAACAAATCCTTTCTATGTAGTATTTCTCAATCTTCTATATAATCCAATGTCTATTCATCACTTAAAAAAAAATTGGTTGACTAAAGTTTGACCAAGTCTTTCTATGATTTACTAAAATAAGCTTTTACATGTAGGAGATTAATTGTAGCTAATTAAGGGACTAAGTTACATATATTAAAAACTAAAGGACCAAAAATTATTTACAAAAAGAAAAAAATGACATAAAATTAAAATATATGGACTAAAATAAATTGTTGAGAAATTTTAAGAATCAAAAAGATTTTTTTTGCATAAACTCCATCCACCTTTTCCTCTTCGGTGCACCAAATTCAAGATAAACTTGTATTTATCTCTATATATTTATTGCCCTCCAGTGTAAATTTCATCACAAAATATCCAGTTTACATAGCAACCAACCCTTGATGTAATATAATCTTTATATTACACACGTGTGCATGTACAATATGCTGAAATTATCAAGAATAAATTTTAAGAAAAATTGTGATTCATCCAATCACACGATCAATATAAGAGTTATTTTGGTCAACTCGTAAATAACAAGGTACGGGCTAGATTAGACAAGCTGAGCAATTATAGGCTTGGCAGAACAATTATTAAGTACAGACCCTTTAATCATTTATGGGCTGGGCTGGGCTGGACTGTTTGGGCTGGGCTGGGCTGGGCTGGGCTGGGAAAATTATCAAATATCCAGGTTAGAGTTATTTATGAAAAGGCCATCTGAGATATTCAATTGAACATTGATGTCTGAATTGTTGAAATTGAAAGTTGAAAGACGAAAATGGAAATTACTAGATATGGCAACTTAGTCCTTGTTTAGAAGTGATGCTTTTAGATACTTTTTTAAAAATACCTTTGTTTTGAAAAAATATTAAATTGATTTTTTTCTTTATTGTTTTTCGATGATTTTGATCTATTTATGTCAAAATTAAAAAAAAAACATTTTAATATATATTCAAATAAAAAATAGTTTTTTAAAAATATTTTACATCATAATACCGAACATCATAACAATTGACATCTATACAACATCATCTTAATGGCAAATGAATATTTTTTTCACCCCATTGCAGATTGAGAAGGCAACAGTACGAAATTCCGACTCCTCACTCCAGCAACCTTATAGTTATGCTATTTCATTTTAATTATTTTTTTTCTACTTATAAACATTAGATTTTCTTTTATTTTGTCGTGCTTCATGCACAAAAGTATTATGCTGATGCTACATTCTCAAAACTCTATCTCCTCGCTCTAAGAGAGGATGTATAAAGAGACATGCCTACAATCTAGTTATAATGTAGAGAAAATGGATAAAGGAAGAATTATTTAGGAGAAAAGTAACGAAAAAGAGTTTTTGGAGAGGAAAGTATGAGTGTAAATAATGGTTCATGGACAGATGGATGAAACAATAATTAGTCAAGAAAGCATAACTGAGATTATCAAATTGGTTTTCATTTAGAAATGTATTAAAATAATATATTTTTTATTTTTTAAAAATTATTTTTGAGATCTACACATCAAAACAATCTAAAAACATAAAAAAAATTAACAAAAACAAAATTTAAAATTTAAAAAAATAAAATGCAAACCGCGTTTCCAAACAGGTTCTACCAGGTCATATATACAGCCTTGAGTCAATAGAGCCGATGCAGGTGAATTTATCTGGAGAAGTGTCGGTGCTAGGCTTGATAGGTTTGCTTATAGTATTGGTGTTTGCTCTGCTACAAGAGCTGGATTAGCTATATGTTGGGTTTACTCCTGCCAGGGATGAAGGTTACAAGGGTTATTGTCCTTGAATCGTCTTCCTAGATTGCGGTCCAGCTTACTACAGAGAGTGGTTGCCATGACACTATCCATGATCATCACCTTGTTCGGCTTATTCGCTGGATTTATTATACAGATCTGGACAAATTCAAGTCCATCATGCACATAGAGAGGCTAGTAAGTGTACAGACTGACTCGCCAACTATGTTTTCCCCTGCCATTTAGGAATTCACCATTTCCCTTCTATTAATTGGCGATGTTTATCCATTGTTTTAGTGGATATGTATATGGGATTATTTTTTTGAGAACGGTTGTTGTATAATCTATTTTTTCTTTTCATTTTTCTTTGGGGTTTGAAGTTTCACTACCAGAAAATTGTCGAATATAAATGGAAATACTGATGGAAAAAATCCCATCGGTAAATTACGGTGACGTTTACTGATGAAATATGATGTCGTTTCTTTCGATATTCACCGACAAAAATGTTTTCATCGGTGAATGCTGAGGGAATTACAAGTGAAAATCAAGGGATGAAAAACAATTTGGACAGGTATTCTCTTGTTATTTCTGTCGGAAAATATGATGTATCAATATTATATATAGAATTACCAATGAAAACTAATCATTGTTAATATCTGCCAATTAACTCGTCGGTAATATTTAAGTTATGACATGTCAGACAACCCCCCTCTCCCCCTCCCCCTCCCCCTCCCCCATTTCTTCTTCTTCTTCTTCTTCTTCTTCTTCTTTTTTTGCATAAAACAATACAATTCCTCCCTTATTTTGTTACAAATCAAGCTCTCGTCTTTATAAATCTAGTTACCCCAACACTTAGTCTGTCAGTATTCTTGTTCTTGTTCAATTTTTTTTTTTTTTAAGATTTGCCACATCAAGTAAGCAAACCTAACCCATTTTTTATGTTTTTTTTTTTTTTTGCATTTTTATATAGTATATGTAGTTTGTTTGTGTATTTACTTGTTTTATAGTTTTTCCCATAGAAATTTTTTGTATGAAAGTATGATTTGTACGGGTTTGTTTGAGATTTTAAAAAATTGTATTTGTTTGTCATTTAAGGGCATTGTGTTTGATTTTATAACTTAGATATTTTATAATGAAATAAATAATGGGTTATTTAATGGGTACGTTTCACATTTTATCAATTTTATTGCTAAGTTGAAAATTTAGGTGAATTTGAAGGAATTTGAATTTTTTGGAGAAAAATGATAATCATTAAAGGATACTATTAAAATAGATTGAATAATTTTGAATTCAACCAATGATAGCTAATTAACTAGGTACCGATAATTTACTTTGTTCTCATTATTAATTAAGACATGTTGTCATCAATATTCTATATAAGTTTCATATAAGTAATGGATGATCGTTCTTGGATGTATCAAGTTTCACTCACAGGATTGCACATGATGGATTATTGTAATAGGGCTGAGGATTTATTAATTATGCACTATGTAATTCAAAAAATATTAGTGAAGCTGGTATTAGATGTCCGTATAAAAGGTGTAAAAATAAAAGTTTCTCGATCCAGATATTATTACTATGCATCTTATACAAAAAAGATTCATGGAAAAATACTTATGTTGGTTTGCACATGGAATACCTTATATTCCTTACGAGACCATGGTAAAAAGGATGGTTGGGTCAATTTCTAGTTCTAGCAACGTGTATGTAGTTGTAGATGATAAAAGTAATCATTATAAGAGTATGATTATGGTTGTAATAGGAATGAATCATAGTTATGCAGGTGAATGTTCAATTGTAGATGAAGAACCAAATGCAGACACAGCTTGATTTTTTTAACTTTTAGAAGATTTTGACGAATCATTATAGGAGGAGTGCATAAATCATAGTGAATTATTGGTTGTTACACAGGTGTTGATCATCAAGCCAGATCATGGGTTAAGTGAGACCAGTTACGACAAAATCGTTAAATGAGAGAAAAACATTTTATCTAAAAGGAATAGGTTGAAAACGAATTTTTATGCTTATAAATCCATGATGAAACCTCTTGGCCTAGGATACCATAAAATTGATATATGTCCAAACTTTTACATGTTGTACTATCATGAAAATACATAATTGACTAAGTGTGGAACCTATAGGCATTCTCAGTATAAACCTAAAACTGATGGGGAAATGACTCTTGTCGCACATAGAAAATTGCTTCCCAATCACTTCTAGACTGCAAAGGTTATTCATGTCTCTAAAAACTGTTAAGCACATGACATGACATTATTCATATGATGTGGTGGATGAAGTCATGGTACATCCTTCCGATGATAAAGCATAGAAGCAATTTAATAGGGTGCATCCTCAGTTTTCAATAGAACCATAAAATGTATGTTTTGGATTATGTAGGATTCAATCTATTTAGTTCATTTGTTGCACCATATTCTTGTTGGCCGGTGATACTGACGGTTTACAACTTATCATCAGGGATATGTATGATGTCGGAGTTCATGTTTTTATTTATAGTCATACTCAATCCTAATAGTTCAGGTAGGAATATATAAGTTTGTCTTTAATCGTTTATTAATGAGTTGAAACAAGTTGTTGTCATTCAGGATTTTAACAAATGATATCTCAAGGAAACAAAATTTTCAAATGAAGACAGCTTTAATCTGGAATATTAATAATTTTCTGCTTATGAAATGGTTTCTGGTTGGAGCATACATGAAAAATTAGCATGTCCATACTATATGGAAAATAACAAGGCCTTCACTTTAACAAATAATGATAAAACATCTTTTTTTTTTATTGCTACCGAAGGTTTTTTTTCCAACTAATCACAAGAATAGAAAGGACTTTTTTGGGTAAAGTTGAAAAAGATGTTGCACTGCTGGTACCATCGTGATGCAGACCTCTTGATCATGTGATCAAGCAATCCCCTAACAAAGTAGATAACAACCTGGAAAGCAAAAAATCAGTTTGATGGAACCTTGACCCAGAGGTAACCCTGTACCTAAGAACTAAAGGTATTGGAAAATGACTTGGACCCGGATATAACGTATCTAAGAACCCTTAGTATGTCAATGATGTCATGAAGCCAGTTAATCTTTGATAAGTCCGTATACGATCTTTATCCCTGTAAAGAAAGGTTGTTTTGCCATAAACAAACAAAAGAAAAACTCACATTTATTCTTGGACTTCCTACTGAAAGTTTCAGCTAAAAAACATAATATAATCTCCTTTAACTAACCTTAATGGACCTCTTTTAGGTTGCAAGTTAATGGGCATAAACTAGTAACCAACTACCATAAATCCAATAATAAAATAAACCCTCAAATAATGTCTAATGAGCTATAACAAACTCAAATTAAACATAATTATTCAATATTAAAAATAACTAAAATAGGATAATAAAAACAAAGTCTTTACGTCAAAATTCCTCCATGTAGCCCGAATATTCAATTTTCGCACATTCTCAGCAGATTTCCAATCCTGACTTCAAACATGTCATTCTCTTTCATCTGGATTAAGTACCGAGTCTACCATATATAGTTGAAAACAACAAGCTTGATATGTCTAGTTTTTATCCCAACTTGAATCACAGCAAAATTCCACTTGTAGCTCAAGACATGTCCCAAACAATACATAAACGTCAAGTCTGATAGATTTGACAAGATTTTTTTGGTAATTTTGACCCTTGAAAATAATATATTTCTAAACTCCATTTAACCTAAAAATTTACCAAACTATAGTTGCATATATCTAGTATCTCCTTGTAAAATATTAGGTGGTTCTGATATATGGTTTGATAGATATGTCTGATCTTGTAAAACTAATCAGTAAACATTTTAAGGTCAAAAGTCGGACCTCATTTGGCGCATACCATCCTCTTCTTCTTTAAAAAAATTCGTCCTCAAATTTGTATCATGTAAAACATCTTCTTAGGTTAACAAATCAGTATCAAGCCGAAGAATAACATCATCATTAAAACTAAGAAGAACCTTGTTAGCAAATAAGGTACCCTATTATACAACCTCTCATTTTCAATAATCTTCCCCTTCTTCAATTTCAGTTTCTCCTGATATATTTTCTTAGGTGTCAAATATACAAGAGTTATAAGTCTTCCATTCATCTCAAAAGAATACATATTTGTCACTCTATGTTGCATAATTCTCTTATCATATTGTCATAACTAGAAAAGGCATTAGCACCCTTAATGCAACTTACCCGAGGTAAGTTGTATTACGCGATTTGGATGTGGCTTAAAGGTATTGATGAGTTCCTAACTTATGGTTCATCTATGGCTTGGATTAAGCGTTTCAAATTTATTATGACTTCGTATACCCAAATAAATTCTTGTGATAAGAATTCATGTAGGTGTCTTGACTGGGTTCACTTATCCTAGAAGATGAAAGTGTTTTTCACAAGTCGTATATTGTGGTAAAAAATATTTCCGATTAAAATTGGTGAATACCTGAAATAATTCTGGGAATTTTCTAGTTAACTTCATGTATTTAAATGACAACCTATTTGTAGGTTTAGCATTTATACCAAAATGTTGACCATTAATTCTCATGAATTAAAATGTTTAGGAGTTGTTAAAATATTGGTCAAGTTCTCATGGATTCAATAAACTGGTTATTAAATCCAAAGATACATGTAAAGATATTTTTTGAATTTTTATGTGTGTGTGTGTGTGTGTGTGTATATATATATATATATATATATATATATATATATATATATATATATATATATAAAGGTGTTAAATCATACCGTACATTTACATATATTGTTTTAAGCAAAATATAATTTTTATATTTTGAGAGACTTGGTTGAATGAACCCCAAATAAATTACATTTTTCTATTTTTGAAATAAGAAAAAAAAATTTAAAAATTTTAGAAATTTTTGAGATTTCGATGAAAAGCAGGTATTTTAATACTAGGTCAGCATCAAGTCTACAACCCTGATATTAAATAAAATTACTGAAAAAATATGTGAAGGACCCACAAATAATTTTAAATTAGTCTTTAAAATTTTTTAGAATCTTTAGGAATTTATTTGGGGTATGTTTGGCAAAAAATCATTTTTATTCACAACAAAACCGTTAAAATAGATTTAATGTTGTGTTTGCCAAACAACCCCTCAGGCAAAAAATGCCTTAACAAAAAAGTAACCAACCAATCAAAGTCTAGGTACCTGACCCAAAAACAAAACCAATTGGGTTGATTCAAAAACACTGGTTCAACCCTGAACCAAACTGAAAACCATAATTTGATCTGAAACCCTTGGTTCGACCATAAACCGAATCAAATACCACTGGTTTGACTTAAAAAACAAACCTAAACTTAAAATAGAAACCAAAATGAATCAGACTTAAAAAAAAAACTCAAAAATTATTTATCAAAACAGATTAAAACCTAGAAAAAGATGAAAAACATCGATGTACATTCAAACTAAACCCAACAATACATATATCAATCCAGACAAGTTTTCAAGCAATCAAAGGCAGGAATTTGTTTGCAATCAACCAGGTTTTGGTCCTTGATGGTTTTACTAGAGTAGGAGGGCAATAAGCCATTTCTGGCTTTTTGATCTTGAGAATGAGGTTTTAAAGCCCTTAATAAGAACTCTCTGAGAGGCTTTCAATTGTGAACACCCAAAACAAATGGGTGGTTTTTGAAAAATGGGTATCACAATTAAGGCTGGTTTGGTTGACCACTTTCAAGACTTCGTTAGAGCAACTACGATGTATACATCGTCGAAAACCACCTGAAGTTGGTAAAGGAGGTGCACATTTTTCGTTTGGATCCAACCTTACTCAATTTAAAGGTTTGTAGCTTCACATTTATTCATTCAAAGGTGTCAACTCGATTAGCCAAAAATTTAAAAATACAGGGAAAGCTGATCGAGGACAAGATATTAGAGACTTCTGGGAAAGAATTGGGGTGTAAACATTCAATTTCATGGGCATGAGTTTGTAGAGGGGGTGTTTCTCATTTGAATGGTGGTGCTTATAGCTTCTGAGGTGGTAGGAGACAACACATTCATTCGTTTGAACATGCTCATTCGATCATCTAAAATTGCCAAGGAATGAGATGAACATAAGGGTTTTTTAATTTGGGATTTGGTCAATTTCAATTTGGTCCCTGCTCTTTCAATTCCTTTTAAATGCACCTAAATTGTTTCCCAACTTTTAATTGCATGCAATTACACCCCTGCTAAATTCAAATATCAGACCTAAAGTTCAACACCTTTTACAAAGGAGTCATTGGTTGTCAATTTTTTCAATTTCATCTTTAATTGACCACTAAAATTTCAATTCTTTTTAATTTGGCCCCTGATTTGACCACTTTCTAACCCTGAAATTGCATGCCACTTACATATTGGTCCTTGGTCTTAGGAATATGTAATTAAGTTCTTAATTGGCCACAAAACTTTAATTTTTTAGTATTAAGCCGTCTATTTTACAAATTAAACCTTCTAAAGTCTCATTTCAATCCCCAAACATCAATTTCTTCCAATTAACACCCAAATTGAGTTCAAAAACTGATTTTCCTTGCAATCAATTAAGCCTTTCAACATTCTTATTGCATCTTTAACCATTTAAATTTGTATTTCTTTACCCCAAATTAAAATATTTTCACCAACGGGGCCTTTTGTCAGTCAGAATTGGGCTGCTAAGTTTTTAAATCTTATACATTTTAGTCCTCCAACTTTTTCACTTGTCATCTTGGTTCTCCACCACCAACTTGGGAAATCTTCCAGGCTTTCTTCTTGTATTTGTTTTCATGGTCAAAAGTGGGTAACCCAAGTTTTGAAAGGCCTAAAGGTTGGCTTTGCCAAATGGTACTCTTCAGTTTAAGTTGTCTCTCCACCTTCATGTTCATATGCACCATGTCCTCCAACTTTATATAATGATGCAGCTCCATAATATGAGTCATATCATGATTAAGCTCATTGATGAATTTAGTCATAGTAGCCTCCTTATCCTTCTCAATATTAGCTCGAATCATAGCAAGTTCCATCTCTTTGAAGTACTCATCAACACTCTTTGTACCTTGACCCAAACCCTGCAACCTTTGATACAATTCTCTATAATATTGGCTAGACATGAATCTTCACCTCATAAGGAATTTCATATCATCCAAGTATCAACTTCCCTCTTTTATTTCCTCATGTGGTTTGTCACTAACTGATCCCACCACATAATTGCATAGTCAGTAAAAGTAATCTTAGCAAGCTTGATTTCTTGGGTTCTAGATAATTGTGACACTAAAAAATTCACTCCACCTTATTCTCCAATTCTAAATAAACTTTTAGATCATTATGCTATTGAAAAGCCAATATTTTCAGCTTAATTATATCCAAATTTCCACTTAACTCAACATTATAGTCCTAGTACCTATAATTACTACTCTAGCTAAAATTATCACCATATCTTTCCTCTATAAACTGACAATTTTTTTCTTATCCAAGACATTCCTCATGTTTCATGGACACATTTGTAAAATCAACATCACTCAAGTCCGCATTATTAGTCACAAACTCATTCATATTAGTGTTAACTCGCATAACAGCCCTCATAAATATAATTTGAACACTACTATGATTATTAACATATTGCCTCTCCAACCTATCTCCAAATTCATTGGCTATCTAATCCATCTGTTGATTCATAATGCATAACTAAGTTATGATTTCATTGTATCCTTTCTGTGGTGACTTGTTGTTGGTTTCCTCCGATATCTTTGAATTTAAAAATTGGTTAATTGACAAGAAATATTCCTTACCCACTTCATCGTGTGTTTACACTCCTTTCGTGTTCCACTCAAATATAAGTTTTTTACTCAAATATGTTTGCTATGCCTTTTTCCTTTAGTATCACCTTTGTTCAAATCTTGCGGAATTTATTTTTAGAGCCTAACTCTGATACCAACTAATACGGACCTCTTGATCACGTGGTCAAGCAACCCATAACGAAGTAAATAACAACCTGGAAAGTTGAGAATTAGGTTTGATAAAACCTTGACCTAGAGGTAACCCTGTGCCTAAAAACCAAATGTATTCGAAAATGAATTGAAACCAGAGATAACCTTGTATCTAAGAACCCTAAGTATATGAATTACGCAACTATACTAGTTAATTTTTTATAAGTCAGTGTACAATCTTTATTCTGTAAAGAAAGGTTGTTTTGCCACAAACAAACAAAAGGAAAACTCATGTTTATTCTCCAACTTCCTGCTGAAATTTACAGCTAAAAAACATAATATAGTCTCCTCTAATTAACCTTAATAAATCCCTTTTGGTTTGAAAGTTAATGGGGCTAAACTAATAATCAACTAACATAAGTCTAATAAAAAAATAAACCCTTAAACAATGTCTAATGGGATAGAATAAACTAAAATTAAAAATAATTATTCAACATTAAATAAATAAATAAAAATAGGATAAGGAAAACAAAGTCTTCATGCCAAATTCCTCTATATAACCCAAATCTTCAATTTTCGCACATTCTCAGTAGATTTTCAATCTCGACTTCAAACATGTCATTCTCTCTCATCTAGATTAATTACTAGGTCTACCATATATGGTTGAAACATCAAGCTTGATATGTTTAGTTTTCATCCCAACTTGAATCGTAACAAAATTCCACTTGTAACTCAAGATATGTCCCAAACAATACACGAAGGTCTAATTTGGCAAACTTGACAAGATTTGTCTAGTAATTTTGACTCTCAGAAATAATATGTTCTTAAACTTCATTTGACCTAAACATTTACCAAACTATAGTGGCATATATCTAGTATGTCCTTGTAAATTTCCAGCTCGTTCTGATGTACTGTTTAAGAGATATGTCCAATCTTGCAAAATTGGTTAGCAGATATTTTAAAATCAAATTTGAACCTGACTTGGTTCGTATCACATTGGGTGAAGAATTGTATAATATGGTCTCATAGTAAAGGTTATTGTTTTTGGTTTTCAATACAGTAAGTAGAAGTTTCCTAGTTTCATGTAACTCATAATTGGGTAAAGCGAAGTATTTTTCGAGAGCTTTCTTATTGGAAGACTAATATTCTCCGCCATAATTTAAATGTCATGCATATAAAAAAAACATGTTTAGAGATATTTTTAAAAAGGTGATGAACATGAAATGGAAGACAAAGGACAACATAAATGCTAGAATAAATATATCTTTGTTTTGACACCGTGAGAATATAAAGTTGGTTATAATAGCCCACGATTCCAAAGCCCAAAGCTAACTTTGTCTTAGACAAGAATGCACAGTTACTTGTCTACTAATAGCTTAAGAGTCTATATTTTCCTAATGGATATGTTTCAAACATATCTAGAGTGGTGAATTTAAAGGATGATAAAGTATATGGAATGAAGAGTCATGACTGTCATATATTTATACAAACATTCATTCCACTTACTTACCGAGATTTATTTTCAAAAGGGATATAAGGTGCACTTACAGAGATTAATCACTTTTTTATACATATATTCTCTAACAAGTTGTATACCTAAAATATGGAGAAGCTTAAAATAAATATCATCTAGACAATTTGCAAACTTGAAATTTTATTCTCTTTATTCTTCTTCAACTCAATGGATCATCTATCATACATTAACTATTTGAGGCAAAAATTTGGGCCTTATCGAGTATAGATGGATGTAATCATTCAAGAGGTTAGGGATTATATATGCATCTTAATTAAATTAATATTATCTTTATTTCTTAATTTAAAATATTTATTTAATTCCATGCTGATACTTGTTCAATCGTAAGTAAAAGTTAAAAAGAAGATGCATGTTAAGGATTCGATAAGCAATACCTATATTGTTGAAACAGATATATCATACATTTATCATTTGAGGTGAAATCTCACTGGTTCAAATGGTTTGCCTCGTTGCCCTTCTGGTTCCAGCGACGATCCGCCTCCTCATTTAGCTTTTGTCCATTAGATAAATTGTATTCAATAAAATTCTTTAAATTAATAATAAGAATTTGTTTTTTATTTTATTTTATTTTTGTATTTTTTATGTTAATATTTTTTAAAAAAAATATATTAAATACAATACTAACAAAATTACGAATGAAATTTGAATCATTAATGGAATGCTTGACGGACTACGTCCCTTGAAAGTTCTAGAGAATTAAAATTCTATTGGAAATTCTAGAACTTTCAAAGGACGTAGTCCGTGAAGCATTCCATCAGTGATTCAAATTTCATTGGTAATTCTGTTAATATTTTATTTAATATTTTTTACTACGTCCCTTGAAAGTTCTAAAGAGTTGAAAAAAATTACAGGACTTACCATTGTTAGATGTAATTATCCGATGGTTTAATTTCGGTGGTAATATGTATATGATCATTGATGGATTTACCCAATGGTTTATTTTGTCGATTATATATCATAATCACCGATGGATTTACCGTCAAAATTAATGTAGGTAATTTTTTTTGTTTGGTGTGTTGTTTTCATTTGTAAATTCATTGGTATATTATTGATGGATTGAACGAAAAAATATAAATCATATATGATATATTTTTCAACGATATTTTTTCATCCGTGATTCCATTGGTGAAGTTATGTCCAACCGAATAAATGTTTAAACACCGACAAAATATTTTTTGGTGATATGCAATATTCTAGTAGTGTTTCTAATAGAATAAAAAAGAAAAAAAAGGAAATATATGCTCAATTTGTTACTGATGTCAATGAACATCCTCAAATTGGGTTCTACATGTTGGAGATTTTGTTTTAAATCATGATTAATTGGTATATTTGAGGTCAAGTTTTAAGTGGGTTCTACTTATTTTTAGGGTTAAATTTTATTATTTTACATAAATTCTTTAACATGGAATATTAACATGATTAAACAAATTATGGGTGCATGAAAAATTGATCTTAAGAAACCCTTAGTTAACATGTTTTTGTGAAATCCAAAATCTTTTCTCATATAAGGAAAATACAAGATTTTCTTGTAGTTTATATAATGAAAAGTTAAAGGGTAATAAATAAGTCAAAGAAAATAGTATAGGTTTAACCCACACTCATGCGCTTGGCTCGGACACGAGCCTTGAGTCTTGAGCCATGGGATTAGGTTTGTTTTTTGCTATCCTATCTTGGACTTAGATTTGAGTTTCTTATAAAATAATTCTTTGGTTCATAAATAATTATTTTTTGCTAATCCATTTATGAATATCTAACCCATGAATAAAAGGTCTAGATAATTAGTCTTTTTCTTCCTGAACAATTGCTTATTTTGAATTCATTCTCCTTTTGGTGTTGACTTTTAAGGGAAATGCATACTTTAAAAGTATATTTATTAGAATCATTAACATTATTCATTTATACCAAAAGATAAGTAATAAAACCTTGAGAATAAAAAATTTATTCTTGACAACAATAAATAAATTGCTAGCTTACACTAATTCCAAGTATCTTCAACAAGTATTCTATATTAATTTTGTTTAAGAATAAATCATAAATCATATATATATATATATATATATATATATATATGTAAAATTAGTATGCATGCTAGAATTTAGTTTTGAATTGGAATTTACTTTGATATATAAAAGTACATGCTTATAAATTAAGCTTGCGTGAACATTAGTTTACACTTGGAAAATTAATTTGATTAGAATGCACTTGTAATGATTAACTAAACAAACTTTGGACACTAATTTAAGAATTTTAAGCAACACTACTATATTTAAGCCCTATCCATTGCTTGATGAGTAAAAAATTTAGATATCCACACCATAATTATTGGATTTCAAGTGTTTATATGGGTATTTCAACTTAATATTGTGTGTGTTAATATTGAGATATGCATATATTATGTTATATTAAAAAATATAAATGTTCTACATTTATATCTATATAATACAAATTTATATATTTTGCATTAGGTTTGAGTTGAATTTATATCTTATCTATTATCTATAAAGTAATATAATAATTCAAAAAAACTCTCTCATTCAATTTAAGTCGGGCTGAATAATTATTTATTAATTTTAGATGAAATTATTGTCCTAGCTATTTGTTTCTATTAATAGGCCTTGTAATTTCTAAGTCATTTATTAATTTCAAGATAAAAACATTTTGAAAAGGGAAATGTACGTTTGAATTTATTTTCCACAAGTGATAATTTATTTCAAAGTGGAAGGCTAAGCCCCTTAATCCAATCTGAAAGAATTTTATGCACTCCATTCTTTGAAATTAAGCTATATGTAATAATTGATAATGACATTAAAAATAAAAATTATAATATATGATTAATAATTAATATTTGTTCAATAGAAATCAAATAGTAGAAAATATGTATAAAAATAAAAATAAAATACACAAATACAAAAAATAAATCCAGGTTTTTGTCATAGCCGGTCTAAGAACGTGCCCAGGCTGTCACAGGCGAGATGGATGAACTTCTTTTTGTTTTCTTTTTGTTTTTTTCATTGTCACATCACCAGAGTAATTCACTAAAGTAATTCCCCCACAGAATTATTTTCCCATTCAAACAAGTCGCAGCCTCGTACGATACCCTAAGAAACTTTTTAAAAAACAAAGAACGAAAGTTCTTCAGTGGGGTAGCAGTGCTGATGGCCTCAGCTTTGCCTTTTCCTATGCTATCCCATGCCCGTTGGCACATATTTAAACGAGTTTTTGTTTTTGTATTTTAATTGTGTTTTTAAAATAATTTAATTTTTTTAATTTAAATTAATATCTATTTAATATTTTTTAAATCATTTTGATGCGTTAATATTAAAAATAATTTTTTTATTTTTTAAAAATTATTTTAATAAAAAAATTTAAAAATTAATTATTACTACAGCTACAACCACCACCTTAAATCTGACACCACATTTTAGGGATGCAAAAACAAGACTCCAACGGCTTAGATCTCTCCTGTGCTCCATTACACGACAACTATTCCTGCAGAATCTCTTTCACCGATGAGATTTTTGTTTGGGACACAGAATGTGAGCAACAACATATCATATATTCTTGTTCACGTGCATGTTCAGCATTGAATGGAAGGTGCACATCCACCCATCTGTGCCATTGATCTTCAAGATCTTTGATCACGTCACAGTGACCCCAGGATTTGAATTTATCTGGGTTTACAGCAGAAGTATCTGCTGGCAGGCTCGATGAGAAGGGACTGAAGAGGGTGAAAGGGTTAAATTTAACTTGTAAGGTTTTAAATTTATTTGTTATATTTTATAGGTTGGAGTGTTATAGATCTTATTGTTAATGAAGTGATTATATAATTATTAATTTTAAAATTTCAAGAAAATAGTTAAATTACGTGTAATTTGATCTGGATATTTATAATTTTTTTTTTTAAAAGAAAGGGTGAATCTTCCCTTATCATGAGATTTCTTTTGCGGATATCACTGAATATATATATATATATATGATTTTTCATTAAAAAAGAATCTGTTTACATTTTTGGGAGCTAGATTGGAAAAGGTGGAAGAAGAAAAAGAAATGGCAAATGTAGCTGCAGAGTGGATAGTCACAGGGCACCGTCTGGGCAAGCTAGTATTGGAGGGTTCCACAAGGGCATGTGAGGAGGTTTTCTTTTTCTGGGGATGCAGACATCTCCTCCACCAGCCTCTCTCTGACATCTCTTCGAAAGCTGTGCAGTTTGTCCACCGCACTTTCCCAGATGAACCCTTAAAACCTGGGTTTTTTTTTTCAATCTAACACAGTTTTTCAAAAAGTTTTTACAAACTAAAACAAAATGTAAAAAAAATTATTTAAAAATTAATATAATTTTATTAATTATATGTTTGAAAGTATGCTAATGGTTATTTTTTAAATTATTTTTGTTAAAAAAAATATTAAATAATATATATTTTTTATTTTTTAAAATTTATTTATAATATCATCACATCAAAATAATAAAAATTTAATTTTAAAAAATATATAAATTTTTATGATAAATAAATTGTGTCACAACCAAAACATAACATTAAAGTTATGGTTGGTGTTTTTAACCATGACTTTAACCCCTAATTATAAACTAATTTTAACTATTTAGGTGGTGGTCTGAGACTAAAGAGTTTGTTCTCTTTATAATCTCAGGTTTGAATCCTGTGGTTGCTCATATGATGGCCACTGGAGGCTTACATGGTCGTTAATTTTAGGGCCCGTGGGATTAGTCGAGATGCGTGTAAACTGTTCCGGACACCCATATTAATCTAAAAACAGAAGAAGTTATAAACTAACTTTAAATAAATCTTAAACTATCCCAACCCCATAAACCCTAAGTGTATGATTTCCAATCGCATTTTAGGGTTTGCTATTATTTTATTTGCATCACATGATTCACTATGATCTTCTACTGTCATCTCTCTTCCACTAGGACCATTGTCCTCTGCAAGCAAGATTCTCTAACTGTATGTTTTTGCATCCAAATACCAAGCTAGCTCGTATTCCTAGTTATTATACTGCTATTAATTAACGTTTTAGATATTGATTTCCCCTCTAAGTTAAATTGCTGCCTTCCTTCTTGTACCTATTCTTTTTATTTAAAAAAATAAAAATAATGAGAAAATCTAAACTATCATCAACTTTTAATCTTTAAACTCTAAAATCTAAAATGATATTAAAAATCAAATATTTAGGGTTTATTTTTGTTTAGTTTAGGATTGAAAAGTAGCGGTAAAAAATAACAACTTTAACTGCACCGTGTTATTTTTTAAATAATTTTTAATACATGCTAGTTTGTTAGCATAATTTATCAAATTATGTTAATTTTTAAAAAAATCTAAAATTTATGTATCTAAAAATTAAAGTTTTTCACTTATATAAGTCTGACCTCAATCAAATTAATTTGATTGATCTCTATTTTAAAAGTATGGAAGATAATGATATAAATTGTTTAAAATAATATTTTTTTTATTTTATAAAATTTATTTTTAATATTAATATATTAAAACAATTTTAAACTATAAAAAAAATAATTTTAAACGAATCAAATTTTCAAAAGTTTTCAAAACTGTCGGAACAAACTTTATTGGCTTTTCAAAATAATCAAGCGGCAGTAACTCTACTGACTTTATTCCACTTCTTTACTGTACCCTCACATTTTTTTTCCCTATAAAAACCCTCCTAACGGGAAGCTCTTAGAAAAGAGGAGAGAGAGGATTCTTCCTGGTTAGCTATCCTCTACCTCAAATCCATTGTGTGGTGGTCGCCAGCTTCTCTCAGTTTCTCACCATGGCAGCAATGCTGAGATCTCTGCTCACTCTTACTCTCTTCACTCTTATATTCTCCCACATTTCAGGTACTAACTCGTGCCCTCTTCGCCTTTGAGTCCTTTTTTTGCATGTTTTCTTAGGCCTAGGTAAAGATCTAGTCTTTTTTAAAATTTCCCTATATTTTCATGTGCTGTTGTTTAGTTTGGCCTAGACCATACCACATTGCCTCTAAACACAGCTTCTTATGAGCAAATATATCAGTTTCTTAATTGCTGATTATTATCAACATTCTAATTGTTATTATTTTTTTTCTACATAATGCAGAGGTCTCATCAACAACAATAACACTTCACAACAAGTGCACCCATCCAGTGTGGCCAGGCGTCCAACCAAGTGCAGGAAGGCCCGTGTTAGCCCGTGGAGGGTTCAAGCTCCCACCCAACAAGGCCTACACCCTCAACCTTCCACCACTCTGGTCAGGCCGATTGTGGGGTCGCCATGGCTGCTCCTTTGACGCCTCTGGGCGCGGCCACTGTGCTACTGGAGACTGTGGAGGCTCCCTCTTTTGCAATGGCATTGGAGGCACCCCACCTGCCACACTAGCAGAAATCACCCTAGGCAATGACCAAGATTTCTATGATGTTAGCCTTGTAGATGGCTACAATCTTGCAATCTCAATAACTCCATTTAAAGGCTCAGGCAAATGCAGCTATGCAGGGTGTGTTCGTGACTTGAACATGATGTGCCCTGTGGGGTTACAAGTCAGGTCAAAAGACAACAACAGGGTCGTGGCTTGTAAGAGTGCTTGCTCTGCTTTCAATTCCCCGAGGTATTGCTGTACTGGTAGCTTTGGAACCCCACAAGCTTGCAAGCCAACTGCTTATTCGAGGATCTTCAAGGCAGCTTGTCCGAAGGCCTACTCTTATGCTTATGATGATCCTACTAGCATTGCAACCTGCACTCGTGGAAATTATTTGGTCACTTTCTGTCCTAACCAACACTGATGAGAGTGAGGTATCAGCGGCTAAGCTATTCAATTAGGAGTGTTTGTTTCGGGTTATTATATAATGTAGTGCTAGTATTTATTCAGAGTGTAATCGATTTGATGTATTTTTATAAAGAGTACTTTTTCATTAAAATTACATATATATATATATATATATATATATATATATATATATATATTTTATTTGTAACATTAATATATAAAACTATTGCAAAACAAGAAAAATAATTAATTTAATATTTTTAAAATAAAAAATATTTTAAAAAACAAGTTTACACCTTCATGGTTCCATTGAAGTACCTTTCTAAATTCTAATAGATACTTTAATTATGTTATATAATTAATAATATATGGTAATGATCTTCCTTGAGTTGGACATGATTTATTTTGAGCTTATGCATGTTTTGGCTTCATTTTGTTTTTTATTTTTTTTGGATTACCAACATTGGAAAAACATTATTAATATGAATGAAATACATAATTGATTGTTTGATATTATGAAATAAAAATAAAAAAGAAAATGATAATATAAAGTTTTCTTTCAAATATGTTTTATCTATGCCTAACTTGTAAACTATAAAATATACTCCATTTATAATCTCAAAAGGTTATTATTCACGTATTAGCATATGATTCTGTTATAATTAAATAAAAATTTACCTTAAACAAATTACGTGGATAATTTAACAGATGTATTATTAGACCATTAAAATAGGTTTAGGTCGAAGAAGAGATTTGGTTACATCAAACTAGAATAACAGTTTAAAAAGATCCATTGAATTACATTTAAAATTTACATGAGTTTTTGGAGTTTGTTTTCCCTATTATAATCATTGTGTTGCTACAAGAATCATCCGAACTTTAAATACAAAAAAACCTTGCCGAGAACATAACACAATTCAAGTTCGATGATGTTGTGTTTCTGAAGAGTGATATAATTAAATTATATTATTTTATTAAATTTTTTTCTTATTTATCAATTCATCAATTTTTTTTTAATTTTGTATACTAATTGTACAATTTATCATATTTGGCAATCACCCCATCATAAAAATTGAATTCAGCAGCGAATTGTAGCTTTTCCCCTAGGTGATAAATTTGCTTCTCATTAAGTCATTTGACATAAATACCCTCATCTCCCCCAAATCACCGAAAGCATCTGCAACAATCTCCCAAATCACAGAACGCATCTGCAGCTGCTAATCTTGCACGACTGGTTTGCCAAGGAGATAAATAGTAGAAGGAGAAATTTGCTAGAAGTCGAGCAGCTGCCAAAAAGGTCGTTGCTTTTGTATCTTTTCATTGTGTTTTCCAGAGATTTGCTAGAAGGAGATCTGGGTAATTATTTCATGCAATGTTCATGCAGGCATTTGCTTCGGCTGCATTCTTTCCCATCATTGGGCCATGGTGTCAACAAGCTGAAGCACTAAAACATCATAAGAGAAATAAGTCCTGTGTTGTACGATTCCTGCCACTGATTAGAATGGATACACAGTCCTTGGTTAGACATGAGAGATTGCAAAAACAAACAGGGGTTGATTCTTGCTAGATACATATTTTCATTTTTTTTTTGTTTGAGAACCCGATGTGAATACTCAGTCCCCTGCTATTAAATTAAGGAAAACTGAAGAGTGTGATGAGGAAAAAAAAAAGAAAAGACTGACGACTTGCATGATGAGGCCATGAGGCGTGAGCTAAGATTAAGAATGTTGTAGATTTTCATTATGTTTTCCATGAGATTTGCTGGAAGGAGATCTGGGTAAGTTTTCCATGGATGTAAGTATACAAGTGCTTTTCCCTAGATGTTTTGAAGTTTGAGTCGACCTTGATGAGTTGTATAGATGAATTTTTGAGGTATACAAATTCACTGGAGCTTTTTCTCTGAAGGTCTTGAATGCAGGTCTTGATATCTTCACTAATCACCTGATAATCTTTACACAGAAAATCACCAATTGTTAGATATGCATCAATGTCATTTGGGTTTATTCAAGGCATTGTGAAGAGATACTGAGCATATTGTGAAAATGAAATTTCAGACTTAAATCCAGCCAAGGATTTAGGTAGAAGTGAACATTCATGTCTGGAGGAAATGGGATTGTTTTTAGCAGTTGAATAATTTTTTCAATTGTAAGGGAACCTGGAAACTAGTGTTTTTTAAATCATTAAAATAATTTTTTTTATTTTTTAAAAATTAATTTTAATATTAACATATCAAAAGATTTAAAAACATTAAATAACAATAATTTCAAGTAAAACAAAATTCAAAAAATGACGCGGTTTTTTCAAAACTTTTATTTAACTGTGTTAAAATTACAAAAAAACAGTGTACAGGGAAGAAATGGGGTTGTTTTTCCGCAGATGAATGATTTTTTCAATTATAGGGAACCGTGGGATTGGTGGCAAGGCAGCGATAGCTAGAGCAGTCTATGGAAAGATAGGTTGTCATTTTAGCTATAGCTTTATTACACATGTGAGTGTAGCATCTGAAAAGCATGCTATGGTTTTTCTACGTGAACTTCTTTCACGGAGATTAATGGAGAGACAAAAACATGGGTTTCCATGGAGGAATGGACGAGATAAAGTCACAGGCTATGCTCTAGAAGGGTTCTTTTTGGTCTTGATGATGTTCATCAATTGGTCCAGTTTGAATCTTCAGTTGCAGATCGTAATTGGTTTCATGTTGGAAATAGAACCCATCACAACTACAAGATATGAACATTTATTGAATCATGCAGCCTTTATCAGCTTTACCTTCTCTTTTCTTGAACATATTTACGAGATTCATCTCAAATGAGCAGTACTGGATTAAATTAGGCCCAGCTAGCACTTTTCAATGTAGGATGTCTGCATAGAAGGGCTTTTGCATGTTAAATTTTCTGAAATTTTCTTGTGGCGTCGGTTTAACCATCTAGGTGGTGGCTCAGTAGTAAGAACTTGGGACCAAGAGATTTGCTTCTTCTATGGTCTCAGATTCGAACCCTGTGGTTGCTCATATTATAGCCACTGGAGGCTTATATGGTCGTTAACTTCAGGGCCCGTGGGATTAGTCGAGGTGCACGCAAGCTTGCCCAGACACCCACGTAAAAAAAAAAAAAAAAAGGGAAGGTTTTTCACAGAAGATTGGTTTTTGAAATAACCTGCAAATCTTAGTCATGTTCTTAGAGTATTGACTCAATGATGCTCTCTGCTTGTTTGCGTGGGTGGCTGGGGAATTGGGCTGTGATTAGCAACAATATTCATGTTCTTGTTCTTTGATATAACCTCTTCCTGTTCTAAGACCTCTCCGACACATATTCCTTTAAAAAACTGATAATACTCTCTCACTTTTCCTTTACCTAATGAATCTGAGACTACAAATTTGGGTTATTGGTACTGACCTTGATATTTCTGGTGCTTTGGCGCCATTGAATACCGACGAGTCTGGTTGCTCTGCTCAGGTGATTCCTTTTTTGTTGATTTTTGTTTATTGTCAACTGTTTATTTGAAGCAATTGAAAGAAATATCCCTACAAACTAAAAATTTAAATTAAATGAAAAATAAATTTGGTCACGTGAGAACTTTCTCTCTCTCTCTTTTTTTGGTGATTTTTTCTTTTAATCTTTCAATTTTTAAGATCTAAAATAATGAAAAAATAAAGTTATGGAAGGAAACATAAAATTCTAAAATAAGGACTAAATAATATATAAATTTAAACTTTAAGGACGAAAATGATTTTTCTCATAAAAATAAAAAAAAAGGGTCTTTTGTTTATTTTGGACTTTATTCTTTCAATTTGTTATAATTATAACCTTAAATTCTATTTCATGAAATTTATCATTAATTCAATTTAAGAATTTTCTCAAACGCTTTGCATGCACGAGGACATGCAAAGAGAATCAAATCGTAGCATGTAAAATGATATCAACATTGACAATTCTAGGAATTTCACTTTCTTTCTTATTTAGAAATTAGGTTACAGACTTTTTCTCTTATAGAGAAGCTTTACAAGATGACTATGAAAACGGCAAGTAATTAAAGAATCCCTACAAATCGGGATACAATGAATTAGGATCAGTTATGGAATAATTCCTATATTGGACTCTACAGCTCATGCTAATATTAATTCCTAAACTGTACAGCTCACGCTAACATTCCCCCTCAAGTTGGTGCAAAGATATCTTCGATGCCCAACTTGCTAAGTGAGTCCTGAAACACTTTGTTTGAGACGGCCTTTGTGAGCACATCTGCAAGTTGACCTTCTGATCTAACAAAAGGAAAGCATATCACTCCTTCTTCCAGATTTTGTTTGATGAAATGTCGATCTATCTCGATGTGTTTCGTTCGGTCATGCTGAATTGGATTTTGAGAAATTGCAATTGCGGCTTTATTGTCGCAATATAGATTCATCCTTGACTTGGGAGTAAATCCAATCTCGGAGAGTAATCTTCTAATCCAAAGGAGTTCGCAAAGACCTTTAGCCATTCCTCTGAACTCTGCCTCCGCGCTTGACAAAGCAACTACCTTCTGTTTTTTACTTCTCCAGGTCACCAAATTTCCCCCAACAAATGTAAAATATCCGGATGTAGATTTTCTATCAAACACATTTCCTGCCCAATCAGCATCTGTGTACCCTTCAACCTTCAAATGATCGTTCTTGGAGAACATAAGCCCTCTCCCCGGAGCGGACTTTAGGTACTGTAGTATTCGACTAACTGCGTCCATGTGATCCTTGCTAGGGCAATGCATGAATTGGCTAACCAAGCTGACAGCGTACGAAATATCTGGACGAGTATGAGATAAGTAGATTAATTTACCTACCAATCGTTGATACCTTTCTTTGTCAGCTGGTTCTTGATCGGGGTACACTCCAAGCTTTTGATTCTGAACTGTTGGAGTGTCTGCCGGCTTGCAGTCAAGCATTCCTACCTCAGTCAGTAGATCTAATACATATTTTCTCTGTGAGAGAAAAATTCCCCGTTTTGATTTAGCCACTTCGATCCCTAATAAGTATTTCAGTCCGCCCAAGTCCTTCATTTCGAATTCACCGGAAAGCTGCTTTTGTAATCTTTTAATTTCTTCCTCATCATCTCATGTAATGATCATGTCATCTACATAAATTATCAGGACAGTTACCTTTCCTCGTTGCCTCTTAAGGAAGAGGGTATGGTCCGAGTTGCTCTGCTGAAACCCATACTTTCTCATAGCCACGCTAAATCGGCCAAACCATGCACGTGGAGACTGTTTTAGCCCATATAACGCTCGTTGTAATCTGCAAACGATTCCAGGTGTGTTTGAATTATATCCTGGTGGGATATCCATATATACCTCCTCTTCCAGGTCTCCGTGAAGGAAGGCATTTTTCACGTCAAATTGGTGCAATGGCCAATCTAAATTTGCAGCTATGGATAACAATACTCTGACTGTGTTAAGTTTTGCAACCGGTGAAAATGTCTCCTGATAATCTATCCCGTAAGTCTGTGTGTACCCCTTTGCTACCAGCCTTGCCTTGTGTCGCTCAATTGACCCGTCTGCCTTATATTTGGTTGAAAATACCCATTTACACCCAACCGTTCTCTTCCCTTACGGTAATGTGACAATTTCCCATGTTTGGTTCTTCTCTAGGACTGTCATTTCTTCTTGAATTGCTTGGGACCATTTGGGGTCTGCTAGTGCTTCATGAATTCCCAAAGGAATATGGCCAGAGGACAACTTATATGCAAAGGCTTTGAGAGGCATTGGCAGCCTTTGTGTGGAGACATAATTTGAGACGGGATACTTTGCTTTTTTTCCCTCCGTATCTGGTGAGTACCGTGATGGAGGCCTGCCTCTGTTTTGCCTGAAAGGTAAGTGATAGCTATTTGAAGAATTCAAAATATTTCCAGTAGGGGTTGTATGAGAAATTACCTCAGGATCATCCTCATGCAAAGGATTGTCATTGTCAGGTACTAGAAGAGAGGGGGATTTACTGATACTGTCGGATGCCATGCTTTCTGTCCCTTCATCATCTTCATCTATTATGACCACATTCTCTGCATTTTCAGTAGTTCCGATGGGAGTTCCCTCAGTATTCTCAGCAGCGTCAGTCACGGTGGAAGTCATGACCACCGTTTTAATAGCTCCAGTAACCTCATTATTCTTAGCATCTCCAATAGCTCCAGTACCCTCATTATTCTCAACATCTCCAATAGCTCCAGTAACCTCATTAACCTCAACATTCTCAACATCTCCAATAGTCCACCACTTCTCATCTTCATTCCGTATTTCTCCTTGGAGAGGAGAAGAGAAAGCTGTGAACGGATAGAAGTATTCTGATTCTAGAAAGGTAACATCCATTGTAATGTAGAGTCGTTTTGTCTTAGGATCATAGCAGCGGAATCCCTTTTTATTCGAGCCATACCCCAAAAATATACACCGAACGGCACATGGTTCAAGCTTTGTTCGTAGGTGTTTGTGTATATGAACAAATGCTACACAACCAAACACTCTTGGTGGAAGTAACAAGATGGATGGTAGAGTAACATATTGTGATAATGCCTGTAGTGGGGTCTTGAAGTCCAAGGCTTTGGACGGCATCCTGTTCAGTAAATATACAGCGGTAGTAATACTGTCACTCCAATATCTACCCGGCACATGTGCTCCAAATAATAATGCCCGTGTTGTTTCTAAGATATGTCGGTTTTTTCGTTCTGCTACTCCGTTTTGTTGTGGAGTCTGACTACAGGACATTTCATGCAAAATCCCTTTCGTTCGAAAAAATTCTACGAAGTTATGATTCACATACTCCCCCCCATTATCCGATCGAAGGATCTGAATATTTGCTAAAAATTGAGTATGAACCATAGCTTCAAACATACAAAACACATCAAACACTTCATCTTTACGCTTCAATAAATATAACCATGTCATTCTAGTACAATCATCCACAAATGTTACAAACCAGCGTATGCCGGAAACAATGGTAATTGGTGACGGACCCCATACATCAGAGTGAACCAGCGCAAAAGGAGTATCACTTTTATTCAAGCTAATCGGAAAGGATACACGATGACTCTTGGCAAGAATGCAAGTTTCACATTTAAATTCTGCATAATTCAAATTCAAAAACAATTCTGGAAACAAGTACTTCATATAGCTAAAAGATGGATGTCCCAACCGATAATGCCAAAGCCAAATCTGATTTTCTTTTGTCAGTAGTGATCGTCTCACGGTGTTGACATTGCCGATGTTGAAGTCATCCACGTAGTATAACCCCTCTCTTTTAGTACCACGCCCAATGATCTCCTTCGTGAGGATATCCTGAAAAAGGCAGAATTTTGGATACATTAGCACAACACAATTTAGGTCTTCGGTGACTTGGCTCACCGATAACAATTTATTTGAAAGAGAAGGCACAAGTAACGTGTTGGTCAATAATAGAGAGGTTGATATGTGCACGGTTCCAGCCCCTGTGACAGGGTAGACCACCCCATTGGCATTAGAGATACCCGTTCTCCTCGGTTCTGTGGTGTTTGAAAAATCATCTGAACAATATGTCATGTGGTCCGTTGCACCAAAGTCCACAATCCAGTCATTTTTAGATTCTGTGTTACCTTGGTTGTTGGGCAGACTGGTGGCAGCTTACTAATAACGGAAATTCTACTGCTGCAGCAATGGTTTCTAGAGGGGGGAAAACTTATTTACCACGACAGCAAACACTTCAAATAAACAGAGCAGGGATGGCGCCGACAGCAGGGCGTAACTTGCATCACTTAGCAAGGCCTAAAGGACAGGTGGAGAGTGAAGGCAGTGGGTGTTCCCATTGTGGAAATATGAAACATACACGGGAGACATGCTTTAAATTGCATGGTTATCCCGATTGGTGGAGTGAATTGAAGACAAGGAAACAAAGAACCTCATCTGGGGACACAGGCCAAGCATCATTAGCAAATACTAAACCCCAACTATCATTAGCACTGTTGCCAAGCATCATTAGCATCATTGTGGTTGATACCACTTCTCCGGATTCAACCAACGGTGCTAATGATAGTTGGGGTTTAGTAACTCCAACGGAGAAACCAAACATTAATGGTTATGATAAGGAGTATAGTTAGTAACTCTAATCTCTCATTACCTTTGTGGAGTAAAGCTATAAAAATTATGACATTGCACTAAATAGGATTCTAACTAAGATTGTTCACAAAAACATGTTTGAGATTTAGAAAGGTTGGAATCTTAGTTTAAAGCATGTGCATGTATGAGGTTGATCAATTAAAGTTAGAGTCTACAATCCATAGAAAATTTTACTAAAGAACATTTAATGGATATTTAATTGGCAATGTAGAAAAGTATAAGAGATATAAATTTTATTGTCTATCTTGTGTGATGAGAGTTGTGGAATTTATAAATGCAAGGTTCCTTAAGAATGATGAGATTAGTGGGAGTAGCTAACTTTGAAACTTAGTTTTTTAAAAGGATAGCAATTTTGAATGTGCTCTTACATGTTCATATAAATTAGTCATGTTTCATGATAATTACCAAGATTTGATAACTCAAGAATAATAAATCATTGAAGAGTCATAGCATCACGAGGATATTCCTATAGATCTAGTTATTACGCATTCTAAAGCTAAAGATATTGATGTAACATTGAGAACATCTTTAAAACTTAGGAAACATATAATTTTTTAAATTATGTTTTGTACCTATAAGAATCTAAAGTGGATATTGGGATGGCTCTATAGGAAAAAAAAAAAAAAAAAAAAACAAGCCAAACCTGAAAAAGTTGAGTCGATCAGTTTGAATCGATTTTTTCCTAAAATAACCGAACCGAACCGAAATTGGTTTTGGTTTGATTTTGGGTTTTTTTTAAAAAATTGATTTTAGTTATTTTTTTTTATAAAAACCAAACCGAATAAAAAATGATCACTCCTAATTAAATCGCATGGATACAAAATTAATGATTATTGATCCATTGACAAAAGGTTTACTACTTGTTGCTTATAAAGGATATTTTGAGCATACGAGACTCAATTTTATTATTTAGTTCTTATGTTAATATGATACTCTTGGTTTTTTGTATCGCATTTAATCAATTTAAAAGACTCCACTAATTTTATATTTATCTTCTTTTATGTAGTTATGTACATGAAATGACAATGCATGTTTGAATTTTATTTGGGACCCTAAATGAACATTTGAAAGTTCTTTCATAAAGATATGTATAACATATGGTTCTTATATAAAAAAGAAAGTTACATGAGGAAGATAATACTTGCTCCAAAAGACTTATTATCAAATATTAAATTGATACATATTAAGTGTTGAATGAGCCAAGAGAGAGAGAGAACGTTAATTACATTTTAGTTTTTAAACTAAAATGTTATTTTATGGCCTTTTATCTATTTAAATAATAATTTTCAACATTAAATAATTTTTTTTCTCGAATGTTGAATATTCTGAAAGGTTGTATATTTTGGATATGTTAATTACCCTTCAGTTAAATATATTTTCTTTTAATAGAAAATAAGATTTTAGAAAAAAAAATAATACATGAATTTTTTCGCAGAAAAAAAAAATATGATCTAACAAGAAAGCATGTGCTTTTAATTTATTGAAACTTCGTAATGATATTTCTAAGAACAAAAAAAACCAGAGGACAAATCTTCGATACAAATTCATGGAGTCATAATCTTTTTTTATTGGGATGCATCTGAACTCGATCTCTTTTCCTTTTAAGTGAGGCTGTATCTACTACAACGTTATGCTAAATTTTTCAGCCATGTCTAGCATTTTAGAATAATTTAATATATATATATATATAAAAGTAGATTTCATAAAAGATATAAATCATTAAAATTATTATAAAATAGTTATAACAAGATTAAATACAAATATATTTGGAATATGACCACTCGTTGACTGTAATGTACTCGTTGCTCGCTTGCTTCATTCTAAAGACCCATTTAGGACATTGAATGTTATTCATCGTTTGATTGAATTGAAGCCTGAGTTTGTGCCTTCGTTGATTAATTATAACCGTTTGATCGATCAGTTTTGCTCGGTCTCGCTGCCGAATGTAGCGCATAGGATGTTGTACGACATGATTAACAGAGGGCACTGTCCAAGTATTGTAAGTTATACTACTTTGGTTAGTGGGTATTGTAAGATTGGTGAAATCTCTGATGCTTATAAGCTGTTCGATGAAATGCCTGAATGGGGTGTCGTGCCTAATTCGCTGTCTTATAGTTTGTTGATTCGTGGAGTTTTAAGAAAGAGAGACATTGAACGTGGAAGAGAATTGATGCACGTGCTCTTTCAGAGAATGAGAAATGAAGAGGATCAGTCAGTGAATAGTGCCGCTTTTGCTAATCTTGTTGAATGTTTGTGTAGAGAAGGGCTTTTTAATGAGGTTTTTATGATTGCCGAGGAAATGCCACAAGGAAATAGGGTGAATAAGGACTTTGCTTATGGGCATTTGATTGATTCCCTTTGTAAGGTTGGGAGGAGCCATGGTGCTTCCAAGGTTGTTTATATAATGAGGAAAAAAGGGTTTACACCAAGTGTAGTGTCATATAATTCAATCATACATGGGCTTCGTAAGGAAGGGGGTTGCATGAGAGCTTATCAGTTGTTAGAGGAAGGGGTTGGATTTGGTTACTTGCTATCTGAGTATACTTACAAGGTTCTGGTAGAAGCACTTTGTCAGGCAATGGATCTTGACAAGGCAAGGGAAGTTTTAAAAGTTATGTTGAACAAGGAAGGGATGGATAGAACTAGGATTTACAATATATATTTAAGAGCTCTTTGTCTCATGAATAACCCAACTGAGCTTTTGAATGTGCTTGTTTCTATGCTACAAACTAATTGCCAGCCTGATGTGATCACTCTCAACACAGTTATTAATGGGTTTTGCAAGATGGGAAGGGTTGAAGATGCTTTGAAGGTGCTAAATGATATGATGACGGGGAAATTTTCTTCCACTGATGCTGTGACCTTCACTTTCATCATAAGTGGTTTCTTAAATGTTGGAAGAAGTCAAGAAGCTCGCAATTACTGCTTCAAATGCTTGAAAAGGGTATCACTCCTGGTGTTGTGACATACAATGCAATTCTTCGTGGTTTGTTTAAACTTCAGTTAGCAAATGAGGCAATGGTGGTTTTTGATGAAATGATAACTGATGCTGTAGCTGCCAATAGTCAAACTTACAGTATTATAGTCGAGGGATTATGCGAGTCTGGCCAAATAGATGGGGCTAAGAAGTTCTGGGATGAGGTTATTTGGCCGTCAAAAATCCATGATGATTTTGTTTATGCAGCCATTCTCAAAGGACTTTCCCGCTCAGGCCATTTGAATGAGGCCATACATTTCCTTTATGAATTGGTAGATTCTGGGGTCAATCCTAATATTGTCAGCTATAACATTGTGATTGACAGAGCTTGCAGCTTAGGTATGAAAAGAGAAGCTTACCAAATTGCAGGAGAAATGCAAAAGAATGGGTTGACCCCTGATGCGGTAACGTGGCGGACTCTTGATAAATTACATGGACAAGTGAAGAATTGATTTAACAATTAACATACGATTCAACTTGTCAGTGGGCAGAAGGCTTGTAGGTGAGGGGTGGATTCAACATCCGTGTATGCGAAGCATATTCTGCAGATACTGAAGGAATGAAGATTTCCTGCTTTCTCTCGCCCCATGTAAAGGAATCACAAACTGAAATCTCTGATGCCCCAAAAGTGGTCTTCACGACACCGTAAAAAGATATGATTCTTGGTGGAGATCTGCTTTGGTCTGTAAAGAAGAGCATTCTGGAGAAACTCTCAATTTTTTGTCAGGAGAAATGATAATACAATTTGTGGGAAATTGTACATAAATGAGAAACAACATGATACAGCAGTCTGGTGGGTTTTTTTTTTTTTTTTTTTTTTTTGTGATCTTCATTCTCAGGAAATAAAGAGGCAATCAATTTGCAGTGGCTGGAATTGATTTTTGTTGCTTTTAAGCTGCAGTAAATCACCCCAACTGGCTATTAACTCTCTGGCGGTGGTCTTTTCTGTTGTTGTATTTTTTACAATTCACCCTGTTCTTTATAAAGCTTTCAATCTCAGATGGACCAAATAAATTGATTCTATTATAGTTATAATTAGATAGAAAAAATAAACGAAGATATCATGTTGATCAATTTTTTTTTTAAAAAAAAATAGAGTAATCACAGTAATATTAAAAAATATTTTTTTTTTCAAACAGAGAAAAACAAAATAGTATTTATTTCCTTTCTATTAAATAAAAAAGGATCAAATAGGGTTAAAAAAGGATTAAAAAAACCTGAACAGATTTAACCCGGATTAACATGAGAAACTTATAGGTCAGGTAATAAAGGCAAAGTCAAGCTATGTTAACCCGTTAAATTATTTGTTTTAATAATGAGATCAGGATAACCCGATAAAAAATAAAACAAAGAAAATCTCAAAGCCTATTTCTTAAAAAAAATCATCATCAAATTATAAAAGCTAGAAAAAAAATACGAAGAAAAAAAATTGTCAGCTCGCATTTACTTTTTAAACTCGTAATTCAAATCATTAAAACAAAAGCATCCTATCAAGAAAAACCAAAAAACTCAATTCTTAACCAATCAATTATTAAAGGATGAAATTAATAAAAGAATTTTAATTATAAAAAAAGATCCAAAAAAAAATAGAAATGAAAAGAATAAGGATAAAAAAGAAAATAAAAAATAATCTTGATTTTTTATGGAAGAGTGAAATTGAAATTAAAAATACAATTAACAAAAGAACCCAAAAAAAAAATGAGACTCAAAATTGAAAAATAACAAAGAAAAAGGATGATTTGAAAATAAAATCAAATGAAAAAAGGATTGAAAAAGATAATAACAATAAAAGAAGGCAAAGGTCAAAAACAAAAAAAAATAATTTTTGAAAAAAACAATAAAAAAAATAGCAACTTAACTCGAGCTAACTTGTTAAACCCGCAACCACAAACATAAAATTGTAATAATTTCATAGAAAAGAAAGGGAGGAGCTGGAAGATCAAACCCCAATAAATCAAATGTTGAAAGATAAAATATAAAAAGTAATTAATTTAAAAAAGGACAGAAAAGGATTGATGTGAGCTTGTGGTATCTTCTAAAATCGGTGATCTTATTCATAAACCCTAAACTAAACCCATGAAAAGCAAACCCTAAAAAATAATAAAGCAAAATTATAAATCAAAGAAATGTTGAGAGATGAAACTAGAAAAAAAATAGAAAAAAATGGGAGCAAAATTTGACATTAAAAAACAAAGCAAAATGCTTAAGGATAAAATTGAAATAAAATAAATTATGAAAATGAAAAAAATATAAACAACAATCAAAAGAATAATGATAAAATTTGATATAAAAATCAAATTAAACCAAATTATAAGGGATGAAGTTGAAGAGAAAAAAAAATCAAAAAAGAAAAACAACGAAAAAAATAGAAATCAAAATAATAAGGACCAAACTGGATATAAAAATCAAATTAAACCAATGATGGATGAAATTGAAGACAAAAAATAAAAAAAAAAAGGAAGAAAAACAACAAAACAAATAAGAATCAAATTAGATATAAAAATCAAATGATGAAAGATGAAATTCAAGAGAAAAAAAAAAAAGAGAAAAACAACAAAACAAATGGAAATAAAAAAAATAAAAATCAAATTGAATATAAGAAATAAATGAAAAAACACATTTGAACTTTTCTAAGGAGAAAAGAGAGGGGGAAAAAATCTATTAGAGCCAAACCATTCTTCCAATGTAAAAACACACTTGATCATCAAAAAGATATTAGGACACTTTTAACACCGCCATTTAACAGTGCTTGACCACTAATTAAAGCTACCCATGCAGATGCGTGTAGTAATGTGTTAGCCGCTTTTTTCTAGAAATATTATTTTTTTTTATTAATAAAAAAGACCAAAACAATCATAACCAAAGCAACCCTAACTCACAATTCTAAAAATTAAAAGTAAGAGGGCGAATATGAATTTAACTATTTTTAAAAACTAAAAAAGTAAAAAAAAAAAAAAACCCTTTCCATAACAATTCAATTAATTTTGCTTTTAAAGACATTAAAGTTTTTTTTTATTGTCCATAAAAAATATAAAAAGATATTTATGACCTTGGTAAATTTGATAATAACAATTTGATCTTAGTGGAAAGACTATCCTACCTTCAACCTCAAGTTTAAAGGTATTAACTTGCAAGTTTAAAACTGCCTTTACACTATTTCAATTAATAGTAATATGTGAGGAGGGTTCATGAGAATGCTTATGCTTTTGTTAATTATTCGATTTAAAAATTATTTTGTGAAATACCAAAGTTTGATACATGTCATGTTTATGAAATAACTTTGTAAGAAGTAAGGTTGGGAATATCTATTTCTAAATAAAGTGTTAAAACAAGTCGAACAAATATCGGAGAGAGAAATAGAGACAAGAAATAATGAAAAAAGTACAACAATGATATATTGAATTATTGAAATATTAATAGGAAAATCTTGACAAGATGAATTTAATAACACCAATAAATATTATTAATGGTAATTAGAGTGAGTCACACTCTATTTTTAAAAAGCAAATGAGCAATTATAATGATGAGAGAGGAAATAGAAAAAAAAAACAAAGAGAAATAAAAAGACCTCTAGAGACATATTGAGACTTTAATTTAAGACACTACTTGTATTATTAAAAAAATTATGATAAGATGGATCCAACAACACTAAAAAATATTATAAATAGTGATTGTAATGGATCACACACGAAGAACAACTCACTTTTCTTTGGAAAGAGAGTGTAACCCGTTTCTATTATTGGTAATTTTTTTGTGTCATTGTATTTGTTTCATTGAGATTTTCTAATAAAATCAGTAGTATTGTAATCAAAATTTCAATATATTTCTAATGTATTTTTTTTTTCTTTGTTTTATTTTTTCTTGAGATTTGTGGCAGGCTATTTTAACAATTTTTTTCAGAATTTGATATTTCTATCCTGTAGTTCTTACAAAGTTATGTTTCCCATTCAACATGTATTAAACTGTGCCATTTCAGCAAAATAATTTCTACAAGTGTTATTCTGGGCATTTATATATATAAAAAAACGAAACAACACTGTTAATAAGTGAATAAATTCCTGTCCAGTGGTGAGGTAGAAAGGGAAAAGAAAGCTGGTAGCGCTTGTGTTTGGTATTGTGATTGTTGTTATGGTTGTAATTTAAAAAAAATTGTTTTATAAAAAATATTTTTAGTTAAAATTGATTTGGAAAAATATATATATTAATATTGATGATTTTTAATTTAAATATTGTAGATTTAACTATTGCTATTATATCATGAAATAAATAATACTTTATATAAAATATTTTATATTGTTCTATTAAACTATTTACAATTCCATTAAGTATGAAATACATCCGACAAGGACAATAGTTTTCATAAATTTTTTAAGAACGCAACAACATCATGTAAAATATAATTAGGACTAAAATTGGGATTGCAATCAAATTCTGCAAATGCTACGTCATTAAACGATTTCCGTCTAATTTATACAGTGTTATTGAATAATGTTTAACACTAGTTTTTCGAATAAAAAATAAATTAAAATTTTTTATTTTTATTTTATCAGGTCAAATCCGGTTTAATGTATTTTTAGTTTTGGATTGGACTGTCGAGCTGGAACAGTGAAGAATAAAACAAGACAAGACGAACCATCTAGGTGGTGGCCCAGTGGTAAGAGCTTGGGACCAAGATGTTTGCTCTCTCTGTGGTTTCAGGTTCGAGCCCTGTGGTTGCTCATATGATGGCTATTGGAGGCTTACATGGTCGTTAACTTCAGGGCCCGTGGGATTAGTCGAGGTATGCGCAAACTGACCCGGACACCCACGTTAAACTAAAAAAAAAAAACAAGACAAGACGGGAGTTCGTTAAGTTTCACATTCTTTAGTACGGATCATGATTGCCCTTTTTCTTGTACAAAAAAAGAACGCGCGTGACCTTCGCGACTCCCCTTTTTCTTGTACAAAAAAAGAACGCGCGTGACCTTCGCGACTCTTCTCTTTTATAAATCATGGGCCACCAATTTTTTACGTGGAATATCGAATCGCCAAATCCCCCCCCCCCCCCCCCCCCCCCCCCCCCCCCAACGGTGCCTCCCCACTCTCTAAATATATCCCAAAAATGGCAAACCCCAGCTCGAGCCCTAGCCCCGAAACCACCGCGCCGGCATCTTCCACTACCATCAACCTCGACTATACGGCGGGGCTCAGTGTGGTCTTCGACCAATTCGACACAAACGGTGACGGCAAGATCTCAGCTTCGGAGCTCGGAGAAGTGCTGAAATCCATGGGCTCTACCTACACCATGGAGGAGCTTCATCGCGTGATGGAAGATGTGGACACCGACAAGGACGGGTGCATTGATTTGGCCGAGTTTGCAAAGCTGTGTTGATCCTCCTCCGCCGCTGCCGCCGCCTCTGAGCTGAGGGATGCGTTTGATCTGTATGATCAGAACGGTGACGGGATGATCTCGGCGGCGGAGCTCCACCAGGTGCTGAACCGGTTGGGGATGAAGTGTAAGGTGGACGAGTGCTTTCAGATGATTAAGAATGTCGATTCGGATGGTGATGGGTGTGTTAACTTTGAAGAGTTTCAGAAGATGATGGCTGCTAACATCAATAATGGCTCCGCTGTCGTGGCTCCCTAGATCTATTTCGGACGGTGCCGATTGATTTGATCAATGGATAATGTTTCGTTTAGTGAAAAATCTGGGGTCATGGCGCTGCTAACTGGGTAAATGAAAATGTGATTGTGATTTTTTCTTTTTCTTTTTAATTTTAGTACTTTCTAAAATGAAGAATGAAATCAATGAAATGACCGTTTCATGTCAATTATTCATTTTGTGCTTTCTGTGGATTGATTATCCCCCCACCCCTCTCATAATTTCTTAATTATTTGATTGAATTACAATTCATGAAAAGGATATACTGGGGAGTGAGTTGATTCGTTGATTGTGCTTGTTTTTTAAATTGTTTTTTCACTTAGAATAAATATTAAATTAATATTTTTAACTGATTTCATTGTATTTATGCTACAAATAAAAATAAAAAGCTGATGGGTATTGTTCTTTTCATGGTTAACTCGTTAATGATGGGATTAACATCATTGCAGTTGCTAGTTATGATGGGGTTTTAGTGATTTGGATGTATTTCAATTTTTGGCATAGTTGAAGCTTCTTCTTCTTCTTCTTCTTCTTCTTCTTCTTGGGGCAAAATCAATAACAAGTGCTGAATGCTGTAGTTGTTAGAGCGTCTCTAATTGGAAGCAAACAAGGTCATTCGTTTTATCTAAAATAGTCAAAATATTTCATATTAATTTAAAAAATAAAATTTTTATCTTATATTAAATTTTGGTCCATTCTGAATTTTTCAAATAAATTTCGGTCATAATATTTTAGTTTTATTTCATATGTTCAATTCCAAGCTTAAAAAGTTATTAAATCAGACTGATGTTTATTTAAATTGAATTACTTAAAACGACCTGTGAAAACATTTTATAAACACCTACCTAAACAAGATTAATAACCTTAATGGAAAGAGAAGAGATACTTTAAAGAGTCGAATTGGGAATATAAAGTATCCAACGAAATAAGATGCTTAGGACAGTCAAATTAATAATGGTATAAATGACTTTTATGTTCGAAAGGTAAAAGGTCAACTGTTTTTTAATATATTTAATAAACAATCACTAAAAAAGATTTTGTTGATTTTAGAAAAAAATATATCAATTCCTTAAAAAAAAAAAAGAATTGTTTATTATTTTGAAAAATATTAACTTCAATCTCTAAAATTGATCCAATACTTAAAAAAATTTAAAAAAATCTAAGTCTACCTGGGTAAATTTATCAAATTTATAATTATAGTTTTAAAATATGACCAAGTGGGTCGAGTAGGGACTGGAACCAGGTTGAGTTTAAGAAAAAATAAGCAAAGTAAAAAACCCGGGTGACTTAACTAGTTGACTCAATAACCTTGTAAAATTCGGATTTAACCCATTAATTATTCATTTTTTAACCAAAATGATATTATTTTGATTTAAAAAAATATTGGGGTTGACCCGATGACCCGATCAAAACTCAATGACCCAGGTAAAACCCGTGATCTTGGCCTTGAGCTGGGTTTAAAACTCTGCTCATGACACAAGTTATGAGTTTAAAGAGAACGCAAATTGAAAAAAAAAAAGATTTTAAAAAAATAACTAGTGAAAAAAAAAAAATTTATTAAAAAAATAAAAAAATTTAACATTTTATTTAGCATTACTATTCGACATCGCGTTTTCCGTTACTTTTTCCTTGTATTTTTTTTTTTAATGAACTTTCTCCTTGTAATTGTTGCTATTACACGCAGAAGTTCCTTTTAACTATGCAGCCCCTTCAATCGGTGATGCCTCCTTTATAAGATAGCGTTTTCTATTCTAAAATGCTGACTATTTTTGAAATGTTGACTTGTGATGCGATTACCATGTTTTGTTAGAACAAACTTATGATGGAAAATATTATTGGGTTAATTTTATTTTACTGTTTTATCAGTTTTTATTTAAGAGTTTTTTCTTTATTAATTACCTTTTAAAAATTTTAATCATGGTTTTTTCCATCTACCTTTGTTAATTAAATTAATAGAAAATATTGTTCTGTTCCATAAACTTCAATTTCCCTCCTCAAAAGTATAAATAGTTTATCAATTGACTCTTTAAGAAAATATCTAACATGATATGCACACACATAAAATTTTATTTTGAAGACAAATTCACTATAAAAAAAAATAAGAAAAAAGCATGAAAAATATAATTAATATGATTTTTAATCAATAAAAAAGTTAAAAAAAAATCTTACGACCCGGGTTAAATTCTCCAAATGATTAAATCAATGAAATCTTCATTTTAGATATTGAAGTCAATATTTTTCAAAATAATAGACAATTCTTCTTTTCTAAAGGAATCGACCGACGACATATTTTTTTTTCTTTCTAAAATCAACGAAATCTCTTATTTAGAGATTAATGTCAATATTTTTCAAAATAATCAGCAAATATCCTTTTTTTAAAAGGGACCAAAGTTAAAATTTTTATAAAATTGATGAAATATCTTTTTTAGGGATTAACACATCATTGGCAAAATAATAAACAAACTTTATATTTTTAAGGACCAATGTTATTTTTCAACGAGTCTCTTATTTTAGGTGTCATGACTTACACGACGTCAGATGACAGAGTTGTCTCTTAGAATAGAAGGGGCATTAAGTTTAATCATAAAGTTATGCTTTGAGGGAGTCGCCATCTAGTATATGATTACTAGAAAACCTATGGTCTGCAGAGCCTGAACAAGAGGACTAGTTGTGTAAGGAGAAGACACATCACCCCTAGTGCACCATACCTAAGGTAGGAGGCATTGTTGATTGATTATTTTTCTAGGTCATGTATATATCCGTTGGTCTTTCTTTTCTTAACAAAAGAATAAATTAACAAATGATTTAATGTAGTAATACAGTAACTGTTAAATCTTAAATGCCTAGCACGTGGAGGAAAAATCATTTCAAATTCATGGTGTTATAAATGAGAGATCCTTCATGTTATGACATAAAAGATTAGGTCATATCTCCATTGATAGAATTAAAATATTGATAAATGATGGAGTCTTTGAGGCTTTTGACTTTATTGATTTTAGTATTTGTGTAGATTGCATTAAAGTAAAGAAAACTAACAAGTACAAAAAAGGTGCATGTGGATTTCTGATCTTTTAGAGAATATACATACTGATATTTAAAGTTTTTATGATTGGTGATTTAATAGTAAAAAATGTTTCATTACCTTTATTAATTATTATACATGATATGTATATCTCTATTTACATTAAGATAAAAGTGAATTATTAGATGTTTTTAAGGTCTGTAAAGAAGAAGTAGAGAAACAATTGGACAAACTTATCAAAATTATGAGGTCAGATAGAGGTGGTGAATATTATGATAGATACATTGAAATAAGATAATTGTTAGATCCATTTACAAGGTTTCTTAAGGAATAAGGTATTATGACAGAATAAACAATAACAGACTCACCATCTCAAAATAGTATAGCTAAAAGGAGAAACCAAACATTAATGGATATTGTGGAGTATGATTAGTAACTCTGATCTCCTGTTGCCTTTGTGGAGTAAAACTATAAAAATTATGACATATGTACTAAATAGGATTCTTACCAAGATAGTTCACAAAACACATTTGAGATTTAGAAAGGTTGGAATCTTAGTTTAAGGCATCTACATGTATAAGGTTGATCAACTAAAGTTAGAGTCTACAATCCAATAAAGAAAAAATTTAACTCAAAAACATTTAATGGATATTTAATTGGCAATATAGAAAAGTCTAAGAGATATAAATTTTATTGTCTAACTCGTGTGATGAGAATTGTGGAATCTATAAATGCAAGGTCCCTTAAGAATGATGAGATTAATGGGAGCAGCCAACTTTGAAACTTAGTTTTTTAAAAGGATAATAGTTTTGAATATGCTCTTACATGTTCATATAAATTAGTTATGTTTCACGATAATTATCAAGATTTGATAACTCAAAAATAACAAATCATTAAAGAGCCACAACATTACGAGGATATTCCTATAGATCTAGTTACTATACATTCTCAAGCTAAAGATATTGATATAACATTGAGAACATCTTTAAGAGTTAGGAAACATATAATTTCTTCAAATTATATTATGTACCTACAAGAGTCTAACTTGAATTTTAATATTAAGGATGACCCTATTATATTTTCTGAGACTATAAGTGAAAATAAATCACATTATGGTATATTGCTATTAGAGATGGGTAGGATTCAATTTCTAATAACTAAGTTTGAGATCTTTTTGAAATTTCTGAAAATAAAAAGGTCATTCATTATAAATGGGTTTTTAAAACAAAAAGAAACTTTTTAGGCAATATTGAAATATATAAGGTTATACTTGTATGTAGCTAAAGAATTCACTCAACAAAAAAGAATTCATTATCATGATACCTTATCTCTTGTTTCAAAACGAATTGATTTTGGATATTCATGGCATTGGTAGCTCATTTTAATATGAAGCTGCATCCAATGGATGTGAAAATGATATTTGTCAATTAAGACTTGAAGGAGGAGGTTAACATGAAATAACCAGAAGATTTTATTTCAGAGAGGAACAATCACTTGGTCTGTAGGTGTAGGCTTAAGAAATCTATATATAGACTAAAACAAACTTCCCATCAATGGTATTTAAAAATTAATAGTGTTATTTTTTCATATGGTTTAAATTATAATAGATATTCCCAGACTGAAGGATCACGATCGATTGCTCAAACACTTACAAGCACTTAAAAACCTCTTGGAATAGTATAATTCATAACCTCACAGATCTCGACAGTACGATGTGGAGCAAGGAATGGCATAGAAGGGTGTAACCTTTACACATGCATTCAAATGTGGAGTTTGAGAGATTTGAGATTCGTTTAAGGAGTCTTTGCTGATTTCTAGTTTTGGATTCCAAAACCAAACAAACCAGGAGAGACGATTCTGAAAATAAGGTGTGCACCACTTGTTTGATAAAAATATTTATGATAATTTTATAATAGAATGTAAGATGCGTGCATGATTTTGTACTATTTCTAACCAAGAATAAATGTGTTAACACGGATGTAAAGAGTATCGGAGAGAACAATTAGTCAGGCCATTTAACGATAAAGATCGCAGAAATCAGGCCATTTAACGATAAAGATCGCAGAAATCAGCCCATTTAACGATAAGGATATCAGAAATCGTACCATTCACGGTCCCTTCTGATAGCTTTAAGAGGTTCCGCAGCCTCTTTATGGAACTTAAAGGCAGTATAATTTTCAGAGAAGCTGCCAATGGAACCAGTCAATTGACTTCGTTTGAGAGCGTTAAAGCTGAGCAATGTCAACATTTCAAGTGCGGAAATATTTGTTGGGATAAAGGATTTGATACACCTCCAGTACCTTGACCTGTTTAATAATCTGATTTTGGTGGAACTGCCCAAAGAAATTTGTGACTATTGCACAATCTGCTAACTTTGTACCCCTGTGGTGGCTGGGAGCTTGAAAGGCTGCCTGAAGAAATTTGGAAACTGCATTAATATCTGCGAAATTTAGACCTCAGTGGTTGTAGGAAGCTTGAAAGGCTAGCTACCGTATGGCCTAGACAGGCTACTCAACTGGAGGAACTCGCTATCGATGATCAATGCCGTCTTCTAAAAGACCGATATCAAGGGGAGGATGGAAAAGGAAGGACTGGGACGAGAGCCGAGAGGTAATTAAACTATCCTGCTTCTTGTGCATATTTTCACAAATTCCTCTACTGCTAAATGAATTTCTAAATTTGCAGGAAATAGAGGAGCTTGGTTTCAAAACGTTTCCACTGCCAAAATCGAATCAAATCAGTGAACAAGAGGGTCATTATTTTTTCAAATGATTCTTCAAGAATTCCTTCTTTGCTCTTTAACTTGCAGGAATTGTTGATTTCCATTGTTGCATACCAAATTAAACATGGAGAAGCTAATTAATCCCACAGTTGAAGATGTTCGAACGGCAAATTTACTCAGAGGTTTGTGTTAACAGCTACAAAATGAAGCAGAAACCCTCCCACGAACTCGTTGCATTCTTTTCCATCTTCGTACATTTCATGCAAATGCATGCAGTTAGGCAAGCTTGGACAGCTAGATGTGCAGCTCAAATAAATTACTTCCTTTTTTGTTTTCATTTTTATTTTCATAGTTTAATTCATCTTCAAGAGATGAGTTTTTAATTAATTCTTAATTATATTTATCTAGATATTAAAAAAATATTTTATTTTCAATTAATCCTTTCATTCAAACTAGAAACTTTGACGAATGAATTGCACACTACCTTAGTCTTCAATTATATAATCATGCTCATGCCAAAGTTTTGATAGAAAGCTATATTTTTATTTAAAATTTAAATAGTGTTCGGTAATACGGTAGCATTTACTTTTTAAAATATTTTTCACTTAAAAATACATAAAAAATAATATTTTTTATTTTTTAAAATTTATTTTAACATTATCACACCAAAATAATCCAAAAATAAAAAATAAGAACAATTTAAAGCGAAAAAATGCTTTTTTTTAAAATACGGTGTCATCGCAAAAACAAACACCATCTTAAATTGACATAATTAAATATGTAAAAATTAATTGAAGATTTGTTCAATTATTTAAATTGAACTAATATTTTTTTATATATATCAAATGATGATGTTATTGTGTTCTATAGAAAAAAAAAATTGTAATTGTAACTTTTACACCATGAAGAGTTTTAGACATTGTTTTATTGAGAGGTTTCCGTGTAACCCTTGAGAAGAAGTTTAATTGGTCAGGTCTTGGGTTTATTCTTTAATGATTATGAATTCAAGTTCTTTCAAGGTCACTGGAGACTTACAAGTCACATAGTCATTAACTTCAGAACTCGTGGAATTAGTCAAGGTGTGCATAAACTAGTCTGGACACCCACGTTAATAATAATAATAAAAAAAAAAGTTTCCATGTAAAATATTGAGTGTTGATTTATAGTTTTTCAATTTTCTTTACTTCAAAATATTATTAAAAAATAATATAAAATTATTTCTGATATTTTAACTGTTAATTTAAACTTTTGAAAACATAAAGTAATATATGGTGTATATATTTTAAAATTATTCTTAAAAATAGCAATAAACTTTTTTTACTAATATGACCTTCAATATCTTGTCTTAGATTTTGCAAATTCTTGTTAATATGAACCTCTCTCTCTCTCTCTCTCTCTCTCTCTCTATATATATATATATATATATATATATATATATATATATATATATATTATATATATAAAGTAGTTTTTATAAAAGATATAAATCATTAAAATTATTATAAAATAGTTATAACAAGATTAAATAAAAATATATTTGGAATATGACCACTCGTTTTTGACTAATCAAGCAGTTGGCGCTTAAAAACCTAGTCACTCTCTGAAAAGCATGCTCCAAAGCGATGTTCCTCCCCAATCTCTCAAAACTCAAGAAGCTCTCAATACCTTTCAAACCCAAACTCTCACCTCTCTCATTCCTCTCTACAAACCCAGAAAACCAACCACAACACCAAGAACAAGCACTGAACCACCAACAACAAAGCATTTGCATAACCACAGGTCATACTGGACCAAAAAAATCCATGACCTCTGCACCAAACACCGCAACGTTGATGAAGCCCTCCGCCTTCTTGACAATCTCCGCCTCCGTGGATACCTCCCTGACTCCCTCAATCTCAGCAGCATAATTCACGGCCTCTGTGATGCCAACCGCTTCAATGAAGCCCACCACGCCTTATCATCTTTTTAACCTCCCTTTGTGTCCCTGATGAGCGTACTTGTAATGTACTCGTTGCTCGCTTGCTTCATTCTAAAGACCCATTTAGGACATTGAATGTTATTCATCGTTTGATTGAATTTAAGCCTGAGTTTGTGCCTTCGTTGATTAATTATAACCGTTTGATAGATCAGTTTTGCTCGGTCTCGCTGCCGAATGTAGCGCATAGGATGTTGTACGACATGATTAACAGAGGGCACTGTCCAAGTATTGTAAGTTATACTACTTTGGTTAATGGGTATTGTAAGATTGGTGAAATCTCTGATGCTTATAAGCTGTTCGATGAAATGCCTGAATGGGGTGTCGTGCCTAATGCGCTGTCTTATAGTTTGTTGATTCGTGGAGTTTTAAGAAAGAGAGACATTGAACGTGGAAGAGAATTGATGCACGTGCTCTTTCAGAGAATGAGATATGAAGAGGATCAGTCAGTGAATAGTGCCGCTTTTGCTAATCTTGTTGATTGTTTGTGTAGAGAAGGGCTTTTTAATGAGGTTTTTATGATTGCCGAGGAAATGCCACAAGGAAATAGGGTGAATGTGGACTTTGCTTATGGCATTTGATTGATTCCCTTTGTAAGGTTGGGAGGAGCCATGGTGCTGCCAGGGTTGTTTATATAATGAGGAAAAAAGGGTTTACACCAAGTGTAGTGTCATATAATTCAATCATACATGGGCTTTGTAAGGAAGGGGGTTGCATGAGAGCTTATCAGTTGTTAGAGGAAGGGGTTGGATTTGGTTACTTGCTGTCTGAGTATACTTACAAGGTTCTGGTAGAAGCACTTTGTCAGGCAATGGATCTTGACAAGGCAAGGGAAGTTTTAAAAGTAATGTTGAACAAGGAAGGGATGAATAGAACTAGGATTTACAATATATATTTAAGAGCTCTTTGTCTCATGAATAATCCAACTGAGGTTTTGAATGTGCTTGTTTCTATGCTACAAACTAATTGTCAGCCTGATGTGATCACTCTCAACACAGTTATTAATGGGTTTTGCAAGATGGGAAGAGTTGAAGAAGCTTTGAAGGTGCTAAATGATATGATGACGGGGAAATTTTCTGCCCCTGATGCTGTGACCTTCACTCCATCATAAGTGGTTTATTAAATGTTGGAAGAAGTCAAGAAGCTCGCAATTTATTGCTTCAAATGCTTGAAAAGGGTATCACTCCTGGTGTTGTGATACAATGCAATTCTTCGTGGTTTGTTTAAACTTCAGTTAACAAATGAGGCAGTGGCGGTTTTTGATGAAATGATAACTGATGGTGTAGCTGCCAATAGTCAAACTTACAGTATAATAGTCGAGGGATTATGCGAGTCTGGCCAAATAGATGGGGCTAAGAAGTTCTGGGATGAGGTTATTTGGCCGTCAAAAATCCATGATGATTTTGTTTATGCAGCCATTCTCAAAGGACTTTCCCGCTCAGGCCATTTGAATGAGGCCATACATTTCCTTTATGAATTGGTAGATTCTGGGGTCAATCCTAATATTGTAAGCTATAACATTGTGATTGACAGAGCTTGCAGCCTAGGTATGAAAAGAGAAGCTTACCAAATTGCAGGAGAAATGCAAAAGAATGGGTTGACCCCTGATGCGGTAACGTGGCGGACTCTTGATAAATTACAGGACAAGTGAAGAATTGATTTAACAATTAACATACGATTCAACTTGTCAGTGGGCAGAAGGCTTGTAGGTGAGGGGTGGATTCAACAGCCGTGTATGCGAAGCATATTCTGCAGATACTGAAGGAATGAAAAAAGTTCTTGTTAAGGATTATGTGTCCGAAGAATGGATTTCCTGCTTTCTCTCGCCCCATGTAAAGGAATCACAAACTGAAATCTCTAATGCCCCAAAATTGGTCTTCACGACGCAGTAAAAAGATATGATTCTTGGTGGAGATCTGCTTTGGTCTGTAAAGAAGAGCATTCTGGAGAAACTCTCTTTTTTTGTCAGGAGAAATGATAATACAATTTGTGGGAGAAATTGTACATAAATGAGAAACAACATGATACAGCAGTCTGGTGGGGTTTTGGTTTTTTATTTTTTGTGATCTTCATTCTCAGGAAATAAAGAGGCAATCAATTTGCAGTGGCTGGAATTGATTTTTGTTGCTTTCAAGCTGCAGTCAATCACCCCAACTGGCTATTAACTCTCTGACGGTGGTCATTTCTGTTGTATTTTTTACAATTCACCCTGTTCTTTATAAAGCTTTCAATCTCATATGTATAGTTATTAAATCCGGACCGGTCTGGCAGATTGATTTGGTAGCTGGATCGGTTTGAGTTTGTTAAAAAACCGGTCAGTGCAATAGCCTGACAAAACCTGGTTGACCCACGGGTTGACCCATGACCCGGACAAGACCCGGTGCCTTTTTTTTTTCTTTTCAAATCTGGTTTCTGTCCTTCGGACTCCCTTCTTATTTCTTCATCTTCTTTACAATGAGTTGCTGTTAGCAGCGAAGAAGAAGAAGGGAGAGGGCAGTTGGAGGCTGGTCGAAGGAGAGAGAGCCGAGTCTCGGTTTAGCAGAGATGGGGGAAGTTGGAGACGGCGTCTGTGGGGCTGGTCTCCTGTGTCAGTGGGCGACGACTTTGATTTGGCCAAGAGATGGAGGTGGCTGGTGAAGAAAGAGGGGCTCTTAGTTTTGGCCAAAAGGCTAGGGGGATGATAGAGAGAGGGATGAGGGAAGTTGTGGCCAGGCCCTGTGGCAGCTGCTTTGGCCTAGTGAAAGGGAAGCTTTGGCTGGTTCTAGGAGAGAAAATCCATGAAACACGGGTTGACCTACACTATGTTCCCACACTCTGGGGTTTTCCTCAAATCAAATCCCCTCTTGTTGGGAATCAAGAAACACAAAAGGAAGCTCTGGTTGTGCAGGCTGTGTGGAGACGGGTTGTTGTAGGAGCTAGAGGCTAGTTATTTTTTTTGTTTTCTATGAACATGGATGATGTATTGCAGCGGTTCCGGTATTAGCAGAGTAATGGGGTGTGGCAGTCCTCGTAGACAGAAAAAGGAAAGGACTTATTGATCATTCGAGGAATTGTCGTATGATAGTCGGTGGGAACAAAAGGGTTGGCTCTCAAGATGGTGATGTTGCTAGCAATGGTGACAGAGGGCATGCAAGTTGTTACAGGTAGGTGTGAGCTATTGTTTCTGTGGTTTGTTTTTGGTTTGTGGTGTGGTGTTCTGATTGGAATCTTTATATGCAGTGAGGGGAGTCATTTGAGAGGAGACTGTAGAAAAAATAGTCTAAATGATGTTCATCTTTGACTTCCAGCATCTAACTTTAAACCCCTGATCTCTTGCCACTGTAACTTGGACACTTGTATTGCTTGATGTGCTCAGCTTCGGCAGGTGTAATCTTGATGCATTAACTTTAAATAATTATTTTTAATTTTCTGGCTTGACCTAGGTTGACCTATAAATTTAGAACCTGGCTCCTTGATCAGGTTAATTTCCGAACCAGGTTTGATAACTATACCTGGATGGACCAAATAAATTGATTCTATTATAATTATAATTAGATAGAAAAAATAGACGATGATATCATATTGATCAATTTTTTTTTTTTAAAAAAAGAGTAATCTCAGTAATATTGAAAAAATAATTTTTTTTCAAATAAAGAAAAACAATGTAGCTTTATTTCCTTTCTATTAAATAAAAAGGACCAATAGGATTAAAAAAAAGGACAAAAAACTTAACTCGGATTAACATGAGAAACTTATAACTCAAGTAACAAAGGCAAAGTCAAACTAAGTTAATCTGTTAAATTTGTTGTTTAAATTATGACATCAAGATATCCCGATATAAAATAAAACGAAGAAAATCTCAAAGCCTATTTCTTTTTTAAAAAGTCATGATCAAATGATGAAAGCTAGAAAAAAAATATGTAAAAAAAAAATTATCAGCTCGCATTACCTTTTTAAACTCATGATCTAAATCATTAAACCAAAAGCATCTCAACAAGAAAAATCAAAAAACTCAATTCTCAATCAATCAAATGTTAAAAGATGAGATTAATAAAAGAATTTCAATTATAAAAAATCTAAAATGAAAAGAATAAGGATAAAAAAAGAAAATAAAAAATAATCTTGATTTTTTATGGAAGAGTGAAATTGAAATTAAAAATACAATTAACAAAAGAACCCAAAAAAGACAAAAAATAATGAGGATCAAAATTGAAAAATAACAAAGAAAAAGGATGATTTGAAAAAAAAATCAAATGAAAAAAATAATAACAATAAAAGAATGCAAAGGTCAAAAACAAAAAAAAAAACAATTGTTGAAAAAAACAATAAACAAATAGCAACTTAACTTGAGCTAACTTGTTAAACCCGCAACCATAGATATAAAATTATAATAATTTCATAGAAAAGAAAGGGAGGGGAAAGCTCGAAGACCAAACCCCAGTAAATCAAATGTTGAAAGATAAATTATAAAAAATAATTAATTTTAAAAGGGACGAAAAAGGATTGAAGTGAACTTGTGTTATTTTCCAAAATCGGTGACTTTAGTCATAAACCCTAGACTAAACCCATGAAATGCAAACCCTAAAAAATAATAAAGCAAAATTATAAATCAATGAAATGTTGAGAGATGAAACTGGAAAAAATAGAAAAATAAAATGGGAACAAACTTTGACATTAAAAAACAAAGCAAATGCTTAAGGATAAAATTGAAAATAAAATTCAATTATGAAAATGAAAAAAAATATAAACAACAATCAAAAGAATGAGGACCAAATTTAATATAAAAATCAAATTAAACCAAATTATGATGGACGAAATTGAAGAGAAAAAAAAAACAACAAAACAAATTGGAATCAAGTAATAAGGATTAAATTGGATATAAAAAATCAAATTAAACCAAATGATGATGAATGAAATTGAAGATAAAAAATTAAAAAAAAAACAACAAAACAAATAGGAATCAAAAGAATAAGGATCAATTAGATATAAAAATAAAATTAAACCAAATGATGAAGGATGAAATTTAAAAGAGAAAAAGGAAGAGAAACAAAAAAGTAAATAGGAATAAAAAAATAAAAATCAAATTGAATATAAGAAATAAATGACAAAACACTCTTGAACTTTTCCAAAGAAAAGAAAGAGAAAAAAGAAAAAAAAAAGTTTATCAAAGTCAAACCATTCCTCCAATGTAAAAACACACTTTATCATAAAAAAAAATGTTAGGACACTTCTAACATCACCATTTAAAGCAGCGTTTGACTACTAATAAAAGATATATGTGCAAACGCGTGTGGCTATGTGCTAACCACTTTTTTCTAGAAATAATATTTTTTTATTAGAAAAAGACCAAAATAATTATAACCAAAGCAACCCATACGGACAATTCTAAAATTAAAAGTCAAAGAGCAAATATGAAGTTAATTACTTTTAAAAACTAGAAAGGTAAAAAAAAAAAAAAACCCTTCCATAACAATTCAATTAATTTTGCTTTTAAATACATTAAAGTCTTTTTATTGTCCATAAAAAAATATAAAAAAAGGTGTCTATGGCCCTAGTAAATTTGACGATAATTTTATCTTAGTGGAAAGGCTATCTTGCCCTCAACGTTAAGTTTAAAAGTTTTAACTTGCAAGGTCAAAATTATTTTTACACTATTCCAATGAATAGTAATATATTAGAAGAGGTGCAATGATTTCATGAGGAGGCTTATGCTTTTGTTAATTATTTGATTTAAAAAATATCACTAGTTTTTTTTTTTTTTTTTGCAAATAACACAATTTAAAAATTATTTTATGAAATACCACAATTTGATATATATCCCAGTTATGAATAACGACTTTGTAAGAAGTCAAGGTTGAGAATATCTACTTCTAAAGAAAGTGTTAAAACAAGTCGCACAAATATCAAGAAAAAAAAAAGAGAAAAAAAAGAGAGAGAATAAATAATGAAAGAAAGATACAATAAAGACATATTGAAGCACCAACAAGAAGATCTTGACAAAATGAATCTAATAACGCCAATAAATGTTATTAATGGTGATTGAAGTGAGTCATATTCTTCTATTAAAAGGCAAATGAGCAATTATAATGATGAGAGAGGAAATAGAAAAGAAAAAAGAAATAAAGAGACTTTTAGAAGCATATTAAGACTTTGATTTAAGACATCACATATAATATTAAAAAAATTATGAAAAGATAGATCCAACAACACTAAAAAAATTATAAATAGTGATTTTAGTGGACTACACACAAAGAACAACTTATTTTTTTTTTAAAAAAAGAGTGTAACATGCTTCTATTATTAGTGATTTTTTTTGTGTCGTCGTATTTGTTTCATCAAAATCTTGTAATGAAATCATATTATAATCAAAGTTTTATTGTACTTTTTGATGTTTTTTTTTCTGTCCTATTATTTCTTGAGAGTTGTGCTGGCCTATTTTAATAAATTTTTTTAGAATTGATATTTCTATCCTGTACTTCTTACAAAGTTATGTTTCCGATCCTACATGTATTAAACTGTGTGCCATTTGAGCAAAATAATTTCTACAAGTGTTATTTTGGGCATTTAAAAAAAAACAAAACAACAGTGTTAGTGTTAATAAGTGAAAATAAATTCCTGTCCAGTGGTGAGGCAGAAAGGGAAAAGAAAGCTGGTCGATGCTTAATAACAAGACTTTTTTTTATATAATTATAATTATTATTATTATAATCACGTGCTTTATTATTTTAAAATACAAGACAAGACAGGTGTTCGTTTACTTTTACATTCTTTAGTCGACGTGTACGGATCATGCTTTTCCTTTTTCTTGCACAAAAAAAAAAGAAAAAGAAAAAAGAGCACGCGTGACCTTCGCGACTCTTCTCTTTTTGCTTGGTTTTATCACTATTCGATAAATCATGGGCCAGCAATTCTTTCCCTGGCCCACGTTACACTTCTCTCCCAATATAAATTTCCAATTTCTTCCTCCCCCCACAGCTTTCCACTTTTCTCGTCCCAACGGAAACTGCTTGCCTCTCCACTCTCTACATATATCCCAAAAATGGCAACCCCAATCTCGAACCCTAGACCCGAAACCACCGCGCCGGCATCTTCCACTACCATCAACCTCGACGATACGGCGGAGCTCAGGAAGGTCTTCAACCAATTCGACACAAACGGTGACGGCAAGATCTCAGCTTCGGAGCTCGGAGAAGTGCTGAAATCCATGGCTCTACCTACACCATGGAGGAGCTTCATCGCGTGATGGAAGATGTGGACACCGACAAGGACGGGTACATTGATTTGGCCGAGTTTGCAAAGCTGTGTCGATCCTCCTCCGCCGCTGCCGCCGCCTCTGAGCTGAGGGATGCGTTTGATCTGTATGATCAGAACGGTGACGGGATGATCTCGGCGGCGGAGCTCCACCAGGTGCTGAACCGGTTGGGGATGAAGTGTAAGGTGGACGAGTGCTTTCAGATGATTAAGAATGTCGATTCGGATGGTGATGGGTGTGTTAACTTTGAAGAGTTTCAGAAGATGATGGCTGCTAACATCAATAATGGCTCCGCTGTCGTGGCTCCCTAGATCTATTTCGGACGGTGCCGATTGATTTGATCAATGGATAATGTTTCGTTTAGTGAAAAATCTGGGGTCATGGCGCTGCTAACTGGTAAATGAAAATGTGATTGTGATTTTTTTCTTTTTCTTTTCAATTTTAGTACTTTCTAAAATGAAGAATGAAATCAATGAAATGACCGTTTCATGTCAATTATTAATTTTGTGCTTTCTGTGGATTGATTATCCCCCCCCCCCCCCCTCCTAATTTCTTAATTATTTGATTGAATTACAATTCATGAAAAGGATATACTGGGGAGTGAGTTGATTCGTTGATTGTGCTTGTTTTTCAATTGTTTTTTCACTTAGAATAAATATTAAATTAATATTTTTAACTGATTTCATTGTATTTATGCTACAAATAAAAATAAAAAGCTGATGGGTATTGTTCTTTTCATGGTTAACTCGTTAATGATGGGATTAACATCATTGCAGTTGTTAGTTATGATGGGGTTTTAGTGATTTGGATGTATTTCAATTTTTGGCATAGTTGAAGCTTCTTCTTCTTCTTCTTCTTCATGGGCAAAATCAATAACAAGTGTTGAATGCTGTAGTTGTTAGAGCATTTTCGTGGGAAACAAGGATGTTAATTTCGTTGGATAAAATATTTTATATCAATTTGAAAAATAGAATAATTTTTATTTTATTTTAAATCTTGATTCGTTATAAATTTTTGAATAAATTTTAGTAAAATATTTCAATTTTATTTCACATGTTGTGTTCCAGACTTAAACAATTATTAAATCAAATTAAATATTTTATTTAAGTTAAATTATTTTAAATTTAAATTATATTTAATCTTAATTATTTAAAAATATTTTAAATTTTAAAATTATATTTATTTGTCTATTTATATTATATAATTTATAATTAATTTATTTTAAATTTAAATTATATTTGTTGATACATATAATAATAATCTCAAAATGATAAATCAAAACACTTTAAAATTAAAATATTTTATTTTAATTAAAACAATAAATCACCTACCAAACCAAAATTAATAACATTAATGGGAAGAGAAGAGATACTTTAAAGAGTCAAATTGAGAATATAAAGTATCCAACGAAATAAGATGATCAGGACGGCCAAATTAATAATAGTATAATTGACTTTTAGGTTCGAAAGGTAAAAAGTCAATTTTTTAATATATTTAATAAACAACCATGGTAAAAATTTGATATTTGCCGATTATTTTGAAAAATATTGACATTAATCTCTAAAAAAGAGATTTCGTTTATTTTAGAAAAAAAAATATGCCGGTTCCTTTTAAAAAAAAATTGTCTATTATTTTGAAAAATATTAACTTCAATCTTTAAAATGAAGATTTCATTGATTCAATATTAAAAAAAAAATTAAAATTAATTAAAAAAATTTAAATCAACTCGGGTAAATTTGTCAAACTTATAATTATAGTTTTAAAACCTGGCCCGGTGGGTCGACCCGAGGTTGAGTAAAAAAAAATAAGTTAAGTTAAAAACCCAGATGATCCGACGAGTTGACTTGATGACCTTGCAAAATCCGAATTCAACCCATTGACTATTTATTTTTTAACCACAACGATATTATTTTGATTTAAAAAAAAATTAGAATTGACCCGGTGACCTGATCAAAACTTAATGACCTGGGTAAAACCTGTGATCTTGGCCTTGAGCCGGATTTTAAAACTCTGAGTATGAAACAAGTCATAAGTTTAAAAAGAAAGCAAATTAAAAAAATATATAAATTAAAATAAATAATAACTAGTGAAAAAAAATATATTAGGATGAATAGTATTTCATAAAGTTTTGATATTTTGCTGGATATATAAAAATAATATTTTATAAAAAAATAATATTTTTTTAACATTTTATTTAGCATTACTATTCGCCATCGCGTTTTCAATTCCCTTTTCCTTGTATTTTTTTTTTAAATGAACTTTCTCCCTGTCATTGTTGCTATTACACGCAGAAGTTCCTTTAACTATGCAGCCCCTTCAATTGGTGATGCCTCCTTTATACGATAGCGTTTTCTATTCTATGGCAGGCCATGTAAAATGCTGACTATTTTTGAAATCTTGACTTGTGATGCAATTACCATGTTTTGTTAGAACAAACTTATGATTGAAAATATTATTGGGTTAATTTTATTTAATGTTTTATCAGTTTTTATTTAAGAGTTTTTTCTTTATTAATTACCTTTTAAAATTTTATCATGGTTTTTTCCATCTACCTTTGTTAATTAAATTTAATCATGGTTTTTTCCATCTACCTTTTAATTTTACAAGTATCCTTTTTTTAAAAGGGACCAAAGTTAAATTTTTTATAAAATTGATGAAATATCTTTTTTAGGGATTAACACAACATTTGAAAAATAATAATCGAACTTTATATTTTAAGGACCAATGTTATTTTAACAAGTCTCTTATTTTTAGGTGTCATGACATACACGAAGTCAGACGGCAAAGTTGTCTCTTAGAATAGAAGGGGTATTGAGTTTAATCATAAAGTTATTATTTGAGGGAGTCGCCACCTATTATATGATTACTAGAAAACTTATAGTCTGCAGAGCTTGAACAAGATAACTAGTTGTGTAAGAAGAAGACGCATCACTCCTAGTACACTATACCTAAGGTAGGCTGCATTGTTGATTGATTATTTTTCTAGGTCATGTATATATGGTCTTGCCTAAGATTCAAGGAATCTCCCTTAATGAGAAATTATTTATCTTATCCGGTTAAATCCTAATCATTCTAAGGCCTAAATTTTAGTATCACATTTATTTTCTATTTTCGCATGTTTAATACTTGAGGGTATACTTTACAATGTAATTTTATACCCTAAATATTAAAATATACAACTAAATCCTAATACTCTGAATATTAATTAAACAAAATAATTGTTGTGGGATTTTTGGTATTTAGTCAAATCCTAATGAATAATCATAAATTGGTTACGATATCCATCTTGTATGATAAAATGCGATTTTGTTTTTTAGAAAATATACATGAAAACCTTTAGAATTTGGTCGTATGCATGAAAACAAAATGTAACAACCCGACCCAACATGCTGTATATTGTCCGCTTTGGGCCTTACGCCCTCACGGTTTTGTTCTTAGTGACATGAGCCCACTTCTGAGCCTGACGCCCCAAAACGCGTACAACATGTTAGCAACCAACACTACTAATAAGGCCAGCTACCAAACCCTAACCCTCCGATGTGAGATATTACAATCCACCTCCCTTAAGGAGCCCGACGACCCCGTCGGCACAATCGGATAGCCAGTGAAGTCGGCTCTGATACCAAATGTAACAGCCCGGCCCAACATGCTGTATATTGTTCACTTTGGGCCTTATCGCCCTCACGGTTTTGTTCTTGGTGATGCAAGCCCACTTCTGAGCCTGACGCCCCAAAACGCGTACAACATGTTAGCAACCAGCACTACTAATAAGGTCAACTACCAAACCCTCACCTGCCGATGTGAGATATTACAATCCACCCCCTTAAGGAGCCCGACAACCCCGTCAGCATAATCGGACAGCCAGTGAGGTCGGCTCTTATACCAAATGTAACAACCCGGCCCAACATGTTGTATATTGTTGGCTTTGGACCTTACCACCCTCACGGTTTTGTTCTTGGTGACGCGAGCCCTATTCTGAGACTGACCCCCCAAAACGCGTACAACATGTTAACAACCAGCACTACTAATAAGGCCAACTACCAAACCCTCACCCGTTGATGTGGGATATTACAATCCACCCCTCTTAAGGAGCCGACGACCCCGTTGGCACAATCGGACAGCTAGTGAGGTCGGCTCTGATACCAAATGTAATAGCCCGGCCCAACATACTGTATATTGTCTGCTTTGGGCCTTACTGCCTTCACAGTTTTGTTCTTGGTGACGCGAGCCTACTTCTAAGCCTGACGCCCCAAAATGCGTACAACATGTTAGCAACCAGCACTACTAATAAGGCTAGCTACCAAACCCTCACCCGCTGATGTGGATATTACACAAAACATTTTTTTTTTTTTTTGTGTTTTTGAAATGAGAAATTCTTTTGAATTAGTTTTAGAGTTTTTTGAAATTCCAAAGAAAACTAAGTATTTTAATATCGGTCCATATCTTACAGTGTAAGTCTACAACCTAATATTAAATGAAATTCTTGTAAAAAAACATGTTTTTTGTGTTTTCCAAAACAAGGAAATTGTTTTTGAAATTTGTTTTTTGAAATTTTAGGAGAAAAATCATGTATTTTTAATATCGAATCCATATCTTTTTATATTGTAAGTCTATAACCGATATTAGATCAAATGTTGGGAAAAAAACACGAGGGACCCACAAATAATTTCAAAATAGTCCTTGAATTTTTCAGATTTATTTTATTTTTTTAAGGGTTTATTTAGCTAGACACGTAAATAGAGACAAATTAAAATTAAAAAAACAAAGTTTAGAGTGTTGCCAAACATGTAATTAGTTACAATAAGAGGCAAAAAGTATTATAAAGACGTGTTTGATAAATACACAATTAGAAGTAGAACCAAACATATTTTTATATTTCAAATTAGGGCTTGGCGTCGCCACATGGCCAGGCCTATAGAAACATGTAAAAAAGAAGAAGCAAGGGTGGCTACAGTCACAAACATTGAGCATCGAGATTCCGCAGAGATGTTTGAGAAATTTGTATCTTTTGTTTAGCTTGAGTTGTCTCAATTTATTTCAATTATGTTTCATTGTGTTAATTTGTTAAAAAGAAACTATTTCAAAATACCTTTTCTCTTTTTATCCTCGAACTCTTAATTTATGTGCAAGTTTTTGCAAACAATTACAAGAAGTGATAAAGAAGAACAATAAACTATTTTAAAATGAATGGATATAATTTTAATATACATTAAAAATAATAATAAATAATTTATTATTTTTCTCTCAATAGCATCATATAAATTGATGAACTAAAGACTAATCTTAATATTTAAAAAACGATCACAAAACAAAATACCTATTAATTTAAATAACATTTTTTTTATACATATCACCACCTTATATATTCTAAGAAACATAACAAGCGATATAATCAGTTGAGTACCAAGATTTCTGAAATGAACATGAACAAGAAAAAAAAAAACAAAGGAGGGATGTCAAGGATCTTGTGATGGCGTAAAATATTTATTAATGTATTTCAAATGAAAAATATTTTGAAAAGTAATCACTATTATATTTTCAAATATTATCTAACAATGCAAGTCTTGTATCAATTTATTACCCCAACTTCACTTAAAATTCAATCAATATTTTTTATATAAGTAGTTCTTTCAAAAAAACAAATAAAAAAAATTAACAATCAACATGGATATTAAATATGTTAATTGTATTTTATTGTATAAAACTTATATATATATATAAAAAAAAAAACAAGGTAGGGAGTTCATGTAAAAAATGGCATAGTCTTGTTGTGGAATACAGAGAAAGCTAACATGGGTTTTCAATCAATGAGATTTGACATGTGGACTCTCATGAACTGATACCATTAAAAAAGAGAGAGTTAAAATACAGTGAGAACAGAAGTGGACAAGATAGAAATATAGATCATAGAAATTGCATATAAACTTGGTTTCGATATTAAATTCTTTTTTCTTTCTTTTTCAATCTATAAAATTAGCATATATAGCTTGTTTATTTATTTTTTAAATCTTTATGGAATAAAATTAAATGAATTATATATATATATATATTATATATATATATATGTGTGTGTGTGTGTGTGTGTGTGTGTGTTAAAAACCAATTCAACCTAATAGCTTAAACTTTTAGATGAGGTCCTAAGATATGATTTATATTATTTCTAACACACCCCCTCAAGTAAAGCCTTTTGGGTTTGAAACTTGCACAGACCCATATTACCTTGTGCTTGATTTTTATCAAATAAATAGGGGTGGTGAGATTTGAACTCGTGACCACTTGGTCATGAAAGTTCTGATACTATGTCAAAGAACCAATTCAACCCAATAGCTTAAGCTTTTAGGTGAGGTCCTATGATATGATTTATATTATTCTCTAACAATATATATATTGATAAAAAAAAAATACAAAGCCAAATTTAATAAAATACTTAAATAATATGTAATCAATAAATTGAGGTTTACAAAACATAATGGCATTTTTCTTTTATTTTTGGCTAAAAGAGTTTGACGAAAGGTTTGTTTATCAATGTGTGAAAAATAAAGAGAGTAATTGATAAAAACAAACTTTTTAAAATCTTTTTATATAACCCATATACTTTTATTCAAAAGATACAATTTTTATACCCAATTATTCAACCTTGTTGATTTTGGGTTTCTTAGACCCAAACAAAATAAATGTGAAGAGTAATTTTTTTTCATTAGTTTCAAAATTCATTTAAGAGATCTGATTTAAAATAAATTCATAAATAAGACTAAAAAGTATTTGAACAAATAATGATTTGTAAAGAACGAACTTAGGATAGAAACAAAGCAAGGTAACATTTTAAAAAAATGATGTTTTTGGATGATAAATATATTAAGTTCTTAATCCATTTTTAGAATCAGTGCACTTTATTTAGGATTTTTAGTTTTCTAAAAAAATTAAGTGGTGACTTTATTTTATTTTTTTTAATTCTTAATCCAAAAAGATAATGCAACATAATTAATTTGGGCTTTATCAACTTATTTTGAATCAACTTGCAAAGGTCCATTGAAAAATTCAGTTCTTAATTTATGTGGTTTTCTTCCAATGATATCAAAGAACTATTTCAACTTAAAAGCTTAAGTTGTTAGGTGAGGTTTTAAGATATGATTTATATTATTCTCTAACAAATAATAAGTTGATAAATTCAGGTAAGAGATTATTACTTATTCAATTTTCTAATCACTTCGCTTATGGTTGGTTAGCAAATGCATAATAATCAAGTTGCACAAAGATATAAAAATGACATAAATTTAACTTGCATAAGACACATTCTATTTAGATAAAAACTAGATAGGACGTTGTGTTATGCTCCAGCCAGTTAAATTTTTTATAATGTAAAAAGAAAAATTGTTCAGATAATACTAGTGTTTTTAAAAAAGTAAAAACAATTGAGACCTATGTTATTGATTTAAATGAGTTTAATAAACTCGGTTAATTTAATAATATGATTAAAAAAATCGATAATAAATAAAGAAAATAATAAAAATTTAGCAATAATTAACTATAAAAAATAAGATGTCAATATCATATCTAGGAGAGAGAGGAAAAAAAAATCTCTTTGAAGACTTACTGTCGCTCTGCCATAAACACCACTCCACCACCGAAAAAGGCATACTGAGACAGTTATAATGCAACTGTGAAAGACTTCACGACAACATTAAAAGACTTCATGACAACATTGAAAGACGCTGTAAGGGCTGCTAGAGAAACAATTTGGAAAATAAATCAAATAAAATATCATGAAGAGAACACTTCATTCTTATATTTAATCAATTAATTTAATTTCATTCAAAAATAAAAATTCTTTTTAAAAAGATAAAATTAACTAAGAATAAATAAAACGACCCGACACAACTCGGGTCATTTTTAAAAATCAGTGAAAAATCCAATAGAATGCTAATAAAGAACATAACATAGCACAATCTCCAATTAATAGTGTTGAATGAAAAAATGAAGAAAAAACTCAAGCTTAAAAAAGTGAAAACAAAACCAAGTAAAACCCGGACGAATCTCCTAAACATGGGTTAATCTCTTAAACTCGCAACCTATGAAATCCTAAACACCATACTTAATAAGAAGCTCAATTCTCAACCAATTTAATATTGAATGATGAAATTAAAAAAAAAATCAATTTAAAAAATGTCAAAGCAAAAAAATCAAAATCAAAAGAATGAGGATCAATATAATAAGAAAAAAATTGGAGAATGGAATTGTAAAACAAAATTTATTTTAAAATTTATCTCAAATAAAATAAATAGCAATAAAAAAAATATGGACTAAACAAACAGTTGAAAAGATTGAAGGAGGATGACATTGAAAAAGAATTTCAATTTATAAATAAATAAATAGTAATCAAAGAACATGGACCAAATATAAAAGAAAAAAACAAAGTCAAAGGTGTTTTGAAAATTGAATGGATCAACATGAAAATCAAGAAGGAAAGGAAAAATGAGAAGAAAAAAAAAAGGGTCGTCAGTGCCAAACCAGAAGTTGTTGGCTATACACGACACTTAGAAATGAAAAAGGCTACCACGCTAAACCAGAAGTCCATTGGCCATTCATGCCACCTTGAAATGGAAGGGCCGCCGAGTCAATTCAAACAAACCACAAAAGTCACAATTGGCATCCCAGGTGCGCCACATGCACTGGTATACACTCGGAAATAATAATCCTCTTGATTTAGTAAAATAAAATAAATACAAAGGATGTGGAGAAATGATTAAATTGAACAAATTAATTGGATTAAAAGAGAAGTTATTTAATGAGAGGGGTGAAATTGAAAATAATAAAAAGAGTAAGGAGTTAGTAACGAGAAAGAGAAGAAGTTGGGGTCAATAAATTAATAAAAGGAATGGTGGGTCAATGTGAAAATAGAAGTAAATATGAGGGGCAAGATAAAAAAGAAAAGAACATAATTATAAATAACAAAAAAATCAGTAGAAATTCCTAGATAGTTTTTAAATAAGGAAAGAATATGAAGTTAGCTTCTTTTTTTTTCATAAAAAATAGTTTTGACATCAAACATGAGCAACTATAGAATTATTCTTTAAATAAACTAGGTTAATGTGAATAATACACTCTTAAAATTATTTAATCTTGATTAACACATAAACTAGTTTAAAAATATATATTAATCATGAAAAAAAAAGCAATTATATATAGATCACAAATGATTTTCACGGGTAACCGGTTATGCCATAATTTGGTTTGATCATACACAAGACATCTGGTGCATGAAAATAGTGGTGCCTTTGGATTTTTCCAAAGCACCAAGATTTGGTCTGTTTAAAAAAAAAGAAAAAGAAAAAAGAAAAATGATAAAGTCTCCTCGTTTTGAGAGAATAAGGGTTTGAAGAGAGGATCATGGACTCGTGAAGAAGACAAGAAGCTTTAGCTTGCGTTGAAAAACATGGCCACGGAATCTGGCAAAAGCGGGTGATTTATTAACTTTTTATACTCTCAGCCATGCTCTATAATCCTTTGATGATACACCACTGATTATGAATACAAACGCAATCACCCATGAAAATTTCTATTGATATCTGGAGATGATATTTACTGATTGAATATATTTCATTGCTAACTCTATTGAATTTATTGATGAAATATTTTTATCAGTAAATATTGAGAGAATTACAGTCGGAATAAAATGAATTGAAAAAAACCAAAAGTACGATAATGTATAATTTTTTGTAGATGATTTTACCAATAGAATTACAATTGGATTAAAACAAGGAAAGTTGTACAGTGACATGTCACTTATATTGATAGAATTACTGATGGATTGATAGAAGGAATAATTTTATCGGTAATTCCATCGATAATGGTTAATATATGACCTGGTCGTCAACCCTCCCCTCTCCTATTTCTCTTTCTTCCCTCTGCACCCCCTATCTCAACATAACTCATCCATTTTTGACTTTTCCAATCACAACAGCAATTTTATTGTGGATTTTTCATTTCAACATGGTTATGGTCATGAAGGGAAAGACAAAGGATAACATCAAGGTTAGAATAAATATAACATTGTTTTGTCACTGTAAAAATATGAATTTGGTTTATGCTAGGTCACGGGTCGCAAAACCCAAAGAAAGTTTCGTCTTAGACAAGAATACACAACTATTGGTGTATGAATGACTGAAGAGTCTGCGTTTTCTCGATGAACATACCTCAAACATACCAAGGTTGGTTAATTTAAAGAATTGCAGATTGTATGGAATGAAGAGCCATGATTACCACGCGTTTATGCAAACACTCATTCCATTAAGTTATCATGATTTGTTGTCAAAGGGGATATGAGATGCACTCACGAAGATTAGTCATTTCTTTAGAGATATATGCTCTAGTAAGTTGCAGACACAACATATTGAGAGACTTGAAACGAATACCGTTGAGACAATATGCAAACTTGAAATGATATTCTTCCATCTGTTTTTGACTTTATGAAGCATCTACCCATCCATTTACCGTATGAGTCAAAGTTGAAGACTCAATCTCATATAGATTGATGTATCCATTCGAGAAGTTAGAGATTACATATGCAATGTAATCTTTGATATTATTTCATTGTTTTGTTAATTGAAAACATTCGATTTATTCTATACATGTACTTGTTCAACCTTAAAAAAAGGTTAAAAAAAACAAGGCGTATGTTGAGGTATCAATATGTGAGGCTTTTATGTGTATTTTTCATCTATAAAACCATCAATGTTTTTTTTTTTTTACCTTCAGAAATGAAATTATCGACAAATAGTTTCCATCTGTGAATCTATCAGTAAAATTATTGCCAAGGGAATGGTAGTGTAAATACGACAGAAAATTTCATTTATAAAACTGTTAAATGTGGTAGTGCATAGGACATCAATTCATTCTTATGATCTCTTCCTTGTTTCTTCATTTAGGATTTCAAAGATGTGGTAAAAGTTATAGACTCAAGTGGATAAATTACCTGAGACCAGATATCAAGATAGCAAAGTTCAGTCCATAGAAAGAGCAAACCATCATTCCACTACATGCTCTTCTTGGAAACAGGTCATATGCCAGTTCCTATATATATATCAGCACTGAATCATAATATCCAACCTCACTCATTTAGCTGATATCACCGTGATGGAGTGTGTGTGTGTGGTGTGTGTGGTGTGTATAATTTTTGTGTAATTCTAATGGTTAAAAAGGAATCAAAGACATGGTGATAATCCAATATCCTTATAAGTCTAAGTACATATAAATCTGACGAGTTGCCAGACCCAATATGCTCAGGCTCAGCTATGCACTGAGTCCAAATGGATATAGAATTGACAATCTTTCTGGGCCCCTTATTGGGTTATAAAACTTATTATTGTTATCATCCTTAACATGAAATGTTAAGTTCAAAGATGCTCATCTTTCAACACCCTAGGTGTATGAAAATCTTCTAAAGACTTACAATATTTCCATCAACATTAATGATATGTAAAGAATACATCATCACTTTAAATGTTATCAGGAAAAAATGACACTTCAACCCCTCCTATAGATTAAAGGATAATATTTATGGGCTATAAATATCTCGTGAATCCTTTAGCATATATTTTAGAGTTTTTATCTTAAAAATCATTGCATTTTTCTCTCTAAAAAGATACATACTTAAGCATTAGAGAACTCCAAAGCCATTAAAAATGACATTTTATAAGTACCAGTCACTAGCCACCTTGACTTATCAGGCGCCAGGTATAGGCTACCGGTCATCTTAGTCAAGAAGAATGGATCAGATTGCTAAAATTAAGAGATTAACCGATTATCCAACATATGAAACTTGCTCTTAAGTTGTTTGGATATTTTGGGACATCATCATTAGCACTGTCGGTGGAAACCTGATAAAAAAGTCATCATTTGTCCTTTCGATACTGGTTTTTGACAATCTCAATCACTACCAATGATAGATGATCATAATACATTTGAGATGGAACATACCGTAGACTACCAAAAGGGCTTAACCTTGTTTAGTTTGCTAATTTGGGTTTAAGGGTGTGTTTGGCAAACACCTTTTAAGCCTATTTTTGGTAATTTTATTACAAAGAAAAATGAGTTTTTGCTAAACAAAATCTTAGAAATAATAAAATAAAATAAAAAATATTTTCTTTATTTTTGCATGTTTTTTTAAAAATATTGCATGGATTTTACAATAAGTTTGTAAAATTTCAAAGGATTTTAGCCTACATTTCAAAATATCAAAAACAAATTTCTTTTAATACGTGGGATTTTAAAATTATATATAAGATATATTCTTGATATTAAATAAAAAGATAATTTATTTTATTTTTTATGTTGGTACTAGAACAATTATGTTTTTAACCTGATAAGATAAGAATCTCATTGCTAAGAAAGACTTTTTTTAAGCTCTAGATGGATCAACGATTAGAAAACATAATATTTTCTTAGTTTATATCAGACAAATAAATAATGCAGCTTAATTGCCTAAGTGATATTTGAATAGATCTTCTAATATAAAGTTGGAACTAGTGTTTTCAAGTTCTAAGGTTTTTAATATATTCTTAAAACTTAATAATTTATAAGATTATAGTGAAAAAATAACACATCAACAATTTATACAGTGGTAAAAACCAACCTAGAGAAAACAATTTGAAACTAAGTTGAGAAAATAATTAAAATTTAAAAATAGTTAGGAAAATAATCAAAACTAAAAAAAAAAAAAACATCTTCTAGACCTTATTTGAGGGTTTCTCCAACCTAGGTTATCGTAACCAACTAACTCTTTATAAAACTGGGTATGTAGAACCTTCTAACTGAGTTGAGCTTAATCCAATATTTAGATCTAAAGTTATGGTTCTTTTCACCAAACTAGTCATTTTACGTGTCAAGATTTTTTCTTAAACTTTGTCATATTTATATAATCCATAAATACATCAACAAGACTTTCATGTTGTCTTTGCAACTAGATCAAATTGGGTTACCAAGAGAGCTACCATTAATATTGAATTTGATCCAACCATGTTTAGGAGGAATCCAAGAAACTTGATGAATATAGTGTTCACTATTGAGGAGAGGATTAACAAAAACACCATTTTTAGTCATTAAATACATAATGAACCTATTGAAGTTGAGTAGCTAAAGTTCCATAAACAAAAAGCTTTCTTTCTTTTTTTTTTTGTTTTCAGTTCAACTATTTTTTCTTCATTTCTCCCCTTTTTTTTTTCTTTCAATTTAATTATTTTTTTCTCATTTTAATCCTCAAACCTTTTTTTTACAATCTTTTGGATTGCCTTTAAACCTACCAAGTCAATTAAATCATGTCGATACAACTCCCGCATAGTTTGATTTTAAAACCAGGATAAGCAAGAAGTTGGGTTAAAATGTATTTTTTCTGTCAATTTCATCCTCATACTTTTTGAGTGGGTCACATCATTTCATCCTCATACATTTTGAGCAGGTCACACCGGGTCATTTCATCCCTCTATTTTAAAAAAACTCGACCTGACATAGGCCCCGAGTCAACCAAGTAGCGGGTTAGCCAGAGTTTTATAGCAATGGTATTTTCAACCCTTAGACTTCAAAAAAATATTATGCCATCCTTTATTTGATACTTCAATGCTCTTTTTTTAAAATCTAACTTAAACCCCCCCCCCCCCCTTTTTTTATCAAGCTTTGAAAGAAGTTAGGCATGTTTTTATTTTAGACCCATGAACAACCCTTGTTTTTCTTGTTTTGTATTGAAAAAAAAAAAAAACTCACCCACCTGGTTAGGGTATAGATAATGAAAAATAATTTTCAAAATAAAAGGTTGTTAATTCCAGTTAGGTGAATGATCTAGATTGCGGATGTAGCAGGTTTGTTGAGGGTTAATTCGAGTCTTTTTTTAGTCCTTATTTTAATTCAATATTTTTATTTTCAATTTCATTATTCGACATTGATTTGATTGAAAATTAAACATTGTAATTTGTTTTGGTTTGCTTTATTTATAGGGTTATGATATTTTCAGGACTTGGATTGTAAATTTAAATGATTAACTCAGGTTTACCCAAGTTTATTTGATATATTATCATCTCAATACTTTTTTAAATAAAAAATACGGTTGAGCATGGTTAGATTTTGAATTCATGATAACATTTTTTTTTGCTTTTGAAAACATATTAACCTTGCCTAAATATTGTATTTTGCATTGAATTTTTTTTAAATCTAACCCATGGTGTAACGTGGCCTAATAGTCTAGGAGTTGTAACAGAGAATTATCGGATTATTTAATTAATTGCATGAATAAAATTTTTATTTGTGATTATAATTTATTTTTATGTGAAAAAACGCTTTGTAAACACTTACAAATTCTTTCTTTTTTTGTTTTAGAAGAATGGCGTGCGCGTGGCTAATGAGCTTCTAATATTAATTGGTTGTAACTTGTAATGATTTGTAGAAGAAAATATATGATAAATCAGGTTAATTGGGTAGTCGGGTCATCTGCCGGATCAGCCGGGTAATTTTAGGTTTTTTTTTTAATTTTTTTTAATTCAATTTAATTTTAATCTGTATCAATCAAATCCCGAATTAACCCATCCAACTATACTGAATTTTAAAACTATAGGTCCATGGCCTTATTTTCTCATCTTTCTTTTCGATTAATAGTTATTCTGCTTTTTTCTTACATGATATCTTGTAATCAAGATGTCTAGTTAGCCTTTATCAATAAAAGAAAAAAAAAGATGTGTAATTATCATGATCTCGAAAAGCTATAGTCATCAGCTAGCTTGTCTTCTCTGGCTTTTCATTAATCTCGTGAAAGCCGAAAGGTTTCTTGACTTATTCCGAAGATCCTTTACCTTTCTTTTTATAATTTATTTTTAATTGTTGCATAAACAAAAAATTGAATCATAGTAGCTTTGTTTGTTTGCCAGCTTCATTAATTTCACGGGTCATTCTCAAAACTGCATATAAACTTGCCTGTTCTTGCTTGCTACACAAGAAGTTCCCATCCTCACACAGCTTTTACTTAACTCGGTACTGCTGTAAGGAAAAAGAAAACAGAAAAATATTTTATTTCATTCCATATCTGGTTATTTATTAGTTGCAGAAATGAAACTCACCACCAACCTCTGGTCAAATCCAAATGCTTAAAAACCCTAACATAAAAGACTGGAATGATTAGCCATTATAGCTTAATCCAATATTTTCAAGCAACTAATACAATCTTTGAATTCAACAAGGGATCCTTGATAGAGTAACAACACTGTCAGCACTCAGTGAAGACATCCCAGTTTATCGATTGCCACTTGAGCATTGGATGGCAACAGGAATTTTGAAAAGTCGTTGGAAGAGCTACGTGGAAGAACATTAGTGGTCCTTCGTTCGCTTTTTTGCAGGAGTTGTAATAATAATGGAAGGATTAAGAATTAAGGATGGATTATTGATTATTCCTCTTTATCTTGACAGCATTATAGAAACAGCCATCATGTCTCTATCCATGTCCTCACATGTAAACACTCAATACCCTCCAAACCTATGCCGAGAAGATTACTAATTTACTACATGTACCTGTCACTGTGTTTGCAATTATAAATCTGAACATGACTTTTTTGATTTTGGAGTTATATATAGATATACTTCTCTACATGACTTTCCACCATGCCTCAAGAGTCTTGTTTCTTATTTCTTGAAAACTCTCAATCTTCTGCATCTTTTGACATATTCTTTAGGTTTTCTTGTTCATTCTTTTTTGAAGAAGGGCTTGCAGGCTAGCCAGGGAGTTGATCATATATATATGGCTGATTCATATGATGAAGAGTGTGATTATCTTTTTAAAGCAGTTCTTATCGGAGACTCTGCAGTTGGGAAATCAAATCTTCTATCAAGGTTTTCCAGAGACGAATTCCGGTTAGATTCTAAGCCAACTATAGGGGTTGAATTTGCTTACCGGAATATAAGAGTTGGTGATAAGCTCATCAAGGCTCAAATATGGGACACCGCTGGCCAAGAAAGGTATCCTATCTTCTTCTTCTTCTCTTTTTTCTATGATTTTGTCAGGTGACAGAACTCTTTTGGCATGGTGAATCATCATTTTTTCGGATTAGGATAGATGTTTTCATATCCGAGATTTGCCAAGGTTGCGTGTCTGTGTGAAATTACATGTTCATCTAGAAACCAGCCCACCACCCTAACCCTTTGAGTTTTGATGCTTGATGAAGAGATTCCAGCAGAATTAATTTGTAGTTAATTATCCAGCAGGATCTATAGCTAGCCTTTCAATCAGATGAATCAACCAGAATTTGAACACTGTTTATGATCATATGTGATCTGCTTTAATCTCCATTAAAATGCTAGCAAAGATGAAGATTTTCTACTTATTTGGGACCCGCATAATGACTTAAGAGTTCTATGAATCCTGTTCATCTTAGATTTTTATAATTAATAGTGCAACAAAAAAGTAAATCCACTAGAGATTCATGAAAAGAACGTCTATCGAATTACTTGCTGCTACAAAGTTCTACCTCGTAATTTCCAGTTCTTTTTCGTCCCCTTTGTGCTGTCCCGTTGTCATTTCGTTAACAACAATCAAGGAGGTGTAAAACTAATGTGATTTGGATCCTATGACAACTGATGTATAATTTGTAATTTATTTTTTAATATAATTAATCCTTAATCACCGAACATTTATACCATATTAAACTTCATCTTGTCTAATTAGTCAATCCAATAATTTATTAATTTAAAATTTATTCAAATCTAACTTAGATTAGATTTTATTTTAAATTGATTTGAAAGTTAACACAATCAGATTTTATTTTAAATTGATTTCATTTTCACAGGGACTTTTTAAACACAATACAACTAATTGGTGAAAGAAAATGACATTTCCTTTCAAAAAATACATTTTTTATTTGATTTCTTATAATATTCATGGCGATGGCAATTCTTGGAAGCATTTGTATTTAAAATTCATTAATTATATTTAAAAACAAATTAATTTTTTATTTTAAATTAATTTTTTATATTCCTAGATTATTTTTATGTACTAATATTAAAAATAAATTAATATATATATATATAAATAAAAATATTTCAATAAAACAACTTATACCGCAATATCTAAATCCAAACCGTAATTTCGGTGCAGATATCTGCCCCACGAAACTTCCTTTGGTGCTATCAATAAAACAGGTGTAAAAAATTATTCCATCCTAACCCTGTACGTCACTACAAGCATTAATTTTTATTCATTTTCATCATCTTCTTCTCAATTGCAACTCAATCTTCTTTGCGGCGAATAAAATATGATATTATTTTTTAAGTATTTTTTATTTAAAAATATATTAAAATAATATTTTATTTTTGATATTAATACATCAAAATGATCTAAAAACATCAAAACAATATTATTTTAAAACAAATAAAAAAAATTAAAATTTTTTAAAATATTTTTGGAACACAAAAATAAATAATGTTCGTGAAGTTTAGCAATTAAAGATGCACATGATCTGAGCTGTCTGTCTTAAATGGTGTAAGTAAGATCCAACTATCCATTATTTAGTTTTAGGTACAACCTGATTCAACAATATCACCTTATTTAAAACAAATAATTACAATTTTTTTTTTTCATTATTTAAGATGGAAATAATTTCACCTGCTGCGCGCAGGTTTAGAGCTATTACCAGTTCTTACTACCGTGGGGCTCTAGGTGCGTTGCTGGTTTATGACATTACAAGGAGAGCAACGTTTGACAATGTGAAAAAATGGTTGCATGAGCTAAGAGACTTTGGTAGCTCAGATATGGTCGTTGTTCTTGTCGGAAATAAATCTGATATTAGTCATCTTCGAGAAGTTGATGAAGATGATGGTAAGAACCTCGCAGAGACCGAAGCTTTGTACTTCATGGAAACATCAGCGTTGGAGAATTTGAACGTGGAGGAAGCTTTCATGCAAATGATCACCAGAATCCATGAAATCGCAAGCCAAAAAAGCTTGGAGGCTAAGAAGAATGAAACAACAATTTCTACCATAAAGGCTCTTCCGGTGGGAAAAGAAGTGATTAATATTGATGATGAGGTATCTGCAACTAAACAAGCTAGTTATTGCTGTTCATATTAATATTTATGGATAGATAACTAGAGAAATTAAAGTTTTGGAAAATGCTTTTCAAGTTGTTTTTTTTTTACATTTTATGTTTCATTTTTATTTTTTTTTACATTTTCTTTTCTTCTTTCATTTGTTTGATAGTTAATTCGGTCATTAAGGGGCAATTAATGATAAGTAAAACGTTGATGATGATGGATGATGATGATCGATGACGATGATTGTTGTATATTTGTGAATATTTCAACTCTTTAATAGCCTTTATATAATTTCATAATATGTTAAAAAGATTATTATGATATACCTGAAAAAAGCTAATATTTCTTTTTTTTATTATTATTTCCTACAATCTATCATACCACCACAAGTCTATGATATTCGATTGATTAAAATAGATAGATGATGCTAATATTTTATTATGAACAAAACATTCTTATTTTATTTACAATTTATCAAAATCTTCCATTAAAATAACTACATAACTTATATGAAGTTTGGGAGAGAGCTCATCTTCCAAATTTGGACGCTTTTTGGGCGTAGTAGAGGGTTTTATGTGTTTTGTTTGGAGATGTAATGGGTCTTTTTTAAGGTACAACCCTTTTCAAGTACAAATCATACCTCACAAAAGTAAAAATACATGTTTTCTAAGTGGATCCCACTAAAAAAAGTCATCACACCTCTAAACCAAACATCTCTAAAAAATATTTACGACAAAGTTGAAAATCATGTCTTACCAAGAATTAGTGATTTCATCACATTAAATTATTATTTTTAAGAAAATTATTGTTCATTTATACTAGAACACTTTTTTATAATAGTGTAATTATGAAATTATTCTTACACAAACAAAATATTTAAACTAGATATTGAGAGATAAATGTTTTTTTTCAAATCATGCAGGGGCAAACGGGTCTTTGTATTCTTTATGTACTAGAAAATTACATGGTTGCCCCTCAAGTCAAAAAAAAAAACTTATCTTATGTTTAGAAACATTTTAGTATTTTTAAAATATATTTTTCAATAAAAAAAATTACATAGGATCCCCTTGTTTTGCTTCTACTCGTGGACTAAAACAAGGGGATCCAATGTCACCTTACCTTTTATTCTTTGTATGGAGAAGTTGCCTTGCTTCATCACCGACAGTGTCTGAGAATATATGACAACCGGTGCACATATCTACAAGGGGTCCTGGAATCTCTACTTTTTTTTTTGGCTAATGTAATGATGTATTGCTTCTCACAAAGGCTCATATAAATTCCCAGATAAGACTTATCTCAAACATCCTATTCCTCTCTGTTTCTTTTAGGGCATCTGGGCTTAAGGTAAGCTATGAGAAGTCTAGAGCAATGTGCTCTAGAAACGTGAATAGAATGAAGAGGAATAAATTCATTCAAATTTATATTGCATTTCAATTAAAACCTAAAAAATAATTGGAAAAAAAAAAAACCAACAACCTGGGTTAAAAAATATTAGACCGGCATGTGTAGCCTTCTTTATTATTATTTTTTTAAAATAAATAATATATTATTTGTTTTTTTATTTTTTTAAAAAAAATAAGCATCGCATCATCTATTGCCTAGACTCCTGCCATTAAAAAAACAAGTAAGAAAGGTAAGCTAGAGTTTTTTGGAACTAAAATAATATTTTTCCATCTATTTTCATATAACTATAATGATACATCATTACACCTTAAAAATTCAAATAAATCAATTTATAACCTCATCAAAACCCCTAAAATGGTCAAAAAAACATAAAATTAACCCTATGACTATGGACACAAAATTAAAATAACCCTATAAAAAAATTAAAACACGACAACTAATTTCAAATAAATCAAATGTTGAAGGATGAAATTGAAAAAAAAATTAATTTTTAAAAAGGACCTAAAAAAACTAAAATTAACCTATGTTAACTTTTGAAACTTATGATCCCGATCACGAGCCTAAGACTAAACTCATATAAGGTAAACTAGGAGTGATCATTTTCGGTTCAGTTCGGTTTTTACCCTTAAAAAACAACCAAATCGGAAGGAAAAAAAAGGGGGACCCAAATCGAATCGAAACCGGTCCAAATCGACCGGTTTTGGTTCGGTTTGGGTCCGGTTTTTTATGTCCAAAACCGGAAAAACCTATGGTTATTTTTCTGAAGCCGTTTTTCCTTATTTCTTTCATTCCTTTTAACAGACTTAGTTTTTGGCTTTGTAGGAACAACAGGATCATAACCCGGAGGAATTTCCTGAGTCTGCATTTACTTTCTCCACTGCGTCACACATTATAATAAAAAAAACCAACCCGTATCAATCTTTCTTCATCCACATACAAACATAGCAGAAAATTTAAGAGAATGGAACCAAACTCATGATTCTCCAAATCAAAGAAGAGCATACCAGGGGCCCTTTGGATTGGTAGACGGCGACTTCGTCTTGGGGGGTATAACCTGCCCGAATCCGAATGGATTTTCTAAGGGTATCGTCAGATCGTCTGCTGGGAGTCACAATCCTCTCCCCTTCTTCTAGGGTTTTGCTTAAGTCTGCCATTCTTTTCGAGATGTGACGAATGGTCCTAATAGCCTAAGCTCGTTGACTGGTGAAGAGGAGGCGACTGTTAATGGGAGGGGGCGGGGGCGACTGTTAATGGGAGTCGGGGTCATCGGAGGTGAGGTGAATGTTGTGAAAGGGAAGCAGATAAATGGTTTGTTATGGTTGTTGAAAGGGAAAGTAATGGGAGGAGGCGGCTCGTGGCTTGGACCGAACCGAACCGGATATTTTTCTAAATATTTTAACCGGTTCAATCGGTTTTTTTACCAGTTTAGTTATTCGGTTAAATTGGTTTTCTGGTTTTTTTCTCACCCCTAAGGTAAATCCTAAAAAATAACAAAGTAAAATTCTATATCAATAAAATGTTGAAAGATAAAATTTTAAAAAAAAAACAACAAAAAAGGAACCAAAACAAAAGAAATAACAATAAAAAGAATGGGGACTGAATTTGATATAAAATAATTTAAAATCAAATGCCGAGAGATGAAATTGAAAAATTAATTTTTTTTTTAATTTTTCCCTTCAACATCAAGTTATTTGATAATCAACCTTTATAGTTTTATTCAATTTGCTTTTTACAGTGTTATCCTTGTATCATGATCAAGTTGCAGATTTGACATACTAATTTGGATAGGCTAAGACCTGGTTTTCCTGACCTTTTAATGTTGTCATGTTCTTGTTAGTTTATATATATCGTTGCATCTTTTTATTTATATTATTTAAATTAATCAAACTTATTAAATCCATTTGAATCATCTTTGACTTTTAGCTTTATTAACACTTATATCTTGTTAGTATTTTTTTATGTTGGAAAAATTTGGGCTGGTCATGGCATAGCACAAATTCTATCTAGATGAATAACTAAAATTCTTTTTCAAGTAAGATTTGGATAAAAAATAATAAAATAAATCTTAGGATTGAACAAGAAAAAAAAAATCACATAAGAAATCAAACATTTGAACCATCTACTAACAAACTTAAGTGAAACCTATTTTAGTTCTCTTATTGTGTGTTTGATATTGTGATATATATTATTTTTTAAAAGTAATTTTTACTTTAAAATATATTAAAATAATTTTTTTTTAATTTTTAATATCAACATATTTGATATTGAAAATATTTTTAAAACAAACATGTTTTTAAGGCCCCGTTTGTTTGCTGGAAAGTGGTTTCCTTTTGGAAAGTGAATTCTGGAAAAGTGAATTATTTTCCGCGTGTGTGGTAGTGTAATGAAAAATAAGTTGGAAAACACTTTCTAGTGTTTGGTTATATTATGAAAAATGAGTTGGAAAATAACTTATTAATGTTTTAATTTTTTCAAGTTTAGTAAAATAATGAGGAATAAATCTTACAAATTAAAAGGTTGAATGAGAATGAAATTGAAAAAAAATATAATTTCATAAATTATCTCAAAATAAAATAAATAATAATCAAAATAATAGAGATCAAATCTAAAAAAAAAAATTGAAAGATAAAGAAATTAAAATAATAATAATTAACATTTCATAAATTATTTCAAATAAAATAAGTAACAATCAAAAGAATGAGGATTAAATTTGATAGATAAAAAATTTCAATTAAAAAATGATAAGGAAAAAGCAAATAACAATAAAAATAAGGATCAAAGTTAATATAAAAATTAAATTTTAAGGGAAGAAATTAAAAAAAAAATTCAGAACAAAATATATATAGCAATCAAAAGTTTGAGAACCAAATTTGACATAATCAGCAAATAATATGACATTTCTAAATTTTTGATAACATCCGGAAAATGTTTTCCATCCAAAATAAAAAGAAAACACTTTTCAAGAAACCAAGCTAATTTTTTTTTTACTGAAAAATATTTTTTGTTGATTAATATTTTTAATAATAAATAAACATAAAAAAATTTAAAAATTAGTTTAACCTATTCAGATAACAAACCGACCCTAAACGTAAATAAGTACGATTAAAAATGCAATATCGAAAAGGCAATCCCCTCGACTCTCTCTTGTATCCAGTATCCATCTGTTTCTCTCTCTCTCTCTTGTCTGAAACGTTAGTGTGTCATAATCCCCACACGTGCCAACTCAATTTACATTCTACTCTCACTTCCATAAAACCACAACAATCACACCCCGGTCTCCTTTCCATTCCTCACAGACCACACCTTCTCTCCACTAATCGTCACGCTTCACTACACCACTCACATATCTCACCTACCCGTTACATTAGCTTCACCTCTACAACAACACCTCTATCCCTTCTCCCCATTTTTCTTCGCTTCTCTGCAAATCAAAATTTTATGCGTTTTGCTAAAATGCGTCTTGTGCGTAAACCACAACCTCACACTCACTAATTTCAACTCCAAACAAACAACAAAGAGAGAGGAGAGAGAATGGCGAATTGGATCTCTTCAAAACTCAAAGTCGCCGAAACCTTCTTCGAACAGGCAAGCCAAATTCCTCTTTCCTCCTCTCTTTTTTATTTTTTCACTAGCCAAACAGATCATCGTCATCGTCATCATTATTATTTAGGTTTTATTTTCAATGTCATTGTGCTGCTGTTATTACAGTTTGTTTTTTATTTTTATATTTTTTTGGATGATAATTAGTTTTTTTTTCCTGCTTTCTTTTTTGGTGATCAACGGTTCAGATCGATCAGCAAGCAGCAGAATCTTTGAAGAAGAACGAACAGCCACGATCTGACGATGATCAGAAATTTGATCTCCCAGCGAAAGCGGGGGGTTCTCTGTCTTTAAAGGATCAATTAAAGAAGAAAACACTTGAATTTAACAATGAATACAACGGAAAATTGAATGCTGATTTTGCTATTAATAAGAATAAGAATAATGTTGTTAATAACAATGTTGTTGGTAGTGTCAATGATAAGGAGGTTTGAATGTCCCGAAAATTTCTCCCAAACCTAGGGCAACGCTTACTGATAGTGACTGGACTGAGCTACTTGGTACTCCTCCGAGTCAGAATGCAAGTTCGCCTAATCGGAGCAATGGGGCACCTGCCATTCGTGGGTTGAGAAAGGAGGGTAGGAGGCAAGGGAGTTTGGTTTCGAATTCTTCGGTGGTCGAGGCGAAAAGGAATCAGAAAGTTAGGGGTAATAGTGATAAGAATAACAGTGGGGTGACATCGAAGAGGTTGGATTTAAAGTTGAATGGGAAACCAAGTGATGGAGAGGAGTCTGGCTCATCAGCTAGGTCTTCAAGTGTTGAGTTGCCAAGTGATGGTAAGGTTATGGATGGGACAGGACTGGAGCAATATAAGAATGTGGGTGGTGAGGTAGTTGGAGAAAGGAAGGATGAGGGAAGTGAAGAAAATGGCGGGCGTGTTGAAAACAAGGATGCTGTGGAAGGGGAGGTTTTGCATGTGGCAAATAAGAATCATGCTTTGCTTTCTGCACCGGAGAAAATAGATGGGATATCTGATGTGAAGAAGGGAGTTGGTGATGTTTATGGTCGCTTGAAAAGTACTGTGAAAGGGAAGCAGGGAACTCGGGCTGCCTCTAGAAGCTCTGTCTCGGATGATTTGAAGAAAAATGATTCGACTAGCGATGAGAGCTCTGATTCAGATAGTGATTCGGGTTCATCATCTGATTCTGAGAGTGAACAGGAGAGGGAGAGAAGGAAGAAGATTTTGGCTGAAAGAGCAGCAGCCAAAGCTGTGCAGGCCATCATAGAGCGGGAGAATATGGTTGCCAGATTGGAAGGGGAGAAGCAGAGCTTGGAGAAAATACTTGAAGAACGAGCAAAACAACAAGTACAAGAGGTAATACTAGGCATTCACTTTGCTCTTATAGTTGATTTGTTTTCTTTATTGTTTGTGTAATTTAGATCATGATATATTTGATTTGAAAGAATGGGCCTTTAAGAATCCTTTGTTTTGGATTTAATGCATGACCAAAAACACGTAACATTTTCTTGATTTTAGTAAAGTAAACAAAAAAATTACGGTCAATTTTCTACGTACTACTTGCTATACACATGTTATTGTTGAACATCGATGAAAATAATAGGACAATGGATTGAGCTGATCAAATCAACTGGAATCCATTCTATTTATAATTCTGTTGAGAAAGCGAATCTATCCAACCTCATTTCAAGCTTCAAGAACATAGACCAAGCTGAAATTTCACTTATAGGGGTGCCAATAACTTTTTGATTCTGCTTGCATTGGCTTAACCCTGGGTCAGATTTTGCTTTCCACTTATCTTTCAAAATACCAATGTCTCTAAGACAACTGTAAACTAAGAATTTGCTATAAGTGACATGGTCAAGTAAGACAATGCAAACCATGCCGGTGGTCAGTGCTTTTGATTCTTACCATGTGATATTTACATTTGTAGAATTTAAATTTTTATCAACTTATCCTTTCTTTCAAGCAGTAATTGTGTGATGACTTCTTCTTTCTCTGACAGGCTTCGGAGCTTCAGACAACTACGATGGAAACAATGGAGGCTGCTGACTTAGAAAAGCAGAAACATAATAATACTAGAATGGAAGTTCTTTCCCGATTGGCTAAACTTGAGGTACATTAGCCTGTTTCATATGCTCTTTAGATGTAGTTAGACTGGCATTTGTTTCTATATCCTTTGAATTTTTTAAGAGAAAGCATGAGTATTTTTTGTTACTTTAGTTGCCTCTAAAGAGCAATGTGATTGCAGACCACAAATGCTGATCTTGCAAGATCCCTTGCTACTGCACAGAAGAATCTTGAACTAGAGGTATGATGGGCTTCTAAATCAAGTGATTGGGTTATGATTGATCTACCTTCCTTTTCATTCAGAATTTGGTTTGAGATATTCTGTCTGTTTTGAATAAATTGCATTCTTTCCAAATGGAATAACAGTAGAAGAAAGTTTATTAACTTCTATTTTTGATACTTTGCTTTATAATTCTACCTTGCTTAATTATAGCCTTTTTCCCTATTGTGTTCTGATACATGCCTTTTATTCTAGTTTGGGATGCTATTTTGTTAAAGGACCATGTGCAATGCTAGCCTTAGCTGATTATATTTTGAAATTTTCTTGTTGTATATAGTACAACATGTATGCACATAATAATTCTATTTATTTTTATTTGTACTTTTGTGACTAGATTAATCAGGTGGCAGAACTCCGACAACAATTTGAATTAAAAGAAGTGGCTCTTGAAGGTGTGCACGCTTGGATTATGATGTGATTATTTTAATGAACCTGCTATTTATCTTGTATATGGTCCTTTTATGTTTCAATCAGTTCTTGAAAAAAGTGGGGTTAAGCATTTGAAATAGAGATAATGTTAAAGCATGCATCAGCAGTCTTTACAGTCAATTCATTATGGGATAATTGGAGGAAAGAAAAAAAAACATTTGTAAATGTTATTGTCAGGATGTAGATCTCAATAAACCAACATTCTGAAGGTTATGAAGTGGAAATGTGTTAGGCACATGTTAGTGTTGGAAGTTAAGTCAGTTGCTGGACTTGGGTGATAAATTCCTTGAACTTCTTACAGGAATGGAATGTTAGGTTTGAGGTGTTAGGAACGTGCAACCAAAATAGTATTAACTCTGAAGTTTGAAGTTAATCAGTAACAGGACTTGCAGAAATTAGATTAAAGTTTGTTATTGGTTCTGATAAATAATGAATTGATTGTAACAGACATGAAAGAAAGGATGCAGCGTGCACAAGAGCGCCAGAGAAAGTCAAATTTAAAACATTAACAAATTGTAGAACAGAGTCTTCTTACGTTCTTTGGAGAGAAACCTAAGAATATAGTTTCCTACAGATTATGTATTTAGCTCATGAACCTTTCCCTCAATCCCTCTAATGGTCATTCTGTATTCTTGTTTGAGTTTGAAGGCAAGAGTGATCAATGACCGGGAAAAGTACTTTGTCTCTTCTTAATCTTGTTCATTAATGTTAGCATCACTCTCAATATTAACGTGATGCCTATTATTAAACTGTTAACGCCCCACTATCACAAAACTCTGACAGGCTCCAAATTTTCTTTCTTTCTTTCTTTGTTTAATTTTCAACCGTTGCCCCTTTAGCTGTACATTTTGACTCCTCTAGTTTAGAAATTTCTGGTGAACAAATTGTCAATTCACAAAATGGAAACTTATTAAGAACTTTTTCTTCTGGCTTCTTCGGCATAAATCATGTGTTAATTAGATAACAAGAATACAAAACATTAAAAAGCTTGAGCTTTTCAGTTGTAGATGAGATAGTGGCACTGTATTTTATACTTCAAATTGATCTCAACCAGCACAAATATGATACCATAAATTGATCATTTGCATTTAACCAATTTGTGATCTTCATAGGTATCAAGGATAATCTTATCATTAAGATGAAGTATATCTTGCATAAAATCACTTTCTAATGCACATATGAATTGTTGAGTCTCCTTTTCTCCTTGTAGATCTCAGGAGGAGGATCTCCAAGACTCACCAGACTGAAACATATCTAAACCAGGTGAGTCACATTCTTCCTGTGATCATATTGGTGCACAAATAAAGGTTATGGAGGATCCTACAGTCCTTGTACAGAGTTATATGCTTTATCTGGTTCTTATTAAACTCTTTTCACCAACCCATCCAGTTTGTAATCAATTGTGTTAATTTTGGAATTTTGTAGGCTGCAGCTTCAAAAGGAGTTCAATTTGAACGAGAGATTCTTGAGACAGAGTACTTGTTCCTAATTGATAAAATTCAAAGATTGGAAGACAAGGTTAGCTTTCATGTTTCAACATAATGTAACATTTCCAAGTTGTCACCTTGCTCTGTATTTGTGACATCTATAAGTTAATCAACTTCTTGTTGTCCTTTTGTTTTTGTTTTTTTTTTTTTTTTTTTGAAAAATACTCCATGTTTTTTAAATTCCTGAAGCTTATCATATTTAAGTGCTAACTTTCAGTCTGTATTCCTGATTTGCATTTCGTTTGAAAATAATTTGCCCAGAACTTGTGTGCATGCAATTAAGAAATAAAAAAATTATTAGAGATTATCCTTTTGCATCAGTGCAAAGCTTAATTAAACATGGAAGATCCTGAGCTTGATGCTCTTGCATTCACTTTGATATTTGGTAACAAATGTTTAGCAGTAAAACCTCATTGTTAATTATTAAGGTCTCAATTTTGTATCCTAACCTCGTTTTTCGATGCTGCAAGACAATTTTGATCTTTATCCATACAATGACTTCCCAATAGCTAAGCTACAGAAATGATGTTCACAATTTACTTACATGGCTGTGGACTTTTTTGATATATTATATCTCAAGCAATTTTTTGGATGATTTTCTGTGGTATGCTGGCATGTCTAGCTGATACATTCCCATGCCAGGTTACTTACCTACATAAGTTTTACGTGTCTATTTCAGGCAAAGAAGCTAGAAGCAGATATTGAGATGACAAGAAAGGAGATGGAGGATCCGACAGAAGTAGAAATTGAGCTCAAGAGAAGGCTTGGTCAGTTAACTGACCATTTGATTCAGAAACAAGCCCAGGTTTGTCTTTCAAACTACTTTCAAGTCAATTGTAGTAACTGGGATGTGCTGTTTTTAGTCAATTGTAGTAACTGGGATGTGCAGTTTTTCTCTTCTTTTGGTCTCCCAATTGATTCATTTTATCCAAGGATTTCTAATATTGATGTTTTGAAATAAGAATTTTAGACTTTGATTCTTTCTCATACAGCTGCCAAGCTTTATAATTTCATATGTAAAACCAAGGGAGTTTTGTTATTCAGAGCATTCTTTCTTAGCCATGAACTCGTCAATTTCTATAAGATCAATGTGAGCTGCCTGATAAAATAAGACTAGAGCCCTTCCAGACATTTTTATTTCATCTTATGATCTAATTAGACAGTCATTCTCTTGAAACTACGAGTTGAATTCAAGAAAAAAGAGTTGATTGTGTGGGAATACTTTAGGAAGTATATGGCGGCATCATGTTCTGACTTCTGACAAATAGAACAACTATTCTGTTGTTTATATAGATTAGGCAGATTTGTTTTGTAAATGATGTACTGTTTGAAAGGACTACTGGTTGCCAATTCATTCATCTTCAACAAATTCTTGGTTGAAACTTCCACAAGTAGCATTGACCCTATAGCAATGTATTGGTAATTCTATTCAAAAGTCTTGAGTTAATAACTTCACTTCTCTCTGCCATGATCTATTGAGTTGTTTTGAGTCAACAAGTGAAAGATAGCCTTGAGCTGTCAAGTGTCAATTTCAACTATGTATTCTCAGTTCTGCGTGAAGACAAAATTTTGACATTGATTCTTCATCCAGGTTGAAGCACTCTCCTCGGAGAAGGCAACCATAGCTTTCAGAATTGAGGTATGTTTTTACAACTTGGAATGATTGGCAGTACCACCGGCAACAGATAAAAAAAAATCTAATGGATTTTTGTGATTCGCTATTTATGCTGCCATGCACTTTCAGGCTGTTTCAAGGTTGCTAGAGGAAAATAAGTCGGTGATGAATTCAAGTAATTCGGAATCAGGAAAATGGGCAATTTCTGACTCGAAGTTGAGGCCTATGTTTGAGGACAAAATCCGTGCTGGAAGGAAACACTTAGGATCATTGGTTCAGCAGTTAGACGCAATTTTCCTTGCAGGTGTAGTGTTTCTAAGGAGAAATCCAACAGCAAAATTGTGGTGTCTGGTCTATCTTTTATGCCTTCACGTTTGGGTCATTTACATTCTTTTGGCACCCTCCCAATCATCAAATGAGGGCAGATCTGGTGCTGTTTTTTCGCTGGAAAATCTCAACAATACTGCAGGGGTATAATTGTTTGTGTGTGTATATATTATATATTTTCCTTAGCTTTTTTGAGAGGTCTTGTATTACCCAGTGTTAAAGCACTACATTGCTAGGGTTGTAATGATTCATGTATAAACAAGAAAAGTAATAAATATATCAACGCAAAATTCCTTCTTTTTTATATATATAATTCTCTCTCTGTCTCTCTCTCTCTCTCTAGGAAAGAAACATGAAAACCCTCCAAAGTACTCTTGAAAAGGATAGTAAGTGTAGTAGAAAATCCTCAGAAGTAACTCTGGAGAAGGTTGATTTGCAGAGTCCATGATTGCATGGAGCAAGTGAAAATGCTAATAAAAGAAATCTCATTGCAGCTAAAAACTAAGAGATGTAAAGAACTAATATTCCTCATAAGTAACTAAGGGTCCGTTTGATTACGCAGCTGCAGTGCAGTTGTGTTTTAATTAAAACGCAGTTTGTAGCTGTTTGGTAATGGAAAAAAATGATTTATTATGCATGGGTCCCACGTGATTTTTGCAGCTGAAACGTTGTAAATGAAAAGCAGGAAAATCTTGCTTTATTCACTGTGCATGCTAATTACACTGTTCACTGAACAGTGCAATTAGCATGAACAGTGTACATGATACATTGTTCAAGTGAACAGTGCAATTCACTTGCACTGTTAAAACAATTTTTTTTTTTTAGTGTGTTAATTTTAAATTAGTTTAGAGTAAATTAAATTTATTTGCACTGTGATATGAATAATATTTTTTTACTGAAAAACTAGTATAGAGTGAATTAAATACACTCGCACTGTAATATCAATTTTATACCTGATAATATTTTATTTAATTGTATTATTAAATAGTTTAATGGAATAATAAAAAATATTTTATATAAAATATTATTTATTTTATAATGTAATATGAGTAATTAATTCTACAATATTTAAATTTAAAACCATTAATATTAATATATATTTTTTAAAATTATTTTATAACCTCAATTTCAAAAGCATTCTTACCAAAACACATTAAACTATTTTTTCTCAACCTCAATTTCAACCACAGTTTTAACCAAACACCTATTTTTTCAAACCAACCTCAATTAAAAATACTTTTTATAAAACAACTTTTTTCAAATCACAACCAGAACCACTACCGCAATACCAAACACAAACTTATACACCAATGTATAGTTTTCTAATTTAACATAACACGAGACATGAATGATTTTATAGGTCGTGATGTGCGAAGAAATATAATACTAATTATATAATTATACTATGATTTGATGGAATCCTTGTGGGCATTGACTTCCATCGAAAACTTTATAGGTTTAAAATTGTCACTAATCCATATAATTTTTTTTATATACAAATGCTTTTTTCTTATTTTATTTTGATTTTTTTTTGATAGAAATGTAAAATTTAAAGATCTCTTCAAGGGCGACACTTCTATATCAAGTAATGAAATCCTTGCGGTTAAATGACTGTTTCACCATTTTTAAATTTTTTTCTTTAAATTTTTTTGGTATTTTTAAATAGTATTAACATACTAAAATCAAGAATCAAAAATTAATTTTAAAAAAATTAAAAATATATTATTTTAATACATTCAAATAAAAAACACTTTAAAACACAATTATTAACATTTTAAAACACAATCATTACCGCACAGCAAGAGGGCATCAGCAAACTTAAATATAAGAAATCAGCATCAGCATTGATTGTGGGAAGGAAACTCAGTGGACAGAACAGTAGAGGTGGAGACATGTTTCAGGCAGGAGAAAGAAAATCAACCGACAGCTAGTAATAGAATTAACATGGCGTATATGTAGCTCAACAGCTAAAACTATTCCTAGTACATAAAAGTTACCAAAACAGGGCAAATTCCCTGTTGAACTTCTAGCCAATCTTCGATCCATCGCTGCCTCCACCTTGTCTTGTTCTATCCCTTGCACATACAGAGATTGCTTTAGAAACATTGCAAATTTGAACGGAATAATGTCTACTTGCAAAATAAGTTTTAAGGTGCAATGGCATCAAAAACTTGAAACATCACAATATTATCAACCTAACAATGTCTACTTTCACTCAACAAGCACTACACATCTAACAACGTGATTTTTTCTCTTTCAGGCAAAAACACAAGTATTTTACAAGAGTTGAATAAACTTATTTTGATAGCAAGCAGTGGATTTTTGAAGCAGAAGCATATAGCTTACGATGGAGTGAGGTAGATCACAATCAGATCAACAAAATATTATCAACCTAACAATGTCTACTTTCACTCAACAAGCACTACACATCTAACAACGAGATTTTTTCTCTTTCAGGCAAAACACAAGTATTTTACAAGAGTTGAATAAACTTATTTTGATAGCAAGCAGTGGATTTCTTACGATGGAGTGAGGTAGATCACAATCAGATCAACAAAATAAATATTCCCAGTCCATCTCCAATATATATGCAGTGCAAGTCTAGTCATTGTTTTACCAGATCAAATCCACATGCAGAAATCTTAGTTCAGTTCTTCATTTGCTTCTCAACATCAACTATATTTGCTTAAAAAAAAATCAACATGAAACGGAAATGGTTCCAAGGTAAGTAAAAGAAAGGAGGCAAAAGAAAAATGGAAGACAAGTCTTCAACCAACAGAATGAATTGAAGTAGCAGTCAGACAAAGACAACAATAATAGGCAACAGAGACAATGGTTGAAATGGAAGTACAAAGGAGCAAATTTTATCTCCCTGCAGTTTCACACGTTCAATTCTACATGCATTCCTATCATAACATGCTGGAATTACTTCTTGGAAAATGCACATTACAATTCATGAACAATCCATGAATAGAAAGGTGGATTTGTCGATTACATGCCAGAACAGAAACAAAAACATAAGAAAAATTCTATTGGTGTCTCACCATGTTGACCCCTCTTCTGGAAAATTACGACTGTAGAGAGGAAATTCAAAGAGGAAAACAGATTTGAACCATGAAGGTAAGCTCCTGTACACTGCTTGGGGCAGTGGAATTAGAGGGCTGAAACAGGAGTTCAGTCAGCTAGTTTATCCTCCAGATTAGTTGAAAACAAAAACTGGCACTAAGAGAAAACAAACTTAACCTGGTTGTCCTTTTATACGCCCTGTATGCAGCCACGTTCCCAAATTTCTTGTCAGCAGATTGCTGTTCACATAGTTGTGGATAGTAAGCATTTTGAGATGTCAAAATGAAGTTTCAGCAATAACATTTGAGGCAGGAAGAGCAAACCTCAAGCAATGGTATGCCACTGACAAAAAGAAGCAACAATGTGAGAAAGATTGGCCCAAGGATCACCAGCCACTCAGCACCTTCCAGTACAGGTGCAGAAGCCACAAAAATACCCCACCAAAGGAGAATCTGAGCATGACATTCAATAAGGTTTAGCTTGTCATGACGAAATAAGATTAAAGCAGATCAAGTAAATCTTTGGAGTATGTGAAGCTTATGAGACATCCGTTCCAGGAAAAACTCAGCTGAAACAACTTCAGGTTACTTGCTTCTCACAAAATTACAAAGTTAATAATTCACGAGGTACAAATATTTGCGTGCCATGAGCACAATAATAGTGAAGGCTCGTATTTGTGATATGTTTCTTGTTTATCCATCACATTTAATAAAGCCAATAGAGGTATTGACTGAAACCTATGAGGTTTAAGTTGAATATTTAATCACATTCAGGTAATTGCCAAGGTAGTGAAGTTGAATATGAAGGGCATGCACTGAAACAGTGAAGTTTGCACTTACAACCTGTAACCATTAGAACAAAGAGCATATTTTTCTAAAGTTGTCAAAGGAGCAGCACCGCTTGATTTCAACAAGCAAAAAAAAGCATCACGCTGCTCTGCTTTCTAAATTACCCAACACTGGTGAGAAAAATGCAGGACAAACCTCGCCAAAATAATTTGGGTGACGAGATATATTCCATAATCCAACATTGCACCATTTCCCTCTGTTTTCTGGAGCATTCTTGAATGTCAGTTTTTGTTGATCAGCTGTAGCTTCAACTGAAACACCAACAGACCACATAATCCAGCCAATTATGTCTGCAGCCTGAACGGAAGGATCCCTGTCAATTCCATTAACCACTGTTACAGGTAAACTCACAGTCCACACCCAGACAGCCTGCAGTGAATAATAAGAGGACAAAAACGAATAATTCACCTCTCAAACATCAAACCATACCCGACAAGAATTGAGACATAAATATCATTAATTTAAAAAGAAGATGAAGAATCCTCAAAAACCTGAAATATCCAGAAAACAGCTAATTTCCCCAAGTTACTACGCATTTCATCAAAACGTCTATCCTCCCCCCACTGCAGAATCCTGTTCACAACATTACACAAAAACAGTCAATCAATTTCAATATACTATTATCCGGTATCTCATGAGGCTAGTAAAGGCAACCACAGAATGTCTGAGTGGCAAATTGATTAGGGAATTTAGTATCAAGCAAACCTCATCTCATCTCATGCAACTCAAAACTTCTGAACTGAAATAATAGTATGTCGTAGAATTGCTTAAAGAATTTAAAAGCACTTCCGTAGAATATCATGTCATTAGTACCTCAGTAACAGGAACAGTCCCAGGCGAAGACCCCAAGATACTACAAGGAAACTCAAGACTACCTGAAATACAGAGCAGCAAAATCATAAATGTGGAAGGTTACATGCTAAAAAACACAGGGCGGGATCAGAGTAAATATTAAGTAGCAAGCAATTGAATTTACAGTAGTAATGCAAACAATATTTGCCCAGATGAAATTACAGAAGGAAAGAAAGCTAGAGGTTTACAAACAGGAACGTGGAATCCATGTAGCTAATCACTTCAAATCAATCAGCCTATCAAATTCCAGTATTCTATCATACAAGATGTGCTAAATAAAATAGGTGACTCTTTACACCTTACTAAACTCGCATCACTAGGAGTCTTGTTAAAGCAAATTCTCAGCATACATGTCTGTACATGCGTGTAATCAAAGGACAACAGGATTTTTAGTAAAGTTGAAAGGAAGAAGGATATGAACAATAAAATCCCATTGAACAAGATGTGGATAAAGGGTTATATAATGCTTTGCTAATCACATCATCAACTGAGTTTCGGATTATCAAAGACTCCAGCCGAGTCTTAAGGCATAATAACAATTTCATCCGTCAAAGAGTGATACAACAGTGTTAAAATAATATTATAAGCTCAGGAGGAGAGACATTTACCTGTCTGAAATGCCATGTCCCTTTCAAAACCAGAGTCAACACAGCTAGTATAATAAAATTTGTGCTTCCTGATATAAGGAACCAGAATCAATTTCCACAAATATTACAAAAGTTACCAACAACAAATTAAATCAACAAAGTTGATGATATCAATTTATTCATCAATTCCTTCCAGCAAATTCTCAAGGAAAGTTGGGAAATTGAAGTCTAGAAAAGTAACAATACCGGCAAAGTCAGTCACTTTATCAAACTTCAGAAGGGCAGTGATAACAAAAAACAGCAGTTGGTATCCCACCTATAAAACAAAATAACAGCAATGTTCAAAAAAAATTAAGGCCACCGTTGAAGAATGGAAGATAGATAGATAGATAGATAGAGAGGGAGGGAGGGAGAAACTTACAGTGACGATGGCAGTGAGTGCTAGAAAATGGGAGTCTAAAACGGTTCCCATTTTGAGGGGATTAAGTTGTACTTCACAATAGTTTTGTTCGATCTATAAAGACTGGTTTTTTCAGTTTGTTGTGTTCATTTGTCAGCTTCATTTATGCTTATGGGGTGTCTCTTCTTTTATTTTCTCTTGCCATAAAAATGTGTGGATGATAAGAGAGAGGTATTATGGGGTTGGGATTTGAACACCGTTTTGTTTTGTTTTTTTTTAGCATTCAGAGTTTTCAATTCACTCCCTTTTCCTCTTTTTGGGCTTTAGCTATGGGAACAATTCAAACGAACCACTTTTTTTTTTAATTTCCTTTTATTCTTTATATATATATATATATATATATATATATATATATATATATATATATATATATATTCCATGATAAGATTATCCTTGAGCAGTCTTCATTTAAATTTATTAAGGAATCATTTTAATTTAATAATTTAAGTTGTTAGTTAAGATTCTAGAATATAATTTATATTATTCTCTAACACATTCCTTCAAGTGAAAGAAATTTGCACAAATTCATATTATTTTATGTTTAAATTTTATCAAATAAATAGGGATAGTGAGATTTGAACCTGTAATCGCTTGATTATCAAGATTCTACTATAAAGTCAAAAAATCATCTCAACCTAATAGTTTAAGCTGTTAGGTGAGGTTTCAGGATATGATTTATATTATTCTCTAACAAAATTAAATTTCTTGTAATGTAACTTTCATGTTAATATAGCATATTTAGAAAATTTCAATAAGTTTTATCATTGTTTCTAAGATTTACGTGATAGGATTTAAATTTCCTATAATCCATAAGAGTTTCCCAGAGGTTCTGACGATATCCCCCTCGTGCCATAAGCCCATAACTAATGAAAATTAAAAGGTAATCCCAATGTTTTTTCTTCACTTTTGCATGTCCCCTCTCATTTTTCAAATTAATTATTAACTATAAACTAAAAATAAAAAAGGGGATTTTACTATATTTCTTCTCAAAAGCATTATTTATTTAGATTGTGCTTTACTTCTTCTTCTTTTTTATCAATATTTTTTTTAATTTTATTTTTTAATATTAGATTTTTTATTGAATTATTATATTTTCATGATACAGATTGCGGATTTGATGGGTTAACCAGATTAAATCGGATTTTTTTAATTAACATTTTTTTAATTTTATTTTTTAAATTTATGTTGATTATGAATTAGATTTCATAATTTATTTTGTTTACTTTCTATTATGTTATTCCAGCCCATGACCTGAGAATAATACTTAACAGGTTAACCCGAGTTAACTCATGTTATTTTTTGTGTCATTTTTAATTTTTTTTCTAATTTAATCATTCAACATTGGATCGGTTGAGAATTGAGTTTCGTAATCTATTTTAATTTGCTTTTTATAGGGATATCTTGGCCTCACAATCAAGATCACGAGTTTTGGTATTTTTACCCTGGTTAAATCGGGTTATTTTTTTCTAGGAGCTTATCTCGGTTTCATGACCCAAGTCATTGGTCCTTCAACATTGGATTTGCTTTTTATTGGATTGTCATTGTCTCATAACCTAAGTCACAAGTTTCGCAAGTTAACCTAATTGATTAAGTTTTTTTTTTAATTGATTTTTTTTAATTTCATCATTTAATATTGTGTTTGATTAGCAATTAGATTTCATGATTTGCTCATGTTCTCTTTTTTAGGTTATCTCGACCTCATAACCCGACAATAATACTTAACGGGTTAACCCGTGTTGACTTGATTTATTTTTTATTTCATATTTTTAGTTAAAACTTATACAAATTTTATCGTTCAACATTGGGTTCGACAGAAGTAAATGAAAATTGAGTTTCATAATATTTTTTATTTGCTCTCTATAAGGTTATCTCAATCTTATTATCAAAGTCGCAAATTTGTCAGGTTAACTCGAGTTAAATCAGATCATTTTTTTTTATTTTCTTTCTATAAAGTTATATGTCTGATGACCCAGGTCATGGATTTGGCGGAGTGACTTTATGTTCTTTTTTTAATTGATTTATTTTTAATCTTATTTTTTAATATTGAGCTAATTAGGGATTGAAAATCATAATTTATTTCAATTTATTTTTCATGGGGTTATCTCAGTCTTATGTTTGACAAGTTAATTCATGTTGCTTTTTTAGGCCATTTCTTAATTGATTTTGTTTTCAATTTTATCCTTTAACATTAAGTTGATTAGGAATTATACTTCATAATTTATTTTGATTTGTTTTTTATGAGATTATCATAGTCTTATAATCTAGGTCGCAAATTTAACATGTTAACCCAGATTTACCCAAGACTGTTGATATCTTATTATTAAAAAAAAATTATCTTGAAATTATTTTTAATCAAATTATATTTTTACAAATTAAATAAATTACTTTTAAACATGTAAAATCAACCAAGTTATATCAAATAAACCACCGGATTTAATCTTTTCTGCAACTTCTAAATATTATTTTTTATTAAAAAAAATCTGATCTCATCCACAACATGTTACGTGTGAAATATGTAATATCTTATTTTCTAGATCTCCAATCACACGTCTTTTGAATAAAAAAATTTGCACTGGAAAATTTATCACTCCATTTTTATTTTTATTTTTATTTTGTCGTATATGATTAGTCAGTTGCGGGTTATCCATCCAAAATGCCAAAAGAAAAGGACAAATGGGAATCAAAATGAAAGTATCATCAAGGATTGTGCAAAGTGGTGGAGTGGATACAATGAACATCCATCTGCTTTTCCTTGTTTAGGACCCTTAATTCATCAGGGAGCAAAACCGAATTCTATTCCTCCATGCTTTGCCCAGATGAAGGGAAGAAAACAATCACAAACTTGAGACAATAGATAGCTAAGTTACTATCTTCCCCTTCTTTGCTCTCCTCATCATTATCTTCGAACACTAAATCATTCTTCTCGTCATCAGATTCATTTCGAGAGGCTATAACTTGAGGGAGTGTAACTCCATTATCAGAGGAACAATGTTTCGGAGATTCACAGAACTACCATGGATTAAGGTGAAGAAATTTGCGTGGACTAAAAATAGGCTTCCTCTGACTATGGAAACCTCCAGAATTTTGCAATCACTACTTACTTCCTTGCATAAAATATGCATCAGGAAGCTTGATAGATAGGTGCAGCAGAAGCTACGGACTTGAACGGTATGGCTTTGGCAGCAGGGACAATACAGAATGAGGTGTTTGGGAGGGCCAAGATGTAACATTTTCATTTTGGTTGGGGTGGCTATTACATTTTCAAAATGTGATTTATTTGAGAAGTTTCAAAGAATAAGGGGAATTTTGAATTTTTTTTAAAACTTGGGGGAGGCGACAAGGCCACACCCATTCGTCCCTGTTTCACAGCATCAGAGAATAGCTTTGCATCCTTTTGCCTCCGCAAATATCTGCCTTTTTGGACCTGTGGAAAAGCTGAGTTAGTCCCAAATAAGCATTGAGAGCTTAGACCTAATGTGTTTAATCTCCATCAAACAAAACATGGCCATTCTTACACAAGTTCAAGACTTCTTACTGAGGAATATTGACTTGTGAAAGTTGAATTGCTGGCCACTAAGATCTTTCTCACTGCAAGGGATTTAGGGTCCAAAATACGCTACTCAGAACAATTGTACGTTGCCCGACGAGTCACCTAGATGATTGACTCCAAAATGTTGGCGACAAGATTTTTTCCCCTGGGATCATTGCGCTTGCTGTCTTGTCTTTATGGCGGCACAAAGTTCACGTCATTTTTTATCTTGCCTCGGCTTCCATGGCCAAAAAAATGGTTTACAACTACTGACTTGCTTCTCCAGTTCATGAAATTTCTGGGATGCAATGTATCGGCTGGGAAATGAAAAGAAACAATTGAAGAACAAAACATTGATTACAACAATTTTCAAATTAATTTTTACAAACAAATATACAACCTTGGAATGGCTGAACAAGAATATAAACAACAAAGGTAAAAACAAAGAAAAAGAATCACAGTCATCTCAAATCAAAGTATATGTCTGGTCTTCGACCAGTCTCTCTTGTCCCACAAAGTCCGCGACTTGCCTCCATTTTTGGCAATCCAATGAGTTAATGTTCAGTTTGGTCTCTAACTTGCTCTGCTAGCCTGCCTGGTCTTCAGCTTCTTGCGACAGCTGAACCTTCTCACGCCCACTTCTCAATGATGCATTTGGTCTGGGCACTTGTGGACCAGTTATAGGCTTCTGCAATGGCTTCAGCGCAGCCATGATTTCTGCAAATGTTGGCCTTAATTTTGGATCTCTGCGGTTTTAAGAAATGCCAATTTTACATCGATTAAGTAAATAAATAAATAAAGAACATATCCAAGTAAAACTATATGCAATGTCTTTAGCAGAAGCTGCTGCTTATGACACAAAAGCATCCAGACCCAATACCTGATATTTTCTCAAGATGTTGTTTTATGTTCAAACATGAAAATGAGAGAAAAGGGGCCTTGAAGTTCGTTACAGTATGTTCAGTGGAACTACCAGTTTTCATTGGCATAAGTATGGCTTCCATAAGTAGAAACTCTTTATACTCTAGTTTAACCCAACCAAAAATATAAACCAAAGCATGTTTGCAGACAGTGGTATCAAACTGAAAAAAGAAGAAATCAGGTGTGTGCAGAGCAGTGAGGATAAACCAAAAAAATAAATACTCACGTCTTCCAGCAGTTCCTAATAATATCTGCAATTGCAGGATCCATATCATTTGGAATGTCAAGACGGCGATGTTGAAATCCAACCGCACCAACAACTTGCATTGGGTTCATTCCACCCCATGGTTGTTGCAATGTAGAGAGCTCCCACAATATAACCCCGAAGCTATAAACATCACACCTGCATTTTGATTCTTACTTTAATATAAGCATATAATGAAAAGTTCATAAACATTAAAACAAATTTTAGAAATATTTGCATACTTTTCGTCTGAAGGTTCATTTCTTAGCACTTCTGGGGCCATCCACTCAGCCTGAAAAGTCATGTAAGAGAAATTAAATTTTTATGAGTGACAGTTTTAATAGCAGAAAACCAACAGGTATTATTTAAGGAAATGAGGAACCAGATTGCAATAAAAAAATTTCATACATGTAAATGGCATAGCAGAAGCGCTTTTTGGTGTCAATATGTAACACACAATGTTCTACTCAAAGGTACCAAGTGCTACATGGTTCATTTAGAATATGCCTATCATTATGACTCATAAATTTCACATTGCATTCAAAATTTTCCACTAACTTATTTCAGAATTTGGTCTATTAATATGTTTTTCTTTCATAAATTAAGCTCAGAATAGCTAATGAAGAGTATCCAACTCCATTTCAATCTCAAATTATCGGAAGGTTCTTCTCGATGTCCCTTTCTCACCAATGCTTTGAATTTGTTTCTCTTTATTCATCTCTTCCTCTTTCATCACATTCAAATTGCACTAAACCAAAAAACTACTAGTCCAGATCTTATTCAACTAATAAAAAATATTAGTGGTTGTTAGATTTGAAGATAATTATTCCTAACACATTTTAATATATTGGTACAAATCCTTCAATATAATAAAAATCACTGATAGTGAACAATCTCATATAATCATTATAATGCTATTTTTAAAATATAAATCCATATGATGCATGGGCAAAATGCTATTACTTGCTTATATACATACACATACATAAATACATAATACATAGCTAAAACATAAAAAGGTACAGCTTATCAGGCACAGCTTACCGTTCCTGCAGTTGATCTTGAAGAGAGAAATGTGCTGTGCTTCATCCTCGATAATCCAAAATCACATACCTAAATAAGTAAATGAAAAGGAAAAGGACTTTCAAAGTCATGCTGGGTAAAACTTGGGAAATAATAAATGCATGGAATATATTTCAAATGTTTTTTCAAGATGTTGGTGAAAAGATAGACACCTTAACTACCCAATTTTTATCAACCAGAAGATTGGGGGACTTCAAATCTCGGTGTACTATCATTGGGGTGCAGTTGTGCAAATAATTCATTCCCCGAGCCTGAAAATTTTCAATTATGAGAACCTCCAATGAACTCAGCACAATAAATAAAATTTATACTATTTGATATTTGAATATAGTCAAAATTAAAAAAATCATACAGCATCAAAGGCCATCCTCAAACGCCTCCGCTCATCCAATTGACTGTTAGGCCGGTGAAGTAATCTATACAAGCTACCTCTGCAAAATATTAGCATGCTTCAATACACCCCAACTAACATGAATATTTGGTATAGAAAACCTACAACTCTCAACTCAAAGGCAAGGAAACTGCAGCTCTTGTTGAAATCTTGTCAATAAACTAGAATACAGCTTACAGGAAAAAGACTACAGTGAGTTTGACTAGGAAAAAACACACTGGAAACATGAATGTTCCAGTGACAAATAAACAAGCCTGCTGACAAGATACAACATATGGGCTTTAAACTATCCGACCCTATACAAATTCTTCTGATGAAGCCATTTCAGTGGTTTTAAAAGCATTCAGTGTAAGCATCTGCTTTTCAACTTGCTACAATCTCATTTGTCATCAGAACTTGAATGTTTTCTCAAGGAACAATGAACCACACAAGTACTCGAGCATCATACAAATTGCATTTTAAACCCAAACTTATCAGAACAGGTCAAGAAGTCCTTAGAAGTGCTATTTGTTTCCTGCATCAAGCGCCTGAATAAATCATATCAGTCTTTTCAAAAGGCTTATACAGCATACATGGGCTCTTGGGTGGGAGAATTTGGACAGTCCTAACATTTATCATGCTTGCATGAAAATGTTTGCTCTCAATACTCAAACCCGTACCTTATGATTTCAAGTCAAAGAATGTTATCATTGGATCATTGGACCAAGTAATGGTCCATTCAGTAAATATTCAAATATTTACTTGCAGATGATATTATTTGAGATAAAATTATGAACATGGAAGTTATAGAGCACCAACATACCTAGGAAGAAACTCTGTAACAATTGAAAGATTTGGGGCACGAGTTACTGCTCCCATGAAGAGAACCACATTGGGATGCCTGACTCTCTTCATGATTCGAACCTAGCAATTCAAACCACAAACAGATTTGCTAAATTCAACTTTGGCAATGCAAGTTTTAAGGAAATCCTATAAGAAAAGATTTTGCTAACAAGTATAGACAGAATGGTCATTTGCAAAATATGACACAGCTACACCTTAAAATTTAAAAACAGTTCACTGAGAATTCTAAGCAGAAGGGTACACTTGAATCATGCAAACCAAAAGTATTTCACCCTAAAATTTAAAATGTCAAACATGTTCTTAATTTGCAAAGACATTTTTTTATAATTGCAAAAATGAAATTTGAAGCAGCCAACATTAGCGTCAAATTTACATATATGAAAGACCAATGCCTAGTAATCATGTCATCTACTTAAACCGAGATATATTTTATGCAATGACTACAGTTTCCAGAATATGATAGCACACCAAACAGAGCACTGAAATCCTTCATTGACATTTTTCACGGGTTTAGCTGTAAGCAGGTAAAGGTGTACCAAAGATCTCAGACTAGAAGGTTAATAATTGGAACAAACCATTTGTTGCCAAGTATTGGAGAGCCAAAAGAAAAATCTTCAAATTTTAAGAGAGTACTATATACATATCATGATTTGCAAAGTCAATTCAGCATCTAGGAGATTATCCCATAAAGTGCAAATTTTCTGTGAATATGCGCTTATACCTATAGCATCAACTTAACAAAGTGTCCCAATTACCATTAAATTTCTGGAAGATGTGCTCAATACTAGCATAGTTATTTTGTCAGCCTGTCTTTGTTTCTTCAGATCAGCTAGAGAATATGAAAATAACAATATGATCAATTGAAAGGACTGCTGACCAAAATCATATATAGTATGAGATACCTGGGATGCTGCATTATATCATGCAATAATGAGACTTAATGTGCGTGCTCACCTAGATATTTTCTAATAATATAAAAATTACCACAAGTTTAAGACATCTTCAACTGCAAGCATTATAAAAATATTCAACTATGCTTTGCTTTCAATGATATGAAATGAGTGAATTACTAACACAGCAGCAAGAATAGAATGGGCTTATACCTCACTTCTGAATTCTGCAAGAGATTCACCCGTAATATCTTGGTCTAGGAACCTCTTCACAGCAACTTCCTATGAAATACAAGAGTCAAAACAAAGTCAATATATTTTCATAAGTAAGCATTGGGATAGAGTATTTATTATTGTCAGCAGATATTCTGTTTAGTAGGCACAATCACAAAATCCCAGCTGTCAAACTTCACCGCAACTTTTTCCTTTGGCAAAACTTGCTTCCTTGGATTCCCTTCCCCAAAATTGATCAGAATCTTGTAAGAATCTTCAAATTCAACTAACTCATTCTGGCATTATTCATTTTGTATACCATTCCAAAAAAAATCAGTGACAAGAAGCCATTTATTGTCTTTCTGGCACATGCATGCAACATAGAGATAGCAAACAGGCTTAGCTTTAGGGTCAACAGGAAAATACTCACTGTTCCATGCCAGTCTCCACGATATACCTCTCCATATGATCCTGCAACACAAAGCATCCAAAGCAATCAGAGGAAACCTAACTGGGAGTACAGTTATCGAGATTGACAGTAGATATGAAGTCATAAAAATAACAGCAAGAGCAAGTGGCAGTACCAAGTCCAATACGTTCACCCAAGGAAATTTCATCCCATGGAATCTCACACTCTGCAACATCATCCATCGCAGCATCAGACTTTGAGCTATCATTTCCAACTGATCTGTCAGATATTCTCTCACCTTCTGAATTGGCACCTAAAGCATCACATTCTCGGCCACCACTGCCATGGCCTTCACTGCTGCGTCCTCCACTACCCTTGTCCCCACTACCTCGTGGCTCATAACCAGCACTATCTGCATCTCCATCACTCCGTGCACCCTGCTCATATTGCTTGTTGACAGCTGCTGTGGTTGCCACCACTGCTGCAGCTGTGGCAGTGGCAGCAGCTGCAACTGGTAGTTCAAGGTTTGAGTCAGTACCTGACTTTGCTGCAGCAACAACCATAGAAGATGCAACAACAGCTGCAGCGGCTGCAGCTGCAGCAGCTACAGGAACTTTTTTTACATATTTCACAGGAGTAACTTCAGACTGCAATGGTATGGGTAGTCCAGTAATCTCCCTTGTATCAAAAGGATGGTTGACCCCTGAACCCTCCACAGGTTTAGATTGATCAGGTGGATTACCAGGTGAACTGGCTTTATATGGCAGCCTATGAGGAGGCAGAGGAGGCAAAAATCGAGCAGGAACAAGATCATCTTGATCCTTCACACTTCGGATTTCAGTCCTCTGTTTGTGATCAACCTTATCTACTGTTGGGGACTTGGTCTCAGCAGTAGACAAATCCAACTGTTCAGCATAGATTTCAGTAAACAGGTTGGGGGGGGCAACAACACCACTTTCAAGCAACACATCGTGAAGTTTTTGGGCTAACTGTGGATTCTCTTTTGCAGCATCAATCATATATTGTGAAACATCTTTTACTTTCATTCTACGGGCAGCAGGAGAACTAACACCTTCAGTCCAAGAAGGAGAGCGAGCATGTGCATAAGGGTAAATAGGTCTGCCAGGAAGCTCCCGCACTGGCACCTTCTCAGCATTGGAAGTTTTTCCAAAATCATCTGAAGACATCTTAGATTCTTCTCCACTTTTACTCGGCCTAGTTAAACTTGCCCCCTCATGAGATTCACTTCTCCCATCAGATTGGTTCCCTACAGCAGCAATATTTCTCAATCTGGATTGCTTTTCCAATGTCCCAAGTTCTGAATGTTCTTCAAATGAACTTGTGTGTCCACTACTAGAAGAAGCTATATGAGAAGAGTCAATGTCTCTAGATAAAGGACTGGAAGAAAAGAATGTCTCATCGTATTCTATATGTGATCCAGCTGCATCAGAAGGAATAAGGGTGCCAGGATCTGCTGTTAGATCAACAATGTATTCCCTGAAATTCACAACATCTATCACCTTAATAAACACTTTTATTAAGCATTTCAATCGTTTCCAACGAAATATTACAAATTTTAGAGGCAATTTACCATTTTTCAATCCATAGAATTTACAATCAATGGTAACAGCTACAGAAATGCAAAAACCTCATAAGAAAACTAATGCAAAATCATGTGTGCCACCAGCAGAAGTTTTCTTTTACAAGAATCTCATATAAGCTAGTTTGCAGAGCTAAAATCTAAAAGCTTCATCTGCATTTAAGAATCCATTGACTAGAAGCATCAGAGATAGCACCTCACATTTGCATACCAAATCATGTTCTGTTCTACTGCACAGAAAAGAGTGAGCTAAACACTAAACAATCCAGCAGAATTTCATTAAGAAACTTCACCACTGGAAGGAATAAATAAACTACTGTAACTGTAATTACCTTCCATCATCGAGCTTTACAAAGTTCATAGCTACATCATCAGAACCAGTGTACAGATGCCCTTTTACCAACCGGCATGGTATGCCAACACTATCAGCCAAAACCTACATAATCATTGAAACCAAAAGGTAGAGAAGAGAGGCAATTAGTAAGATACCAAGACTTCCCAAACAGTACCATCAATCTCATAAAAAGAATTTGATGAAATATGGCAAACTTAAAGCTCATAAATATGAAGAACAGCAACTGGTCAGAAGACTATATCAGTAATATGTATATGAATTTTCAAACACTAACATGTGGAGGATATATGAAATAAGTATTCATAAGCATGCTTTTCAGCATAAAACAAAACATGAAAGGGAATCTTGATCAGTGTAAATTTTCTCTGCTCTGGCATAGAATATGAACCACTGTATTACACTCTGTATATATGCTTCCTAAGGAAAAGAATCTTGATCAGCAGAAATTTTCTCTGCTCTCTGGCATAGAATATGAACCCGCTGTGTTACACCCTGTACATGCTTCCTAAGGAAAAAGATGCGATTACAGCTTCAGCAAGACAAACCATACAAAACCTCAGAGGGTTTCAGTAGTGTCAATGCCTTTCACAGGATACAGCTTTGCTTCTGCAATGCAAGACACCAATTTCCATATGCTAAGTTTCAGAAGGTTCAAACCAAGATTTCTATAAACAAATTTGAATTTCTGTTGCTTCATTAAAGATGAGAATATAATTGAATGGCTCACTGGTGCCAAGGACAATCACTGGAGATCACAAATCCGAAGCTGTGGTCATCAGCTGCTCTAAGAGAAGGTGAAACCACCTTATCTCAGGGTGAGTATTTCCTTTTAGCATGAATATTTATGTGTTAGTAAATACACCAATAATAATACCAGTCTTTGAAGAGGTTAGAGACTAAGTTTAAGAAATAAAGGTGCTTGGTAGGCCACTTCCTAAAGAAACTGATAGAGATTGTTTATCAAAGTTTATTATTGGATAGACAGGATATGCAGAGGCCAAACTGAGTAAATGAGGAGCATTACTGATATTTGGAGTTCAAAAAATCAAGGACCTGTTCAGTTCATTTGAGGAGGATGGTTTTGAACCTGTCTTATCTATAGATCTATAAAGCATGTTCAAGATTGATTTCAACAAATCCATCATGACTATTGAAAAAATTTCTCCCACAGCAGAGACCCATTGTTGGATGCTTGAAGAATGTTGCATAGTAAGAAAGTGTGCTCAATGTGAGCAGGTAACATGCAAGCATAAACTTCGTCAAATTGTCCAAAACAATTTTCAAATATGTCAGCAGAAGTAAACCATTTACCTAAAAGTTGTAGTAGCACCCTAGACTAAGTGTATCAAGCACTAAGATTAAAAAAAAATGAAAACTGAAGTACCTTGAACATTAATGCACGATGACGAGGCAAGCCGATTGTAAGAGAACCAAGTGGCAAAACCATGCTACCAAGGGTTGCTTTCAAACTATAGCTAAGACTGCGCCATGCTCTTGACAAATTGCTGGGATCCCCAACTGATCCACCCATGTAATCAGAAACTAAAACAGCAAGCCTTCCCACCAAAGCACTGCCAATGAAAATTCGACATTCTGACCTTGACTTGACAGTCATCTCCAGTGCCTTCTGTTCAAGTTTCAACAAATTAGCATCAGCAGCCCTATTGACCAGCACTGCTTCCCAGGTGACACCATCTGAGACTGGTGTTCCTTGCAAATCAACGAGAGGAGGCATTCTGTCTGTTGTGGACTCGGTCATGATTCCATACAGGTCATAAAAACCATCCAAGACCTTGTCATCATAGCTAAGAGCATTGTAATTCTGTGAAGCATGCATAAATCTACGATATGAGATTGGTTAGAAAGGAATATACATGTGATAAATTGAGTTCGAGAAAAGAGTGTCAACTGAAGGAATAAATCTAATGTATATCATATTAACTTCCTATTAGTCTACAAATATCTTCAGGGCATAGAAAAATGAGATATAAGCCAAAGCCAGAGACTGCAGACCAGGTTTAAAAAGAAGATAACAGAAGTCATAATCAAAAGAGAAACATTGACCTCTGCTATGTTTTCCAAATGTAGAAAAAGTAACAAATGGAAAGCACTGACATCTTCCTGGTTGATTTTCTGGTGACAATAGGCCATTAGCATGCATTAATTCATACATTTATATATATTCCCTCCATCACTCATCACTACAATATTCAAGACTGTGCTTTTTAATTTCTAGAACAAAACCATCAACTATCTCCTTGACAATGAGCATTCCAATAAGATCAAATAAGCATGATTTCAAGTCATTGATCTCATTAAAACACAGGAGTTGAAGGAACCAATGTCACACACTAATAAACATCCAGTCATAGATGTGGAAAGAGGAAACTAAAAAGTTGTCAAGAACACTCCTGTCTTTACTACCACAACTTCACTTATAATACTAAAATTGAGAACGATGTAGCTTTCCCTTTCCTCCCCTTTTTCTCTTCCAGCCAGCATTTTTGTAATCTCCACTAACTTGATGAAAGTAAAAAGGTCCCTACTAATTTTCTCCTTTCCTTTTCTTCTTTCATATGTACATGATCTTTCAGATTTTCTAAATTGTGAAGGTCATGATTTGTCCACTATTTCTGATTTCCAACTGGTTAGAGTTAATAATACAGAGGAGCATTATTGTGAACCTTCAACAATATTATTTACGGTGCCATAATGATACTATAGATTGATAGTTTCAGTTATTTCTTTATTTACAGGTGCTAGAAAGGATGACGAGTGACATAGGATTTCTAATAATGGCACCCTCATCAGCCATTTTTCTCTCCTTCTCTTTTTTCCGCAGTTCCATTATCATTATGTCGGAGACAATCTAATTCATGGAAGCAATTTTATAAATTTATTGGCAATCTAAAAATTGTCAGGAGAACAATCTAATGAACAAGATCCATTCATATACATTTTCCTCAAACCATTGTATTGTATCATAGAGGAGTTGACTTAACAAGTAGCTGTTAAGCAAAAAAATTTCCTCATAACTTTCTACTGTATCTAGACTATGAAAAAGGATACTTCGAATAGATTAGACAGGGCAAATGAAGAGACAGACAAACTTACCCAATATCGATAAGCAATGACTTCAGCAGGAGTATTCTCGGGTGCACAAGAGCCCAAGCTTATTTGCTTAACAGCCTCAATCTGAACTGCCTCGGGATCCTCACTTGCACTCAACTCCAGAGCCAGCTGTATCTGATACTCCTCTTCAATATCAGGATCCCTGGAGGTGGTAGACCCTGAATCACGCCTTGCAGCTTCTGAAACAACATCAAAACCACTACTACTAATTGACTCCGGTTGCTCCACCTTCTCTCCTCTAGTCACATTTGAAGATGATGGTGGACTAGGACTTTTTCTATTAGCAACTGAGCTTAACCAATTTGAAAGGCCAGAAAAGGGTTTATTCTCTTGGGACCTAGAATGCAAAGACTTATTATCAGGGGATGATCCATTAGTGGACTTATGGCCTCTTGATGAATTTGACCCCTCTGCATCCTCTGATTGATTTGGCATGATATGAAGCTTCTTGAGAAAGTTCTTCATATTCTTTGACTAATTTTTTCAGTGCAAAAGAAATAAAAATCTGGCCATAAACCTCTCCATTGTCTTGGACCAAGCATGAAATCTCAATCACAAAAAGTCTAAAATACAACCAATAGAGACACAAATTAAGTTCAAACCAATCCAAAACACGGATATTGCCTCAAAGCCCGCAACATTAACTGACCCTAAATCAACCCATCAATCCAATAAGCAGAATAACCATTTCAAGCAATACCCAGTTCATCTTTTCAAAAATCAAGAATGCCCAGATGCTTCAATTGAATGAAAATAGCTTCCCTTCCAGGGAACAGCAACACCCTTGCCTACTTGCATGCATTACACAAACAAAGACTATCCCACTAAACAGAATTGATCTTTGTAGCCTCCAACAAGAATGAACCAATACCAACACAGTATGGAATGGATCTTTCTTTGGATATAGGGAAGATGGTACATAGAAACGAGAGAAGAAAGGGTCTTAAGGAGGGTTAAGTTTGGAAACAAGAAAAGGTAATAGATGCAGCAGAGAGACAGCAAAGCCAAAGAGCAACAAGTGGGAGAGTAGGACTCGAGAAACAAGAAAGAATGACCCACTAGGAGTTTTTGAGGCACAAGGATTTCAAGGTCCCATAAAAAAGACTAATTTAGTGGCAAACAGAAACAATCTCAACTCGCTCGCTCTCTCTCTCTCTCTCTATAAAAAAAAAAAAAAAAAAAAAAAAAAAAAAAAAAAAACTGCTCCTAGCTGTGTCTCTCTCTCTTCAGAAGGTCCAAAAACTGATGTCTCTTTCCTGGTCCCTCTCTCTAGATGGGATTGAAGTCTCAAACTCCTCCCTCCCTATGGAGGGGTATTATGGTGGGCATTAGTTGGAAATTTGTGAGGCATGGAATAATATTCAATTTGCAAGTTGAAGAGATTTTACATTGAAACGGTACTATTTCTTCAACCTTTTTTCTTTTTTTTTTTCTTTTCAAATGTTTGACTTGTCGTTTTGTGCTACAGGCATCCTTTTCCATTACCTTTTGGAATTCGGACAATTGTTTTTAAACCGGATTGGTGGTAAAGAATTGGGGGTAAAGAAAGGAGTTTTTTTTTAAAAAAAATTGTTTTAAAATATATTAAAAAAAAATTTAAATTTTTTTATTTTTAAAATCATGGTATTAAAATTATTAAAATATATTAAAAAATTAATTTGATATTTTTTATAGTAAAACATATTTTTAAAACGTGTCTTTAAAAAATTATTATACTCCCAAACACTCATTAATCATAAGTTATTTTAGATTTTTATTTGTTAATGTTTTAAAACTGAAAATACAAAAATAGGTAAGATTGTAAAGATAAATATGAAAATAAAAAAATAAATATATTAATGAAATAGTTTTGAGTAAATTTAAGTTTTTTTTTTAATAAAAGATAAAGATAAAGAGACATAAAAAAAAATATAAACAAAGGAAAGTTATTATGCCCAAAATAAAGATTACTATTTTTTGTAATAATATAATTATTATATTACTCCTTGAACATTAAAACTTTGAACTATGGAGTTATTTTTTAACCATGACATAATTGTTTTTACCAATTATATTTTAGTAATTTTGTTTTTAATATACAATAAAAAAAAATTATTTAACCATGTAATTAAATAGTATAATGCATATTACTCAGGGATATTTTTGTATTTCTAGTTTTTTAGAATAGTGTAATTACTTAGATGTTTTTAAAGGCAAAACCAAATGAACTCTCACATAAAGATTTTTTTTTTATCATTTTACATTGTTTTTATTGTGATTTTCAAGAATACTTAGGGATATCGCTATAAATTAAATTTATTAAATATAATTTTAAAAATAATTTGTTGGCGCATAAGGGGTCGTCCAAACACCACCTTCGAAGGCGACGATTGGAAGATATTGATGACCTCTACATGGCGGTACAACATGTTTTCCAAGATTTCTAACGATTTGTCATGACAATTATTTTTTTATTTTATTTTCTCTCTTCTCCTTGAGTTTTGCACTGGCACATACAAAAATTCTAAACAACCCTTTAAATTTTTTCTCTCCCTTAAAATGTGGTCCCTATATTTTTTATTACTTTTTTTTATTTTAGAATAAGCTTTAAAGTTATAGAAGCTTTTCAACTTTACCCACCTAATATTTTTTTAATCTATAAATAATTTGTAAATAATCTATAAAATCATAAATATTTTTCAATTTCACACCCCTAATATTTTTAAATATATAAATAGTCTATTAAATTTTATATATTTTTCAATCTCACCCCTATAATTTTTTTTAATCTATCAATTTTTTTATTTTGTTATCTTAAAATTTGGACCTCTTTTTATTTTATTTCATATCAATTTTTTAAAATTGCATCCTTCTTTGGTTTTTTTCTATCAAGTTTTATCCTTATTATTTTTGTTGCTTTTGTAGGTTTTTTCTAAATATTGTTTACCGATCTCATCCTTCAAAATTAATTTGGTTGAGAATTAGATTTCTTGATTAAATATAGGTAAAAGACTTCACAGGTTGTGACTTTTAGATATTAGACCAAGTTTAAGAGATTTGTCAAGTTTACTTGGTTTTTCCCCCTTTTATAAAATGATGTTTCCTTTTTTATTTTTTATTTTATTAAGTTTATGGTTTGATTCTATTGGGTTGGCTCTCATCAATTTCTTTTTATTTTACCCCTTACCATTTTTTTTAATCTATCAAATTACAAATGTTTTTAATTTCACCCCCTATGATTTTTTAATCTTTTAAATTTGATCCTTATTATTTTGTTTGGGATCATTTTTAATTTTTTACAAATTTTTCTTTTTGTTGTTGTTTTTTCCTATCAAATTTTATCTCTGTTCTTTTTGTTGTTGTTTTTTCCTTTTGCTAAAGTTTTTTTATTAATAGTTTTTTCATGATTTCATCATTTAAAATTAAATTTGTTAAGAGTTAAGTTTCTTGATTGAACTTGGGTATAGGATTTCACAAGTTATGGGTTTTGGAGATTAGAACAGGTTTAGAAGGTTCACCTAGGCTTGCTTGATTTTTTTTTCCTTTTTGAGCTTATTTTTAATCTTCTATTTTTTTAGGTTTTGTTTTTTTTTTTGTTTGATTATGTTAGATTAGCTAGAGGTGTTCATTTTCGATTCGGTTCGGTTTTTATTAAAAAAAGTAACCAAACCAAAATTTTTTAAAAAAAAACCGAAACCAAACCGAAATTGGGTCAAACCGACCGATTTCGATTCGGTTTAGTTTTTTAGGGCAAAAACCAGTTCAAACTGGTTTGGCTTAGTTTTTCAGTTTTGGCTCGGTTTTCTAGGTTTTGGCTCGGTTTTTTCGGTTTTGCTCAATTTTTCTAGTTTGGCTTGGTTTTTTTCTCAGTTTTTTCGGTTTTTTTCTTATAAAACCGAAACCAAACCGAACCGGCCGGTTTTTTTTTAAATTTTAATCGGTTTTTTTTTGTTCGGTTTTTTCGATTATTTTTTTCTGGTTTTCTCGGTTTAATCGGTTTTTTGGTTTTTTTGCTCACCCCTAAGATTAGCCATCTATAATTTTTTTCAATTTCACCTAATCTATTTTTTAATCTAAACATAATCTATCAAATTATAAATATTTTTCAATTGCATCCCTTATGATTTTTTAATGTTTCAAATTTGGTACTTATTCTTTTAATTGCTATTTATTTTGTTTGGGATTTGTTTTTCAAATTTCATCCTCCTTAGGTGTTTTTGTCTCAAATTGTATTCTCATTCTTTTTGTTGTTTTTTTTTTATTTTGTAAGTTTTTTTATCAATATTGTTTCAACAATTTCATCCTTCAAAATTATATTGATTGACAAGTAAGCTTCTTGATTAAACTTGAGTCCAAGATTTCATGACTTGTAAATTTTTAAGATTAGATTAGGTTTAGAAGATTCGCTTGGGTTTTCTTGGTTTTTTTCTTCTTTTTTAAGCTTATGTTTTCTCCCTTTTTTGTTTTAAGTTTTACTTTTTTTTATGTTTTATGGTTTTCCTTCTATTAGGTTAGCATTAAGTTGTTTAATAATCCGAATAGTCTCAAGTATGGTTTTTTTAATCTTTCTTTTTGTTAGTTTTTTGTTTGTTTTTTTTTCATATTATTTAAATTACAACTTGAACTAATGACTGAGGACTTTGATATTTTTAGCCTAACATTTTTTTTCACATAAAAAAAATTCCTCGACCTATGGTGAAACGCGGGCAACATATCTAGTGTCTTATATATCTTAACTATTTTTATCTTTTTTTATTCTAAATTAATAGCTAAACACTAACTTAAAATGTGATAATAATGATATATACTTGACTACTCAAGTTTTAAAGAGATCATTAACAAAATACTAAACGATAATCACTAAAGTCGTACTCATAAAACACTATTTATTGGAATAGTTTTTTTTTTCTATTTTTCTCTTCAACAATCTAATCTTTTTTCTTTCTTTTATCCTTTAATATTAGGTTATGTTTATGAATTTTGCTTCATAATGTTTTAAATTTTCTGTATGTTGGGTTATATACTAGTCTAATACATTTAGTTTTTTTTTTCTTCTCAATTTCAATCTTTAATATTAAATCTGTTGGAAGTTGGGCTTTGTGTTTTTTTATTTGTTTTCTATGAATTTACATCGATATCATGACTCGGGTCGCGGGTTTAACAAGTTAACTCGAGTAATTTTTTTCTTTTTTTCCTAATTTATTGTTTTTTCCAATTTAAACCTTCAACATTGAGTTGGTTGAAAATTAAGCTTCATAATTGTTTTTTGAATTATTTTTTATGGAGTTATCACGATCTCATAACCAGGGTCATGAATTTAGCAAGTTCATCTATATTGACTCTATTAATTTTTTATCTCTTTCTAATTGATTTATTTTTAATTGAGCTTTGTGATTTCTTTTGATTTGCTTTATATGGGGTCATCGTGATCTCATGACTCGGGTCATGGTTTTGACAAGTTGACCTGAATTGATTTGATTATTTTTTGTTAGAAAACATGTTAAAAATGCTTGAATATTTGTTTTACATTAAAAAAATTGATCTGACCCACAACACGACGCGATATTCAATAATATATATTCAATTATTTGATTATAATATTCATATTTTGGATACAAGAAATTTCAACCACAATACCAATACACACACACACACACACACACCTGCAAATATTAATTTCCCTAACAATTGATGACTTTTTAAATCTAATTTTTTTGCTTTGTTTTTTCATTTTAGAGTACTACTCCAAGTTGAATTTAAGATTTTTGTATAAAAATTTACCCCTTTGAGGTGACAAAACTATTTTTATTGTAGCAAATGCATGGATAACATTCTATAATATTCAAGTTCAAACATTAATTTCAAGTCTTTTTTTATCTTGTTCTAAATTTGGACAGGCACAAAATAGTTTAATGTTTAATTTTTCTAGTTGACTATTGATTTTATTGGAGGCAACATATTTGCATCTGAAAAGTATCACTCCTTCATAAATTTATGATAAAGACGTAAACTACACATTTCCAAAGGTTTACTTATTTCCTCTAGTTCACTTAGAAGGAAACTTATTTTCATTCTCAAAATAATAACAATAACAATAACAATAATAATTAATCTTTGAAATTTTTCTTTTATTTTACAAATTTCTTAAATTCTTGGAGAGCAAATACAAAAATAGGTAAAGGTTGGTTCAAGTCCTTCTTCTATCCAAATTTGGATTCAAAGGAAAAGATAATTGATCGGGGTAACAATTTTGTAAATAAATATACATTTCTCATTTTGTCTCATTATGATGCCCTAATCAATTGGGAAGATGGGAGGATTTCTATAACAACCTAAAAATTATAATGTAAAAAAAAAAAGGCTTCAAGCCTTAAACTTAGGAAAACAAGGTAATTTTCTTTTTTTGCATATACCTTCCATATTAGTTTCACAATCCATCAAACTTACTAGTTTCATAGTTTTCATACTTAATATATGAATAATGATTCTATCGAAAGTTTGGCAGAATCTTCCCTAAATATGAACATTCTCAAGTTATCGACACCTATATACATATCAACATCAAAAACTCATATTGTCCAATCATCTCAGAGTTTTTCCATTCTCCACATAAGTCAAAAGTATATATCCTCTACTCCATCAAATTATCCATTATAATTCATAGATCATGCACATCGTTAACTTTGCAATAAACAACATTAATAATTATGTATATAAAAACCATATTAATTTATTTGTATTCATAGTTAATTTAATATACATAAGTTAAATGCTAAATTACAACATAATAAATAAAAGCAAGAACTAAGTCACTTGCAACTTTAATACTTATTTCGTTTGCATTATAAAAGGGTCGACATCTTGTTATGTAACAAAAGAAATCTAATAGGTCTCTAATTACATTATCGTTTTTTATCTAAAAAGACCAATAAGATATATACTACTCTACTCAAATTTGAGAAGCACCTGAAATCAAATACACACACACACACGATATAAGTATGCAATGTCATAAATCACTTGATATCAAATACACATATTTATTTACTTCATCATTCTAAGTTCAACACTTATATACAATTATATAATCATTTTTTCATACATCAAGTTCCACTCTAATTACCCCTTAACAAGAAATATTAGGTAATTTACCTTACCATACTTTATGTAAGATACAAAACAATACTTTATAGACTTGCTTTAATTACTTTAACCATATACTAGCAAACACCCCCTCCTCCATAGTCTATACCAAGTCATTACTTCTTTTATCTTTAGTACAAGTTTTGCACTTGATCCTTTATTTCCTTATCTTAATATTATTATCAAGAGATTATCCATAAATATCAACTCAACATGCATATTGTATGTTTTTTTATTCAAGACAATTAAGAGGTGTAACTTCATTTCTAAAATCACACCTCATACTCATGGTTATTTTAAGGCATACTTTTTGGATCCCCTCTTAAAGCTTCATTACATATATTATTCTTTTGTGACATTATCTTCCATCATAATGTTAAGATTGAAGTAAGTCTCTCCTTCAGACATATATCATATAGTTCCTCAAAGAATAAGTACCATCATGTGTGTTATCTTACAGTTACTAGAAATTTTAATCAGAGTCCCAAGTAGCTGGCTATACCCACTAACCATGAAATATCTATCACATGATTTATATTCCTTTTTTAATGTTAGATATCTCATTTGTCAAAACAGTACCCTAGAACTAACTCAACAATTCCTTAAATTAATGTAATTTTATTGCCCAAAAGCCCTTAAAATGATCCTCATTTCTTTCACTGAGCAGTCAAATAACCCTTTAGACACAACCTCAACGTAGTTCCAAAGACAGCTTTAAACCTTATACATTACACTGTAGAAATAACTTTTGAATCATGCCTCAATACTGCCTCATAGATAATCTTGAAATTCATTTGATGCTTAATCAAATGACATTTCTTTTACACTTAAACATACTGCAGGAATAACCTTAAATCACATTTAACCCTGTTGCTAAATCAACTAATATTCTAATACAATTAGATTATCAATTGTCATTGGTCCAACCTCTAATGAGCTGTCAAACCCACTTCTTAACTCATGCCACACATATTTACAATTCCTTTATTCAATTAATCTCTAGTACTTTAAGGCTGTATTTACTAATTTAGCCCCTATTTCTACTTTCCAACTCCTTTTGGATACCCTTTTCCTTTGGATTTCTCTATTTATTTTTTGTACTAATCCCCTGATATTCCATTCTCACACAACTCTAATTCCTTCTTTTGGTCTTTTTTAGAACTAGATATGTATTTTATTAAAACATTCAAGTTCTTTTCGCCATTGTTTTCCCTCGTCAACCTATTCTTTAACTTTTATTCTTATGAGCAATATTGTAATTCTAATGTCAATCACACTAGTATCATCTACCAACAAACTCACAAGCAACTAATCAATCTTGTAAAAATTCTTGATATCTCGAAAACATATCCCCTCCCTTATCAATTAACACTTTGATCATCTAAACTTTTTCATAAAGAAATCGACAAGTCAATTCAATGGCACTTCTAGCTCAATTTATAGCAACTAGTTAAACTATAATCCAAGAAAGTCAATCTTACCATTAACTCTTCTTAGAGCATCTAGTCAATCAATCATCATGGCATTCAGTCACATTGACACTACTTGTTCCCCTCAAGTAAACTAGTCAATCTAATTATCCTGGTAATCAGTCTCACTAACACCATTAACTCAATTCGAATAGCTAGTCTATCAAATATCCTTGTCATCAGTCTTACTGATGCCACTAGCTCCTTCTAAACAACTAGGTTATTAAATATCGCAATCATTAGTTTAACAGAAGTCACTAGCTACTTTCAAATAGCTAGTTTATTAAATCATTCTTGAAATATACATGTATAAGTAAATGCATTTAAAGACTTTTACTTATATGTACTTGAGATATCCTAAAAGCAGAGAAGGTGTAAGGCACCTACTGTGAGCTTGTGCTTGTATTGTTGCTCCCTGATGCTGTCTTGATCTAGCATTTACCCCTGTACCAATAGGGATACCATCATTATAACCATGTCAACCATCTTATACTTAATTTTAATTTTCCAAATAAATTCATATTTCAAGGCATTAACAAGAAAATATTAAATTTTCCTATACATTCATACTTTTATGGCCATATTTATTCTTAAAGGTTCATATATTTAAATCCTCAATTAACAACAGTTCCAAAAGGATTTAATAAAAAATTAGATCCTTCTTCCATATATGGAGGGAATTTCGGCCAAAAGTCCTTCTTTGGATAACCATATATTGTCTTTTGTTTCCCATTTTGATAAGTTATTTCAATTACATCCAAACACATATCAACACATATTTTCACACTAAAAAAATATGATTCAACAAGCCCACCCATTTTCTTTTCAATGTGACCAAAACTTCAAAAATGGTTTCCTTAAGTTTCCATTCAAGCGTATTAATAATTTAACCATGCAAACACATATGAAACTCCCTATTTAACACAAATATCATATCAAATCAAGATAACAATTATATATATATATATATATATATATATATATATATATATTCTTAATTTTGGCCAAACCTTATGTTGCTACCTTTTTTTTTAATCCAAAAAAAGAAAGAAAAAAATAAAAAATATCTATAATGAAATACATATGAAGAAAGCCTAAAAACGATTGCCCAAGTTTGCTGGTGAAAGACCAAAATGCCAAGTAAAAGTTGACAAACCACAATGTTCGAGATTTGACAAAATTAACAACCTAAATTTTGATAAACAAAGAGGCCTATTAGTAAAAATACTTTATTTGAGTGTTTAAGGACTCAATTGAAATTTTAAAAGGTTTAATTAAATTTATTGAGGACTTAATCACAAGAAAAATCATATTTTAGAGTCAATTTGGATGTTAATTGAAACAAATCGAAGTTTAGGGACTGGAATTGGATTTTAAAAAGTTTAATTGGTTAAATCAAATGCTTAATTGCATAAAATTAAAAGTCTGGTGAGAAATTAAGGACTTAATTGAACAATTTATGAAACAAGAATCAACTTGCAAAAGGGGCTCAACTTCGGGGACTGAAGTTGGTGAAATCAGAGATCAAATCAAAGAAAATTGAAAATTTGATGGTCATTTAGGGGTCCACTTGAAAAAATCAGAGATGAAGGACATACTTGTAAAAGACGCTCAAATTTAAGGCTGGCAATTGAATTTGGCAAGGATGCAATTGCATGAAATTAGGAGTTTAGAGAGAAATTAAGAGTAAAATTAAACAAAATTGAAAGAATAGAGATCAAATTGAAAATTGTAAAATCCCAAATCAAAAAACCCTAATCTTTAAGGTTTAGCCAAAACAGCATCGTTCAAGATATTATATATCTTTTCTTTAGTTTTCAGTTGATCGAGTGGGCACTTTCAAGCGAATGAATACGGTGTTTCCGATCACTTCGAAGACTGCAGCCACCACCATTCAACTGAGAAACACCCCCTAGAACTCTTTGTCTTTGAATCAAATGTTTATATCTTATATTCTCTATTGATCTCTACAACTTCTTATCCCTAGTCAGCTATCACTACAGTTTCAGTTGTCACGTTGTTTTAGTTGCCACTTTTAAACGGTTGAATGTGGAACTACAGATCTCCAAATTAAACAAGAATAGATTCGATCGAAAGGTATTTACCCCCTCAACCAAGTTCAGGTGGTCTCAGACAACGTTGACGTTAGAGTTGCTCCAGCGAAGTTACAAAAGTTACCAACCCAGTCAGCCTTGATTAAGACTCCTATTTGTAGAAAACCACCTAACTTTTTCGTGTGTTCCCACTTTAAAAACCCCTCAGATGATTCCTATCAAGGATTTAAAACCATTCTCTCTAGATCTAAAGGCAAAAAACACCTCACATTGGCCTCTAAGTTTCTTACAAAACCACCTAAACACAAAACCATTGATTCTATGGCAAAACTAGCTTAGTTTTAGTTTATTAGAACCCTAACAAACCCGTTTAGAAGCTCTAAATCTGCCTATAAAAGAAAAGGTAACCAAGAGCAGAGAGGCAAAACAAGAAGGGGCAAAAAGTGAGCAAAATAGAGAAGAAAAAAGAAATTTTAGCTAAAGTGCAAGAAATTCAATCTAGGAGAACTTTGAAGCTTCAACTTTGTTTTGTTAAGTCTGAAGATAAAGGAAAAGGCATTATCAAAAGTCGATTCAAATTTGAATATTTTTAAGCTTAGAAGATATATACATTCAAACCTTAAAAGTGGAGTCCATTAGGCATACGAGATTGATTTCTCGTGTTCAATGCAAAGTTTTGGATTCGTGGTTTAGTCTGGAATGACGAAGATGAATTTTGAAGCTCAGATTGTTCAAGCATGCCTTTTGTTTGAGTTGATAGTTTTTAGGATTGAAAATCAATGCAATTTTTTAGTTTTGTTTATTTTTTGGTCCCACATCATTGATAATGTGGTCTGAGGGAATAAGGAAAGCATGCTTTAGAGACTCAAAATGGTCATTCTGGGTTTGTTTTGGTTTTCGAGGTTTACTGGGTTTTGGTTCTATAGATTCATCCGATGAATCTTTTCTTAGGTACTAGTTTTAGAGCTCATTTTAATTAAATTCTAGTTTACGCAAGTTCGTCTGTCATTGTTAGTAAATAATTTAGAAGTTTTATGCACCAATAACATGTTTTAGTGGGTTTTAATCTTAGAGTTTTGGTTTTAAACCGAAACCTATTTTGGTAAAATCATGTTAATTTGATGACAATTGAAGCAAACAAATCCCTGATTCTTGCTTTATGCATGATTGTGAACAAAACCATGCCCCTCATTATTTGAGATCTGGTCTGGATTGAGACTTGTGTTTATAGAGGTGCCGATAAATGTTCTTCATTTCTTTTTGTCTTTTATGTGTTTGATCCGTTTTGACTGAAATATTTTTAAGTTTTTTATGTTTTATGAAGTTTGATTTCTTTTGGTTTTGGTTTTGCTTTTTTGGTTTGTTTCTGAGTCAACCTAGTTAGGTCAACCTAATTAGGTCAACTATTTCTGGGTTAACTCGGTCGGGTAAAAAAAATCATATCAGTCTTTAATTTTTATTTGAATTGATTTTAATTGAATATTTTGTTTAAGAATGTGTATGGCAAAATCCCTTTAGATTTTTTTGCAGTTTTTATTTCAAAAAGTCTACAACATATAATGTCTTTTTGCGTGTTACAAACGGCCAAGCCTCGCAAAAATACAAAAAATTATATATTTTTCTTAAAAAATAAAATACATGGTATGTTTTATTTTATTTTTTGCATGCATTTTAGATTTAATAACTAGTTTATTCAATCCATCGGATTGTGACCAAATTCCAATAATCACTAAAATTTTAATTCATTAAAATTAATGGTTAATATTCTAGTATAAATGTTGAACCTCCAAGTGATACTAGTATTTAAATATCAGGAGTTGACCAAAAAATTCTCAGAGTTATTCTAAATATTCATCAATTTTAATTGGGAGTATTTTTTCACCACAACACGTGAGTTGTGGAAAACTCATCTGCCTTCCAGAATAGATAAACCCTATCAGGACACCTATATGGATCCCTTCCATAAGAATTTGTTTGGATACACGAACCCATAATAAAATTCTAAACACCTGGTTTATTCACGCAAATAAATTCTTATCTTAAGCCATAAACATACCACTGGTTAGGAACCCATCAAAACCTTCAAACCATACATTGCAGCTTACAGCAGGAAGGGTGAGATAAGGGTGCTAATACCTTTTCTAACCGCAGCCAGACTCTTACCCTTTAAATTTCTGATAAAACCAGTACACCCGAGTTTCCTAGCAACCCTGAAACAAACAACTAGAAGGTGACTCCTACAACCCCCTAACACCTCTCACCCACATGAGACACCTTATTTCAAGAGAAACATAAGTTCCCTTCATAATTTTCATGAAATTAGATCCATAGACATTCATTAAACATACTACATAACACAATTAAACATAAATATTTCAACAATTTAAAGCACAAAGCAATTCTCTCTCATCCCCTATTTTGGCTTAATATACCCTTCAAATAAGGAATGAGTTTGTTTCAAAATTTCATGTTAATTTCACATTACCCTTTCATTTTTATACTTCACCTAACACAAATCAATCCAATTATCACAAAAATTAAATCAACAAAGTTTATTTTCATTTTATTAGTCTAGGTTGAAACTTCACACAAAGTGAAACATAGGTTTTTCTTCAAATTTTCATTCAATTAGCTTTATACCCAATCATTAAACATATCATATAACACAATCAATCACAATTTCCATATCAATTTAGACTAAACAATCCTAATCCCTCTTATTCAACCATTGGCCAAAATTTCCTTCAAAGAGAAACATGTATTTTTCTTTAAATTTTAGATTAATTCCATAATACCCATTGTTTTTTTAACATTTAATTAAATCAAAATTATAACTCTAATTAATATCCGGTCATAATAGAGCATTAACCATGGATATTTTAGAAACAATGCATTGATGCAATACAAATCTTATAATTACATAAACAAAGTTAATGTTATATGTAATCAACTAATTAGTTACGAGGCATATAAATTAACACCACACTCTATATATAAAAAAAAGCGCTATTAGAGTGATCAAATCAATATAATACCTAATGTGTAAAATTTAATCATAACAAATTTAACTTATTTAAAAGATTAAAAAAAAAGAATTATTCATATGTTTTGGATTACATCATTATACATTTAATTATTCTTGTATATTATTTTAGGGCACTTCGCAGCCATGGCTTTTTGGATGCTGATGTGGATCCTACTAATCCATTCTACTTTTGTTCAGTAAAACCAATCCATCATGTTACTGTATATATGTTGGCTTTATCGTCCCCTCACATTGCGTCTTAAATGTTTATTTCCACCAATGGCTACCAACAAACAATAATCCTTCCCTAATGGAATAACTTTTCAGTTACATGATATATTATAAAAGTTGGATGGAAATAAAAAAAAACTTTTTTTATATATTAAAATAGTCGAGTATACACTAGACAAAACATTAAGCGCATATATATATATATATATATATATATATATATATATATATATATATATATATATATATATATATATATAATCAAAGATTTAAATTGTTTATGTAAGATTTAAAGAAAAGTTTTATGATATACTTTTTAATAAACTTTTAAAAGTCCACCGTTTATAATATAGTGTTAAATAATAAATTTAAATTTAAAGATTAAATTTTGAGAGACATTTAAACATGTTTTTTTATGGTATAAGCTCTCGAGTTTTATGTTGTGAGTTGATCCTAAATAAAATTCAATGACTTCACTATTGCTTGATTTTTATTTTTTTAAAATTAGATTTGTTTAAAAAATATTAGTGAAATAATATATTAAAAAAAATAGTGAAGTAACGCAATTGAATACATATGAGGTTGTGAATAGCGACTTTATAAAAAGTCATAATTGAGAATGATAACTTCTAGAGAAATTGTTAAAATAAAATTGCATAAATTTCAAGGGAGAGAGAGGAGAAAAAATTAGAGCTTGGAGGCATACTGAAGTTCTGATTACTACACTATCGATACCATTAAAAAAATCTTGAACAGACAAATCTAACAATATTAAGAAGGGTTACCAACGATTATCGAAGTGGGCCACACTCTCCATCTAAAGGCAACTGAGTAATTATAATAAGGAGAGACGAGAGAGAAAGAAAGAAAGAAAAGACTCTGAAGGCACATCGAAGCTCCGATGACAACAACACTAGTACCATTAAAAAGATCTGACAAATTCATTATTAATAATTGTGACATGTATCAAATTGTGTTATTTTGCCACAACTTTTTCTACTTGTGTTATTTGGCCAATAAGCGAAAAAAATTTGTGTTGCTTAGCCAGTTGATCAATTTTGCTTATTCTTTTCATGCATTGTATAATATTACTAGATAGATCGTTCGCGCTTCGTCGCGGGCTATGATGATTTTTTGTAACCTAAAAAACAATACTCGGATGTTAATTATCTTGGATTTAAATCGATTAGATGATAGAAAAAGCAGCAACATTAAATGGACCTAATATTAAAAGAAAATTTCATAACAATGACCATGAGTAAAAGAACGCTTGTCGAAAAAAACAACAAAGTGGAATTCCAAGATAATTAACCCGATGTTAAAAAATGACAAAATAAAGCTTTTCAAGTCAACCCAAGTTAGCATGCAATATTTGTAACCTTTATTGTCAAACCTCACCCCTAAAAAAGTAGAAGGTTAAAATCAAAAATAAAATCAGCAAACAAAAAGAAGCCCAAAACAATGAAACAATTGAAAACCCGGGTAAGGCTACCAAACCTCGCAAGCTAAATTATGTTAATGGGATAACCTAATAGAAGGTAAACTAGCAAAAACGACAAAGTTTAATCTAAAAAATAACCCAATTTTTAAGAATAAAACAAAAAAAAAAGATATAAAAAACCTAAAGAACATGGTTAACCAGCCAAATCTATTGTCAAGGTCATAAGATTGGAATAACCTAGTTGAAATAAAATCGAAGAAAATTATGAAACCCATTTTAAAAAATGAACAAAGTCAAAGGATAAAAAAAAAAAAAACCTAAGATACTAACTATTTGTTTAAAACAACATGTTGCCAATCATTTTTTATGTTTAAAATACTTTATATTTATTAAAATACTATATTTCTCCTTGGTTTCAGATCCATTAAAAAAAAATCACGATAAAGAAACAAAAGAGCTCCTAGATGCTATTTAATATTTTTTTTGTTTTTAAAGGTAATTTGATCATTTGACATTGCTTTGGAACATAGGATACACCAAACAAACCTAGGTTCAAGTTAATCTTCCTAACTCGCAATCCATTAAATCCTACACCTAGACCCTATCAAGAAGCTTAATTCGCAATAAATTAAATATTGAAGATTGATATCGGGAAACAAATATCAATCTAAAAACTCTACCAAAGGAAAATAAAATCACAATCAAAAGAATGAAGATGAAATCTAATAGGAAAAAGACTGAAGGGGGATGAAATTGTAAAAAAAATTAATTTTATAAATTATTTCAAATACTAATAAAAAGAATATGGAGCAAATTTGAGGAAAAACTAATTAAAGGGTTGGCTTTAGAATTTGGAGGGTCAACACAATTTTCAAGGAGGAGGAAAAAAGAAGAAGAAAAAAAAAGAAATGACCGTTGATGTTGAACTAGAGGTGATGAAACCACACATGCTGGCTAGGGATAGAGAGGTCATTAAGAAAATTTCATCGCCGTCTTTGACGCCACCGCACGTGCTGACAAAAAAATGTGGGATCTTCCACACGCCTCCCTTTTTTTTATTAAAATAACTTTTTTGTATTTATTAAAAGACCTAATTTTCCATTTGCCAAATCGATTATAACTAAAAAGCTAGAATAAAAATACAAAAATGCCCTTGCATGACAATTTATGTTTTTTGCTTTTGAGGGTAATTTCATCAATTTACAATTCATAAGACAAAAAGACAAAAAACCCCTTTGTGAAAGTTATATATATATATATTACTTTTAAGGATAAAAAAATTCACCCCACTATGCTAAAAAAATATGTGCAAACTAATTTGCCTCCGATCAATTTTGTAATGTCCGATGAATCCTTCGGAAAAAAAATATTATTACCCCCGAAGTAAGCTTTGCTAGATTTTTTTAGAAGAGTAAAAGCATAATCATATTGTTTTAATCCATAGTGTTTTGTGTTTTGGTTTTGCAATAGATCACTATCTCTTCTTTTTTTTTTCAATTTTAGGGTATTTATGTTTTAAATTGATGCATTAATTATGGTCCCTCAAGTTTAAAAGAGTGATCAAATTAGTCTTCATGCCCTAAAATGTAACACCTTAAACCGTCTATATTTTTCAATCTATAGTCACGTAAAAGGTTAACAAAATACAAAATTGGCAAACTTAGTCAAATATTGAAAATGAATAACCACATTAATGTAGTTCCAATTTTTGTTTGGATTAAAAAACCAGACTAATGTTTTTGAAAAACAAATTTTCAAGAAAAAAACAAGAATAAAAGCCAAATATGAATTGGTGTACATTTAACAATTCAAGGAAAAAAGCATATTTTATTGAATATTTATAATTAAATAAAAAATTAAACCCAACAACAACACAATCTCACACCCATACAACAACTAAATTGATACATTAACTATCAAAGATTTTAGTCATTTTTCTTCATTACATGTATTTCCTTACTCCAAGAAACCCTAATTAACATCAATTTTAGAAGGAGTTTCGATCGTTACATGAAAATCTTGAGAATTCAAAAACAAATTACTCTCCCGCTATTTTAGAAAAAGCGTCTTGTCTTGTCTTTTCTTGGCAATGTTGTTTTACTCAAGATCTTGACATAATATTATTTGTAAAGGCACATATAATTCGTGGGCCACCTTGGTATATATTAATCAGCCAATAATTTACAAAACCCTAATATTCTATCAACAGCATTGCTTGGTTTAGTGTAATAGTTACCATGAGAAAGCGACATATGTTTTGCCCGCAGAGGGTGAAGATGACCGATGAAACATCCATCATTTCATAGCTTTGAGCTATAGCAATTGAAGTGTTGACTAATTAGCTCCCCAGGACCAGGAACCTGTTTCTCGTATTGGTTAACAGAAAGACGAAAGCATCAAATTATTGAAGCATCAATTCACATAGCTTTCATGCCTCTCTTTAGTAGAGTACGAGATGAAATGCTCGCGTGCTGCCGTGGGCTTATAAAACAAATATATTTGATAGCGTTATAATTGTGAACCAGTACTAGATAAGTAATAGAAATTAAATGTATGATGGAGCAAATATTTCATGACGAAAAAAAAAGTTGTGTTGGTGATCAAAAACTTAGAGACTGAATAAAATGATTTGTAGCAATTTACCGTGTTTTGTGAGGAAAAATACAGTGCTTTCACCACATGATTTAACTTTTCAGTTAATAAAAACAAAAAAAAATTACAAAGCTAAATTCTCTACCAACTTAATATTTTAAAAAAAACAAAGATAATTTTGGAAGGAAAAAAACCCATGAGAAAAAATATTGTAGCAATTGACAATGTTTTGTGAGGAAAACTATAGCGCTTTTCCCAATAAAATAAAATAAAAAACCATTTAGAGAAATATTGTAGCAATCCACAGTGTTTTGTGAGAAAAACTACAACGCTTTCCTCATATGATTTAGTTTTATTGTAATTATAATTCTTAACCAACTCAATATTCAAAAAAAAATCGACAAAGATAATTTTGAAAAAAATCATAAAAAAATCACATGGGAAAACACTGCAACAATTCACAGTGTTTTAAAGAAAAAAATTACAAAGCTAAATTCTTAATCAGCTCAATATTAAAAAAAAATCGACAGAGATAATTTTAGAAAAAAAAACACCAAAAAAAAGAAAAAAAATCATGTTGGAAACACTGTAGCAATTCATAGTATTTTGTGATGAAAGCTACAGTGTTTCCCTACATGATTTAGCCTTATTTGTAATGACTTGTAATTATAATTTACAAACAACTCAATATTAAAAAAATAAATGAAAAAAGATAATTTGAAAAAAAATATATATAAAAAAAACCATACGAAGAGACACTGTAGCAATCCACAATGTTTTATGAGCAAAGCTACAATGTTTTCCCCACATGATTAAGCTTTATTACAAAGTTAAATTATAACCAACTCAATATTAAAAAAAAAAAATTAACGAAGATAATTTTGGAAAAAAATATCACAAAAAAAGAAAACACAAAAGAAACTGGAAGAAAACCATGTGAGGAAAAACTGTATCAATTCATAGTGTTTTGTGAGGAAAAACTGTATCAATCCATAATTGCAATTCTTAACCAGCTTAATATTTAAAAAATAAAATTGACAAAGATAATTTTAGGAAAAACATTATAAAAATAGAAAACCATGTGGCAAAAAACTGTAGCAATCAATAGTATTTTTCAAAAAAAGTTACAGTGCTTTCCTAACATATTGTAACTGTAATTTTTAACCAGCTCAATATTAAAAAATAAAAAAAGAAGAAGATAATTTTGGAGGAAAAAAAACCATGCGGAGAAACACTGTAGTAATCAACAATGTTTTAAAGAAAAAATTACAACAAATTCTCAATCATCTCAATATGAAAAAAAATCGACAAATTAATTTTAAAAAATAAAGAAATAAAATAAAAAACTATATGGAAAACATCGCAGCAATTCACAGTATTTTAAAGAAAAAAATTATAAAGCAAAAATTTTAACCAGGTCAATATTTAAAAGGTAAAATCAACAAAAGTAATTTTGGAAAAAATAAATGAAAAAAAAGGAAAGTTGAAAAAAAATTTGAAAAAAAACGAAAAAAAACAAAAAAAAAGAAAGGGCAAATTAGCAAAAAAAAAAAAACCGGGAGAAGAATCATGTGGATTACTGTTGTAATCCACAGTGAAATGTGTGTGGGGGAACAGTGATTCCCCCACACCATTATAATTTTTAATGATTACAATTATTAAAATAATATTTTTTTATTTTTTAAAAAATTATTTTTAAAATCAACGTATCAAAATAATTTAAAAACAGTAAAAAATATTAATTTAAAATAAAATTAAAAAATTTCAAATCTTTTTAAAATCACTTTTAAAATACAAAAACAAAGGAATTTATGGATAAATCCACATATATGAACCAACAATTGAATAACTTCTCGATGATTCCTAGAATGAGTAAAAACAAATTCAAAATTAGATTTTAGAGGTTAAAATACTTGTACTGTATTTTTTCTGTAAAATAACTGAAAAAATAAACTGAAAAACAGCGTGTCATTTCTTATATTATTTTAAAAAATACATAATCAAATTAGTATGCATGTTCTTCTGGGCCTATGAACACCTGAATTTTTTAAAATTTATTTTTATCATGTAGTTGCATAAGAATAGTCCAAATATTATTAATTATTTCTTGATTGAAAATTACTTTATGTATTATGATAAGTTTTGTTATGAAGAACCAATCTCCTTAAAAAAAAAAAAAAAAGCTTTGTTCACCAAAATAAAAATAAATGAATAACGATTATTTTAATTGTTTTAAGTTTGTATTAAAAAAAAACATGATGTTTATAACAAAAAAATGCATAAAAAAGAACACAGAGTTTTAATAGAATAAAGACAATTTTTACTCTATAATTTCAATTACTCAATTTCTTTAAAGTAGTTATTTTAATATTTATAAAATTAAATAAAAATAGATTTTAAGAACGGTACCGTGCCGGTGGCGTCAACAAAATAAACTAGTAACTACCAAATTTTCATAGCACACAATTTACTAGGGAATCTCTCCGTTTTTCGAGTAGTACCAATTAGGAGGAGAAAGAAGGAAATGTCATGGTTTTTTTAATTTAATAATAAAAATATTTCTGAAATAATTTATACATTACTCAAATTTAAACTCTCTCTGCCCGATTTTAAGAACACACCATTTACATCCACATGATATAATTAAAAAAATATAATAAATATTTCTAAATACTAGTCTTACTATTTAAATTTTAAAAATAAAAGAAATAGTATAACTTTGGCATCAACCCTTAAATTAAAAAAAAAAAAAAACCATCAACTTCTATGATCGAGTTTGCGTGGATTTTGTTGTCTGTTTGAGAGTATAATTGCTGTTGCTTTTTAAAATGCTTTTTATTTAGAAATATATCAAAATAATATTTTTTTTTATTTTTAAAAAATTATTTTTGATATTAGCAGATCAAAATAATATAAAAATATAATTTAAAATAAAATAATAATAAATTTTTAATTTATTATAAATAACGGCGGTTATCTTGTCATCAAGTGTTCAATGCCAAAGTAAAACATGCTTGCCATTCTTTTTCTTTTATAAGAAACGTATGTAAATAATGCTACCAATTCATGAAAAAAATAAAAACTATAATGTTAAATACAAAGGGAAATCTTCATTTTTAAAGGGAATATTTGGATGGTAAGTGGACCTATATTATGTATTGGTATTTATGTTAGTATTTAAAGAAAAATGATGTGTTAATTTGAAATTAAATACTAACAAATTGTTAGAGAATAATATAAATTATATCTTCAGATCTCATCAAGAAGTTTAAATTTTTGGGATGAATTGATTTTTTGACATGGTATCAGAGTCTTGATGATCAAACAGTCACGAATTCAAATCTCACCATTCTTGTTTATTTGATAAAAATTAAGTATAAGATAGTGTGAGTTTGTGTAAATTTTAAGTTTAAAAAACTTTTATTCGAGGGAGTGCGTTAAAAAATAATATAAACTATATTTTAAAATTTTATTTAATAATTTAAATTATTAAATTAATATGGGCTTTTTAAAATGTGAAGGAGTATAAGAAAAAGGTTTGCAAAAATCCGGCCCACCACTGTCCAAGAAAAAAGCAGCTAAAAGTGGAAAATCTTCGTAGACTATTATTGGACAGTGTGCCTCTGTGTAAGTTACTCGGCGATCCAAGCTGGGGGACTGTTTGGGGAGAATTTTATGGTGCTTTGATTGTTTTTTCCTTCCCAAGATGCAATGTTGACTTCTACTTCGATTCAATTGTATCCTTTTATAATTCCACTAAAAATCAATCAATATAGTAATGTAACGTCTAAAGTCCTTCTGAATTGTCAATTTTATGACAATACTTAATTAGTAAGTGCTAATTGATAGGTTATGATGTCATTTAATTTTATTTTTATTTTTATTATTTAGTAAAATTTTAATTTTTTTTATTTTAATTTTTTTTTATGCTTTTGAATTGTTTTAATGTGTTGATATTAAAAAAAACTATTTTAAATAAAAAAAATACTTTTAAAAATCATTCCTTCTCTTTTAATTTATGAAAATGAATTACTTTCTATAAAACAAGATGTATATAATATATTAATGTTTTTTCAATCCAACTTGCAATCTAGTTTTAATTTTGAACCGAAAGGATATGTACGTATTTGCTTAAGTAAATCAATGAATTGATAAATTTAAAAAATGTTTATAACACTAACTAAAGAATGAGTTAGAAAATGAGACAAAAATACAAATTAAAATATTCATTTAATTATACAACAAAAAGATTATTTCTTGCAAGAAAAACCATTGTTTTAACTCTTTTAAAAAAATGAAAGAATTGAAAGAATCTCATTCAAAAATAAATATTGAATTGATTGATATCTAATAAAATCATATTTCAAACATAATTTTATTTATTCAATTATAATTAACTTTGATTAAACTTGAAGGAAAAAACAATAATAAAGGGTTGTGCAAAATAAATGCATCCTAATATAAAAAAGTAATAATACATAATCTCATTTCAAAACAAATTCAAAGCTAAATGGCATTTAATAGAACAATCTTCTAAGAAATAATTTTATTTATTTTATTTAAATAAGTGTTCATATATTTTTTTTTAAAAAAAAACCTATAAAAAGAGGTTAAGAGGCTTGATGGACCCGCTATTGGCTCATTTTATGTTTATTATTATTATTATTATTATTATTATTATTATTATCTGCTACTATGGATGGGTAATATATTGTCTGTCTAGTCTTTCTTTTTTTTTACAACTAGATGACGTGTCTTCTACACTAAAATTGGGTCTCTTATTTCATGAACAAAAAAAAACCCTATTTTTAACATAAAAATATCTAAAAAAACATTCAAGATATCTCAATAAATCTATCTATAGTTTTAGATAGTTCAAAAATCAATTTTGAAATAAAACTTAACCTGAATTAAAAAAATTCTTTTATAAGAAAAATTCTAAACTGGTCAATTGATGACTTTATTTTTTTATATATATATCATTTTCTAATAACTTTTTTTTCTCTTTTTTGAAATCCAAGAACTAAAAAATAAAAAATATTTTTTTTACTAAAACTGAATTTTTAAAAATTAAAAGGAGTAGAAATAAACTTCTATTAAAATAGATAGATCAAAGAAGAATTCTCATATCAACTTGTAAATGACCACTTATTTCCTGATGTTTTCCACTTTGATTCTCTATTTTTAATTCTTATCTTTTTTTAATAAATTAAAAGTATTTCGCCATCATTTTGCCTACAAAAAAGATCAAATTAAAAATAAAAAAAATTAGATGACAAAAAGAAATGACATTGCTCCCATTTATAGTAAAATATAATAGAGTGCCCATTGAAAATGGATAGTTTTTTTTTTTAAAATAATTGTAATAAGAAGCCGAAATTGAGTATATAATAATTATTCAAGGTTGGGAAACTGTAGAAAATTAGTTAAGGCCAACTTTGCATTGGAAAGCATGATCCATAACTTCTAACCATAGTACATGGCAAATATTTGATTCCATTTTGATACATGCACGGATTATACACGTAAAAAAGTAGGTTAATGGTTTAAAATATTCTTATATAATAAGATATATGATAAATTTTATTCTTAAATATACATTAAATCTTTTTATTTATCTTTTGACAAGATTTCAAGGTCAAACTACATAATTAGTAATGTGATTGCATCCATGCATATTTATTACTACTATATTTATTATTTATTACTACTATTTATTATTCAATATAAAACAAATCACTCAAATTATTATACTTTTCACATCCACGTATATTTAGAGATTCTATGTAAGTATTATAAAGTAAATGAGAAGGTAAAGATTAAATGGGTCTTAGATTTAATTTTTTTATTGCTATAAATTGGGAAATGTCTTAGATTATAGGCTATAAATTTTAGATTCATCTACAAAATATTTTAGAGAGACTCAATTTTGATTAGTAATTTTAACTATTTCCCTGGATTAATATTTTAGAGAAAACTCTCTACTTCTATTAATATAAACGAAAATTGATTCATGTAATGTAAAATAAATTTGCAAGAAAATACTTTAAAGAAAGTGGATTTGCTAATAAGATCAATAAGAAAATCAAGATAGATATAGGTAAACAGCTAACGAAAAATGAAATTTCAGAAACATAGAAGGATGTTAGTGGATATGAAGGAAGTTTTAGTTATAAAAAATCATTTGTGGGGGCTGCTTACTTATACCAAATGAGGAATCTCAGTTGGAATACATATCAAATGATGAGGAGGATTGTGGAGAGGAGGACTCCCCGTTGATTAAGTTATTCGTGGAGGAAAAGAAAAGTATTAGAGAACCTTGTAGAAAAACCATTATCATAAAGGTAATAGGGGAAGAGATTAGGCTATACATATTGTAGCAATAATTACCGGAATAGTTCTAGAATTCAGCAATCCAGATAGGATTGAATTGTGGTTATGCATTATTTTTATAATTTGTTAAAATAAGAAGGAAGAAGGAGAAATGATAAATTGAGAGAGAAGAACCAGTTGTATTCATTCATCATGTTTTTTTGCATACCAAACAATATGTTACAACATATTCTTAAAGGAAGCTACAACATTCTAGAATTAGCTTCTCTCTACACGTGTATAGTAGGCAACAAAAATAATTAACTAATGGTTGAGTACAAAACGCAACTCATAGATTAAGTTATACGGTGTGTTTTGATAGTGATGTTTTATTTTCTTCGTGCTAGACGATGTAACCAACTACAATGTTCCCTCTTTTAATTTTTAATTCATAACAACTTTCCTCCTTTTAGGTTTCGACCTTGCCCTCAAGGTTAATTTGTGGGAATTTGAATTTGGAAACTTCCACAAATTCCCAAGTGGAGTTAACGAGAGATTAATTCTTCTAGTGGACGAGGATTTGTGTGGCGGCTTGATTCCCTTTCTTTACCATTCTTCGCTCCAAGATAGCTTGGGGCTGTAAGGGATTCTCTTTTGAGAGGTAGGGAAGAGCAAAGTAGTCATGTGATTGCTCAGATGTTTCTTTAGTTGAGAGACGTGGAACATTGAGTGAATAGTCGTTAAGGTAGGCAAATTGAGTTTATAGGCCATAACTCCAATTTTTTCCAACACCAGGTACGAACCACAGTATTTCTAAGCTAATTTTTGAGAAATTTGATGTGCCATAGTAGTCTAATGATAAGGTTGTAATTTGAGATAAACGTAATCTCCCATTTCAAAAGTTATTTCATTTCTTTTTTTATTTGCCTTGTGTGACATCCTCTACTATGGATGTTATAGATTAGCTCTAAATTTCTTGAACATTTCTTCCCTCGTGGTTAAGTAATCATTTACAGCTGCCACCACAGAGTCCTTAAAAATATAGGGTACATAAAGAGGTGGTTTTAAATGATACAATATCTCATAAGGAGTAGCATTAGTGGGAGAGTGGAAATTGATGTTATACCACCATTCAACCATATGTAGCCACTTGACCTTCCCTAACCATATAATAAAGATATTTCTCAAGACACTTATTTACTATCTCTATCTGACCATCAGTTTACGGGTGATAAGTTGGGGAATAGTGTAAGTTGATCCCTTACTGATTGAAAACTTGTTTCCAAAAATGGCTAAGAAAAATAGGATCTCGGTCACTAACAATAATAACTAGTAGCCCATGTAACTTGTAGACATAACCCATGAAGGTTTTAGCCATAATAGTCGCAGTATAGGGATGTATCAATGCCATAAAATGAGTATATTTGCTAAATCTATCCACCACTACTAAAATTACCTCATTTCCATCAAATTTAGGTAACATTTTAATGAAGTCCATACTGATATCAATAAAAGGTGCATGAGGTATAAAGAAAGGTTGTAACATACCTAGATAGGCTATATTTTCACTCTTGTTCTGCTCGTATACGAGACATTCCCTAATAAATTGCTTGATAAGTTTTTGTTGTCCCTTCTAGCAGAAAATAACCCTCACTCTCTTGGTTGTAACACAATGCTTGAATGACCCCCATGTTTGTATCATGTTTGAGAGAAATTAGTTTCATATGTAATGATGGATTGTTACCCACCATCGTCCATTTTCTATTTAGATAGCCATCAATCCATCAATAGTATGGGTGGGAAGTTGGGTCTTATTGAAGATCATGTATAAGTGCTTGCAATGCTTTGTCATTAGACCATGTTGCCTTAATCTCTTCTATAATCCTAATAGAGATAATAAGCAGCCCTAGTAAACACAATTATGTACTAGAAACCCTAAAAAGTGCATCAGCCATGGTGTTCTCTTTCCTCTTTCTATATTCAATTTCATAGTCATACCCAATAAGCTTTGACAACCATATATATTGAGAAGGTAGAGTCAACTTTTATCTTAATAGATATTTTAAACTAACGTGGTCTGTCCTAATTTTGAAGTTCCTTCACCATAGATAATGCTTCAACTTAGTAACCACATGTATAATAGCCAACATTTCCTTCTCGTATACTGATAATGCTTGTTGTTTTGGACCTAGCGACTTGCTGATGAAAGCAAATAGATTCCCCTCTTATAGTAGTACTGCTCCTATTCTCGTAGCTTAAGCATCAGTTTCTACCATAAATATCTTATCTAAACTAGGTAATATTAAGACTTATGGTGAGGTCATAACTTTCTTGAGTTTTCTGAAAGCCACAGCAGCCTCTTGAGTCCACTTAAATCCCTCATTATTTAGTAGATTGGTCAAAGGCTTACTTATTGAACCACACCCCCTGACGAACCTTTTATAGTAACCAGTTAAACCTAGAAACCCTCGAAGTTACTTACTGGTTATGGGAGTATGCTAATCCTCAATGGTTTGTATTTTCTTAGAATATGTAGCTACACCCTTTTTTATATAATATGCCTCAAAAACTCTACAGTTTCACTGCCAAAGATGCATTATTGTCCTTGACCACCAATTTGTGATTCCTTAGTAACTCAAATACCATCTTTAAGTGCTTTAGATGATCATGGGTAGTCTACTAAAAATTAGAATATCATCAAAAAAACACCAAAATAAATTTTCTAAGATGTTCATGAAATACCTCATTTATCAAACTTTGAAAGGTAGCTGGAGCATTGGTTAGAACAAAGGGCATCACCATAAACTCATAATGGCCACTATGAGTTCTAAATGTTATCTTGTAAATATCTTCAATGTACATTCTAATCTGATGATAGCCAGCTCTTAAATCAATCTTAGAAAAAATTGTTACCCCTACTAGTTCCTCTAATAACTCATCTATCAGTGGTATATGATAGTGATTTTTAATGGTCATCTTATTAAGAGCTCGATAGTCCATACAGAACCTCCATGTATTATCTTTCTTCTTGACTAACACCACTAGAGAAGCAAAAAGACTTTGGCTAGGTTGTAGTATACCTGATTCAAACATCTCTATTACCAGCTTCTCCACCACCCTTTTTGTATGCCCAAGTACCTGTAAGGTATTAAATTAATGGCCTGAGAACCTTTCTTTAAAGGAATAGAGTGGTCCTAGGGTCTGGATGGGGGTAGGCCCCCAGGTTCCTTAAATGCATCCTGATAAGCTTCGAGTAAGGCATATAAAGTAGAGGTCTTGTAGTTGTTTGCTGAAAGGGTCGCAAACATCGCATTCACCTTGGTTCCTAAGTCTGAGTCTAACACAATTCTCGGGTTATAGAGGCTGACTTCCACCACTTGTGTGACATTGTCCAGCGGGATATACACAGGGAGTGAAGTTTTCTATTTTTACACCTATGACCCGTCACAAACTTCTTGTCACACCATAAACATAGCCCCTTAGCCTTCTTTTTATCTAGTTCCTTATTCCTTACAAGTTTTATAGGTTTCGTATATGGTTTGTTAAAGGGTGGTATGTTTGGAGCAGGTAGCAGGCTGGGTTATGATTGTTTCAGGTTGTTAGATAAAGTGGGTGGATTTTTATAGTTCATTGGGCTAATACTAATTTTGACCTGGATAGGCTGTGGGGTGTTTGTTTTAAAAGATTTCAGATGACTTTGATGTGTCCTTCTATATGTTAAGGTGCTATCTTACAATCTTGTCAAGTTGTATGCTTGCTTCAACTCCTTAAGCTTAAACGTCTTGACTAAGTTTTTGATCTCTGCTTTCAACCCCCTAAAAAAACACATCATAGCTTGCTTATTAGCTCTGTTATATAAGATATCAATGTCTCTATTATAGGTTTTCAAGTCATTTAGTTGCCTTAGATCCTTGAGCTCTTCTAAAGGGTTTTTATGCCCCCCAAAATCTACCACACATAATTTCTTCATACTCATTCCAACACACAAGTTGACCTTCCCTACTCCTTATGAAATTTTGGTGCCAGTATAGGGCCATTTCATTTAGGTAATAAGAAGTTAATTTGAGTTTGTTAGTTTCAACAATCTCTTCCAAATCAGAATACTGATTGTATATATATAACCATTTATGAACACTCTCACCCTCAAACATAGGTAAGTCCCTTCTAGGTTTGTGTATCCTAGAGTTATTGAATTAGTCTTCGTAGGGCCAACCAGATCTGGTCATAAATTCTTCCTGATTGGATGTTTGATTGTTCTGTTTTGTGCTACAGTCTCCAGCATTGGATTATAGCTTCTGTAACAAGGTACCCTGTTGGTAAGAAAGTCCACTAACAAGCTCTCCAAGTTCTTCAATCTCGGTATCTTGTACTGACTTAGTGGTCTGTGCCTCTGTGGTTATTGTTCATAGGTCTCCAATAACTTCATAACTTGTTCATGCCTTTGTATTTGGTTCTTGCTTGCAGCTTTCATGGACTCCTTCAGTTTCATGATCTCCTGAGATCTTGTGTCTGGTGCCATATTGAAATTCCAAGAATCGAAAGCTTTGATACTAGTTATAGCAATGGTTACAGAATAGTTCCACAATTAAGCAATGCGCAAGATTGAATTATAGATGTGTGCTATTTTTATGATTTGTTGAAATAAGAATGAAAAAAGAAAAAAGAATTAATTGAGAGAGAAGAATCAATTGTATTCATTCATTGTGTTTTTCAAACATTACGTTACAATAGATTCTTAAAGGAAGCTGCAACATTCTAGAATTAGCTTTTCTTTACACGTGTATAGTAGACAACAAAAATAACTAGCTAATGATTGAGTACAAAACGCAGCGCATGGATTAAGCTATACGGTGCGTTTCGAAAGATACAAGGAGATCTCAGTTTGGTCGATTTGAGAAACGACTTTTTTCTAGCCAAATTTTCTAACGTGGATGACAGAGATTTTGCACTGTTTGGAGTGCCTTGGATGATAGCAGATCACTACCTTACGGCGCGATAATGGCATCTGAGTTTTGATCCGTTTGAAGCAACCATCGGGAAGGTAGCGGTATGGGTGAGACCTCCAGATTTGGAGATGGAATATTATGATACCTCGGTATTATGGAAAATTGAGAATCACATTGACTGGAATTTAAAGATTGATCGAACAATTTCGATTGGCTCGAGAGGTAATTATGCTAGGACTTGTGTGGAGGTTGATTTGAGCAAACCTCTGTTATCAAAATCCAAATTCAGGGGTGGGATATTAGACAGAGGCCTGGGCAATCAGCAATTCAGACTGAAATTCCCAGAGTAGCAGATCAAAGTTCTTCCGCGTATAAAAGTCTGGTCATCACCCTTTGTTAATTCAGTTTCAGCATAGCAGAGATTTGAGGTAGAGAGGGGATAGACCATCCAGGTTCGAAGCAGCTTGGGTTACACGAGAAGTTTGGATTATTTATGCAGGAGAATTGGAGAAAGGATTCTGACTTGGTCTTAGCTTTGGAAGACATGGAAGACATGACTTGCAGACTAAAGCATGGAATAAGGATGTTTTTGGCAATATTTTTAACCTTTAAAAAAAAAAAGGATAGAATTTTGGCTAGACTGAGAGGTATTCAGAGAGTGCTTAATGGTGGTAGAAATCAGTTTTTACTAGAATTGGAAAAGCAGTTGGATAATGAACACAAGCAGGCATTGAGACGAGGAAATTCTTTGATGTCAAAAATCTCGATGTTAGTGGATTTTTAGTGGGGATAGGAACACCAGTTATTTCCACACAAAAGCCATTACAAGAAGACATAAAAATCAAGTTGCTGGCCTGAAGGATGCTGACAGCCAATGGGCATGGGATGATGAAAAGCTTCAGTGTATGGCCACAGAATCTTACAGAAAACTTCTCACCGAGGAAGGAGGCAATTACAATGGAGATCCTTTCTTTGCTGATTTCCCCAGGACAGATAGTATAAGCAAAGACAGATCAGTGGTTAACTTGACGGATGAGGAAGTGAGGAAAGCTGTCTTTGACATGAAAGCTCCAGGCCCTGATGGTTTTCAGCCCTTTTTTACCAGTCTCAATGGATTGTGGTGGGACAGGATGTTTGCCAGTTTGTCAGATCTGTTTTTAACAATGAGAATTTACAATATTTATTCTTCATTTAAAATCAAGATTAATAGAGCTCTAAGATTACTGCTAAATATTGTTAAAAAAACAATACTGCTAAATGCTAATCATTTCATGGCAGCAGGTTCATATCAGCTCTTCATACCAGCATGCTAGAAGAAGTTGTTGCCTGGTAATTGAAATTGATGGTTTGTAGGCATATCTTGTATGCTCCACGCTACAGAAATATTTTCATCTTTTTCAGAGCGCAACTTACAGATCAATTTTAGCACTAGAAATGAAGAAATTAAAGAGGGCTCAAAAGTCACAGGTCTTTGCTAGTTGATGCTCTCAATACTTCAAATCAAAGCTTATCTGGTTCAAAAGTAGCATTTTCGTAGAAGCCATTTCGAGTTTGAGCAGACAAGGTATCGGGCTTTTCCTGGTGAAAAAAGAAAAAGGACCTTGTAAGCTAAAATCTACAACACAACATGTCTACATGTGCAACAAAGTGTACTCTATTTTGATTTTAACTTGTTTACTGGATTCTATTGAAGCATCAGATTCTTTACTCTACAGCTAAAACCAAAAGGAGAAGGAAATAATTCTTTTTTAAAAAAAAAAAAAAATAGAACTTGTGTTGTTAAGGGCATTTTAGAATATTATTTTTCATATTATAGTTTTTTTTATCCAGAATTTCAAAAAGAAAAATTCAATGCACTATGATCTGGTTGGTAAATGCAGTTACTGTTGAAAGAGGACTCTTGAGATTCCATCCTACTTGAGCAGTTAAAGCAAAAGGCAGGAAAGGACGGCAGTGACCATGCAGTAATCAAATTAAAGCCAGCCGAATCGTAGCACAGCAAAACCAAATCACTTGTTGGCATCCATATCCATGCCTGCAACAAGAAATCTCGACAGAATTTCCTGTCGCTAATGCGTAATCTTCAGGCAAGTTCAAGTGACATCAATTCACATTTACATCTGCAAAATGGTATCAAAGTGTGCGAAGAACATATGAACTACATTTTATGACAGATTTAATATAAATACTCTCACATTCGTCTTCAGCTGAGTGACAAAGATAAGAGATAATTATGACATAAATCACTGCTAACACTAGGGGAATTCAAATTTCGTTCAAATGTACTAAAATCATAATGACATATCAAATCTAAAACAGACAATGAAATCCATGGTCACCCATGGTCTCGCTTAAACAACAAACTACATCCTCATTTTCACAACAACAATTAGTCCTCCCTAATTCCCTTTACATACTTCTTTGGTTTTTAACTCCTGTCTTGGTTAGAAAGTTTCTTACAAGTCTCTGATCCTGACAATGAGGTTTCTAACATTACGAACAAATTCATGATCCTCGTACATTTCTCCTAGCTCTGGAGCAGTTGCTGCAGTGGTTGCGGTTGGGGCTGGGGCTGCGGCTGCGGCTGTGGCTGTGGCAGTGGCTGAATTTGCGGCAGTGGCTGCATTTGTGGCAGTGGCTGTGGCAGTGGTTGAATTTGTGGTTGAGGTTCCTCTCTCCATGGTACGTTAATGTCCATTGATGCAAGCCCTTCTAATTCTTGGATTGCAGCAACTGCACTGATAGTGGCACTGGTCAAGTGAGGCTTTAGCACCCCAATGGCTTGCTTAACTCTTGATTGCTGCAAGCAACATATTACAGAGTAAATTACAGTCCATCACAAAGAACAGTAAATTTTATAAAAGTGCAAGAAAATTGTTGTCTGACTTACAAAAAATTCAAGTTTCCTCTTGAGATCTCCATGTAATTCTGGCTGTGCTTGAGGCTCAGATGCTCTGGTAATTGCCCATGGTGCATTTGCATTCTTGTTTCCAAAATAAGAAGTATAGATGAGAATTAACTCAACATGAACAGATTAGGAGAACATGGAGATTGATGCAATTCTACTCATAATAGGTATCAATTTAGTATCATATGATTGACTCAAGAATCAACACAAAAAGAAAACAATTTATTGACATTTAGAAAACAAGCCCATCTGCATTTAGAAGAACGATTCCCTTCACACAAATAATTTTTCTAACTTCTGGCTGTTACCATTTTATTCACATTTTTCTTGAATTATCAAATTCACGGTGTTGTGATACTGGGGGAAAAAAATAATATCACCACCCAACAGAATTATTGACAGAAACTCAATAACACGTTTGCAATATTTGTGGACACCATTATGAGACAAATTAAACACAGCGTAAAGTTACTGAAAACAGGGAGGGGATTAGACGTATGAATTTTCTGTCAGGAGTTATGTAGATGACAGACACTAAAATAATTAAAAAGGAATAAGGGCCAGAGTTCAATTAGGAATATTATGGGGGTTGTTATTTTTATAATTAAATCGCTTCAAAATCTAAGCTTATTTTCAATTTTTCAAAACCTTTTTTCTGGGAGAGGGGGTGACCCACCTCAAAAGACAAGTATTTGAAAGAAATTAAAGTTAAAATTTCAAGACCAAATTTTCTTTCTCAACAACAACAACAAAAAAAAAAAGGTTCAAGATTTTCAGACCATGGCATGATATAAGTATACCATGACTGTCAGCACAACATAAATTGCAAACATGTTTTTCTCTGTGCTTACAGGAGAACACATCTTAGCTAACAGTTTGAAACAAAGCAATGCCTTTCCTTTCCCTTTCCCTTTCTTTTTTCATAAAATAAGAAACAAGTGCAGAGTGATCTAGCTGAAACTAAGGAACTAATCGGCATCGATGCAAATTAACTAATAACAGTCTGCTTTTCATGTCCCACAAAAGCAAAGACAATTTACAACCTCAAAAGATCAAAATATAGCAAGCAAACCAAATGCATTTGTGAATCTCAATGTAATGCTCATTACGTTCGCTCATCGTGAGAATTATATCAAATACATCATGCAAAACAAATGCATTTTGAAACTTGATATAATTCTTATTATGTTCACTCATGATGAGACCAGTATAATAAATAACAAATAACATAATTCTCTCAAAAAAAACACAAACCCTTCACTGCTTACAAAATTTAATGCGCCTCATTACCTATCAATTGCAGATACTAAAAGAAAGCACCTACATATTTGCCAAATAAATAGATTACTCCAACAATTATGGAATTTACCAAACATTAACAAAAACCAACAATTAACGTTGTAACAACAGAAAACCATCAGCAATCTATATCCAAGTATGTGTAAGAATAGCAACATTTACCTTCCTAGGCCGGCCAACAGGCCTGCCCGAACTCTTCTTCGGTTTAGGCTTCATAATTACAGGTAGCTTAGGTGGGCGGCCTGGTGGCTTAGCCTGCACCACCACAGCACCAACACCAGCAACTGCTAGGGCTGCACCCTTCCTGGGTCTGCCTCGGGGCCTTGGTGATCCCACATTAAACATAGCTGCTGCATCAGTAGCAGTAGCAGTAGGAGCTGCAACAGCGTAAGGAACGGTCACTGGCTTTAACTGATTCTTGGGTGGACGTCCAGGGCCCTTTTTAGCATCCACCAAAGACTTAGGCTTTCTGGGCCTTCCTGGACTCTTCTTGGACCCTAAAGGTCCAGTCTTCGGTGGCCTCCCTTTTCCTTTGTTCACCGCTAACGGCCCAGCTTCAGTCACCAGCACCTTCTTCGGCCGTCCTCGGCCTTTCTTCACCGTCGAGGAGGTGGGGTCGATAGGAAACCCAACCGAGAGAGGCTGAGCAGTAACACCAACATTTAAGCCAAGAGCAGTCTGTGCCTGCCCATTAGCAAGCACAGGAGCAGGAGTTGGAGTGAGGCCATTAAGCTTAGCTTTAGGAGGCCTTCCTCGGCCCCTTTTCTGCTCAGGAGGAGCAGAAGAGACAGGAACAGCATACTGTGGCTGAATCTGAGTAGGGCTAGTAGAGACAGTAGGTGTAGTAGTGGTGATGTTTGCGTTACTGTCAGATCTGGGTAACATGTAAGATTTCTTGTTCAAAACAAGCGCCCCACTATTTTTCAAACGTTTTAAGTGGTGTGTCAACAAATCAGAGTGATTTGAGGGTAAGCCAGGATAAGCTCTCTCTATATACTTTGCTATAGCTATCCTGCTTGACCCATCTTGTTCCTTCAAAGCTGTAATCGCTGAATATATCATCTTGCAAAACAAGAAAAAAGAGATCAAGATTAGACAAAAAAGAAAAAAACAAGAAAAGAAAGTCTTTTTAACTTTTCTTTAGTATGTTTTATGCCGTTAATACCTCAGCATAAGAAGGCTGAGTTACAGTGGGGGCAGAGTTGAGAAGAGGAGCTAAATGGGGGATGGTTTCAGTGGTGGAGGGGATGGCGGTGGCGGGTGGTGGAGGGGTGGGCGGTGGGAGTGGTGGATGGATCAATAATGAAGGAGGTGGTGGGTCCATGGATGCGGTTTTAGAGAGAGAAAGAAAAGAAAGGAGAGATTTTTAGTAAAATTAATTTTTTTTTAGAGAGAGAAAGAGGGGTAGGTGGGAAATTTAGAGAGAGGTAGATAGGGTGGAGGATGGGAGTGTGTGTTTTGGAGGAAATTGAGGGCTGGGTGGAGGTTGATGAAAAATTGAAAAAATGATGATGATGATGATGAAGATGAGGTATGTAATAATACTATATTGCATAATAGACTAGTAAATAGTACTGTAGGGTTACGGGATAAAGTTTTTTATTTTTATTTTATTTTTATTTTTTTAATTGCGGAAAAAGAGATGGAATCGAACCGTTGAAAATGGCTTCTACTTGCTTTTTATTATTTTAAATTGTGGGGCTAATGTTATTGGACTCTTTTCCTGTCTTTTTCTTCTCCTCTCTTTAAAATTAATCAAAAGTTTTATAAAGATGCTGTTTATTTTTTTGTTTTAAAGTATTTTACAAAAATTAAATTTTTTTTATTTTTTATTTTTTAAAAATAAAAAATATTATTTTAATATATTATATTTTTCCCATGGTTTGTTTTGGAATACCACGGTGGGATGGATGTTTACATGGTTAAAAATTAACAGTGATCGGAAAAAAATACTCACAAAAATTATAATAATTTGAACTAAAATGAGAAAAAAATATGTATATTTTTAATAAAAAAAACTAATTTTCTTATTCAATATTAATGAGAAAATTATTTTAAAAATTTTAAATATTAACTAGTACATAATTATCTCATAAAGCAATCAGTCTTTTTAAAAACAACAGTATAATTAGACAATCACTTGGATATTAGTTTAATAAATTGATTTAAAGAGAGAGTTTATAAGGAAATAGAAAAAAGAAAGAGAAATTAAGGGATATCCAAGAAAAAAGCCTGAGCTCATGTATGCTTGGAACTTGGAAGGTTTGGTCTATTTGCCTCTCTTTTTTCAACGGGAAGATCATACATCGTTAACAAAATAAATAAAAACATTTACGGCTCATTATTTGTTTTTCAAGACAAATTCTTGAGAAAAATATCATCTTCATTGAATCACTCTCTTTTATATGATCTCTTTAACATTAAAATTAGTTTTTCAATAGGTAAAATGTGATTAACCAACTATTTTTTTCTATCATATTTCTGTTTTCAATCATTTTCTCCCTAATTTTAAATTCCAGAAATTGAAACATGAAATAAATAAAATTTAGGATTGGTACGTGAAACTCTCAAATTACAAGAACTAAATTTAAAAACAAAAACTTGAAGGACTAAATTGTAGTTTTATTATTTTTGAAGGACTAAATTGTAGTTAGAATATAGTTAACCAACTATTTTCTCTATCATATCCCTGTTTTTAATAATTTTCTCTCTAATCTTAAATTCCAGGGATTGAAATATGATATAAATAAAATTTAAGATTGATATGTGAAACTCTCAAAATACAAGAACTAAATTTAAAAACAAAAACTTGAAGGACTAAATTGTAGTTTTCCCCGCCTCTTAAATTGTAAATTTTTTTTATTTTTGTGTTAAATCTAATCCTTGTTGTTTTAATATTTTCAATTGATAAAATTAAAATTTATTTTACAACATCAAACAACAATTTAATGTCATGACATTTTTAGCTTTACAAATACACAATAGCATATATATATATATATATATATATATATATATATATATATATATATATATATATATTAAAGTCATTTCAATATAATATGAAATGATAAAATTGAAAAAGTAAATTAAAAATTGTAACAAAACAAATTTTCAAGGATAAAAAGAAAAAAAGTAGCTCCTTGAGGTGTGCTGGTGTAGACCACAATGCGCTCGGGTCATGCGTCACAATTAAAAAATAATGTTATGCCTTTTTTTTAGTTAATTTTATAATTATTATCATGATTTATTTTAAACCCTCATTTTTCTTTGAACACATTTTCAAAAACTATAAAAACAAAAAACAAATTACAAAAAAAATATTTTTGATGCAAAGTTCATAGGCGATCATTTCATAATTTTTGAGCCTTTCACTTATCATAATCATATGTTAACATGATGAATTTTCAAAAAATTAAAAATTTAAAAAGATCAAAGAGAAAAGAAAATAAATAAAAATAATGAAAAGAGGATCAATACAAGTGAGTGATGACAAACAAGTAAGGAAAAAGCGATCAAAATAAACATTAAAGCCTTAAAAATTCTCAAGTATATTATTTTATTAGTTAATTTTTATTTATGAGATATTGTATTTATAATAAATATTTTAAGTATTTCATCCCCTGTGTCAATTTTTTATTAGCAAAAAAATATGTAAATGAATATTTACTTTTCATGTTATTTATTTTAATTTAATTTTATATTTTATGTAAATAAAAATAAAAATGATACATAGCAAATTTTAATTTGTAATTTTTTTTTCTACAATCATTTGACTTATGTTTTAATGTAATAAAGTAGATCGATTTTAAAACTAAGACAAGTCCGAGATTTTGATTCTCTCTGACTTGAAGTTATTAAGAAAGAAGACTCATTTTATAAAAGAAAAAAATAAAATTATTTAGGGATGAAGATACAATAATTTTCTTATGATATATTTTGAGATTTTTTAGTTACATAATATTAGTAATTTTCGCACAATAAAAATATTATTTATTATATAAAAGAAGACTTATTTTATCAACTTTTTTTTATCAAAAAATATTATTTTGATATATTTTTAAATAAAAAATATTTTGAAAATTAATCTCCACTGTTCAAATACCCTTTTGATTTCTTTATTTCTTAATTTATGTATTAAATCTTTATCCATTTTTAATTATTATTTTTTGGTAAATGTTTAATTCTTGGATGCTACCTAATGATTTTGAAGATGCAAAATCAAATTCTAATCCAAAAGGCATATAGCTACCATCTAAAATAAAGATTAGATAAATTATTTAGTGATGCAAATATTATTTATTTTTCAAAATCGCTAGTGATATCTTGGCTAAAGAAGAGTAATCCCCATGGTAATCTTCATGGCAAAAGCTCGGTTGGCTAGCAAGCGGGTGCCTCTGTTTGCTTCTCTAAACTCTAGCATTTATTTTAAATTCTCACTCACGGCTAGGATAAAATTGGGAATAATTCTGAGTTGTGTAATTTAATCGGTCAAGTTCTGAATTTATGTTTTAGAAGTTATTAGTTTGAGTTTTATAAATTTTAGGGCCACTTGAGATTTATATAGTTGTTAACTTCAAGGCTTTAAAAAATTAGTCGAGATGCGCATAAGCTGATCCGAAAACACACGATTAATAAAAAAAATAAAAATTGGACAGCATTGATTTTATTCCAAACTTCATGTCTTTTAGTTTAAGAATAAATTGCTTGTGAAATTATTTTGCTTTATTTATTTTGAGCTCGTTCAATTGTATTTAAAATTTTTTATTTACTCGTGTCTTATAAAGAGTGAAATCTCACGGTGTTTAAGATGTAATTATTGATATCTTATCAACTAATCAATATGACCCGCCTTACATAAATAAATAAATATAAGTACGAGAGGGAAATATTAAGTAAAAATATTTGTATAATTTTTTATTAATTATGGATTTTGTTCTTGCTCTTCCACTTGTATTTTTCTTTTTTAAAAGTAAATTATATTAAATAACTAATAAAATATTACTAATTACAGTTTGAGCACCGTAAAACTTTTCAATACTCTATTGAAATATAAGAGTAACATTTAAATATTTCTTACTGATGAACGTGGTAAGTGACAGATTTATACAAGTGATTTTCTTGCAGTGTAAAAGGCATATAAAATCATTATATTAAATGTTATTAGTTATAGTTATTTATCATTATTTGGAAGGAGAAAGAAAAAACACATGCAATAAAATGAAGGGGAGAAAATAATTTGGAGGGAGTTTGATTCAAATAATTAAAGTTTTTTGAATTTAAATTTAAATTTAAAATGTTGCCTAAATGAAACCAAGGATATTTAAGTAATTTTCACTATATATATTTCCAGCTCCTTCCATTTTCTTCCCGTTTCCAAATAAGGCCCTTTTTGAGTTCTGCCATTTCCCTCTCTTTCAAAAGTACAGAGATGAAATTGTCTTTCCATATTTATTTTCTTTCCCTCCATTAGCTGCATCTCCTTTTCCTTCCTTCCACGTGGACCAATTGTTGACTTCTATAACTATCAATGGAGATGGTAAATATCTAATTTTTTTATAAAAAAAAAACATAAAATAATTAATTTTATTAGTCAATTAGTCGCGCGTTGTCATGGGAAATGTTTTTTCTTCGCAATGTTATACAATTTAGATGAGACTGAGAAGAAAACATGAATTTTAGAACAGTCCGGATGTCAAGATAAATTGGGCGGGAGTTCATTTAATTTTTTTTCCATTCAATTTAGTGGGTGTCTTCATAGTTTAGTTGACTTGAAAAAAAAAAAAACTCATTTAATTTAAAAAAAAGCAAGAAATACATCGAAATTTGATTATTATTTTTTTCAATTAGATCTTTGTTAGTTAATTTCTTTTAATTTAATAAACTTGTTGTTATTATGAACTTGAATTATCAGGTTTGTTATAATTGTTATTAGAGTCGGTGATCTATGAAGGATAGAACAAGAATGTCACAACTTATTAAAGCAGTTGTAGTTAAAAACACATTTTTCACATCTTTCACATGAGTAAACACTATAGAAACACTCTAAGAACCTCAATGAACCCATTTTGATCTTAAATTAGCATTTAATTGGTTTAAAAATAAAAAATCAACCTGAATATAAAAAATCCCGAGTCCCGATCTATTTTTTTGACAATTTAAAGAAAAAAATGCCTAAATGAAACTCTTCTCATTTAATAGAATCTATTAACACTAAGAACAACGAGTTTTGTCGTCAAAAAGTGAATGTTTGCTAATATTAATTTTCTCTCTACTAGCAATAATTTGACAACTTTTTTTCCCTCTCTCAAACTCAGAGATTAAAATGCAACAAAAAATAAAGTTTTGGATTGAATTGTTTAAGCTCCAAACACAAGGGACCAAAAATAATTTTTGCAAACCCAAAGAGGAAATTTGTGAAAAAGATGTTGCCAATAAATTTTGTTTTTAAAAAGGACCTCTAAATTTTTATGTCATACAATTTTGGTTCTTTGATTTTTAATTTTTAACAAACAATAAAATCGAACCATTCTTTATATAATTGAGCACCAAGATAATTGTAATACTTTTTTGAGATTAAGATAACTACATAAAAAAATAGACCAAAAAAATAATTTACCTTAAATCCCAATCAAAACAACATTGAGGGATCTAATTGAAAATAAAAATTGTAGATGATTGAAGAAAAAGAAAACAAAAAGACCAGAGTTGACACTATTTTTTTTATTTAAAAAAGGGCTTGCCATTGTTCTTTGTTTTCAGTTTTGGTTCCTTTACCTTCAATTCTTTGCAACAACCGAATTGATTTTTTCTTCATGAAATTAAGCACCAACCCGATGTCGGGATTGTTTGAAAGAATTATGAAAAACAAATAAAAGACAAATAAAAAAATTCATCAACCCAAAACTCCAATCAACACAACATTAAAGAATGAATTTGAAGAAAAAAACCAGTGACTGAAGTGAAAAAAAAATAAAAAGAGAAAAAAGAAGCAAAACACTGTGAAAACATAATATTTTATCCCACAAGCCCCAATACATTATTGATGGCTCATTTTTTAAAAAAATTGATTTTAATATTCAAAATAGATAGAGAAACATTTAAATAAGTGCCACCGGAAAATAGGAAATTTACTACTTGGAGGAAACTAAGAAATTATTATCCACGTTACTTTGTAGACTCTACAATTACCATTACATATTTGACTGGGACGGTTGATAATGGGATCAATCGTTGTAATTAATCAAGAAGCTTATTTCAAGTGTCTCAATCACACTCTAAACAAAAAAATAAAAATAAAATTGATTCACAGCAATTCCTCCTTCATGCAATTATGCCTTTATGCAATTAGTGTTCTTGCTTTGGAAGTAAGTTGGCCATATCCTTTTCTTATTTAATGTACCTAGGTCATATGCACTCATAATATATGTGATCATTAGAACTAGACAATCAATTATGAACAGACTACCAATTAATGTCCCAGCAGATAAGGGATACTGTAAATGAAATGAGCTAGATTATTGTTCTCATGGGAAGATTAATACCAACATCACTGCATTAGAAAACTATAAAGAGTTTGAATCAAAGCAAAGGCCCAGATATGTTGTTCTAATGAGCTATCAAGATTCGTCCTGGCATATCCATTGTCAGTGCAAACAATTATACATGTTGAGGAAATGTTAACTAGAATTCATAATTATACCTCGGATCACCCACCTTGCTCAGAGTTCATTAAGTCACATTAGTTCCAATTTAATTTTAAAGTATATATTTTGTGGTTGACTTCCATGAAATTAGAAAATTGTTGTAGATGATACACAGAGTTATTGATCATGCATTACAAGAGAGAGAAGGGTCAAGTCATGCATCTATATCTTCGTATATACAATCATAGTATCATGACCTTCCATGGGCACATGAGAGTTTTTTGTGTCGCCACCTTGCCCTGCTAGCTATCAAAGGAGAGATCACAATTACATCTAATGGTTGCTGCATGTTCCCATCATCAAAACACAACGTCAAGAGCCAAGAGCAGAGGAGAAAGGAAGAGAAAATGTCATTACTGATGTAATACTTAAACATTAGTGAAAGAAACCTCAATGCTAAGTCAGCAATAATAACCAGTATACCATTACATGAACATGCAAATGAACCCCGAGTAATTAGAGTCGTAATGGAAATGAAGAAGCATAAAGGGAGACTGCCAAAAAAAGAGAAAGCGGAGGCAAAGAAGAAAGAGAAACAAACTAGGGGAAGAAGGAAACAAAATAGTTTTGAGATGGGAAAATGGTTAAGAAAATTTGGTTATAAAAGATAAGAAGGTATTTTATGGGATAAAAAATCGTAGAGGGTGGCCACGAAAATCAAAGAATGTTGGTAATCAAAGAATCAAATCTCGGTATGATTTTCGAGTGGAATCACAATGCAAATTTTAATAATGAAATGATTATATTTGGAAGAGTTTTTTTGATTATTTGGGCTTGCAGTCATAGGGTTTAAGTTTTATAGGCCACTCATTAATATTGACAGCACATGTCTATATAAGAGGTTTGATAAAAAGTTGTTGATTGTAGTTGCTTTTATAGAGATAATGTGATATTCTTTTTGAATTTTTCTCTGGTCAAAGAGAAAATAATTATAACTAAAAATGGTTCTTACTTTTCCTGCCACGATACATTAATGATGAGTGTGTGTGTGTGCGCGCGCGCGCGCAAATATTAAGAGTGGAATGGAAGAAATATGATATATACCCTTAGATATCATTGATATTACACCCAACACTCTATGAGAAACTTCAACTGCAAATAAAAATTTGGTGAAGATGTGTTATGAATCATCAAAATGTAAATTCAATATGTGGTTTGTAAATATATGAAAAATAGACTCATCATATCAAGAATGACTTGAGTGTTAACCAAAAGAAAGATGTGCACTATCTTATTATGAGTGTTAGCAGTTTGACAATATAATAACCAATATGTCAGGAGCCTTTAATTACATCTTGAAAGTTGTCAATACAATACATATTTCTACTTTAGTCCAAATGACTTTTAATAGGAGTGATACTTATTTTTTTGAATTAAAAGGGCTTGCATCTGATTTCATTATATGTGGGATAATGTAGTCTTCAACTATATAAGTTAAATTAACAAGCAGGGATACATCAAGAGATCATATTGTAATGTTGTTCAACATCAAACATGAAGTTTTCCATGTAAATACCCTTATAAAACCTGATGCGAAGAAATAAATTTGACGAACAATCAAGTTGAATAAAGAAATGTGCATATGTGGTAAACAACAAACAATTTATTGATTATGCTCACATGTTCTTGTATGTTATGTAGAAAATCTTATTGATTATGTCCTATTTTTTAATTGCCATTACATTATCTAAAGCTACATAAATGCATTTAAAACCCCATTATAATGAAACTAGACTCTTCTTGATGGAGACTCAATTCGATTGCATAACAATATAGATGCAAGGGAGGGGCATGCCCATATATAGACATAACATATACAATCAGACAATCTATAATATAAAAACTTATCCAATGAGATAACATATGTTTCTTATTATCATAAATATACATACAAGATGTTATTTGTTATTGTCGTATATCCATGTTGTTTTGATAGTGCATATTATATTCTAATCAACAATAATAAATTATGACTTATAGAAATGATTACATAAGATTTCGCATACTCAAGGTGGTGCTTTAACTTCACACGAATGGCATTCATATGCTCGAGTTGTTGTTTATTCTTCACAAAAGGCATCCACATGATTAGGCTAATGTTCTCGGTATGTTTACATCAGATTCATATGGTGAAGACAAAGATTCTCATTATCTTGCTCCCAGTCCCCTTGTTAAGTCTATCTTGTGGTTGTATGACAAACACATATTGGATGATATATTTATCGGGATTGTAGATATATTTTAATTGTAGTTAAATTACCACTAATTGACTAGTACATTAATTTCACCATATCAAACACATATTTAATGTGTTTACTTGTATTGTAGGATGATGATAAGATGTATTGGTGGCAACATAAGCCAATGCATCTATGTGAACGTGTGATGTTATACATCGCATATGCAATTTTTTTCTACATTACTTGCCTGCAACATATCAAGCTTGATCATGACTTCCTTTGATTTCCTTTGATTGAGCGTGGGTCTTATACGTTCCATTGTCGAGGAGGTAAAATGGCACCTATATTGGAGAACATAATTATTTTGCTTAGCCTGCCTATTAATGAAAAACCAATAACAATAGAAAGGGTTTGTAACTGAAATGAGCTATATAAACATGTATTTGAAATGACACCTCCTCCAAACATGATTAAAAAGGGTAACATATGGCTTTAATAGCTTAAGATGACTTTTACAAACCCTTTAAATGATGTCAATGATGAGATCTTGTGCAAGTATGTGATGACTTACGAATTATACAAATAAATATTTGTGAATTTTAGTTTGATGAAGAGATATTGCATAAGTATGCCAGATCGTACATACTGTATATGTTTAACATATTGTTCACGAATCTCAATGAAAATTATATGTCACTGTGTTACCTCACATTCTATAGGACTTTAACGAGATTTTGTTATATAGTTATGCCTCGGTCGTATGATTGTTTTTTATAATTTTTTTAGCTTGGTCAAGTTGAGATTTGAATATCTTAAGTTTTAGATTTATTTTGGAGAAATATAATTTTAAATCAAAATCTTACTGGTAGACATATGAACAAAGACAATAAGGTTTAGTGTTGTTAGAATATTAATATTGGTGTAGGCTTTCTTGTTTAAGACATTATTAATATTTATTATTTTTAAAATTTTCCTAGTTAGGTTTAGAATTTAAATTCAAACATTTACAAGTGAACGAAATAAACATTGATACATGTTATTACTGAAACCAATTACCATCATACATGTAACAATTGACCAGTTCAAATGATTTTTCTTGAAAACCAAAGAAAATAATACAAGAAAAGAAATACTAGTTAAAAATGGGCAAGAAAAATATAGTTTTTTTTTTATGTAATTCATACTAAGTCTAAAAGAAATTTTAATTATAAGCTATTTGGGTTTTCTTTGTAATCGAATAACATGTCTTAATTGCTCATAGATAATAGATTTAAGAATTCCAAAGTACATATTTTATTTTAGAGTGTAATTTGTTTCTTTCTTTTAAAGATGGAAGAAAATGTGACAACACATACCACACTAGCCACATTGTCCTTGTAATCGACCATATTAGAGTATGTGTGTGATCACGTAAGAAATTTAAAGATTGTTTTTTAGGGTTTAGTGTTAGTGTGTGGGGTTTGAATTTTAGTGTTAGTGTTTACTTTTTAATGTTTTGATTAGGGTTAAGATTAGTTTGGGCTTATGATTAAGGTTAGAAAAAAAAAGATCTTGGAGATTGTCTAATGCTTACTCTCAAACTCTTTGTTTACACAGTAGTAATATTCTTTGTTTCCCTTTTCATCTTTGGATTTTTATCTAATGATCCAGGGCGTAATCTTGGACGTGAAGAATAAAAAAAAAATAAGGCTTTTTCCTTACTTGATTTTTATTTTTATTAAATGTTCTTAGAATTTTATCTATTCTACATCTTTAACTATTAGAAAATAAATAAAGAAAAAGACTTGAAAAAAAAATACCAAGTCATCAACGGAACCGGATTTAATGTCAGTTTTTATTGTTTATGGTTTGAGATTTGGATTAGGTTAGGGTTCGGGGTTAGTACTTTGGATTGGGTATTATTTAGGGTTTGTATTTAGGGTTAGTTTGGGGTTTAGTGCATGTCGTGTTTTCCAAACACAATATTTTTAAATGTCACAACTCCTAATTGTGACTTCGTTAAATGTCATGTTTAGAAACCACGATATGTACCAAACTATGCTATTTCACCAAAAACAATTTTATGTTTGTGATATTTAGCCTTTTTTCCCCGCTCCAAGCCACTAAAAAAACCTATAAACAACGATCTATATTGAAAATATAACCAAACATCAAAACAAATATTATGGATTTTTGCACTAGAAATTTCAAATTTCCTTGTTAGGCAACTATGATTTAGGAATCAGTTTGAGAATCTCTCTTTTGTAAAGGTCAACAACAAACAATTTGATGAAAGAGAAGAAGAGTTCATAACAAAAGTAACAATCCTTTTTTTAAGTATGATTTGTGATTTAGGATTTAAGTCTTATATACAATATATGGATTTAAATTTTGATGGTGATTTTGATTTAGGATTTAAGAGATTTTGGAATCAAACTTGTCAGATTTTGTGATGTTGAGGTATAAGAATTTGTATTTGTTGCATAAGAGAGAGAAAATCAAGTGATATATTGTTTTTTGATGATTAATTTGTCATTTTTGTGTTTGTATTATATTATTATATACGAGGATAGATTCATTTTAAATCTTAAATTAAATTTTGAGTTCATAAGAATGATTAAACTATAAGAGAGTCATAATAATTTTTCCTTCCAGTTATAATTTAATTGTAATATGCATATATTTTCACTTTGCCGAACCCTATAAACATGGAAGGAAAATACAACATTTGGATTTCTGCCATGATTTTGAAGTTGGGCAACCCTATAATCATCTATCTATGATTACTCTGTGTGTGTGTGTGTGTGTGTGTGTGTGTGTGTGTGTGTGTGTATTCATGTTTTAAACATGAATGGTATATATATACCTTACAATTAATTAAGAAATGAATGTTTTAAAACAAAATTGTATGTGAGAGAATAATTTAAAATAGAAAAAAAGTGCTTTCTATTAAAGATGCAATTAATTAATTTTTTCATCAACCAAAGATGCAATTAATTAATTTTTTCATCAACCAATTTTTTTAAAGTTCACAGAAAATGTGAAAAGTAATTATTTCCAGAGAAAATATTTTTCATAAAACAAAAAAAAACAACCTAAGTATCAAACTACAATTAGTTTTATGTGTATTACAAGAGAGATTATTACATGGAAATGATTCAATGATAGACCAAGTTATTCTAACATCGTAACGGATTCTTGATGTAGTAATGCATGAAACATCATTATTGACAATTATTTTTTATTACAAAATAAAGGATATTTATCCATGAATTGGTCATGTTGTACATGTGAATTACAGGTTTGCACCATGTGAACTTTCAAAGCTTATCTTTCAACAGGCTTGACTGTTTGTCTTTTGCAAAGTAATAAATTAACAATATAAAAAATTAACAAATACAAATAAAAACACCAATAAAATTATATATATATATATATATATATATATATATATATATATATATATATATATATTAAATAAATTGAATTTAGATTATTATTAAAATATTGACTTTTTTCCTCGAACTGAAAAAAGATTGGGTTCTCTTAAGTTATAAATTAATTAATAAACTAAAGATTGTATTTTCTAAATATTCATAAAATAAAAATTATCAGACATATGAATAGAAAAATATTGAATAAAAAATATAGGGTAAAGTGCACACTTTTGTTTCATGGTTTTGGAAAAAGAGGTTGGGTTTTTTTTTCTTCTGAAATTAGAAATTAAATTAACATTATATGAATATTAAAAATAATTAAATTAAAAATATTGGTAAAGTCTAATATTTTCCCTTTAGTTTTAATTTTAGTTCTTTAATATCCAAATTTGAGTTTTTTTCTTTTATTTTATTTTCTTTTGTAAAATTGTGTTTTTGTTTTGATGCAGAAATCTTTGACACGTGATACTCACAATATAAAAGAGATGGATAAACAAAAAGTCCTTAATATATTAAAAAGAGCTAAACCTCATTCAAAAAATATTGTTCACCTAGATTTATTTATATTGTTTATTGAAACAATGTAATAATGATTTTGGTCCTCACACTGAAAAGCTTAACACTTATTATTGGGGATATTAAGGTCTTTTAACAAGGTACATTAATCATTACCATATTAATAGGGGATAAATAAGTCTTTTCTGTTTTAATTACATAATGAAATGACCAAAATATCATTGAAATAAAAAAATAAAATTAGAGTCAAGGGAAAATTTTGTTTTTTCACAATGGCTTCTATGTAGTTATTATGTTAGAGGAGGGACAATTCAATATTTGATTGGGTATAGAAAAAAAATCGCACATTGAGAAGACTGAAATGTCATTGGAAGCCAAAATATTAAAACTAGCCTCAAAGAGTTTTTTTTCTTTTCATAATGGCTTTTTCATTATTACCATGTTAGTTGAAGAACAATTGGATCTTTTAATAAAGAAAGAAAATAATAAAATAATAACTGCCATGTATGGGGCACTTGTCGGCATATGAAAGACGTCCACGCATATGCACCACCTCCCACTAGCAAAAAAATGTCCTTCTATCGTGTTATTGGAAGCGTCACCACACCCTATTTCTATTGGTGCGGAGTGTGTAGGTAATAGTGGAGCGGTTTGTTACTGGCGGATTTTTTTTTCTTTTCTCACTCCTCCCATGAAAATTACGGCTTGACCTTCTTTGTTGTTAATAGTTAAACTTCAATCCCTATTCTTTTGATTTTTAATTTTTTTTCCTTGGTCTTTTTGGAAAAGGCTTTATTGGTTTTCAATTTCATCATTGAATCCAAATTTATGGTATTATTTTTTTCAATTTGGTTCTTATTACATTGATTTATAATTTTTTTCCTTGACCTTTTTGCAAAAGCTTTATTAGTTTTTAATTTCATATTTCAATCCAAATTTATGGTATTATTGTTTCCAATTTGATACTCATTATTTTGATTATTTTTTTTCTTGGCCCTTTTGTAAAAATTTTATTTGTTTTCAATTTCATTATTCAATCAAAATTTATAGTATATTATTTTTACAAATTTGGTCTCATTCTTTTTTTTCCCCCTTTTGTTTAAGTGAATTTTCTTTTCGATTTCACCTTTCAATCAAAAAATTATTTTTATTTATTATATTGATTGATGCTCATTCTTTTGATTTTTTAGTTCCTTATGCTAAATTGATTTTTCTTTTCAATTTCACCCTTCAATCAATCATAAAATTTATTGTGTATTTTAATTTTCATCCTCTTTCTTTTAATTCATCCATTTTGTTTTGAATCCTTTTGTATAATTGGAATTCTTTTCTCAATGTCATCAATGCATATTTAATTGATCGGGAATTGAACTTCATTGTTTTTTTAAATAGAGTATTTCAGGTCTAAAGACCTTGGTCATGGGTTGACAAGTTTTTTTTTTTATATAAAAAATTTGGATTTATAATTTTCTTTAATTTTTCTCTATCAGGTTATTTTAATCTTATGATCTAAGCTGCGAGTTTGGTGGGATATCCCGGGTTGGCCCGACCCTAATTTTCTGGGTTACAGATTTGTCATGTTAACTCGGATTGATCAAGTTGATTTGTTGAGGTTTTTTTTATTCCATTTTGTCCTTCTAAATTTAATAGCCAATAAATTAAGCTATATCGTTTGTCCATTTTTGAAAAAATATGTTCCTCAGGTTATCACAATCACTTTTTTTTTTTTTAAAATTGATCCATCTACTGTAAAGGTGATGAGTTTGACAGCTTGCCAAACTCATATTTACTTAGGCTTAGCGCATAACTAAACCCAAGGATGTTGAGTCTGATATCTTGTCAGACCTCCATGTATTTGCGCTCCATACGTAGCTAAACTAAAGGATGTTAGGTGTGTCTTGTCAGACCCCCATATATATGGGCTCAACGTGTAGTTGAACCTAAAGGTGTTGGGCCATGAAACAAGTTAGACTCATGTCATCTGAGCTTGTCATCTTGTCAAGATTAGGTATGTTCAGTTATTGCCCTGTTTTTTGCCCTCTTAATCATGAGTTTGTATATATAATATTTTGATTCATTAATAGCCCCTTAAGTTTTTATGTATGAAAGACACAAAGATTTGAAAGGTTATCAGCTTTAATGAAATATTTTTTACCTTCCCCATAAGATTTGTCTATCCCACGTAGAACTATTGTGATTCTTGTGGCCAGGTGGCTCATCCTTATTGAATGAGATTGCCAAGTGTCCTATCTTAATTTAAAAAAGGTGTCCATTGGAAAACAAAATGGCGGCGTGCATTTAATGCAGTAATTACATAGATATTTAGAGATCTGAGATGACATGAAAGAATAGTGAGGATGAAAAGTTATTTCCTTTATAACCCTAGTTGTTCTTGCTTCCATTTTTTCTTTTGCTTTCACTTTTTATAATCTCTGTAAAAAAAAATTTATTGAAGAATTATTGAGCAAGTTTTGCTATATTATAGGTATTTCTTACTAAATATTTATTTCTTCTTCTTATTGAATAGAAAAATAGACACTAAAAAAGTTAAATTTGACCCTACAAGTAGGGATATTGTTTTTTCTAGTAAAGAATTCACATTCCAACCTGAAATTGAAGGAAATAGTAGAGACGGAGGTCCATCACATTGAGCCCCAAAACTAAAAGGGATGGAACCCCAATGTCCACCTCTAGTAGGGTGGAAGGTAGTTCTCCTTGTTAGAGAAGTCTTTCCCTTACTATTATTAGGGAACCTCATGGGAGAGAAATGCTACCTCAAACCCTTGAGAATGATGCCCTTAACACCTTAAGTATACAGGAGGTGACATTTGTCAATCGTCCATGGTCAGGAGAATATATATAGCTCAACTGCCTTTCAGGGTTAATCGAATTAGTTAACTAACCTCGGGTTCTACTAAGGGATATTTTGAAATTAAAACCTTCATATGCATGTATGAGTTGGGGTATTCCTTTCTTCTCTAATGGTTTGTGAAGAAATTTTTTAGATATTCCTTCCCTCTCTCTTATCTACCTTTGATAAGTCACTCAGGCTTATTGGAATCAAGCATACCATGAACATATTTAAGACTTGTTACCATTTGGTTACTGGCATTAATGGTGGAAACAATATGCGTTGTTTTTTTACCTTTACTAGCCGACCTACAGAAGCCATGTAAGGTACTTTGCAAGGTAAGTCTGCACATGTCAAGAAATGGAAGGGGAGGTGGCTGATAATTAGATATAATGGGTAACAAATCTAGGTTATAAGTAAATCTTTGGGTTGTTACCTTATATATATAAGGAATATTTTCTCATGATAGTATTAATGAGGGATAAATATCTTTTACATAATATTGACGAGAAATAAATATCCCTTACACAATATTTATATTGATAAAAATATAGCAGACCCGTAGAAGACTTTTTATACACATAGGGATGTAAGGAGACGATCATTCTTATGTCTTTTAACATAAATTATTAAAAGTCAATAATAAACATACAAATCCTCGTGACTTAATATAGGGAGTAAAAAGATTATTAACTCTATATATATTTGGACTTAGAATGATTCCAAACACAAGAGTGATGTGTATGACAGCTTGCTAAACTCATATGTATTTAGTCTTAGCGTATAGTTAAACCAAAGGATATTGGGTCTGACATCTCGCCAGACCCACATGTACTTACATTTAACATGTAGCCAAACCCAATGATGTTAGGTTCACCTTGCCAGACCTACATACACTTGGGCTTAACGTGTAGTTGAATCCAAAGGTGTTGGTTTTGAAGCAAGCTAAACTCATGTCTTTTAGGCTTAACATTCTGCCAAACCTAGGTATGTTAGGTTATTACCATGTCTTTGACCCTTTTAATCATAGGTTTTTAAGCAAACATATATATATATATATATATATATATATATATATATAATACGTTGATGCATCAATAGCCCCCAAGTCTTTATATCTGAAATACACAAAAATTTGAAAGGTTATCAGCTTTAATGAAATACTTTTTACCTTCCCCGTGATATTTTTTGCCCACATAAAACTGTTAGGATTCTTGTAGCTTAATGGCTCATCTTTATTGAAAGAGATGGTCACGTGGCTTATCTATATTTTAAAAAAGTGTCCCTTGGAAAAAAATAGTGGCGTGCATTTAATATGATTAGAAATCCAAAAACAAAAGCTTTAAACATCCTAGAAACTAAAATGAAACGGAATAAGAAAATCATTTCAAGCTCCGATCTATTTTTTATATGATTAGAAATCCAAATCACCTTCACTGAATACCCCCTTTCAAGATGAACCATGAACATCAAGATTGATGTTTTTTGTCATTTAAATGTGGCTGATTGAAAACTCTTTCCCTCTTTATTTCTAGCAATCGTCTCTCTTCTCTCTTAGTGTATAAGAACTAAAACAAAATAAAAATAAAGTTTATAATCAAAATATAAATATCTAAAACAATAGTAATCAAATAGAAAAGGATTTTAAAAAATAAGGAATCAAATTTTAATTTCATGCTTCTCGTGAACAACAATTTTTACATTGAGGGTGTCTATGTCTCTTACTACATGAGCTAACAATGTACCAGCTCTTTTATTTTATTTTATAATGGTAAATTTGTAAATGTATTGGAATGCAATAATATAGCTCCCATAAACATTTATTTTCATTTTTCCCCCTAATTTGCCTAAAGTCCACCTCCCTTTCATACTTGCCACATTGCTTGAGCCACGTAACCTTGTGTAAATGGCTCTAATGAAGGGTGTTTAGCAATAGATAATGTAGATACTTCTATGCATTATTAGTTACGTATTAATTTGGATTGATAGAAATGAACTGTGGTTAGGTTCAAAACTTCCACTGACCAAAAATAAGGATGAGATTTGGGGGGTTCAATGTAATCAAGATAAAATATTAATGGGACTTCTATGGAATTTTGTAAATTGATTTAAATTATTTTTTAGTTTTTTATTTGAGTCAAAATTTTTATTTTGTAAAACATAAAAAAATAAATTAAATTTATGAATTACAACTTATATTATATTCTTTTTACAAAAAAATTGCTTTTAGTCAATTTTAACAAATATAAATCTAATTTAAAAGTTTTTTAACTTATTTTGTTATAAGTTATTTATATAAAAAATAACTTTTAAATTATGATTCAAATTCAAAAATTATTTTTCATAACTCACACCAGACATAACTTAAATATCTAGTTTTTAGGGAAACATTTTCAAAAGAAAAACCTGCTTTCGTGAACATTTGTCACAATTTCTAGGTAAGCAAGAGATGTCTGGCAGTTGAGGAATTAATTAAAATTTATTACCTAATAACATGCAATAAAATGATAGGATTTAAGAAGGTTACAATTCACAATCAATTATTATCTTGTTAGAACATGAGAGTATGTTATCATGATAATCTAAATCGACCACAATTATATATAAAATGAAGGCCTACTTTATTCTTTTTTTTTTATGAAACATTATTTAAATTAAAATATTTTAGAAAAAAAAAATGGGAACCTGTTATCTGTTGTTTTAGGATTAAGTCAATTATAACAACTAAGAGAAAATGAATTAAGAGTATCACTAATATTAATAAATAATGCAAATTAATTAAAATAAATACAATAACAGACAATATAATTAAAATGCTTAAAGTAAAGGGATAAGAGAGAGAATTTGCAAACTTGTTTTTATGTGGTTCGACAAATCTACATCCACACCTCATGTACCAAACCGTACTTGAGTATTGTATTCTTTAGCTTGTCCAAGTTTTAGAGTATAATAACCACTTGATGAATCCACACCAAGATTTTTACACCACTTGAAGATATTCTTTCTTTAAGATTTTTCTTCCACTTGAAGATATGTCTTCTTCAAGGTTTTCTCTTGGTGAAAATACATCATCAGTGCCAAGAGTTTTTCTCTAACTCTCAAGGGTTTACAAGTATGATTTTTGTTATCATGAATTTACTCTCTTGATAGAGTAGATATTACAATTGAAAATCTTAGTATCTCTATATCTTACTGGATAACATTTATAGGATTAGAAAGTGTTTAAATGTAGTGAGAATGAGAACATATACTCTTGTGCTAAATTATGAAGGTTTGATTGCACAAATATGAATATAATTAAGGATTGATGATTTTAAAGTTGTTTTACTCTTAAAATAGCTCGTATATGATATATGTTCGGATTGTCTTACTAATTTTACAATCAGATAAGCTATATATATATATATATATATATATATATATATATATATATATATAGCAAAAACTAGTAGTTTATAGTCGTTTCAGTCCCACTAGCGACTGAAACGGTTGACCGGTTCAAATTGGTTAAGCCACTCGATTGACTAGTTCCTGTATAAGTCCCAGGTGTTTATCGCCAATGAATAAGCGGTCGACCAGTTCGTTTAGTCATGCCAAACAGTTGACCTATTCACCTAGAATAACAGATTTATTAGTTTTAACCTTGGTGATTTTTTAAAACTGACTATTATGTTTTTAATCAGTCCTTTTAGATGTATGCATAGTGAAGTGTGTGAGTTTATTTTAATTGTGCTATGAAGATAAGAAATAGAGATTTACATAAAACACTAAAATAACACACTTAAATTCTAAATCTCGATTGTACCTCTAGATTAGTCTTTTCATAAAACCCTTCATGTTTGTTGATATAATCTTTGTACAAAACATGTTCAATATTTATTTTCAACCAAACATATTATCAGTCTAATTTTTATTTTATTATTATTGTTGAAATATATAAAAATATAAATGTATGACCTTAATGTCAACATTGTCCACACACGAATTAATACGTTTTAAAAAAAATTGTTTCTTGCCCACTCCTTTGAATTATAAACTCTTATGGATTATAAATATTTACTAAAAATAAAAACTTTAATCATATATTGAAAAATCATCTAGATTGGTTACATGCATGTGTGTATATAAGAGAAATTAGTATAGAAATAAGTATATAGTTAATAAAATTTATAGAATTTATCTTAATGTATTAGATTTATGTGAAAAAATATGTTTTTAAGATTATGTAAACAAATACTTTAGGCCTCGTTTGTTTGGCAGAAAGTGATTTTCAGGAAACCACTTTCCAAACTTTTTTGTGTTTGTTTACCTTTAGAAAAATTGGTCTACGAAAAACACTTTTCAGTCAAAAGAAAATTTGGCTTGATTTCTAGGAAAATGTTTTCTTTTTATTTTGGGTGGAAAACACTTTCTAGAAGTTGTGAAAAATTTAGAAATATCATATTATTTGTTGATTATAACAGATTTGGTTCTCAAACTTTTGATTGCTATATATTTTGTTTTGAATCTTTTTTGTTTCAATTTCACCCTTTAAAATTTGATTTAATTTGATTTTTATATTAACTTTGGTCTTCATTTTTATGATTGTTATTTGCTTTTTTCTTATTATTTTTTAATTGAAATTTTTTATCTATCAAATTTGGTTCTCATTCTTTTGATTGTTACTTATTTTATTTGAAATAATTTATGAAATTATAATTATAATTATTTTAATTTCATTATCTTTCAATTTTTTTATCTGTTAAATTTGATCTCTATATTTTGATTGTTATTTATTTCATTTGAGATAATTTATGAAATTAGATTTTTTTTTTAAATTTCATTCTCATTCAACTTTTTAATTTGTAAGATTTGTTCCTCATTATTTTAATAAACTTGAAAAAAAATATTAATAAATTATTTTCCAACTTATTTTTCATGACATAATCAAAAATTAAAAAGTGTTTTCTAATTTATTTTGCATGACACTTCTAAACATCAGAAAAAAAAACCTTAATTAATTAATAAGCAAGTTGAGTCAAAGATATCTTAATTATTATAAAAATAAACAAATACCATATCTGAGACAAGTTGAGATAAATGTTTTGCATAACATGAAACTTTTTTTTCTTTTTTTCTAGAAACTCCAATCTTATTTTAGGGCAATAAATTTAATTTGTGTTACAACCGTACAAATTAAAATGTAAATTCTGACTTGGCATACCCTAACAGGCTAATTGCATATTACAGTAATAAAAATTTATTAGACTTCCCAAAATGGATGGATTAAGGTTCGTAGTGACGGTTGGACACAGACAATTATTACAGATAGATTTTTGCATTTATTATTATGATTTTATTTTCATACAATAATGTCAGTAATTTAGAGTGAAGTACGGCTCCTTTATTTAGCCATAATATTATATACTGTTTTTATTTCCATATTTAGTGAAGTACGGCTCCTTTATTTTACTATTTATATGTGTACGATACTTTTGGTTAGTAAACTTAGGAGTGAAGGTGCTTTTATTTTTAGGTAATTTTAAAAATATTTTTTATAAAAAATAAAAATAAATTGATACTTTATTTAATGTTTTTTTTATGGTTTTTATATCAGAAATAAAAAAAATTATATTGATATATTCTTTTTTAAAAAACAAACACTTTTAAAAAATAATTTACAATACAATCTCAAACACTCTCTTCAAAATCAAAATTGAGCATGCTACCTTCATTAAATTGGCATTTATCATGTAGATGAATGAATCTAACTTGTTTAATCACCTAGATTTTTTTTTATTTAATAGTAAAAAATATTTTCAAATCAATTTATATATTAATTAAGACCTTTTTTTCAACAATTTTAAGGATACATCCCCATTCCAAAACCATATATTTAGAAAAATTTAGTAATTTTTTTTAAATATTAATTTATTCCAAGATTTGAATTCTAAAAAAATATAATTATCATATATCTTTAACTAGGAGACCGATTTGTGAGGAATCTTTGTTCACCTAGTTTTCAAAACCTTATAAAAAACATATAAAATCTATTAAAATGGTATATCTACATACATCTAATTTGCGGAAAGTTTAAATTTAAACTCCAATTTAGGTAGACATGATGAGATTTATGCAAGAATGTAAGATGCATTATTTTTTTTAGGTCATATTCTTTTTTATATTAAATAAATATTAGATTATTGTATGCGTTACGCTGTGAATCAGATTAAATTTTTATGACATAAAAGAAATATATTCAGGTATTGTTAATGTGTTTTTTAGCAGAAACAAATTTAAAGTATATGATGATTGACTTGATATGTTTGATTGACTTGGGAGGTTAAAAAACAACTCGGACGGATTAATAAAAATATAATTTGACTAAAAAAAATTAAGACAACATATTTTATTAAATATTGAAACGACAATATATTAGATCAACTCATATCAATTTGGGTTAATCTGTCAAATCATTTACCCAAGTCACGAGACCTGATAACTCTATAGAAAACAAATACAAAGAAATAATATTATATCCAATTCTCAATCAACCCAATGTTGAAGGATGAATTGAAAGTGAAATTTAACTAAAAAATGAGTTGAGTAAACCCGGATTAACCTACCAAACCTAGATCATGAGACTGAGATAACCCTATAGAAAACAAATTGAAATAAATTATGAAGTTTAATTCTTAATCAACCCAATATTGAAGAATAAAATTAAAAAAATATAAAAATCACTTGAATCAACCAACTAAACTCATGACCCGGGTCACGAGACCCAAAAAACCTCATATAACACTAGTATTTGAAGGATGAAATCGAGAAAATCCAACTAAAAAAAGGAAAAAAAAAACTAGAGTCAAATAGCCTAACCTGCGAATCAAGTCATAAGATCGTGATAAGCCCTTAAAAAATAATAAATAAATAAATTATAAATCTCAGTTTTCAATCAACTTATTGTTGAATGATTAAATTGAAAAAAAAATCAAATAAAAAAGGACAAAAATAATGACTAAGTCAACCCAAATTCACTTGTCAAACTCGGATCAAGAGATCATGATAATTCCATATAAAACAAATAAAAAAAATTATAAAGTCCAATTCTTAACTAATTTAATATTGAATAATGGAATTGAAAAGAATTAAAAAAAGAAGACAAAAAACCTCAAGTCAACCTGGCTAACCCGCAAAACTTGCAATCCGGATTATGAGACCGTTATAACCTTATAGAAAGAAAATTAAAAAATAATTATGAAACCCAATTTCTAATCAAGTCAATGTTGAAGAATGAAATTGAGAGAAAAATATAATTAGAAAAGGACATAAAATGATCCAGGTCAATACGACTAATCCTAAAAAGTCACGTCCCGAGTTATGAGATTAAAATAACTTCATAAAAAGCAAAAACAAAAATTATAAAATTTAATACCTAGAAATCCCAATTTAATCTTCAATATTATGAAACCCAATTTCTAATGAAATCAATGTTGAAGGAAGGAGTTGAGAGGACAAAAACTAATTAAAAAAGAAAAGAAAATGACACAGATCAATATGATTAATCTTTAAAACTCGCAATCCAGGCTATGAGACGAGAATAACTTCATAAAAAATAAATCGAAATAAATTATGAAATTTAATATATAATAAACCTAATTTAATCCTTGAAGAATTTTAAAAGTAATTTTTTTTAGTATTTATTGCTACAGTAAAAATTCAATCTCTTTTAGTTATGTTAATTAATAATTAATTAACGATACACTAAAAAAGCAGGCTCTTTTAAGTATATGTTAATGCTATAATAAAAAACCAAGCTCATGCTAATAATAATAATAATAATAATAATAATAATTAAAGACACAAAAACATGTAGAAGGTATTTATGTTCTGTCGTAACTCATAAAGTCAAAACCGTAGTAGCGAAGCCAACATGGGGTAACGTGAAGCGCCGCATGTCTCTCTTCCCTCTCCTCCGCACGCTTCGCCCAATCCACACGCTCCATAAATGAGAATTAAAAAAACCCAAACACGCCATATACGCAACACGAGAGAGAGAGAGAGCGAGAGAGAGAGAGAGGGGGAGGGAGATTCAATAGTAGTAGTAGAATAGATGGCAAGCCGAGAGGGATAATAGAAACAGAGAGGGAGAGAGCGAGGAATGCTGGAAGTTGGTGGCTATAAACAAAAAGGGAAATCAGGAAAACATTTTGTATGGGTGGGAGTGGAACGCTAGTGGACGGTATTCGTCGATGGTTTCAACGCCGAACCAACCATAACAATCATGATCACATTAATAATATTAACAAAATTACTTCTTCTAATGATAGTAGTAGTGGTTGTCCACAATCATCGGTAAATGTAAAGGAGGGAATAAAGGGGACAGAGGAAGAGCAGCTGACTGTGATTGAGGATTTTGATATTTCTGATCTTAAACTTATTAGAGTTCCTAAACGCATCCATTTCCCTCCTGGTTCTACCATGGGTCTTCAGAAGAAGGTAACCAAATCCCCCTTCTGACAATCAAGATTATAGATGGATTTCTTTGACTTGTGGGTTTTTCTTTTTTCTTTGTTTTGTTTCTGATCTCATCTTTGATTTCTTGAGAACTACTGTTTCCCCTTTTCTTTTCAAAAAGTGTTTTAGTTTTGTTTTATTGGATTTTCTGAGATTTGTTTGGCTGCTCTGTTAATGGGCTTCAATGAGCTTAAAATCTAAATTTTTGATTGCAAAAATGTGAGGGGTTAAATGAGAAAATTGGATTTTTGGTTGGTGTTTGATATTGATCTTCCTCTTTCTGATTTCTTTCACTTTCGGTATACTATATTTCTTCATTGGACTTATCTGCATTTTTAGGTCCAAAAAAATGTGGTTTTTTTAAAGTGTGGCAATTATCATTGTCGATTTTCTTATTAGTCGCACCATTTTGTTATCATTTATCATTTATTATTTGTTATTGTTGTTTGATGTATATCACTAATTATCTCATCAGCATTTCCCTTTCTTAGTTGTTTTAGTCCCTTTTTTTGGTTTTAGGAATGATTAGTTGATCTTATTTGTTTTTTGTGACCTAGTCTTTTATTTGATTGGATCTGTGAGCAACACGGTTATTTTCTTGAAAATATTCTTTTTTTGTTCTTTTCAATACAATTAAGAAAATTGATTTCAAATTTATATTTATGATGCTAGGTCGTGTTATTGACAATCTGACTTATATCTTGTTGTATAACATTGTAAGAATGCGAAGTTGTCCGTTTGGTGGATTTTAGAAGTTAAATGTTCCTGCATGAGCTTCATGGAAATTGGAGTCTTTGTGTGAAATGAAGAAGTTTCAATTTTTATTTGAGTGTTGGTTTTAGAATTATATGCTGCATCAGGTTCTTAGTGCTAAAACCAACAAGCCTTGAAAGATAGGTTTTTATCATTACCTCCCTTTAAAAGATCTTGCTTAGCTCAATGTTTTTTAATTACATGATTGGTTGAGATAGTTGATGCTATACCTTTTACATGTACTCCAATCCTCCTACTCTGTGTCTCTCTACATAATTATGCAGTTTGAAATTGACAAAAAGTAAGTTTGATTCTTTATACAGGGCTCAGCAGAGGCAGATTTCTTCACCGAGTATGGAGAGGCTAGTCAATACCAAGTACAAGAAGTCATTGGAAAAGGTAGTTATGGTGTTGTTGGCTCTGCAATTGACTCTCACACTGGAGAAAGGGTTGCAATCAAGAAGATTAATGATGTTTTTGAGCATGTTTCTGATGCCACACGTATTCTGAGAGAAATTAAACTCCTTCGGTTGCTTCGTCATCCTGATATTGTAGAAATAAAGCATATCATGCTTCCTCCTTCACGCAGGGAATTCAAAGATATCTATGTTGTTTTTGAGTTGATGGAATCTGACCTTCACCAAGTAATTAAGGCAAATGATGATCTTACACCCGAGCATTATCAATTTTTCTTGTACCAGCTTCTTCGTGGTCTTAAATACATACATACAGGTATGTGTTTCTCATTGTCTATTGTCTTTCTATGTCTTTTTTGTTAGTTGATTCATTTTTTGCATTTCTTGTAGCAAATGTGTTTCATCGAGATTTAAAGCCAAAAACATTCTTGCTAATGCCGACTGCAAACTGAAGATATGCGATTTTGGTCTTGCTAGAGTATCTTTCAATGATGCGCCATCAGCTATTCTTTGGACAGTATGTTCTCTAATGCTAGTCATGAGCTTCTGTGTTTTTCTGTTCTTTTTTAGGCCTACCGACAAAAAAAATTCTTAAGCGTTTGTTTTTACAATTTTAGCCTATTTTCTAGCTTTCCTATATGTGCCTTTCTTTTATTTGATTAGGTGCTGCAATTGTTTTCTATTATCACCATTCTGTCAAATTTGGGTTTAGTTTGATAACCTATATTCTACATGACTTGGGTGAGTTTTGAGATAAAATTCAACCATGAGATCGCAATAAAGGGAGATTATTCAGAAATAAATGACTTGAAATTAGTAATATGACTTATAAAAACGAAAAATTGAGTTGATTGTTACAAGGTCTCGATCATGCATGAATGCTTTATTTAATGATGATTGTTGCTTGAGGAGGAAAAGTAGCTGTGTTTAGAGAAGATGGTGGCGGTTAACTTGTTTCACTTGTAATGAGTTGTGCTGGAATCAAGCTTGCTTGTGCTGGGCTTTTGGCTGTTGGTAGCTGGGTAATGGGTTTGAAAAGATGGACTTAATGAATAGGTGACTGTTTGATGGGTGTTAATGTTTTTGTGGCTGGTTAGGGTGTTTTTCCTTGTATGCTTGATTGGCTGGTCATGGAGGTGGGTTCATGCAATGTTGTTTGGTTGGTTGTGGAGGTGGATTTTGTGCTTGAAATGACTGGTTGTAGAGGAATTGATAGAGGCTTACCAGTTTTTCATGCTTTTGGGTAGGTTTGGATTATGGATCGTTGTTCAAGAGGAAGTTTAAAGTATTTGAAGATGGATGACCAAAATCTGGAAAATATTCTGGAATCTGATGATGGGAGGTTAAAGATAGCAAATACAAATTAAAATATATTTTGACCCTCGAGATTACTGAAGTTTTGTCATCTCTAGGTTTATAAATAAGAGTTATGATTGTTGTCATTTTAACATATCTCAGGTGGAGCCAATTTAAAGTATCCTATAATTTTCTGACATGGAATTTGTTTACAAATGCTAGTACATGAAGATTAAATGTCAACATCTTGACTCCAAATTGGAGCAGACCACGATGGCACTACGTAATTGCAGCACCTAATAAAAGCTCATAGACATGCTTGCAAAACTTGACATGATGTGCTACAAATGAAAAAAATGCTAAAGCATGGTGGTGTTTCTTTTTTATTTTTTTCATTGGGATTTCTTTCAATTACGCTCTTATTTGATGTCATCTTATTGAAAATTACAGGCTGGAAATCTCTAAGAACTATAATATGCTAACTTTTTCACCCCCTCTTTTTGGAAGGACTATGTAGCTACTAGATGGTATCGTGCTCCTGAACTCTGTGGCTCTTTTTTCTCCAAAGTAAGCTTTTTTACTGTTTGACGTCTCAACCCTTTTATTACTTTCCTATAATACTCTGGTTGCTGTGATGTCTTAAGGTATTTAAAAGACCGATCTAGGGACTAAATTGGGATATCTCTATTTGTTGATTTCTCCTTTCTTCATTTTTCCCAATTGATTCCACTAGGCATCAATGGCATTGATTAATTCATCTTGTTATGTCAAATAATTAATATATATTAGGACACTGGACCTATCCTTGGTAATTTTGTCCAATTTACTTGACGTATTTATGAGATAATCATTAAGTAGCAGCATGTTATCCATTGTAATTACCTCTGGATTTTAATGAGGGATCTTAACCCTTCCTATATGTTGAAATTTGGTTTGCTGTTTTTACCAAATTTAAGCTGTTTGAGGTGCTATCAGCCAAATATTTATCACCCGTCAGTAACAAGTGGTACTGCTCTTTAATGAGGAAGAACAATATCTGTCAGGCAGCTAAATATGATAAAATATTTCATTTCAGGTGGATCATGGCTGGTATTCTATCATCTTAAAGTGTACAGGATCTGATATGGATCCATGCTGTATTCTCCCACAATTTTAAGCCTGAATCTTGGCATTTCTTTATTTTTGTTCTTGATTCTTTGATTATTTTCATCCAGTGAAATACATTCAATTGTTAAGATATAATGATTGCAGCAGGGTCCAGATGGTCATAATGATTGCAGCAGGGTCCAGATGGTCATAATGATACTAAAGAATTTATTGTATTTATAATATGCATGCACATGATAGGTTTGAGATTGTGTACATTTTTCATTCTTGATGACTTGCACGTTTTCACTTTCAATCTTTTGGCATAGTGGTAAATGTTTGCTGCTCAAGTTCATTGTTACTTCTCAGTTATTTCTTTATTCATGAGCAGTTATTTTAGCACCATGTTTCTTCAACTGTTGAAAATACACAGTTACTAAGTGTTTTCATCTTCCTTCAGTACACTCCTGCAATTGATATTTGGAGCATTGGATGCATATTTGCTGAAATGCTCACAGGAAAACCACTTTTTCCTGGTAAAAACGTGGTTCACCAGTTGGATCTTATGACTGATTTGCTGGGCACTCCTCCTCCTGAATCTATTTCAAAGGTTAGTATCTCATTACAGTCACTGCTTTTCTGTTGTCAATAGACAAACCTATTGTACAATTTTATGCTGTCATTGTTGTAAGCCTTTTGCTGTAATTGCTACTCTTAGTTCCTAAAAAAGTGCATTAATTTGTTGCGCTTCTGCTTTTATGTCACATAGTTTGTTGTTTCCTTTTGTTCCTTTTTTCATTCATGTTTCCCCTCATTTTACTTGGCATTATGTTGGCAGATTCGGAATGAAAAGGCAAGGAGGTATCTTAGTAACATGCGGAAGAAACCACCAGTTCCATTCTCTCAAAAGTTCCCTAATGTAGATCCATTGGCTCTTCGCCTACTGGAGGGCCTGCTTGCATTTGATCCTAAAGATCGTCCGACAGCTGAAGAGGTACTAAGATTCCATAGTTTTGTAACCCTTATTTCAAATTCAAATTAAAATAAAGATAAAAGAGATATCTATGACAGTTGTTTGTGAATCATGATACATTCTAACATCCCTAATGCGGCCCAGGCTTTAGCAAATCCTTACTTTAATGGTTTGTCAAATGTCGAGTGTGAGCCCTCCACTCAACCTATTTCAAAATTGGAGTTTGAGTTTGAGAGGAGGAAAATAACAAAAGATGATGTAAGGGAACTTATCTACCGAGAGGTATGGCCGCAACACTTTGATTCTTGTTGCTTTTCTTTGCACTGTGGCTTTCACACATCACTGTAACTAAAATGAACTTTTGATTTGTTTGTAAACAGATATTAGAGTATCACCCGCAGATGCTGAAGGAGTACCTTCGAGGTGGAGAGCAGACAAGCTTTATGTACCCAAGGTAGGGTGGTTGCTTATAACCTAGGAAAAACACATTTTCAAGAAAACAGTAACTGGTAAAAATGTTTTCTACAAATATCTTATTTTAGAAAGAACTTCCTGGTAACTGGAAATTTCTCCACAAGCAAACATGACCTTAAGAGAAGTTCTACAAATTTCTCCACATTTTCAACACATTAGTGAATCGATACCTGATTTTTATGAAATATAAATATTTTGAAAATGCGGTGCTATATGTTCTGATATGAATTAGTTATTTGATGTTATTTTTCACTGTCAACCATAGTGGTGTTGATCGATTCAAGCGACAATTTGCACATCTTGAGGAGCACTATGGCAAAGGGGAAAGAAGCACTCCACTCCAAAGACAGCATGCTTCCTTGCCTAGGTATGTGCTGGACATGAGTTATTCTCCATTTGAAGCTATATGATCATATGATTAGGCAAGCTGGTTCGTTTTTTGATACAAATCCCCCCCCCCCCTCCCCCACCCCCCCCCCCCCCTCCCTCTCCGTCTATAATATTGTATATGTGTGCAATTTTGACCAATTTCAAATGAACCATGGCTCTCCATCTCCAAAACACCACTGATTCAACTATTGATGATGTCATTTTCACTTAATATTGATGACCTTCAAGTGTCACCTCTTCTTCAGAGAGCGGGTTCCTGCTCCGAAGGATGAGACAGCAGCTCAAAGCACTGATATTGAGAGGCGAACTGCACCTTCTGTTGCAAAATCTCTTAAAAGTCCCCCAGGATCGCAGCAAGCAGATGGTTCAGAGGATGTGACAGTTGCAGCACAAAATGGATCTAGCAAGCCAAACTACAGTAACCGAAGCCTATTGAAGAGTTCCAGCATCAGTGCCTCCAAATGTGTGGTTGTGAAACCAAAAGGAGATTCAGAAGTAAGTGACATCATTTTACATAAATAATCTGTCCATACATGGAAGAGTCAAAGGTAGATTGTGTAGTAGAAGTGTTGAACATAAAAAGGAATCTATATAAGAAAACCTAAACTCTCTTGCACCTATCTTGTTGTCTCCACTGAGAGCCGCTTCACTTCACCTTCACACACAAACACTGCCTAAAATGGAACATGTAATTGTGCTCAATGCAAGGATGCTGGGTCAATAAGGGACTATCCACGTTCTGGTCTTTTACTTTAGGCAAAAGAAACGGCTACCTAAAAGGAGTTGTGACTGCAATCTTTCATCACATGGGTCATGGAGCTCTGTTGGACACCATTTCTGCTGTAAGAAACAAAAATGGATTCTTCGGTATTGCTGAGGGTATGTACCCAGGAAGTTTGTGTGCTTTAGCAATAAAGCAGCACTTACCCAGGATTCTTTGGTTGGGTAATAATTGCTGCTAAGATCTATCCCTTGAGGTGCTGTTTTCTGTAATTTTGAGCATCATGCTAGTGATCATGGAGTTGCTGCTTAAGTTTCTGGTGATTATGCGATGGTTATCAGTCTTTCAGCCACAACCCTAAATCCTAATAGTGACTTAAGGATCAAGCTTGCTTCTGGTTCCTAAAAGATTTTTCTAAGGCACTAGCATGAAATGATTGGAGACGAGTTGCAGATGGAGGAAGGACTGAGAGACCCTGCTAAGGCTGGTAATGCTTGCCAATTTAGAGTAAAGACCAAAAGTGCACGGTGTGGCTATGTACCTAGTTGAACATTCTTGTGAAGGAGATGATCATCAACACATTGGACATGTTTCATTGCTACAATAAGGACTAGTCTGCTTAGGGGACTGGCTGTGCTGCCAAGGTTGACAAGAGTGCGTAATGGGCATCACTTGTTTCACTGTTTTTGGGAACCATGCTTATTAGATTTTTCAGGGCTTATAGTCATGCCTTTGTTGGAAGTTTTGTTTAAATGTTCATTTATCCATGGTTTTTTTTTTTAAAAATAAAAAATAAAAATGAAAAGCTGCTGAAATGGGTGATTTCACACAGCAAAAGCGGGATATTAAAAACTGTGGTATGTTTTAATCCTCCCTTCATATTTTACCTTTTCTAATTGCAGGAGATTATTAAAGAGGCCAGTGATGAGGATGTCAACGACTTGTCTCAGAAGGTTGCCACCTTGTAGGATTCAGGTGGCTGAATCTGGCAACCTGCCCGTTTTCCAGCGCAGTGTGGATAGTGGGTGCTTCACAATGACCTACACGGAAGACCAGGTAGTAGCTAACTACAATGGGACTACATTGTTATAGTTACCACTCTAGATTGCTGAGAAGAGATGTGATCTCTTGTTAATGTAACTCCATTCATCTTTTGATAAACAAAAAAAATGTACTTTATTCTATTTCTTAGTGTGATTTGATAGGAAAAGGGATTTTGGTCTGAAGAAGACGTGGTCCAATGATATCTGTGGTATGCTCTTATAATGCTATCGACATCATCGGTACGCATTTGAGTTATCTTGAAGAAATGAAACATGTAAAGGAAGCTGGTTTAGCTGTGATGCATCCTTTCCAAGAATTAATGGAATATGAGCTTGGCACGGTGACACAAAGGGGTTTAAGCTAAAAACTTGACTTGAAAGACTGATTGGTTTACTGGGATTTTGCCTTCAGTTGTTTATGGAGTAGAAATAAGCACCAGTCAGGCAAAAGTGCCCCGAAGGGAAACAGCTTGCATGCAACATCTCTTAAAAGTTGCTTCCTCAGGAAAGCATTCAAAAGTATCACAGCCTCTCTTCAAGCACGCCATGCCATGCCAGTTTGCTTTTACAATACAATCATCAGATGTGTACTTGAATTAGTGGAATTTAGCAATAAACGTCCATTGCTTCAAAGTACTTGTTATGTTATTGTTGGTTTGTCAATTATATTATAAATATTTTACCTTTTTTTATTTAAAATGAAAAAGAAAATAAATATCACAGGGTTTTTTTTTATCAGAAAAAAGCGAAAGAACTTGTCATACTCTGGTTCATGTGGTAGTGTACATTCCCAGGCATGCAGCTTAACTTGCTGACAAATCAAAATCATGTGGGTCTGCACAAAAGAAAGGGAATAACATTTTAACCGAAGCATCGAGCAACATTTACCCTGCAATGGAGTTTTTTTCATCAATCAAGACCATCCATTTTCTTGTTTATAAATAGACAAAAATGCCACAAGAGTAGATCCTAAACAGAAAGTGATTAAAACCTGTGCAGAAAAAATGGAGAAAGGTAATGTTCCCCCTTACTTTCTTTCTGCTCTAATATCATTTCCCTAAACCGAAGAAATTTTTTTTTCTTGGAAACATTTTCAGCCAAAACAAACAAACCCCAATTGCTAAACATGGTTAATAGCATTTTGTAGGGCATGGGAGTTAAAGTTATGGTTCTGATTTTCTTCTTTGAAATTGCATTACTAACTCTTTGGATGTTCCACATGTTGAATGTACCAGAGCTTCTGATGTATAAGAACAACCTGCAAGAGTACACTTAGAAATTAGACTTGTCATTTCCAGTTTACCATACCACCAATGAAGGATTCCATCACGCAACAAAGTTTAGGTCAATTGTGCTGGTTTATGGAACAACTTATGCATCTAGGCTAACATTTTCTCATCGAAAAGAAGCCGAGCAGGATGTTGAAAAATTTGCTCTTGAGTGCATAAAAGAAAAGCTGAAAGTTGAAGACTCTTCCCACTATTTACAAGGTGTGTGAATTCCCAGGTTATTATGCTTTGAACTTGAAGAAGAATTTTGTTATCTGCTACTTTGTTGGATTCTAGCAGTGCATTGATTGTATTACACATTGTTGACATCTTCTGATTTTCTTAATTCAACTTTTTCTGACAAGAGAATGAAGCTCCATCTCAATTTAAATTGTATTCTAGGATCCAAGACATTGCAAGTCTATTTTGCAAGAATTTGCATCAACAAGGACCTGGAATTTCCAAGTATATGACCACTGAAGCAGAAGACATGTGACCAGTCTGTGTCTCTAAATTGTTTTTTCATGGAAGTAGCAAGAAGCAGGAAAGAGCCAGAGAAACTGGCAGGACAAACTGCGATTCAAACACTTCTTGGTATTTTGCTAGGGCTTGATTTCATAATGAGTTTTTAGCTTCCACAAATGGTTCGTGATAATTTTACACCAAATGTTATTTTACAGGTTGTGAATCTCATTCAGGAGTTCTTCGCCAGATAATCAATTCCAAAGTCAACTTATGTAGGGCAAATGTCAAAGCTCCAAGCTGCGAGCAGAACAACTAGTCAGAAGTTGGAAGGCAGGCAATTTATTGTTGTTGCTTGAAGCTTCAGAAACTGCTTCTTGCTTAAAACTAATGAGTTTCTACTTGTTGGTTTTCCAGTGAAGTCTTTAAGCCACCCATCTCTCTCAAAATTTAGAAACTAACGCAAGTACACTAGTTAGTCGTTTGGATACTGTTATGGTATATAAATAAAAAAGATAATGAAGAAAAAAATATATTTAATTGAAGAAATATAGATAAAGATATAAAAATAAATGTTTTTTATAATAATTTTAGAGTGAATTTCTGTACTTTCAAAACAAGAGGTACAAAGGAGATATGTTTTAATAGACAATATTTATTTATTTATTTTTTATTTTTAAAATATCATTGTTAAAAACTTTCAATTTCAAAATTATACAATTACGGCATATAAGAATAAAATTAAATTATTATCATAGTTTTAAAATCCAATTCAGGAGTCAATCTAAAAAAAACTCGGGTCACTGGTCGAGGTCTGAGTCACGGGTCAGGTTGACATGGGTTTACCCGAGTTAGCATAAGAATAAAATGATTATTATCATAGTTTTAAATCTAATCCAGGAGTCGAGTCGGGGCAAGGCTCGGGTCACGAGTGTGGTTGAACGTTGACTCAGGTCAACGTAAGGAAAAAAGTAATAATTACCATAGTTTTAAAAACCGACCCAGGGTCGACTCAAGGTAAAGCCTAGGTCATGTGTCAAGAGGGTCAACTCGAGTTGACCTGAGTCAACATAAAATAAAAATGGTTGTTATCAAAGTTTTAAAACTTGATTTGGGGTAAACCCGAGACAAGGCCTGGGTCACAGATCAGAAAAGTTAACGTGGGTTGACCCGAGTCTATATAATGATAAAACTTGTTATTATCATAGTTTTAAAATCTGACTCGGGGGTTGACTAAGACAAGGTTAGGTTACGGATCGATAGGGTCAACATGGGTCAACCCAAGTCAATACACAAATAAAAGTGGTTGTTATCATGATTTTAAAACTCAACTTAGAAGTCGATCCAATGCAAGGTTCAGATCATTGGTTCGGAGAGGCAAAGCAGTGGACCTTAAAAAAATAAAAAATAATCAAAGCAACTTTGTTTTGATCAAATTATATTTTTTTTAAAAAGTCAACAAGTTTTTGACTCATGTTTTATCTCAGGTTGACCTAAGTTTTTGACAAATTCATATAAAGTTAATCATTCTTTTTTTTCTTGAACTTGGACCAGTTCAAGCTCTGAGTAAACCAGTCAAGTCATTTCTAGTCTTATAACTAGAGTTATTATAATATTATTAATTTCAATACTCAGTATAAAATAAATTAAAAAAATAATATCTAATTAGTTTTTAAAATATATAAGTTTGACAACAATATATATTAAGAGTAAAAAAAGACTTTTCATGTTTTATTCTGTTTTGTCTACTATAATCAAACATGATATAGAGATAATTACTTTGTCTTATATATCAATACCAAACACAATTTTATCTTCGTCTTCTTTTATGTGTTGTCTTATTTGTCTTTATTATCTTCATCTATTTTATCCCAAGACAGTAACCAAACGCCACCTAGGTTCTCAGCGAGCATTCATGCATACTACAAAGCATAAAATTTTAGCATTAATTTCTTGCATCATAACATCTTGGATTTCCCTCAATACAGTTTTTAACTGTTGACTGCAAGTTCACAAGCCCAGTTAATTCTAGTTGGCAAGGGTGGAGCCATGAATTTTTTTCACCCTGGGCTACTAAGAGAATACACATAATTTTTTTTTCAAGATCAATCAACTCATGCACATGAATTTGTCAAGTTAACAATAAAATTTTAATCAAAATAAACAACCCAAAATATCAAAAAATAAAGCTCAAAGTGCATAAAACTGAAGTGAGAGTAAAAATAGACTACACTATCGAAGTTGCACCCTTCAATGTTTTGTGAAATATAATTCATCTATAATCGAATCCGAATTGATATCTTTAGCAATCTCTCGTTCAATGTAAATCATCATAAATTTGTTGATTAATAACTTCTCTTTCGTTTTAGTACGAAACACAATTTTAACATTCTTTATAGCTGAAAATGCTAGCTCCGTAGTGATAGTGAAAACAAGCAAAGTTAAAATAAGATGAATCAACTTGTCAATGAAACGATAGTGCTGTGTTTCAATTAATCATCTACATAATTCAGAAATGGTAGACATATTCTGAAAGCTCTCATAATGAATCACATCAATCTGAAAATGCTATAGCTGAGATCTCAAATAATGCATCTTTTATTTATTGGAATTTTCAGGATAAAAATTCTTAACAAGCTTGCAAATAACATCAACTTTAAATGATTTAAAGTTGTCCTTAAGTTCTAAAGTAGAGCTAAGTATAAGGAATTTCATTGTCCCATCACTAAATCTAGAATTTAACTCTTCCAACTGAAAATCTATTGCTAAGTTAAATATGTCATAATGATAGTGTTGGTATTGATCCTTGTTGCTGACATAAACAACCAATAGTTTTTTTATACGAAACATTTATATGTGATATGTCAATCTCATATTGTTTGCAAACAGATTACATATGTGCAATGAGAAGATCAAATTTGATATTTTTTAAAGTTTGAATGAATGCTTTAGTAGTAGTAGAGACAACATTGAATTGAATTTCTATGCTAGATACTGCCATGCAGTAAATGGAAGAAGGAAAGGTGTGTTAATTTTCTTAAATTTTGTGAGCCGAATATGCAGGGAAATAAGAAGTGATCTGAGGGGATAGATTTTATAATTTGACTTTCTTAGCTCAGGAAGATAGAGATTTTAATGAAGAAAAGGTTGGCTGGCTTGATGGAGAAAACATGTTTTTCTCTTGAGCTAATTTAGTTAAGAGTACAATACAAAAAAAATTAACAAAAATTTGACCCGGGTTAGCAAAAATTTATTTCAAATTAATATTTTTTTAATATTTTTTGATCATTTTGATATGCTGATATTAAAAAATAATAAAATTATTATTTTAATGTTTTTTAATCCTCGGTAACTAATTTCTTAAATTTATTGTTTAGCAGTTTACTGTTGAATTGCTTGTTATTTTGGGACGTTAATCTAAACCTATTCACCTTAGGTTATTAAAATAAATTAATTAGTCCTATAGTATAAAAATAATTAAATAATCTCTTGACTACTATTAACTACGATTAATTTATTAGTATTTTAATCCAAAAAACACTTGCTTTTCTCATCAATCTTAATAAACCATCTACTTATTTTCTTCCCTTTTTCTATTTCTTAAAATAAAATATAAAAATAAATTGGAAAAGAACATAAAATAGTGAATTAGATATGTAGTTTTTGATACTTGAGGTTAATTAATTACTTTTCCGGAACTATAAGGACTAAGTTATAATTAACTTTATGGATTTTTATTTTTGATTTTTTTTAACGCATAACAAGTATTGTATAGACTTGTTTGTTTATCAAATGTTGGTTTTTACACTGTTGTTAGCCTACAATGTGGGAGCCAAGTCATGTTGGAGACTTTACCCTTCGGAGTTCAAGCCGAAACTAGGTTCGGGGCTTGATTGTCGGGTGCGGTAAAGACTGGTGCAGGGCATATGGACTCGACACCAGGGCTAGCGAGGGGGTTTATGTTGAGGAGTGGATTGAAATAGTATTTTTTTAAAAATTAAAATATTTTTTAATTTAAAATTAATTGTTTTATCTTTTCAGTCGCTTTGACGTGTAAATATTAAAATTATTTTTTAAAAATATTATTTTAATACATTTCTGAATAAAAAAATATTTTAAACCATAACCGCTACTACATTCTCTAACACACCTGAAATCAATACCATGTTTAACATGCAACATGCAAGGGTTAATCCGAGATTGGGTTTGGGGTGTTAAAGGGTCAAGTCACAAGTTTGTGATGAGATTGTGTTTGAGCTATCGAAGGTTATCTCGACACTGAATTTAAAACACTAAAGGGTGGGGCCAAGGTATGAAATATTTAAGAGTTGAGATGAATTTTTGGAATTGAATTGATTATAAAGACTAAACAAATTCTTGTGTTTGGAAAAAAATATGTAAAAGCAAATAAAAAAAGAAATTATCTAATTTGCTACAATAATTTTAAATAAAAAATATTATTTCAAAAATACCTATCTTTTTAAAACCCGACAACTTCTCTTTACCATCTCTTTCTTTTCTTTAACAAAAACTTCTTTTTACTTTAGTTGTGCATCAATGCTTATCCTACTTGCTCATGTGTTGAATATTTTATGATTGTTGAATGAATGACTATAACAGCTATATTTTTTTCTTTGCCGAGCATTATGCTCAGCTAAAGCCCCTATATACTACGAGCAAGAGAAGGTTGTTGGCAAGAAGATTGGGCTCTCGTGAAACTATAGTTTTTAGATCCGGTCCGGTTAAAAGTTCATGTTCCAGGTTTTCATCAGGTTACTGGGTCGGCCGGGTCAATTCTTTTTTTAACGACATCGTTTTAGTAAAAAAAAGAGTCAACAGATTGTAACCGGGTTTTTGACCGGGTCTTGCCGGTCACCGGGTCAACCAGGTCACCGGGTTTTTCCTTATCCTATTTTTTTTTCAACCCGGCCCGGTTCCAGCCTTGGATCGACCTACTGAGCCGGGTTGAATTTCAAAACTATGCATAGAACAATCTCATAGAGACAGGAAAGCAGGTGAAAAAATATAAAAAAAATATTATCTTCAACCTTAATTGGGGATTTCTCTACTATAATGTCCATTACTGATCATATTTAAGCTTCTTCTTCCATGGTCTGCTGCTTCACAATAACATGACTAATTTTATCCCTAAAATATACCGAAGTAATGGCCTCTTTGCATTCATTTGCGTCTTAACTAACATTGTCCAAATAATTATGGTAGATGGCCGCCATTTCCCAAAGAAATATAAGAACTTGAGGAGGTCATTATTAAGCAATACTTGTCACAATATTAAATTATTTATGAGAAGATATATCATGTAATTTTGAATTAAAAGTAAAATATGCAAGATTACTATTTCAATTTAATTTTATAGAAATTCCAAACAGTATAATTAAATTTAATTGTGAAGTTTAGTATTTTATTTGAAATATAAAAATTGTAATAAGTTATTAATTGAATTCAAATTGCGTGCTGAATTAAATTTAATTTCATATATAATTTGATTTCAAACATATTGTTAGTATTAAGTTGGAACTATATCTAGGAGTCTATGTTCGGCTCGAGGCATCTTGGGTTAATGAGGTCTAGTGGGGGTGGGTTTAAGTACAGTAAAGTGTCTAGTCAGGACCAAATATAAGAGACCTGAAGGTCAAATCAAGTCTAGAACTCTTGCGGTTATGTTGCTCCCAAGGATCAAGTCCGATTTAGATTCATTGTGCCCACATATTGGAATTGGGCTGGTGCTAAACACTTAAGGGATGTTCCAAATGACCTGAGTCCAAAACTTAACTAAAACAAAAATTAGAAAAAAAAAACTTCCTAGAAACAAGAAATGGAAAAAAATTGAAACAAAACTGATAAAGAAAATCAATACTAAACAATTCCTTAAAGACTTACCAAACAGACCAGAGTATGTTTGTTTTTGAGGTAGTTTTTATGGTTGTAGTTTCAAAAAAGCAATTTTAAAAAAGTGGCTAGCTGTAGTTAGTTTGATTTAGATACGTATTTGGTAAATATTATGGTTGAAGTTTATGTGTAGCAAAAAACATGAAAATGTTTGGTAATTGTGTTTGGAAGTGTGGTTGCGGTTACTTTTCAAAGTGCTTTTTACTTGGAAATGCATCAAAATAATGTTTTTTTTATTTTAAAAAATTATTTTTAATATCAGTGTATCAAAATGATCTGAAAACATAAAAAAAATATTAATTTGAAGCAAAGATAAAAAATAAAAAAATTTTAAATTTTGAATTGGGCTGGTGCTAAACACTTAAAGGATGTTCCAAATGACCTGAGTCCAAAACTTAACTAAAATAAAAATTAGAAAAAAAAAACTTCCTAGAAACAAGAAATGGAAAAAAATGAAACAAAACTGATTAAGGAAATCAATACTAAACAATTACTTAAAGACTTACTAAACAGACCAGAGTGTGTTTGTTTTTGAGATAGCTTTTATAATTGTGGTTTAAAAAAAGTAAGTTTTAAAAAAGTGTGGTTAGCTGTAGTTAGTTGGATTTAGATACATATTTGGTAAAAATTATGGTTGAAGTTTATATGTAGCAAAAAACATGAAAATGTTAACTGCTGCATAAAAAACGATGTTTCAAACTCAATTTTTTAGTAGGCCTGTAATATAAAACGCCGTTTAGTTTGTTACCAAGTATCTTATTGCGTTTGTTTCACCGCAAATGCAAAAGCTAGCGGAAAACAAACGCAGCCTAAAAGTAAAGGCAAAAACACTGTAGATAATTTCATTGTTCACTCTCTTATAATTTATTGTTGATTAGAATAGTGATTTTTTTTTAATCTTGTCCTTTTATGTTTGGCTTCTTATGTGTTAATGAGTTGATGGTTTGAATTCTTTGCATTTGCTTGAGATATGAAGGTTTTTATAAAATTTTGAACTTGATTATGAGTCAATTTAATGAGATATGTTTTAATTTATAGCATTAGGACATAATTAATAGAATGAAGACCAAATTAGAAAAAAAAACTCTTGGATAGCCTATCTCAAATTCACGTGGAAGAGTTATGATTAGTCTCCATATTCTTTATTGATTTTCTTTTAGATCCTTTTAGTTTTTAGAATTTTTGTTTTAAGCAAAAACTTTATTTTATTCATTTTTTAGTCTTTAGGTTCGTTAGTTAGAGGACAAAGAAAGTTGTCAGAAAATGACTATCACACCATGCTTTCACACCCATATATAAAATGAGACTTTCTAAAATACAAAAGGGAAATATATGAAAAATTGAAGTCACCATCTAGTAATTTACATAAAACTAGGAATATAAAAGATTAGCATCAATTTTAGAGATTTAGATAAGGAGTTAGTTATGTCTAAGGGATGAAATACGTCACTCTTATTGCATCATTTCTTACAAAAAGGTTGCCTTTATTATATATTTTCTCTTAAATATATCTTTTCAATTGCCTTCAATTATCCTAATTATTTTCAGCCTATTTTCAATTCATATTTTGATTTACTTTTAATTATTTATGAGAAATTAAACATTGATTGCTAAAAATAGAAGATTCATTGATTTGACCCAGCATAAAAAAATCAAAGCAGTCCCTCTAAAAGGAGGCTCATAAGTTAGGTTATTCACACAAATTTTAACATTAGTCTTTTAAAAAATAAAGACCTCTCAGCAATTGTTTTTTACATCGATCCTTTAAAAAAAAGATTTGTCTTTTCATTAAAAAAATTGATATCGGTATTGTTTAAGAAGGAGACTTGTGAAATTGATTATTTTTAAAATAAGTATTGAACCCACGAGGATAATAAAATTTGAATTGTGTTTTGGATCATTTAACTTAGTTAGTTTCAAAACGGATCCAAAAACCACCACCCTTACTTATCGGACTTTAATGATATTATGTTGACCCAACCATAATTATTATATAAAAAAACATTTCACAATATAAAGAAATAAATTTACACTAATTCATCATATTTATTTATTATTATTACTATTGCTATTAATATTTTATGAGAATATTGTTATTAATAATGTTTAAATCCTAACCACAAATTCAAATCACCTTTGCGCACAATAAATATTGACATACATATGATTAAATGAACAAATAACAAAAACATTTATTTTTGGGGCTGAAATTGATCTCCGTGATGAAAAATAGAGGAACAAATAACAAAAACATTCATTTTTGGGGCTGAAATTGATCTCCGTGATGAAAAATAGAGGTGTTCATTGATATAATCGGATTAAGTTTGATTCTATAATCATAACCAAATCAAGTTTTGATATTTTGTAAATTATCAACTTTAATTATTCATATTTTTTTCTTAGATTAAGTTAAATTTTTTGTAGATATTATAAATAATCCAATGAATGTTTCATTGGCAATAAGGGTTAAATGACAAATGAAGATCTTGCTCCAATTATTCTTTGCTACATCCTCAGTCCACATCCAACATTGTCAGTCCAGTTTCAAAGTCTCAATGTTCTCTGCAACAGCAAGTTTACCCATAAAATCAAACTCCCACTGAACTATATATTCTACTCCACTCTCTCATTATTACTCATCACCTCTCGTTGTATAATTTAATTAGTAGCTTTTTTGGACCAGCATTTATGTATTTTCTTTCTCTCTTTTGAAAACAGAACATTCTGAGGCTAACTGATGGTTTAATGGTAAGAAAACCAGGGAAAGAGAAAGGGTTCCAAGCGTTTTAAGTTATAAAGGCTCGTGTGTATTGGTCTGGCTCGGATTAAGCTGAGTTTTAAAAATTTCAAATAATATTAATTTATTAAATTTTTTTATCTATTATAATTCACTTGACTTATAATATTTATTTATTAGATTTTTTATCTATTATAATTCATAATATTCATATTATCTAATTTTAACAAATTAAACCAATTCAAATAATACATTATAGATATCCTATTTTTATAATACCCTCAGTGAAAAGTCTGAAAATGGCTTGAATATTTGACTGGGCGATGTGGCGCGTGTGTATCACGCGTCAGATAATTTGCTTCTTGGAATGGACACGCTCATGCAGCTCATTTGCCCCTTGAATAAAGCCGAAGTTCAATTTGTTAAAAATTCCCTTGTATAGAACGAGAGAGAGAGGCTAAAGATTTATTATAATTTTCCTTGTATGGAAGGAGAGAAAGGCTAAGGGTTTGGGTGGATTTTGGGTTTTGGAGACTATGATTTTGGATCGAGAGAGGGCTACTCGTTTCTGTCTAAACTGCACTAATGTGTTGACTCACTATGGAGAGGTGTTTTGGGTGAGTTATGGTTGCTGGATCGGTGAAAGATGATTGATGATGGTTGTTATTGGTTTTGTTGGTTTTGGGAAGAGGCAGAGTGACTTGGTTTCGTGTAGGGGAAAAAAAGATGAGGTTTGGTGGGGAAAGGGTCTGTGATGGTGGGTTGGTGCTGGCGTATGAGAGGACATATGGGTTTGAGTGGTTGGTTTTGATGGATTATTTTTTAGTGAGTTTCTGTCGGGTTTTTAGATGGATTTTTAGTGAGAAAAGTGCTGGATTTTCTGTGTGTTTGGGTTGGAGAAAGATCGGATGCAGGCTGTTGATAAGTCAATTGACGTCAGATAGTGGAAAACCATGGAGTTGGGTTGTTGTTGGACAGTGATGAAAGCAGCGTGACTAATAGTGGCTAGGGTTGAAAAAATGGGATGGTCTTATTTGGTGGGTTTGTGAGAGGTTTTGACTGTTCTGAATAATGATTATGGACTGTATGAAGGGAGAAAGGTTGTCGTGGTTCGTGTATGGTGAATTGGAGATGAGTTTTGCAGTAGTGCTAGGAGTGAAGATGAAGATGGTTAACTTGTTTTGGTGGTTATGATGATTTGATCTTGTATGGAGATGGAGGCTGGAGAAGGCAATGAGTGAAGGTAAATATTTGGTAGATGGTGCTTCTGGTCTGTAAAGGCTATGGAGGTTCTCAGTGGTTGGTTTGGGTTCAATGGAGGAGAAGGTTGTGATAGAGGTATGTTTGAGAGGATGCTACGGGTTACAATGGAGGAGAGGTGGTGGTTTTGATGATGGGTGGTGATGGCGAGTAAAGGGGTGATTTGGGTGGAATTATGGTGACTTAATGACGGCTGTGTGACAGTTCAAAGCTGGAATGAAGGTTTTGGATTTGTGGCCATGGAGGATGTAGGCTTGAACAATTATGTGAAGAAATGACAGTGGTGGGTTTAATTGCAGAATAATTTTTTTGAATAAATTTGGCTGGGTTTTTGGGATTGATATTGAAGGCATTTGGATAGAGTTCTTGAGAATTGATTGAGAACAAATCCATATAAGGCTGGGCTGGAATTTTGGATTTGAAAGGCTGGAATAGAGGGATCGATTTTCTACATTTTATTACTTGATTTAATTTGGAACTAAATTATAAATTAATGGGAATGAATTGAATTCAAATGAACAAAATTGGATAAAACTTTCATTGTTCCCTTGAATATTTCTGCCTTTTAATTGCAATCTCTAGCTTCTGGATTTTTCAATTCCATTCAATTAGAACTTTAAATCTTAGATTTTCTTCCAATTTAATCCCTAAATTGAATTAATTAATTTTTCTAATTTGGCCATGTTTTCAATTTACTCCTTGGTTTCTAAATATATGCAATTTTAGCCATTTTTCCCTAAATCAATTTTTTTTTCCTTTTCAATTACATCCCTAATTGAATCAATTGGACCCCGACCAAGTGTTATAGAACTGTCATCAGTTTTCAAAGTCGTGCAATTTTAAACAATTTAATTCCTAATTTGATTTTCTTCTTCAATTAAACTTATAATTTACCTTTTAATTTGGCAATTCACTTCAAATTCATCCTTGGTTCTTCAATTTTTCTAATCTTGGCCAAAATAAATATTATGATAAATAAATAGATAAAAAAAACACGTTAATAAGATGAAGAGATTTTAATTAAATATATATCTTTTTATTTTTATTTTTAAATTGAAAAAGTCTTTTGGATATTATTTTAATCAACTTGATTTCTTATTAAATAAAGTACATTGCTTAAAAAAACTATATTTTTGGGTTGAGAAAAATAGATTAATAAGAAAAAATAAGAATTATAAAAGCAAATTATTTTGCTTTCTATATAATATAATTTTTTACTTTTTTTTATTAAAAAAATTAGCTACATATAATTCAGCTTTCCGTGACGTTCCTAATTATTGATCTACATATAATAAATGTAGTTGTTACCTTTGACTCCCGTCGTGCAACCTGTCATGTTAGAAATTGAAAAAGACCTCTATGTTTGGAAAGTGCTAGGAAAGTGCGTCTTTTAGCTCGTGGAAAACTGGGTCCTCTTTGTTTTTATTATGTTTCAAAAGAGATTTTAAAATAATTTAAGTTTTTTTTAAATTAATATTTTTTTAATATTTTTAGATTATTTTGATGCGCTGATATTAAAAATAATTTTTAAAAATAAAAAATATTATTTTAATATATTTCTAAATAAAAAATACTTTAAAAAAACCAAAAAAATTATAAAACAAAACAGATGGCCACCAATCCACTTGACAATATGGGAATTTTCCTCTTCAATGGGTTGTTAGCAATATATATATATATATATATATATATATATATATATATATATATATATATATATATATATTTGGACATCACAGATTCTTCCTTCTTGTTTTGACCAATGAATTAGTATAGAACTTGGCCTCTAATTTTAACCCATGTGTTTCACAATTTAGCCATCATCCTTCTTTCTTTTTGGGGGATGACCTGAAAAAATAAGGGAGAATCTGCCGTTTTTCATCTTCTTGATTTTGAAGGAGAATTTGTTGCCAATACACCTCCTCTGCTCTACCACTTAAAACACTAGGGAACTTCCTTGTTCGTAGCTAAGTAACTCTTGTAGAATAAGGATTGATGTTCACGTTTCTTCCTTTACAACTTTGAAATTATTAACTTGCAAAAATCACTTGATTAAGTTTTCGCTCGATCCAACGATCAAATATTGAGTTATACTTAATATTATAAAACCAAACAATACCAAATAATAGGAAACATTGAACCCAAAACAACCTCTTTAGTTAATTTAGTCATTGAACTTGTAATGGACTTGATCAACACCTCAATTGGATTCGTTAATGTTGTAAACTGATACATATTATTCAGGTTGTGGTTTTAATTAGTTAACTCAAGTCGATTTAATATAGCTTTATCTCGTTATATAAAAGGAAATGATAGGATAAAATAAATCATGGTATATTATTTTTTATGTTAATTTTTTTATCCGACTAGATCTCGCTAGTTACTACTAATTAAGTTACAGTTTATTTATAGTTTTTTTTAATTACATTCTAAGGAGAGCAGAACTATTTAATTTCAAAGCCCTTTTTAGAAATCTTTCATTCCTAAAAGTCATTTTTAAAGACCTCCAGTCGTTCCGCGTGTCATCCACGCGCCACGTTGCCAATCCCGCTTCCAGCAATTTCTAGTCGATTCCAGCAGCTTACAAAAGTCATTTTTTGATCCAAGATAACTTGTCTTGTCATTAGGATGTTGATAGCTTTTTTATTTTTTATTTATTTTTATATAATAAAAATCTTTGAATCATTTCACGTGGTTTATGTTCTTAATAATCAACTTAGGGATTTTTATCTTTTTATTATCTGTTGTATATTTTACTCCTAAGGTTTCCAAATTCATTCACTGCATCTTACAAAATTGACTTTGAGCGGCATTTTCTTAAAAGTCCTATTCACGATAACATTCCACAATTGTTGTTCACTTGATCCAATGTAAATCAATAAAGATTCATCACAATCACACTAAAGTCTATATAAATAAATAAATAAATAAATAAATCCTACCAAAAAAACATGTATGATAGAAGCAATTGTTTGAGAAATGCTGTTAGTAATCGCTAAAATTCAATTATTTGTTTTCGAACTCAAATCTTGATATGTAAGTTGATTTTTTTTGGTAACCATGGGTATCCGGACCAGCCTATACACACTTCGATTGATCCCTCGACGTCCTAAAGTTAATGACTAGATAATTCTCAAGTAATCCTGGGGTTTGTGATATTCGAATTAATAACATTTAAAAAATAAATTTAAAAACTGACCAGTTGAGTTACACCACTTAAAATTTATATAAGTTGATTTTTTATTTAAAATGGTGATAGTTTGTAATAAATTAGCTCTAATTCATTCCTTTTAAATTTAAGAAATTACTTGATAATACATATAAATCTTGGATTAACATGTAAATTAGGTCAAAGATAATATTTGACCAAAAAAAAATAAAAATCATTCCTCCAATTCGATGTTCTTTAACAGATTCATTGAGTCCATTGCCAGCTTTCACTGTAATGCAGAAGCTTTTGACTGCCGACAAGTTTGTTATCTCCTAGCCCTATCATCTGTTGAAGACTTGCAAGAGGAATTTTTTGGCTGATTAATTCTTGAGTTTTTAATAACCAAGTAATCTTCAATGACCATAATGTTTGTGGTATTTGAATTGATAATTTTTAAAAAATAAATATAAAATTAATCAATTAAAATATATCTTTCAAAGTTCACATTAATTTATTTTAATGTAGATATATCTTAATTAATCTCAGATTCTCTTCTCCTCACTGGTCACCGTTTCCCCTACTTACTTTGACCATCCTACGTCATCACCAATCTTGCAGGAAACTACAACGAATTTGTGCTGTCGTGGCAAACCAAAAGATACTGGACTAGTCCACTCCTGGCTCGATTCGAACTCACACCAACCCACCTAACTTTTGATCTTTATTAATTAAGAATCCAATTAGTGTGCTAAGCGACAAGGGAGTAGGAATGAAATTAAGAAAATAATAGTCATAGTGTTGGGTTTGAAGCTGATGGTGATCTTGTATTGCCATAGAAAAGTTAAGCCTCCGTTTATATTATCTTATTTTACCTGCCAAAGCTAGCCCATCGAACAAATTTTTGGTGGAATTTCAATTAAGCTCTGCTAGAAATGTCGTTGGGCGATGGCCACTATTCACCTACCCCAGCATCCAGCATCATAAAATTCTGTCCCTGTATCGAATTATTAAAGTTGATATATATATATATATATATATATACACATATATATATATATATATATATGATATAATTAAGTTTTAAAATATTAGAGAATCGCAAACTTTCTACCTGTATATATATCTCCTGGGTGCGTGAAGGTTTTTTGTAACTTGTGCTGGCTATTGTGCTCTAGTTCATAGACAATCTAGGAGCGGCAGCAATGGAGGGTGTGCGCAAACATTATGGTATTTTGCTAGCATCACTAGCTATAATCGCCGCGGCATTACCGTGTTGTTCTTCACAAACAACTAGAAGGTTTCAATTTAATGTAAGCCATACACATATCTTAGAGATATGAAATCTCTCTCTTAGTAGCCTTTTCAACCAATATATAGACTTACAGGAATGATATATATATGTATAAACACACAAATTTAATACAAATTTGTGTACGTTTTCAGGTTGAGTGGAAGCAGGTGACACGTTTGTGCACAACGAAGCAACTTCTAATGGTGAATGGGCAGTATCCAGGCCCAACTATAGCTGTTCATGAAGGTGATAATGTTGAGATTAACGTCAAAAATCGGATTGCTCAAAATACTACTCTTCACTGGTGAGTTTTGATACATCCTAGTCTTCATATTTTCCAATATCCGTATATGCAAATATTTTTTATCCATATGCTATATGGAGTGGCACTGTATGTCATGTTGTCATCATTTGTGTTGGAGCAGATGCTTCTCTAATGAATATCGTGTTTTTGGGAGTTGGGTAATTTTTTTTTTGGATGTTTTTTAAAAGTAGATTTATCTTAAAAAAAAACATCAAATTAATATTTTTTTATGGTTTTTTTTATGATTTTGATGTGCTAAGATAAAAAAATAAAAAAAATAAGTTATTTTAAAATATTTTTAAATAAAATATATTTTTAAAAGCATCATGCATGATAATATTAATTACATATAAAATAAAAATTTAAATTATTAAATTATTAGATGAGATTCTAAAATATAATTTACATAATTCTATAATAATAGAAAAACTACCAACCTTTGACCAGAAAAAGCTGAAACGTATATCCATATGGTATGACAACCGACATTTTCTTATGCAATACATGTATTGGAGTTTATCTGACATGTTTGACAAAATAGTTCATGTTTGTGTTCGAAATTTGAACGTAACAGGCATGGTGTAAGGCAGCTAAGAACAGGATGGGCTGATGGACCAGCTTACGTTACCCAATGCCCCATTAGAGGAGGCCAGTCCTACACCTACAAGTTCACTGTTACTGGCCAAAGAGGGACACTACTATGGCATGCTCACTATGCTTGGCAAAGAGCATCTGTTTACGGTGCTTTCATCATCTACCCTCGCATCCCATATCCATTCTCACACCCAATTCAAGCTGAAATCCCCATCATTTTTGGTAATAATTAAATGTTTACTCTTTTCAAAGAAGATAGAGAGACACAGACGAGTGTCTAATATTGTTAGTTAATTCTTGACGTGTTTTGTGTGTAATAAAATGCAGGAGAATGGTGGAATGGGGATCCAGATGAAGTTGAAAACAGAATGATGTTAACAGGAGCAGGGCCAGACAGTTCCAATGCCTACACCATAAATGGATTGCCAGGACCTCTCTATCCTTGCTCTAACCAAGGTAATTGTAAGACCACTGTCCCTCTTTACATTTCTTAGTACTACAAAAAATGAAGATCACCTGAAATGGTTAATTTGCTAATTTTATTTTGCAGATACTTTTATTCAGACGGTGGAATATGGCAAGACCTACATGCTTAGGATCATCAATGCAGCTCTAGCAGATGAGCTCTTCTTTGCGATAGCGAAACATACGTTGACGGTAGTGGAGGTTGATGCAGTCTACACTAAAACCTTCGCAACCACTTCCATTATGATTGCTCCTGGACAGACCACTACTGTTTTAATGACTGCAAACCAAGTTCCAGACTTCACAGGCATGTTTGTCATGGCAGCGAGGCCTTATCTTACCTCTGTGTTCCCCTTCAACAACTCCACCACAATCGGCTTCTTGAGGTACAAAAATGCAAGGACCTGGAAAGGAAAATCCCCAGTTGATCCGAGCAGCTTTAAACTTCACAACCTTCCAGCAATGGAAGACACTGCATTTGCAACAAAATTTTCGGACAAGATTAAAAGTCTTGCATCTCCTCAGTACCCATGTAATGTGCCTAAAACAATTGACAAACGAGTGATAACAACTATAAGTCTTAACATTCAAGACTGTCCAGAAAACAAAACCTGCTTGGGCTACAAGGGCAAGAGTCTCTTCGCTTCAATGAACAACCAATCATTCGTTCGCCCTTCCATCTCAATATTAGAAAGCTATTACAAGAACCTCACCACCAGTAGTTTCTCCTCTGATTTCCCAGAGAAACCACCAAATAATTTTGATTATACTGGTGGGGATCCATTGACTCAAAACATGAACACGAAATTCGGCACGAAACTTATAGTAGTGCCTTATGGCACAAACATAGAAATTGTGTTGCAAGACACAAGTTTTGTTAATTTGGAGAACCATCCAATTCATGTCCATGGTCACAACTTCTTCATTGTTGGGAGTGGATTTGGGAACTTCAACGAAGCCAAGGATCCGAAAAGATACAATCTTGTCGATCCTCCAGAAAGGAATACAGTGGCAGTTCCAAGTGGGGGATGGGCTGCTATTAGGATCAAGGCAGATAATCCAGGAGTCTGGTTCATACATTGTCACCTTGAGCAACATACTTCATGGGGTCTAGCAACTGGCTTTATTGTCCAAAATGGTCAGGGACCATCTCAAAGCATGCTCCCCCCCCCTCAAGATCTCCCCTCCTGCTAATTAATCATCTTCTTAAGCTACTAGTCAATGCCTCGCTGCATTTAATGTACTTAATTACTTTTACATGTTTTTTTCCTTAAATTTTTACGAGTGCATCAATTAGTTTTGTATGTTACATATGTTAGTGATGCTTGTGAATAGGCAAGTGGAGAAGTATAATGAAGTTGTGGGCTGATAATCGTAGTACAGCTTGGTACAAATTTGTGGTTTTTGGACGAGGCAAAGTAATGCAGTGAGGCTAGAGATTATCCGACAAGCTTTTCATTTCATTTCATTACATTATTTTCCTTTGATTGTTTGATAAATGTATGTTCTTTTTTTGGGAAAAATACTAAACTGTGCGCAACAATATATATACACACGGAACATAAAAAAATCCCAGTTTACTGACATGAACATTCAACAATAAGAATTGGATAAACAGACAACAAAATTAATATGCAGAAGACCAACTATGGCTTATGCATTGAGGTAGCATTTGGCGTTGTGGTAAGCATCACAAAGCCTATGTGGTATTAGTCTCATCCCCTCATAAGCCCATTCAATACGAGCCTCTTAGGCAATATTTTTTTGGGGCAATAAATAGCAACTTGCTAGTTGACGAGGAGGACCCAGTAACAAAGACTGTAGATACTTATTAGGGGATGAATGTCTCTCTAATAATTATGGGCTTGGAAGCTTCTCGTGTGAAGACTTTGCTAATCTTAATAAAATGAGTTAACCACGGCCATTATTTTCATAATGATGACTTGATACAATTTCTATGTTTATAGAATCTAAATCCCGAGATCTTGATATCCCTTTAACAAATGATCAATAGCTTCATGATTAGCCTCGCTAATCTAACCATAACGAGTCGAAGTATTTATGCTTTTTATTACTGAAACTTGAGAGGTCGAGATTCATGGGAATGAGTAAAGGTGATTCTAATTATCATGATAGCATCTTGCAAGATCACCAAAATGTTTCAAAGATCTGTGGTAACTAAGCTCTTAAAGTGTCATGATAGCTAAGTTGAAAAGGAAGAGCAAGTGTGTGGAAGTGATAAAGAAATTTATAAGTTTCTTCAAGGTGGTGGTATCAAGACTCAAGAGTGATTGTCCATGCAAATATATCTTTTTTCACTTTAATTGATTGCTGCCTGTTAGGAATACAATGCATCTGGCCACCCATAGAACCAAAAAGAAAATATTTATATTTTTCTTTGTTTTTTGAGCTATAATCTCTACTATTGACCTTCTATATTCTTCTTCCCATGGCCGTAGCTTTTCTGAAAACATGTTCTTTTCTTGTTTTAATGTAAGAAGATTCAGGCTAGAACTTTATATCGATGCTTTATATTAATTTCTGCTCTTTCTAGCGTAAAAGGTAGAAGTGTATAGTCTAAAAGCTTTAAGTGAATGAAAAGAGCTTCGGCAGGTCTTTTTGTGTTGATAGGTTTCTTGCCATAGTCAAACTGACATCAATTTTTTTTTAATTAATATTAGTATCTGTGTCAACTTGCGCGTACCTTAACTAATTTCATGAACCTTAAAGTTAATGACTATGTAAATCTCAAGTGGCCATGAGGTTTGTGTAACTCAAACTGGTGACTTTTAGAAAATAAACCTAGGGTCTGACCAGCAAACTGACATTAATCTTGAAATATGTGTAGCTTGAGGTGTTAAGACCTATCAAATACCGTCTTACCATGTTTTTGAAATTATATTTATATATATTAATTATAAAAAGCACCCCCAACAATCTTTAAATCTATAATAAAACCAAATTAAAGATGACAAAAAAACCCCTATAAGAGAATTAAGTTGGTTTTTTCATTAAAAACATCAAAGTAATTACACTATTTTTAAAAATTAAAAAGATCAAAACGTACCAATCTAACCCTATACAATTTGTAAGCATGATATTTTTTTTTTATTCTAGGGTTAAATTCATATTTTTACTATGCAAAAAAAAATAAAAAAATCAAATGACCAATCTAACCCTATATAATTAGTAAAAAATAATTATATCATGTTCAAAAGACCATTTTATCCCCAATACCTAGTTAAAAAGTTTTTGAGCTAAGAAAATTCCAACAAATCACAATTATAATGAATAGTAATTGGAGTCTTAGGCTACAATAATTTTTCATTCACCTTTAGTGTTTTTCCAAATGGTAATTAATTGATTAAGATGAAACTCGAATTCAAAACATTGTCTTAAGTTGGTGTATAAAAAAAACTAAAACTTGATATCTTTTATAAAAAAAAAACTAATTAAAAAAAACCTAAAAAGGTATAGCCTATGTATTATGCTTTCATTATATCTATCGAGGGGAAACACTATGAATTGTAATAGCATTTTCTTTTTTATCCTTTAATTTTATTTCATTTTGATCTTCAAACTTTTTTTTTTAATTTTGTCCTTGTATATTGTGTTTAATGAGGATTTAGCTTGATTATTTGTTTTAGTTTACTTTCTAAAAAACTTTCTAAATCTAAATGAAAATCTCGATGTTGGATTAATGCTTGATTTCAAATGAAAAAAAATTAGTTTTGTTGCTTGAAAACAAATTGGGGACCAAAATTGACAATGAGAGAGATTCAAGTTTTTTTTTCTTTCAATATTGTTTAAGGGGCATTTCTTTAACATTTTTTGCCTTAAAATTTTGGCCAAATTCAATTATGGTCCTTTAGTTTGATACTAATTTGTTTTGGTACAAACATCATTTTGTTCATATGTTAGTCCTTGGGTTTGAGAGATTCGAGAGAAAATCACTTTTAAACAAATAAGAAGGGAGAAAGTAATTGGTTCTCTACACCACAACAACAAAAAATGGTTAATATTGGTGTCAATGAGTTTCATTTGATGAGATAAGTTTTATTTAGTGTTTTTAACCCATAATATTACTTCAAAATTAAGATTGAGGCATGTGAATTCTTTTTCATTTTAAGTTGATTTTTGGTTTTCTAATCGATTAAAGATTGTTTTAAGTTATATATGGGTTTGTTGAGGTTTATAGGGTATTTTTATAGGTGGTTTTAGATGAGAAATATGTTTATTTGGGCACCAATGAGTGGAGCTTGAATTTCCTTCCACTTTAGATGGCTAAAGGAGAATTAGAAGGTAACGTGTCACGTTATTTTTTCTTAAATAAAACAAAAAGAGATGGATTATACCAGAAAGAAAAAAAGGAGGCATGACATATTGGCTAGGCCTCGTCCGTGGGCTAAACATATAGGCCCACCTAAGGCCACACAATTTACTTGTTTTTTTGTTTGCTTTTTTCTTCTAGATTTTTTTAATTAAAAACCTTTATTAATTAAAAAATATTTTAATTTTTTTTTATCAAATTCCATTAAATTTTCACTTTGTTATTTTGACTTAGATCATAACCTTTTTTATATATATAGTGGTGAGAGCTTTTTTTTTTACAGTCCCTCGTAGTGTTATTTATTTATTTGACCACTATATAGTTTTTTTTTAATAGTTTTGATTAAATAACATTTCTCATATTATAACATTAGAAAGAACTTTTTTTGTGCGGCCTTTCATTAGTTTTTGTTTTAAATTTATTTGACCGCTAAATTTTCTTTGGATATTATTTGATTAAATTGACTTTGATTTCATTTTATAAAATTAGTAAACACTTTTTTTGTGTGGCCTTTCACTATGAGTATTTGTTTCTTAAATTTTATTGGGTTGATTTTTATTATAGTATAATCAAATAAAAAATATATTCCAAAAAGATTAACAACGAATCCTGGAAAGTTGAACTAGGTCCGATATGAGTGATACAATGAAAACCTATCTCAAGGTATCAACTCTATTAGAATAAAAACTCCTACCCGATAAATACTAATTTGTGAACGAGAAGTATAACGAAGACACCATGAAACCATTTAATCTTTGATAAGCTAATTTAGTTTTTAAGAGAACTAAATAATGCAAGAACATTTCTCACATAAGTTGAATAAATTCGGAAGCAATAATATTATCAATTCTAAATAAAAAAAAGTGTCTTACATGAAGTTTTTATACTCCAAACAAAAATAACCTAATAGATCTACCATAGTGAATTGATTTAGATCCACTTAAAAAAATGATTCAAAATAGATGATTAAACCTGAAATTCTAAAAAACTATTAAGCCCAAACAAGTCTTTTGCTGTAGCTAAAAACAATTAAAACCAAACATAAATTAATTTCAAATAAGTGTTGAGTTATAGCTAAAATAAATAGGACCAACTAAGCCCATAAAATAACAAACCTAATGTTTAAAAACCTAAACATACCAAGACAAAAACCAAAGTTGCCGTGACTTTGGTGTTGGGGTGGTCTTCAAGTTATCTCGTTGTGCTATGTCAGTTTTGACGCCACCATCAAATAGTTTTCCACAACAATGCACATCCAGTTTACTGTTCTGATTTTCTTAATGCATTAATATCAAAATTATTATAATTTATATAAAAAAACATATATTCAAGTAAAAATAAAGTTAAGTGAAAGATAAAGCATGGCGCTAAAATAAAAGGAGATTTAAATTAAAGAGAAGTCTCTCTTTAATATCATAAAACTAGACGATAGTAAACATTGAATCTAAAACAACCTTTTTAGTGAATTCAGTCCTTGGATTTGCAATGGACTTGATCAACACTTTAATTGGATTTGTTAATGTCGTAAACTGGTACGCATTATCCAGGTTTGGCTGGTTAATTCAAGTTGATTCAACAAACATGGTTTTGTCTCATTATATAAAAGGAAAGGGTTATTCTAACTACACCATCTTGAAATTTTTTAATCCTTGATATAAAACTGGGTCTTAATCGGGTCATAATTGAACTCGTCAGGTCGACTATATAAAAAAATGTCAAGTCCCTCTTGGTCTAGTTTAAAACCTGAGCCAAGAATGGGGTTAGGTTGGGATGGTCTCCAGGTTAACTTGTTGTGCTGGGCCAGTTTTGACGCGACAATCAAAAAGATTTTTCAATGACAATGCATATCCGGTTTATTGTTCTGATATTTTCTAAATACATTCACGTCAAAATTATTATAATTTATCCAAAAAAACATATACTCGGGCAAAAAAAAAAAAAAAGTTAAGTGAAAAATAAAGCATATTGCTAAAATAAAAGGAGTTTTAATTAAAAAGATGTCTCTTGTACTCTTATTTCAAATCTTCCTGATTTTTTGCGGGTAAGATAAAATAAATCATGGCATATTATTTTTTATGTTAATTTTTTTTTTCCGACTATAGATCACGGTTGAATTCGCTAGTTAGTACTAATTAAATATCAGTTCATTTATAGTTTTTTTTTAATTATTTTATTTACATTCGAAGGAGAGCAAAGCTATTTAATTTCGAAGCCCTTTTTAGAAATCTTTCAAGATGAAGATGACATCTACACCGTGATTTCTTTTTTAACAGGTAACGATATGGAATTATGGACGCCATATTGAGACAAAGCAAAAGGAAGAAGAGCTCTTGGAAAGACAGCATATAAGAATTTACCCCTAAACAATAGAAATTGATGGAAAAGCCAAAGATATTTGACTGGTTCCAGCTGATATTTTGTTTGTTTTTTAGTTTCAAAAATATTTTTTTAAAATATTAATTTTTATTTTATTTTAAATAATGTTTTTTTGATAGTTGTGGATTGTTTTAATATACGGATGCTAATATAATTTTTTAAATATAAAAAATATTATTTTAATATATTTTTAAATAAAAAAACATTTTAAAAAATAACTGCTATTATATTTTCAGTCAAAATATTATTATACTTTAATATAGCTTGTTTTAATCACATCCCCATCCCAAGCCCTAAAACCATCGTAGAAACCAGCTTCATTTCAGTTCGTAAATCACACCAAACAGTTCCCACAAGAAGATTGACCGCGCTATGCTGTGGGTCAAGTTAAATATTTTTTAATGTAATTTTTTTTTTTACATGTTGCTAATGTTTTTTTTCCTAACAGAAAAAAATTAAATCCTATGAGGATTTACTTGATGTAACCCGATTGACTTTACTAGTCAAAAAACAATTCAAACAACCTATGAAAACAAATTTTGACTAAATAAAATTTCAAGATGATATCTTTTTTCAATATTAAAATAATAACTTATTGGATTGATCTTGGACAACCCGGTTAACGTGTTAAATCATGATCTAGGTTATAAGATTATGATAACCTTATAGAAAACAAATCAAAATAAATTATTAAGTCTAATTACCAATCAATCCAATGTTAATGGATGAAATTGAAAAAAAAAACAATTAAAAAAGGACCTAAAAAAACAACTCGGGTTACCATGTCAAACTTGCAACCTGGATCATAAGAACAAGATAACCCCATGAAAAAAAAAATTTAAACAAATTACAAATTTCAATCCCTATGTAGCTCAATATTGAAAGACGAGATTAAAAAAAGAAACCAATTAAAAAAATAATATAAAAACAACCTGAATCAATCAACCAAACCCATGACTCGGGTCATTAGATTGAAATAACTTTATAGGAAAAAAAATAAAAAAATAACCTGATTTAACCCGGTTTAACTTGTCAAATCCGTGACTTTGATCTAGAGACTAAGATAACCCCATAGAGAGAAAGTCAAAATAAATTATAAAACTCAATTCTTAATCATCTCTATCGGATATAATGTTGAACGATGAAAATTATAAAAATTTTAGTTAAAAAAATGACATATAAAAATAAGTCAAGTTAACCTAAGTTAACTGTTAAGTACTATTACCGAGTCATGAGACCATGATAACCAAATAAAAAACAAACTAAAATAAATTATGAAGCCTAATTCCCAATTAAACACATTATTAATTGATAGAGTTAGGGGGCAAAAAGTTAATTAAAAAAAGAGAGAAAAAATGAGTCCATTAGGTTAAAAATAGATTATGAACTTCTATTCTTAACCGATCCAATGTTGAATGATAATGAGACCAATATAACCTCTTAGAAAGAAAATAAAAAAAGGACCTGATTTAACTAGGGTTAAAATGCCAAAACTTATGAACTTGATCTTAAGACCAAGATGTTGTCATAAAAAACAAATCAAAATATATTATGAAACTCAATTCTCAATCGACCCAATGTCGAATGATAAAATTGAAAAAAAATCAATTAAATAAAAGATACAAAAAACAACTCGAGTTAACTCGGGTTAATTCGTTAAGCATTATTCTCGTGTCATGAGATCAAGATAATCTAATAAAAATTAAATAAAACAAATTATAAAATTTAATTCTCAATCAAATCAATATTAAAGGATGAAAGTGGAAGAACAAAACTAATTAAGAAAAAGAAAAAAAATCTGAGTCAATTAGGTTAACTCGTCAAATCAGATTAACTCATCAAACTTGAGATTCGTATAATGAAAGTGTAATAACTAAATAGAAAAAAAATTTAATATTTAAAAATTAAATTAAAAAAAATTAATTGAAAAGTCAAAAAAAAAAAAAACTAAAAGGCGGTTAGGAGATAAACAATTTATACTATGCTTTCAAATTGGACGAATAAGTTCTTCTATATTAATAACCTTTCGTTCTTGAAATCTTTCAATTCCAATTGTTGAGTAACCTGTCGTGATGATAATCAAGTTCGTGGTTGCCGGTTCGCAGTGTCTGGCTTGATATGGCCAGAAGTAATTTTTTATTTTTTTATTTTTTTAAATCATACGTGTAATCCTTCTATGAGGATATAATGAGTCTGTGGTCTCGTCGAAGGAGGACTCGAAGGTTGTGGTTTTGGTCGTTAATGCGGCGGTCTTGGTCAACGGAGATGGTGAAGGAGATGAAAATAGGTAAATAAAAGCATCTCCAATAGAAAATATTATATTAAAGAGTCAAATAATTTCTTTTTTAAAATAGTATAAATATAAATTATTTAATTATGTAAATTTTAATAGTAAAAAGTTATTTAGAAAAGCCAATTATATTTTAATATATTTCATGTTAAATTAATTTTAATATAATTATATAACTAATTTAGATATTTTATATATAATATAATTATGATGTTATTAATTATATAATTAATATGAGTAATTTATAAAAGTAATATAAAATTAATGAAGTAATATGAAAGTTAAAAGATATAATTTAAAATTTATTTTTATGAATATTTTTAATTTTCAGTTTTATATGTTACTGTTAAAAATTAAATTTTTTAAAAGTAAATTCAAATTCAAACTTTAAAAAAAACCGCCAACATTTTAAATTTTGATTTTAAATTTTTTTTAAAAATTCAAACTTTGAAAAAATGACCGCCAACATTTTAAATTTTAAAATTTCAAATTTTAAAAAAATGACCGCCAAGATTTTAAATTTTAAAATTTCAAATGGGCAAAAATTAACTGCCAACATTCTAAGATTTCAAAATTTGAAAAATAATCCATCTATAAATATTCTCATATGCTTTAACATTTTTTCTCATCATTTTCTTCTCTCCAATCTTTATTATATTTCATTAAAATTCATCATGAATCATTCTAATTTTAATTTTTATGATGCTTTTGATTTTGATGATGACACTCCTGTGTTTGCTTTTCAAGTTGCTACCGCTGTGGTTGTTGAAGAAGAGTCGAATAAGCAAGAGCGGAGAATACGGTATCATGGCTCTATTCTTGGTCACAATATTATCAATCGTAATATAAAGGAAGGTGAGTTAAGGTTATATAATGATTATTTTGCTGAAAATCCTAAATTCACTGAAAGTCAATTTCAAAGAAGATTTAGGACGAGTCTTGGTGTTCATAATCCATATTTCAAACATAGGATATATGCTCTTGGTTTATCTTGCCTTTAAAAGGTAACTGCTGCTCACAGAATACTTGCATATAGTATTCCTGCAGATCTTACTAATGAATATCTTCGAATTGGAGAAACCACTGCGATAGAAAGTTTTAGAGCTTTCATTAAAGCAATCGTAGAAGTTTTTGGTGATTGGTATCTAAGGGCACCAAACGTGGCCGATATTTGTCGATTATTATCAATTGGAGAGCAACGTGGATTTCAAGGGATGTTAGGGAGCATTGACTGTATGCATTGGAAATGAGAGAAATGCCCAATTGCATGGCATGGGATGTATACTGGTCATTGTTGTGAACCAACTATAATTCTAGAGGCGGTGGTTTTACAAGATCTTTGGATATGACATGCCTTTTTTGGAATGCCTGGATCATTAAATGATATTAATGTTCTTGATCGGTCACCTATCTTTGCTGCATTTGCTGAAGGTCGAACTGCTCCTGTCAATAATATAATTAATAGGCATGAATATACAATATGATACTATTTAGCAGATGAGATTTATCCTAATTGGTCAAATTTTGTTAAGACAATCCCAAGGCCATTAGGAGCAAAGAGAAAATATTTTGCAAGTCAACAAGAGTCTGCAATAAAGGATGTGGAGTGGGCATTTGGGGTGCTCGATACTGGGATGAAGAAGATTTGGCATTTGGGGTGCATTTGGGGTAATCGTTTTGCAATTGTACATGGACCTGTTCGATACTGGGATGAAGAAACGCTTGCAAATATTATGAAAGCTTGCATAATAATGCATAATATGATTATTGAGGATGAAGGGAGTAATGAACCTTTGATTTGACCATGAATGTAAAGTCAATTCCTTTATATTAGTGTCACATGGTGAAATATCAAAACTACATGATTTTCTTCAAACTCATAATCGAATTAGGGATAGAACAACTAGCTCTCAACTACAAGAAGATTTGGTTGAACATTTGTGGGAACAATATGGCAACGAGTAGAATCATTAGATTTGAACTTCTTATGTCATCATAAGTTTCAAGTTTTTTATGTTTTTTTTTTTCATTATGGTTGTTATCTTTTAAGTTAACTAATCCTATTTATTGTTGTTAAGTGTTAGAAGAACTTCAAAAAAGTATTATGAATTGATACCACTTTTATAACAATATATTTAAAATAACCAAGAAATTTCTACATATTTAATTAAAAATACATTACATTAAACAATAAATCAATCTAGTTAATTAAAAATTAAAACCCCTCTTTTGCATAATAATCTAACTTTCTATTTTGAAAATACGCTGCAGAAATTGGATCCAAATTAGAAATATCAATTTTCATAATTTGTTCTTCTTTCTCAATCCTGTACAATTCTTGTTTCTCTTGACTTTGTTGAATCATCATAGCTTGTTGCTCTAACATAATTTTTCTATCTTATTTCTTCTGATTCTCAATTTCAACTAGAGTATCCCTGAATTGTTGTAAGAGATTTTATTACAGTTACCTCCCCAACTTTATCTTTTCCTTGTTTATGTTAAGTCATTCCTTTGCAACCTTCTAACCAATTGGTCTATCTTGATAAATTAATGGTTCACTATCTTCTCCTAAACTAACAGAATCAGAGGTAGATGGAGCTGATGAAGCCGGACTTGTATTGACATGACTTTTTTGTTTCTTGTTTGACTTTTGATGTTGACTTGCACGCTCAAATTGCCATTTGGGTTCTTTTCTTAAGATAACCCAACAATGTTCTAGTTGAAATCGTTTGCCAACGCAAGAAGCATACATTTGTCGAGCATCATTAATTTGGTAAAAAATTAGAGAAATTAAATAATGTTAAAATATGTGTTAAACAATTTAATATGAAAATGAATATTAAAATTACCCTTGATTCTTCGGTCATTCCACTTTGCTGACGATTTTCAATTTGAGTAACAAATCCAACAAATTTACTGACTTCTCTATTTATTTCTTGCCATCTACTTGAGATGCTTATTTGGGAACGATTATTCAAGTTTCCTCCATTCTCTACAAAGTAAGCATGTACTCGAGCCCAAAACTGTTTTGTTTGTTGTTCAACTCCTGTAATTGGATCCTTCTTTATGATGTTTTTGTCGAGACAAGTAAACAATCTTCCTCTGGTGAGAAGTTTTTACTTCTTTGTGATTTTTTTGCCAAATGGACATTTAAATTTGAGTATGTTAAGTCATCAATTAATTGATTAGAATCACTTGGTTGAGAGAGAATATCTTCTGACTCACTCATAAGAAAGTTGGTAAAAGAGCTTGGAAAATTTGAATCCATCTACATTAAAAAAAAAAACTCAAGTTAAAACCTTATAAGAGAGTGTAAAAGAAGCTCACATTCAATGTGTAGCAATTTTGTAGTTTCCATACATATGAATTAATAATAAGCATTGCCTCCTACTTGTTCTAACATAACAATTTGACCATTTTTTGGAACTAAAAGAGGATTGATATGCTAGTTTAATTATATTTTCAACAAAACAAAATATAATTGATCTCAAATTAAAACAGAAAATAAAAAATAAATTTCAAATATGTCACTCTATATTTTTATCAATATCAACAACCATTATTACTTCCTCTCAATTTTGTCAAAGATAACAACATAAATAAAAATTATCTTCCTTAACCCATATCAAAAACATAAAATAAAAAAGAAAAAAAAATCATCACAAATATCAAATTAACAACAAAAGGTCTAAAAAATCAAGATATATAAAAGAGAAAATAGAAAAAGTTTTTAAACAAGCATACCTTTTAATTTCAGCTAATGAACACAACAGATGTTATTCATTAACCAGAGAATAATTGATTCTTGTTTTTCTAAATTTGAGAGAAGGGTGAGGCACAATACAAGATTTTAAAATTTACAAGTTCTTTCCTTCTGCTTTTAAAGAAAAAAATAAACTATTGGCCAACGACTATAAAAATAGTCGTTGGCCAACAATCATTTTCTTTTGCCATTTCTACAGGGAAACGTAGAAATGGCTCTTCAAAGGACAAATAGCTAAAATAGCTATCCGTTTGCCTAAGGCGTTGGAGTGAAGAAATACAGAAACAAAAGCTAAAAGTATAACTTTTTAAATTTGCCTCTTCATTTAGCTCTCCCGTTGGAGATGCTCTAAGGGTATTTTAAGTAATAATAAAATCATGGTACATGTTGAATGATAAAATTATAATATTTTATATGTTTTTTTATTGATTCGATAAATTAATATTTAACCTAAAAATAATAACATATAAATTATAATAAATAAAATAATAACATATAAAATACTATCGCTAATAAAATACAAAGAATTTCTAATAATCCTATTGTAGTATATTCACGATAACAGTCCACAGTTGCTATTGATGTTAGTGATGATTATAGCATTACTGATATTGGATCTATCGGTGTGTAATGGCGTTAGCTACCTTGAGTGGTAATTTGTTTTTATGTTTTAAAAATATTTTTTTTGAATATATTTTTTTTAAATTAATTGTTTGTGGTGTTTTTATATCATTTTGATATGTTGATATAAAGAATGATTTAAAAAAATAAAAAAAATATTATTTTGATGTATTTTCAAGTAAAAACACTACCAGAAAATCGGCGAAAACCAACGGAATTTTTTTGTTGGTAATTTTTACCGACGATAATAATTCTGTCTCAACATCTGTCGGTATATACCAACAGAGAAAACTCATCAGCGATACTGTCAGTATATACCGACGGAATATATCTGTCGGTATATATATCGACCGTAGCGCTGACGGACTATATAATTTTTTTTGGAAAGTTGCAATGGTGTGATGACGTGGATTTTTTCCAGACGATTTTACCGACGGAATGACCGAGGGATTCAAACCGGGATATCCACAGTGATGTGGCACTGTCACTAGCGGAATCACCGACGGGTAGACTGACGAAACGTGCCCGTCGGTGATTCCATCGGTAAAAGTCAATATATACCCACTCTGCCGACACTCTCTTCCTCTATTTCTCCTTCTTCTTCCCCTTCTTCTTCCCCATCCCACCTCTCCCCTCCCAAACTGCAGCCAACCACCCATCCCAACTCTCCCCTCTTCTTAACACAAACACTCAAGTTTCTTATACTTTTGTACATTGTCACAACATCCGTTTTTGTGGATTTTATCATTTTTGTAAGTAAATCTATCCTTTTTAGTTTTAACATTTAAATGTGAATTTTATTATTTTTTTAGTATATGTATTTTGTTAACGTATGTACTTGGTTGATTGTTATTTGTTAAAGAAACTTGTAGTATGAATGTATAATTTCGTAGTTGTTATAGTTTGTTTTAGATGTTGTCAAATTATATTTGTTTGTAAATTGTTGAAACTTTGTTTGAATTACACTGAATTAGATGTGTTGTGATGAAATAAACAATAGCTTGTTTAACGGGTCCGCTTTAATTGTTATCAATTCTATTGCAAAGTTGTGATTTCTGTAAATTTATATATGTATAAATTTGTATGGACGTTGATAGTTGATAATTGATAATTAATATTTAACATAAGTGTTTTTTAGTTTGTTGGATAATGTCGGGGCAAACCAATATTTTTGTTATGTTTATTTACGTAACGTAGTTTATTAATACATGTTGTCGTCATAATTTTATAGAGGTTCGATAGAAGTCATGGATGATCGTTCATGGATATATCGGGACTCACCCCAAGGATTGTGGATGATGGATTATTGTAACGGGGTTCAGGGTTTTATTAATTTCGCAACATCTATCCCGAGGAATTTTACTGATGGCGGTATTAGGTGTCCATGCAGGAAGTGTAAAAATAAAAAATTTCTGCATCAAGATGTTGTAATGATGCATCTTCTAACCAAAGGGTTCATGGAGGATTACCTGTGTTGGTATGCACACGGAGAACTATTTGTTCCAAATGAGAGCATGGTAGAAAGAGTGGTTGGGTCAACTTCTAGTGCTAGCAACATACATGAAGTTGGAAATGACAACAGTAATCCTTATAGCAATATGGTTATGGATGCAATGAGAATGAGTGAAGGTAATGTCAGTGAATGTCCAATCATAGAAGAAGAACCTAATGCAGATGCAACAAGGTTTTTAGATCTGTTGAAAGATTCTGATGAACCATTATGGGATGGTTGCACGAACCACAGTAAATTATCGATCGTAGCACAGGTGTTCACCATCAAGTCAGATCACGGGTTGAGTGAGGCCGGTTATGACAAAATTATCGAATGGGCGAGAAGCATTTTACCTGACGGGAACAGGCTGAAAGAGAACTTCTATGCTGCCAAGTCTATGATGAAACCCCTCGGTTTAGGATACTAGAAAATTGACATGTGTCCTAACTTCTGTATGTTATACTACCTTGAAAATGCTAAGCTGACCGAGTGCATGACATGTGGGCATTCCCGTTACAAACCTAGAACTTGCAGAGGAAAGACTCTCGTGGCATATAAAAAACTTAGATACTTCCCAATCACACTTAGACTGTAAAGGTTATTCATGTCACCAAGGACCACTGAGCACATGACATGACACCAATCACATCATGCGGTTGATGGAGTGATGGTGCATCCTTCTGACGGCAAAGCATGAAAACACTTTAACAGTGTGCATCCTCACTTTTCAGTTGAATCAACGTGTGTCTTGGGTTGTGTACAGATGGATTCAACCTATTTGGGTCATTTGCTGCTCCTTATTCTTATTGGCCGGTCATACTGACGGTTTATAACTTGCCACCTGGGATGCGTATGAGGCCGGAGTTCATGGTTTTATCTACGGTCATACCAGGCTCGAGCAATCCGAGGCGGAATATAGATGTTTGTCTTCGACCATTAATTGATGAGTTGACGCAACTGTGGTCTTCTAGAGCTTTGACTTATGATATCTCGAGAAAACATAATTTTGTTAGGAGAGCGGCTTTGATGTGTACTATCAATGATTTCCCAGCTTATGGAATGGTTTCTGGTTAGAGCACATATGGAAAACTAGCATGTCCATACTGTATGGAGAACAACAAAGCATTCACGCTAACAAACGGGAGTAAAGCTTCTTTTTTTGACTGTCACCGTCATTTCTTGCCATCAGATCACAGGTACAGAAAGAACAAAAAGAATTTCTTTGTTGGCAGAGTTGAAAAGGATGTTGCACCCCCACGTCCTTCTGGTGAAGAATTGCATGATGTTATGTCAGAGTACGGTGACATTGTGTTTGGTCTCCAATCAGGTAAGTATAAGTTTCCTGATTTTGGTTTGACCCATAATTGGGTGAAGTGAAGTATCTTTTGGGAGCTTCCTTATTGGAAAACCAATCTTCTCCGCCATAACCTTGACGTCATGCACATTGAAAAAAACATGTTTGAGAACATTTTCAACACCATAATGGATGTGAAGGGGAAGACAAAGAACAACATTAAGGCTAGATTGGATGTAGCGTTGTTCTGTAACCGTAAAAATATAGAGTTGGTTTGTGATGGGTCACATGTCGCAACACTAAGAGCAAGCTTCGTGTTTGAGAAAAACGCATAACTAATAGTCTACAAATGGCTTAAGAGTTTGCGTTTCCCCGATGGATATGCCTCGAACATATCAAGGCTGGTTAATACAAAGGAATGCAAATTATTTGGAATGAAGAGTCATGACTACCATGTGTTTAGACAAACACTCATCCCATTAGCTTTTCGTGATTTGTTGTCAAAGGGGATATCGAATGCACTCATGGAGATCAGTCATTTCTTCAGAGATATTTGCTCCAGCAAGTTGAATATTGATCACATTGAAAGGCTTGAAACGAATATCATGGAGACAATATGCAAACTTGAGATGATATTTCCTCCATCATTTTTTGACTCAATGGAGCATCTACCCGTACATTTACCGTTTGAGGTAAAAGTTGGAGGACCAGTCCAATACAAATGAATGTATCCATTCGAGAGGTTAGATATTACAATTGCTATGTAATTCATAATTAAACATTTCTTATTTTTTTTAATTGATAATTTTTTATTAATTCTATATATGCAGGTACTTGTTCAATCTTAAAAAAAGGTTAAGAACAAGGCGCATATTGAGGCTTCAATATGTGAGGCCTATATTGTTAAGGAGATCTCAACATTTATCTCATACTATTTCGAACCTCATTTGAGAACGAGGATCAACTGTGTTCCATGACATGATGATGGTGGTAAAGTGCCTTCAAGTGGGAACTTGTCAATATTCTCCAATCTTGGACGACCCACACCTAAAAATGCAGTGAGGGGAAGATATTTGTCTGAAATAGAGTTCAGATAAGCACACAATTATGTCCTATTTAACTACGATGAGCTGAGACCTTTTATTAAGTAAGTAGATGTTCGACTTAAACTTTGTCAAGAGTGTACTATTTATATATTGTGATACCATAAACTCATATAATTTGGAACAACTTTGCAGGCAACATCGACGATACTTACTGTCCAATAACTCACAGCTGACCGAATCTCATATCTTTCAATTACAAGATGAACAATTTACCACGTGGTTTAGAACACATGTAAGTCCCATCATAAACTTATTATCTCTTACAATGTAATTAACTATATGTTAATATTATAGAATATCCGTTTATTGATTATTGTTGTATTTGATATATAAGGTTTATCAAATGGGAGGTAGTGCTGCTATTTCACTGTCTTTACTAAGCCTGAGCCTTGAAAGAAAAGTCAAGTGCTATAACGTGTATTTTATTAATGGATATGTCTTTCATATTGAAGAATACGGGCATGGAAGAAAGACATACAACATTGGTGTTTGTATTAAGGGATCGACTTCTAGTGAGTTTGAAGTTGACTACTATAGTAGATTGGAAGAGGTCATCGAACTGCAATATCATAACGAGTAGAATAAAGTGTTTTTATTCAAATGCTATTGGTATGACACAACTGACAGAGGAATTAGAGTGGATCCTCACTATGGTCTCATTGAAATCAACTCAAAAGCTAGACACCGCAACGTAAACGATGTCTTTGTTTTCGCAAAGCAATGCTAACAAGTTTATTACACATACACCCCTTCCTTTAGAAAGGACTGATCAAGAGTTGATTGGTTATCTGTTTTAAAAACCAAACCCAGGGGTTGTGTCGAGGTTGTTCAGGATGAGAACGAAGACACAAGTGTGATAGATGAAGTCTTTCAAGCTAGTGGGGTTGTTGAACCATACCGAGTTGCTCCTTCGATTGACTTAGAAGAAAATTCAAATTTTCGTGTTTTCGACGATAGTCTTGTTGATGTTAACGCAGAGGAGTTGAATGCTGTTTTGAGCTTTAGTGGACTAGAGAATGTTGATGAAGAAGATGATAACCACATTGAAGAGTGCGAAGAAGCTGATAACCATTCAATTGAGGACAAAGATGAAAATTCTGACTAAATATGTTGTAAAGCCTTATTTTTATAATGTAATATTAAGGATGATATTTTGAAACATGAAATATTTATTTTATAATTGTCAGCTCTTGTTATTGTGTTGTGTGTGCTGTAAGTTTGCAGTTCAAGCTTTTGTGCAGGAGGATAGACACGCAATACAAACAACACTTGCGAAAAGATTGCCAGTTTTACCGATAGCTATACTGACGGTATTTTACCCGTCGATATTTCACTGAGAGTTGCAAAAAAATTATGGCATTTTGCCACAATTACTGACGGGTATTTCAACGTACTGGTACCCGTCGGTATTTCACAGAGAGTTGCAAAACAATTACGACATTTTGTGTAATTATTTCATTATTCCTATAAATTTGTGTAGATGTGTTGAATGAAAATTTAATTATTTTATTGTTTGTATTGCAATAATTATTTGATAATTTAGTCTTTTTTAATTGTTATTGTTGAATTTTCCATTGAAATGGTAATTGGAAATGAAGAATTAAATTTCATTGTTTTATCTTAATTTTATTCTATTATTGATTGTTATATTTTTTATTATTTCCATCAATTTTAATTGTCATTTATACATTTCTATAGATGTTAGTTGAAAATATATAGATGTTGAATTTCTATAGATGTTAGGTTGTATATAAGATATTCTAATGGAGTCAATTGGTTTGTGGTTATTGTAAAAATTTGCAGGTTTGAAAACTGTGGGTAGTCTCTAGTATAGGGGAGGTGTTGTTGATTTTTTTTTAAATAATCAAAGTTAATTATGTAATTATTCGTATAAATTTGTATAGATGCGTAGAATGAATTCTACAGCACGTCGTCAGTAGACGGTTGCAACTAGTTCTTTTAGCAACGAGGAGGACGTATCCTTAGGTGCTGATCACGGCGAGACATTTGCGCCAACTTGTGATGCTGCCTCTTTTAGCATGATTTCACAGCGCAGAGGCGGTGTGCCTTCATAGCGGGGTCAATTCACCCGCAAGTACCAGGCACAATGGAAGGATGACCTCTCAATGTAAGTTTGTTTAGGTTTTAGGTTTTTTTTTACACTTAAACATAATTTATGAACAACTAATTAATATTTTATTAATTTTATTTAATTTCAGGTTCGCAAATATTGAGGCTGCTAGGATAATAACATCGGCATTTAAATCGTCGATGGAGATTCCATTGTTTCAATGGAGTCAGTTTCCAGAAATCTTGAGTGGAGACCTAATATCGATGCATGGTTTCAGCGATTTCAGGTCATTGTTAACTTTTCATTTCCAGCTTATTTTTAATAAATTATTTTTATAATTTTATATCTTGTACTATTTTTATTTTAAATAAATTATTTATATACACAACATAAATTTGAGTGGGATAGTGCGGACAACAATGTCGTGAGGAGGGTATAGGAGAATCACGCGGCAACTAGGTAACATCGAAAATAATATTTATTTTTGTTTTATAATTTTATGTTCTAAATTCCAATTTGTTACTATGAAAGTAGGCTGCGTGATGTTTGGTATGACACTAAAAATAAAAATAAAAAAGACATGCGAGGGATAACGATTTTGAAGGATGGAATGAGGTGGTGGTTTGGCAAGAATTCAAACCGCCATTCATCTCGGGAGATATATGGACGACATATATTGAGAACATGACGTCAGAGTGGTCTCATGGCGCTCACAGTCCAGCGCCGACAACTGGAACAAACAAATTCATGGTTTGGTGACCACGCACACCGGCGGCTCCATCCCGTTCAACACACATGCAAAGCGGATGGTAAAATTAATTTAAATGAAATATATCGTTAATTAATTTGTTGCTTATAAATATATTTAAATTGCAACTTTTTTTCCTTACAGGTTGCATCTCTTGGACGTGAGCCGAGTCCAATGGAGTTGTTTGTAGAGACTCATGTGCAGAGTCAAGATGCCAAAAAGGGGTGCAACAGTTCATGGACAACTGTGCTCAGCACTTCGTGGTATGTTTGTTCAATCATTTTGTTTTGTAAGTTATTATTTTCATGAATTGAATATGATGATTTTTTTAAAAAATTTCAGGAGACCTATAATAGCCAGTTGAGGGAGAGATATGGGGACAATCCTTCGACCCATCCGGATTTGTGGATGGAGCTGGGATCGTCTAGTGGACTTGAAAAAAATCAAGTCTACGGGCTCTCCAACACTACAGCCGAAAACTTACGGTCGGCCAGTAGTGTCTTAACTGTTGGGAGCTCTCCATCGGTATCTAGCACCCAGTCTGAGGAGTTCGTGGCCTTGAAACAATAATATGAACGACTCTCAACGAATTATGATAAGCTTCGTCAAATGATCATGGAGATTAGATCAAGGATGGGTGATGATACATGTGCAGCCCCTTTTTGGTTGTACTGTCCCAAGAACAACCAGCCTCGTCCTTCTCCTCCAGCTCCGCTGCTTTTCTAGTTTAATTTTGTTTTTTAAACACATTAAATTTGTAATGAATATTTGGATGAATATTATTTAACATTATTTTTATATTTTTAATGTTTAATACAATTTTATTTGTTTATTAAGCTTTTTTACTATTAATAAATAATTTTTTTAATATTTTAAATACATACCAATGGCTTTCCAGATGGAAACCGGTTGTCGGTATTTTAGCGAGAGTTGCCAAACAATTACCACCCATGCCACAATTACCGATGAATATATTCCGTCGGTGATTACCATTACAATTACCGACGGATATATCTATCGGTATTTGACAGAGTTCTGAAATATTTACTGCCATGCCACAATCACCGACGGATATTCCGTCGGTGATTACCGTTGAAAATACAGACGAAATGATTTCGTGGGTACTTTTCTCACGAGAAATTTTTTTTTGCCACGCTTCGCCATCTGTAAGACCGTCAGTGGTTGGTTTTTTTTTTTATTTCTGACAGAATCAGCGATGGAATGGGGAATTACCGACGATCAGTATTCCGACGGATGGATTCCGTCGATGAGGCTGTCGGGAAAAATGTTACCGATGGATTTCGTGCCTTACACCAACAGAATTAATCCGTTGATAAAACTGCTTAATGGTGTAGTGAAATCATTTAAAAAAAAACTATTACAACACTTCTAAACAACCCTTTAAAACACCCGTCACCTTCTAAATCGCCATCAACTCCATATTCTCTTCTCCTTTCTAGCACCCAACTTGCATCAACACCAATCTTGTAGGAAACTACAACCAAAAAATACGGGACTAGTCCACTCCTGGCTTGATTCGAACTCACACCAAAAAATACGGCACTACCCTAACTTCAGATCTTTATTAAGAATCCAATTAGTGTGCTAAGTGACAAGGGAGTAAGAATGAAATTTCTTAGAAAATAATAGTAATAATGTTGGGTTTGATGCTGATGGTGATCATCGTTGCCATAGAAAAGTTAAGCCCATCGAACAAATTTGTGGTGGAATTTCAATTAAGCTCTGCTAGAAATGTCGTTGGGCGATGACCACTATTCACCTACCGCAGCATCAGAAAATCCTGTCCTTGTATCGAATTGATATAACTAAGTTTTAAAATATTAGAGAATCGCAAACTTTCAACCTGTATATATATCTCTTGGGTGCGTGAATGTTTTTTGTAACTTGTGGAGGCTGTTGTGCTCTAGTTCATAGACAATCTAGGGGCGGCAGCAATGGCGGGTGTGCGCAAACATTATGGTATTTTGCTAGCATCACTAGCTATAATCGCCGCGGCGTTACCGTGCTGTTCTTCACAAACAACTAGAAGGTTTCAATTTAATGTAAGCCATACACATATCTTAGAGATATTAAATCTCTCTTAGTAGATAGACTTACAGGAATGATATATATATGTATAAACACACAAATTTAATACAAATTTGTGTACGTTTTCAGGTTGAGTGGAAGAAGGTGACACGTTTGTGCACAACGAAGCAGCTTCTAATGGTGAACGGGCAGTATCCAGGCCCAACCATAGCTGTTCATGAAGGTGATAACGTTGAGATTAAGGTCAAAAATCGGATTGCTCAGAATACTACCCTTCATTGGTAAGTTTGGATGCATCCTAGTCTAATTCATATTTTCCAATATCCGTATATGGAACTATTTTTTAACCATATGCTAAGAGTAGCACTGTATGTTGTCATCATTTTGGCTGCAGCAGATGCTTCGCTCATTGAAAACAAGATGTGTTTGAAAATATCATAATTTTTATTTTTGAATTTTTTTTAAAAAAATAGATATACCTTGAAAAAATATTAAATTAATTTTTTAATTTTATTTTAATGTATTAACATAAAAAAAATGAAAAACAAATGTTATTTTGAAGTATTTTCAACAAATTAAATATATACACTATACACCACAATACCAATTACACACAAAGTAATAACCCTAAAGAACCTTGCAGCTTTGGTGCATAGGGAAAGGTATCAAAGTTCAAACCCTAAAATGATTTATTAAATTATTGAACCGAACTATAGGGTAAGTGATGGATTTGGGTGGTTGTCTTAATGAATCATTCTCAAGTAAAAAAAACAAAAAAAACTGTTATTGTTCATATCATCACCAGCATCGTCGTTATTACAAGAAAATAGGAAGAGTTTGTGATGTTTAAACGGTAAAACTAAGATTAATTAACAATACCAACTGAAGTTGAGATCTTGTAATAAATTATAAGGGTAAAAAGGAGTGTTTATGTGCACATGCGGAATAAACTAATCACTAAACGAAAGTTGGGTTAATGCAAGGAATCTTTCTATCGACTAGTTGGTTCAGAAATCTTGTTTGCCTTCATGTCTTCCTCTCCCTTGATTTTTATTATCCAATAATTCAATTTAAAAATTAAAATTCTTATATAAAATATTAAGATATCATTTATATTAATTTTTAATATTTTTTTAAATAAAATTTTTTTAAACTTAAAACTTGTACAAATTCATAACACTTTATACTTAATTATTATTAAATAAATAAAAAATATAAGATTCAAACTCTTGATTATTTGATCATCAAAACTCTGATATTATATTAAAAAATCCATTCAACCTAGAATTTTTAAGTTATTAGATGAAATCTCAATAAAATTTAAATTATTATATAATACAAAGAACAAAAACTACCAACCTTATGACTGAAAAAGCTGAGACGTATATCCATATGGTATGCATAGTTATTAAACCCAGTCTGGGGCTGACTCGGCTAAGGGGTCGGGTCCTGGGTTTTATGGGTTAACCCGGATCAACCTAGAAAAATTTAAAAAAAATTCAAGTTTTAATATTTTATATGAAAAAACTAAGAAAAAAATTCATGTAAATATAGGCTATACATATTGTAAATAATGAAGTTTAAAAGAATATTTTAAAAAGTTTTTTTATCCCACATCAAAAAGATATCATATTAATCTTTTAAGTTGAAGTATTTAAACCAAAAAGTTTTTTATCCTAAATTGAAAAAACATAACTTTTTTCTTGGGAACATAAAATATATATACTAATGGGTTTCAAATCCCACGTTGAAAAAACATTGCTTCTTTCTTATGAATATAGAGTATATATACTAATGAGTTTCAAATTCCACATTAAAAAGATACTATGTTATCATTTTAAGTTAAAGTATTTAAATCAAAAGATTTTTTTATCTCACATTAAAAAACATAATTTTTTTTTTGGGAACATAGAGTATATATATTGATAGGTTTCAAATCCCACATTTGAAAAATAAAACCGGGTCTCGTCTAGATCTCACCCTGGTAGCCTGGGTCACGGGTTGACCCAGTGGATCGACCGGGTTTGGTCGGGTCATTGTATTGGTCGGTCTTTTGATAAATTTAGACCGGTTCAGTTCCTGAATCGACCTGCCAGACCAGTCCGGTTTAATAACTATAATGGTATGACAACCGGCATTTTCTTTAGCAACACATGTATTGGAGTTTATCTGACACGTTTGACAAACTAGTTCATGTTTGTGTTCGAAATTTGAACGTAACAGGCATGGTGTAAGGCAGCTAAGAACAGGATGGGCTGATGGACCAGCTTACGTTACCCAATGCCCCATTAGAGGAGGCCACTCCTACACCTACAAGTTCACTGTTACTGGCCAAAGAGGAACACTACTATGGCATGCTCACTATGCTTGGCAAAGAGCATCTGTTTACGGTGCTTTCATCATCTACCGCATCCCATATCCATTCTCACACCCAATTCAAGCTGAAATCCCCATCATTTTTGGTAATAATTAAATGTTTACTCTTTTCAAAAAAGATAGAGAGACACAGACGAGTGTCTAATATTGTTAGTTAATTCTTGACGTGTTTTATGTGTAATAAAATGCAGGAGAATGGTGGAATGGGGATCCAGATGAAGTTGAAAAAACAATGCTGTTAACAGGAGGAGGGCCAGACAGTTCCAATGCCTACACCATAAATGGATTACCAGGACCTCTCTATCCTTGCTCTAACCAAGGTAATTGTAAGACCACTGTCTCTCTTTACATTTCTTAGCACTACAAAAAATGAAGATGACCTGAAATGGTTAATTTGCTAATTTTATTTTGCAGATACTTTTATTCAGACGGTGGAATATGGCAAGACCTATTTGCTTAGGATCATCAATGCAGCTCTAACAAATGAGCTCTTCTTTGCGATAGCGAAACATAAGTTGACAGTAGTGGAGGTTGATGCAGTCTACACTAAACCCTTCGCAACCACTTCCATTATGATTACTCCTGGACAAACCACTACTGTTTTAATGACTGCAAACCAAGTTCCAGACTTCACAGGCATGTTTGTCATGCAGCGAGGCCTTATCTTACCTCTGTGTTCCCCTCCAACAACTCCACCACAATCGGCTTCTTGAGGTACAAAAATGCAAGGACCTGGAAAGGAAAATCCCCAGTTGATCCGAGCAGCCTTAAACTTCACAACCTTCCAGCAATGGAAGACACCGCATTTGCCACAAAATTTTCGGACAAGATTAGAAGTCTTGCATCTTCTCAGTACCCTTGTAATGTGCCTAAAACAATTGACAAACGAGTGATAACAACTATAAGTCTTAACCTTCAAGACTGTCCACAAAACAAAACCTGCTTGGGCTTCAAGGGCAAGAGTTTCTTTGCTTCAATGAACAACCAATCATTCGTTCGCCCTTCCATCTCAATATTGGAAAGCTATTACAAGAACCTCACCAAAGGTAGTTTCTCCTCTGGTTTCCCAGAAAAACCACCAAATAATTTTGATTATACTGGTGGGGATTCATTTACTCAAAACATGAACACGAAATTCGGCACGAAACTTTTAGTACTGCCTTATGGCACAAACATAGAAATTGTGTTGCAAGACACAAGTTTTCTTAATTCGGAGAACCATCCAATTCATGTCCATGGTCACAACTTCTTCATTGTTGGGAGTGGACTTGGAAACTTCAACGAAGCCAGGGATAGGAATAGATACAATCTTGTCGATCCTCCAGAGAGGAATACAGTGGCAGTTCCAAGTGGGGGATGGGCTGCTATTAGGATCAAGGCAGATAATCCAGGAGTTTGGTTCATACATTGTCACCTTGAGGAACATACTTCATGGGGTCTAGCAACTGGCTTTATTGTCCACAATGGTCAGGGACCATCTCAAAGCTTGCTTCCCCCCCCTCAAGATCTCCCCTCCTGCTAATTAATCGTCTTCTTAAGCTACTAGTCAATGCCTCACTGCATTTATTTACTTTTACATGTTTTGTTCCCTAAATTTTTACGAGTGCATCAAATAGTTTTGTATGATACATATAGTTGAAATAAGGTTTCTGATAATTAAGTGGCTTACAAAATCAAGTAACCGCCTTTGTTATTTATATCAATAGAGTAGTACATGTGTTATGGTATAACATACTACACATGACAAGTCAATACATCAATAATACAATATTTTTTATTCTACAACATATTATATAATACAGATCCTCAAGCTGAAGGTTGGTGATCCACATAAAGCTTGGAACGTAGAAGAGAAAAAATAGAGTGAGAGAATGGCTTTGTAAGGACATATGCTAATTGATCTTTAGAGGAGATGAAGCGAATTTGAATCTCCCTTTTAGCCACTCGAGCACGAACAAAGTAATAATCAACTTTAACATGTTTTGTTCGAGCATGAAAAATCGAGTTAGCAAATAGATAAATAGCACCCAAATCATCACAGTAGATAATAGTAACAGAACTAGGAGAAAAGCAAAAAACTGATAGAAGATAGTGGAGCCAAAGAACCTCAGTAGTACCATCAACCAAAGTCTTATACTCTACTTTAATGGATGAACGAGGAACAGTGTGTTGCTTCCCAGATTTCCATGAAATAGGGGTCGTACCAAGAAAGACAATATATCCACCAGTAGATCTTCAATCATCAATACTCCCTGCCCAATTAGCATTAGTAAAGCCATGAAGTGAGAAAAAAGAGCCACAAGTAAGGTGGAGGCCAAAAGAAGATGTACATTTTAAGTAGTGCAGGATACGTTTAACAGCAGCCTAATAGGTCTTAGTAGGAGCATGCATAAACTGACAAACCTTGTTTACAACATAGCAGATCTTTGGTCTAGTAAATATGAGATACTGAAGAGCATCAACAATTTGTCGAAAGCAAGTGGGATTTGAAAATAACACACTAGACTGCAGGGCAACCTTAGAGACAAAGGTTGATGTATTAATAGGTTTACAGGATGACATATACTAGCACGACAGAGAATATCAAGAACATACTTGTGCTGACTTAGCATGAGTCCCATATTAGTAGGAGTGACCTCAACCCCCAAAAAATAATGGCATTACTCAAATCATGGAGTTTAAATTCTGAACTCAGTAAGGTAATCAGACGTTGAATCAATGCAGAGTTGTTATCAGTAAGGAAGATGTCATCAACATAGACAAGTAGATAGCAAATATCATGATTCATTGTTAAAAAAAAATAGAGAGGTATCAACCTTGGAAACCCAAAAACCAATAGTCAGAAGGAAGTCACTCAGGTGTGTGTACTAAGCCTGTAGAGCTTGTTTTAGACCATACAAAGACTTGTGAAGACGACAGACATGATGCGGTAGAGCAGAGTCTACAAAACTTATGGGTTGTGCCATGTAAACAACCTCTCTACATGAGCCATTTAGGAAGGCATTATGGACATCAAGTTGTTGAACCTGTCATCCTTTAGAGACGACAATAGTGAGAATTAATAGAACAGTAGTTGGTTTAACTATAAGACTGAAGATTTCTGAGTAATCAATGCCCTCATGAGTGAACCCTTGCGCAACCAAACGAGCTTTGTAGCGGTTAATAGCACCATCAGCTCGGCGTTTAATTTTGTATGCCCACCGACAACTAATCACATTCATTAAGGGATCAAATGGTACCAAGGACCAAGTACTATTGACATGTAAAGCTACAATTTCAGACTTAATGGCAATATGCCAGCACATAAAACGGTTAGCCTCCTTAAAATTAAGAGGCTCGAGAGTGGGAAGAGACATTATCCGTGGGACTGAAGGCTGTGATGAGGAAGCATAGACTAGTGGTGTTGACTGTCCTATCTAGGACGCAACACCATGTGGTGCTGGAGAAGCAAAGGACCTAACAGGGGATGTATGCCGTGGAAGAGAGTACCTGGAAAGATCAACATAGAGTTCCATACCTGGTGGAGACTGTGTAACAACCCCGATTTCCAACATCCTTTTTCGCGATACATTGAAAATTTCCAGGTAATTTTTTTTTATATACCGGTTCCACCAAATTTCTACCAAAATTTCGGCAGAGTCTCATTATCATTTTATTAATATTTCAAATTTATTTTGTCATGAATCCTTTACAATCAGTTAACGTATTATCAAAGAATGATTCCATATTTATTATTTGCTATCGATATTCCCACAATCACGAGGTAGTAGCTCATTTCCTTAGTTACCGACTTCTTGACAACTCAGTATCACTTCCTTAATTACCACACTTGTAGTGTGTATATATATATATATATATATATAGTTCATTCTATCTCAAGATACGCGATTCATTATACTTTTTATGCTTATAAAGTCTACTGAATCACAACTGCGCTCTGATACCAACTATAACAACCCCAATTTCCAACATCCTTTTTCGCGATACATTGGAAATTTTCAGGTATTTTTTTTTTATATACCGGTTCCACCAAATTTCTACCAAAATTTCTGCAGAGTCTCCCCTATACTAGGAGGTCCTAAGTTATCAACAAAATCATATTACACTTCCAGTTTTAATTCACATTCTGATCCAATCATCTTGGATCTCAACCCAACTCATCATCATCAACACAACACATGTTATTCAATAACGTCATATAATGTAATTCAAGTGAAAGATTTGATTTCAACTCTAAAAATGCATGGTTAAATAGGTACTTAAAGTTACAAACATTAGATTAAAATCATACATTCAAATTTACAGATTAATATTACATTTCAAGTTTTAGGAGATAATACTCTTAATTTACAAATAACTACATGGTCAAAAGCAAAAGGTACCTAAACCAATATCATTCCATACGCGACCCTGATGGACTTGAAAATAAAAATTAACGTGTACACATAAATATAAAAAGATAATAACAAACAATAACAATGATAGGTAATAATCTCCATAGAATTTCTTTTGAGACATAAAATTAGGTATAAACCTCTTTTACAACATGCATTTTCAATCTATTACCAATATCCATCTAATATCCTATCCCATTTGTTGAGAATAATTTCATCTTGGAAATCTCAACACAACTCAACGATTTTCGAACATCTTCTTATAAATCAATTCTCACTTTATACCAAGACATTCATCTCTTGGTATCATTAGCTTATCCTTTTATTTTGGTATAACTAATCAATATTTTCCCTTTTATTTCCTGGAAGATAATCGCCGACACTAATAAATCTCATTCGTATCACTAGTCTTCTAATATTGGGCTAGACTAATCAATTACATTCACGTACCGATATTAACACAACCGATTAGTATCATTAACTATTCTTATCTAAAGTATCAAATGTTATTCATATCTAGTTTACCATCAAAGTTACCGAAGTCAAGAACCATTGACATTATTAGCCTTTTTATCTGGAGTAGCTAATCACACCAGAAATGGTTGTCGATACCAATATGACCCATTGATATCATTAACTATTCTCGACTGAGAATAGTTAATCAACTTATCTTTTTCACTAAACTAGGAGTAACCATGCCGATGTTAGCAATCTTTACTAACATTATTAGTCACCCAATTTCTCGGGATCGACTAATCAATTTAAGAAATGTCAGCACCGATGAAACCTCATTGATACCATTAACAATCCAAACCCGAATTGCTAATCAATGTCACCCTAAATGCCGGTACCAATGAAACCTCATTGATATCATTAGCTATCCAAATCCGGATAACTAATCAATGTTACCCTAAATGCCTGTACCAATGAAACCTCATTGATACCATTAGCTATCCAAACCCGGATAGCTAATCAATGTCACTTGAAATTTCCATTTGTATCGATCCCTTTTATTTCTTTTCTTCTTCTTCTTCTTTTTTCTTTCTTTCTTCCTTTTTTTTAACGTCATATACATTATAACCATTGTTGCTAAGTATCATTCACACACAAACTTAGTTATCAACACTATGACCATAATAACATAATTAATTTGATACATAACAATGCACGCAAGTGATCACTCCTATTCTTTCAAACATTATCTTAACTAATAGAGGTATACCGTTGCACATAAGGTACTCTTATTCATTTCAATATCATCGAAGCAATAAAACAATAAATTCTGAAATTTATCAATAAGTTTACACAAATTAAAAAGATAAGGTGTGATACACCTGCTTCCTTCACATAAATTATTCAAACACATACACATTATCACTATACATATATAAATTGAGCATCGATAATTTAATCATAATATACCATTAATTTATCACCCTAAAATCAGTACACTTTATTTTTGTTATTACACATCTAACTCGACAGTCAGTACAGTAGCGCCACTAACTCTATTCAAGCTAGCTAGTCCACTATATTTTTCTCGACATAAACATTCATAATTACACAAGCACAAGTACATCTATAGAAAATACCATTTATTTAACTCTAACAAGTACTGTAAAAACAAAAGTTCGAGGTGTAAGACACCTATCTAATGCTTGAATTCGCGTAAAAGTCTCATGCTATTGAACAGATCTTGCAATCTCTCATGTATCATTAAAGATACATATCAAATGTGGCTCCTTCATAATTGGAAATTCCATTCTAAAATTCATTTAAATTTAAAATCGCATGACACATGCATTCATGTATTTATTTGTTTATTTCATTTCCTTTCATGACTTGTCTTTCCATGCTGAATATCTTTAAACATGACCTAACAATTTTATTTTTTATTTTTTTTATCTACTCAACCCATCATGTACAGACTTATTAACTTCACATCCTTACATTTATTCATACCATTGAAACCAATTCATTTCCTTATCAAACCAATTCTTGGCTGAAAAACCTTATTTTTTATTTATTTATTTATTTATTTTCATGATGAGTTTTTCAATTCTTTTTCATAAGTCCACTTTACTTCATCTTAAGTAAATTTAACAACATATTTTTCATCATAATTCCATGCATGCCTTAATTGAACCTTTTTCTCCCCTTTTATTATCCTTTTGGACAACCTTAAAATTCCACAAAAATGAAATTTTCCTCACATTAGTCTATTATTTCAAACATAACACAATTTATTTGGCATTCAACAAACCACAATCCCATAAAAATCCCCATAACATTAGGTCGAATAAACTCAAGTTCAAGATTTCTATTTTTGGTTGAATTCCATATTATGATGAGAATTTGGATCCTTTTAAAATTTTTCCAATTGACACTCTACCTAATTTTCTTTACACACATAAATGCATCCATACCTAATTTACATAGAAAATGAATCAAAGTCTTATCTCCTTATTTCTTCTTCATTTGGCCGAATGCCTTCATTCATGGTGAGGGATGATTCCCTTTTTAATTATTCCAAATAAACCTTTACCCATTCATTTCATATCTATTCTAACCTTATTCAACTCGAATTCCATAGCAATTAAAACAATTAAGCTCATCATCTCATTTCTATGGTCGAATCTTTGCATTAAATGGAGGATACAATTTTCTTCAAGTTTTCTTTCAATTACCACTAGACCCAATCCTTTTTAATGCCTAAAAACAAATATCCATTAAATCAACAAACTCAATGTCTCTTCATCCAAGTTTCAAAACTTCCCTTAACACATTTTACAACACAATTAATCTATAACAACAGTAATAACAAGAACATATTTTACCATTACATCTTACATAAACCCTACACCCACACAATTCTAATTTTATCAAAACATGTAATTATATCAAGCTTCCTAAATTTTTACTAAGACTAGCAATAGATTCAAAAAGCAATAGGTCATCCACCTCTGATTATTTGCTTGAACCCAACGGTTAGAATATAGATCATTGAGTTGTGTACAGTATATCTCAAAATCAGAATGATCCAACAGTTGGATCTCCATAAATCTGAATAAAACCGAACTAACCTGAAAATGGACGAGCTACTGTTCAACATGAACGACACCTTGCCAGAGAGAGAGATATTGGCATGATCTCCATCGTCCAGAATGAAGGAAACATCTAGGTGCACCACATATCCAAAAATAGGCATGATCCAATGGTGTAAGAGAGAGAAATTGGATGGCGACCAAAACTGCCCTACAGGTGTATTTCCTTTTGTTTTCCAGGAAACTTTCGATGATGATTTCTGTCAAACGGATTATGTGCCATCAAATCCCTCTGGTAAGTTAGTAGAGGAGTGTGAGAAGAACAATATATCCAAAAAGAAACATGAGCCAACGGTGGATTCTAGAGTTATGGCCACCGGAGCATTATTGGTTCCTCCAAATTCTGCATCTCTCTCTAGCCGAATTCTCTATTGTCTCTCACCCTTTTTTTTTTTGAACTGGTAGCCTTTTGCAGTTTTAAAGGTACATTTTCCCCTTTTACATTTATGTCCCTTATTTATGTATTTATGTATTTTATTTTATTTTTCATGTAAACTATTCAGTTTATTTCTGCTTAAATCGCTAGTCTTTACCAAACTACCATTGAGATGAGATCTTTCACTAAGGTAGGAAAACATATTAATAGACTTCATTCAAAATTTCATCTCGATCCGATGATTGGATTGAGAGCTCTGCTTTCTAATGTAAAATTGGTTAGTTCATGACTTTTCATCAACGATCCAAATTTTCTTGTTCAATCTTCACATAAAATAATATCAATTATCCTTCTAAACCTTTAAGGTCATTTTATTATTTTGAAATATATTCATTTTAAAATTTCTACCTTTATTTATTTATCAGGTATTATTATCGTTTCAAAGTAACATCACTGATTTTTTATTGATGCTTTCATCTTCAATCCTGCCATTTTCATTGAATTATCCTTTATTATAATGTATTATTTATTACCTCACTTATTTCTTAGAAATATTTTGTCATTTCTCTCATTGTTTTATCCATCAAAACACGTTACCAGTTTTTGTCTTTATGAATTCTAAAACAAAATTCATTTTATGGAGGTCATCCCCTCCATTATATATCATTTTCAGTCTTATGTTTACATGGCAGGTTATACATCTGCATATTTAAATTATAAATTTTCTAGGGTTTCACAGACTGAGTAGACGATCTGAGTGGAGAGGCAGAGCTGGATGGTTGTGTTGGAGAGACAACAACTAGGGGAGAAGCAAACACATACAATACCGGTGTTGCAGACCCTATACCTGCACAGTGATCAAGAGATATAAAGGCAGATGGTGGTAAGGGGTTAGAGGGTGCGGGTGGTGTGGCTGATGGGGTTGTGGTCGGAAAATGGTGAGGGAGGGGAGATGGGTGACAGTGGTAGGCAGATGGGTATGGTTGGTGGATGCAGGAATATTGGCAGACTCTAGAAGCAGAAAAGATTATTTATGAAATCGGACATGATAAGAGATGTAGATATTATTGGACGATAAATTGAGACAATAATATCCTAGATGAGATGAACTATATCCTATGAACATACATGGAGTGGAGTGATAGTCTAACTTATGAGCATTATAAGGTAGAAGAAAGGGAAAACATAGACACCTGAAAGTACATAAAAAGACATAATTAAGTGCCTGACGAAACAGACATTCAAAAGGAGATTTGTTGCGTAAAACAGGTGTTGGCATATGATTAATGAGGTAAACAAAGGTTTCAAAAGCATAAGTCCAAAATTTTAAAGGTGCCTTACAATGACCAAGAAGAGTAAGACTAGTTTCGACAATATAACGATGATGACGCTCAACAGTACCATTCTATTCATATGTATGTGGCCATATTAAGCGATGATGAATACCAATGATTAAAAAAATGAATTTAGTTTACGATATTCATTACCCCAGTTAGTTTGAACAGATTTGATTTTATAAGAGAACTGTTGTTCAACTAGGACTAGAAATTGATGAAACACATTGAAAACATCAGATTTGACGACAAGAGGATAAAACTAGATAAATTTTATATGCGCATTCACAAAAATAACAAAATCCATCTGAAGATAACATAGGAGCAGGGCCCTAAATATCACTAAAAACAAGTTCAAGAGCAGTAGACGATTTATGACCTGTAAGCCTTAAGGGCAAACGAAATGATTTTCCTAACGGACACGCTTGACATTGAAAATTTAAATGATGAGAAGTACATACGACCTTTTTATTTGATGTTAAGAGACTTAGAACATGGGAGCTTGTGTGATCGAGTCGACGATGCCAAACATCAACAGAAATGAATAGAAAAGCTTGGGGCATACATGCAGTAGAGGACTTAGAAAGGATATAGAGGCCATCTTTACTCTAACCAGAAAAAAGAACTGTTTTGGTTATGAGATCCTTGACATAGAAAAAAGAGGAGTGAAACTAAAAAAAGACAATTTTCTCGATAAAATTGTTGAACAAATAAGAGTCTTTTTTAATTTACGGAACATATAGGATATTAGACAAAGTAAAGGTTTGTTTTGGAGTATGCAAAATATTATGAGCTGTATTAGATATAATAAGTCCCTTACTATCACCAACATACAATTGATCATTACTGAGATACGGTTTTACATGAGTCATACCAACGATGTCTGGAGTAACATGTTGATTCGCACCTGTGTCAGGAAACCAAATGACAGAATTTGATGTTGAAGCATCACTAAATGAGAGGTTGGCTGAGGTTTGATTCCCATGATGCATAAGCTGAGAACATTACTGTGTAGAGTGTCCAAAGGTGTTGAAAAGTTGGCATCTAATCTATCATGGCCACTGGTTCTGCCCTGCTAGTTTCTGCTGCTGCCAGTTGTTATCAGAGTTACGGGTATTCTGCCAAAAGGAGCCCCCACTATTTCCACGGTAGGACTGACCATTATATTGGTTATAGTTGTTGCGAGAATGTCCTCTCCAGTCTCTTCTTCCCCTGCTCCGATGAGAAGAGGAGCTACTGCCACTAAATCCAACAAATGTACGATGTGTAGCATAGGCAAAGGGAGGCTGCAAAGGTGTGGGCAGCAGTGGTGCAGTAGTCAAAATGGATTAAAGAGAGCTCCCGTGTAAAAACTCATGTGTAGACAGGTGACTATGGAGTTCAGAGTACGCAAGAAGCTCAACTTTAGTCGACAGACTTGTAACGAAATCTCGAAATTCACCATGAAGGCCCCGAAAAACATAGAGGTTGAAATCAATAAGGGAGATCGGTCTGCCCATTGCAGCTAGTTTGTCAAATAATCCCTTAGCTTTCTGCATGTAGAGAGTGACAGTATCATCACCTTGATAAAGGTCCTGAAGAGAGCCATGTAATTGCATAATCCTAGAGTTGGATGGAGAAGCAAGAGCATGTTCTAAGCTACCTCAAACACTAGCCAAAGTTGGGTAGTCGACCACAAAGTGAAGAACATCAATGGAGAGGGATGATAGTAAAGCACTGAGGATGAGTTGGTCTTGCTATTTTCATGTTAGAAACACCTGGGAAGGACCAACACTAAAGTTGGCAGAGGCGGCAAAGGAGTTACTGGATAGGTCAAGCGGAGAGGGGCATGAATGGGACCCATCGACAAACGAGAAAGCCCCTTGGGCAATTAGATATGGCTTCATCTACATATGCCAAAACAAATAATTAGAGTTGGTGAGTTTTAGGTTGATTACCTGTTGTGTGTTTGAGAGGGTAATAATAGTTGTTGTTGCAGCAGAAGGTAGCATGACTACGTTGATGTTTGGAGAAGATGCGCTGTCATTGGTGATGGGAGAAGAGGAGTTGACATTGATGCCAGCTGCAGCAACAACCGAAGGATCCATATTGCAAAAGATGAGTAGAGCACTTAATTTTCTAAGCAGAAAGCAGATAGACGATAAAAGTGCAGAGAAATAGATAGGAGACAGATTTGCAGAGAAATCATTGTAGAGCAGAAGAAGCAGTAGCACATTCAAATAAGCAAAAGAAATCATTTCAGAATAGCAGAAGTAGTAGCAAAATTAAATTTCTCAATCAAGAGCAGACCTCAACAGACGCATACAAGCATAAGGCAGAGGCTGCAAGTTAAGTCGGTTGAAAAAGCAGGAGAAGGGAAAAGCAAATTGTAATTAATTAAGCTGCAACACCAATGCATTCTAGGCTGTTGTTTGAAGGGGACGGTGAAGGAGAAGAAGATGTAAGTATGTTTAGATAAAGTGGCTCTGATATCAAGTTCAAACAAGGTTTGTGATAATTCAAGTAGCCACCTCTGCTATTTATATGATTAGGACAATATATATGTTACGGTATAACATATTATGTATGATAAGTTAATACATCAATAATATAATATTTCTTATTCTGCAACATATTTCATAATACATATGTTAGTGATACTTGTTATTGATACTAGTGAATAGGCGAGTGAAGAAAAATGATGAAGTTTTGTGTGCTGATAATCGTAGTACAGCTTGGTATAAATTTGTGGTTTTTCGGCGAGGCAAAGTAATGCAGTGAGGCTAGAGCTTATCCGACAAACTTTTCGTTTCATTACATTATTTTCCTTTGATTGTTTGATAATGAATGTTCTTTTTGTGGAAAATGCTAAACTGTGCGCAACAACACACACACACACACAGAACATAAAAAACTCCCAGTGTACTGACGTGAACATTCAACAATAAGAAATTGGATAAACAGACAACAAAATTAACTAATAGGCCCTGGTATTCAGAAGACCAACTATGGCTTATGCATTGTATGTGGTATTAGTCTCATCCCCTCATAAGCCCATTCAATACGAGCCTCTTAGACAATATTTTTTTGGGCTATAAATAGCAACCTGCTAGTCGACGAGGAGGACCCAGAAACAAAGTCTGTAAATACTCATTAGGGGATGAATGTCTCTCTAATAATTATGGGCTTGGAAGCTTCTCGTGTGAAGACTTTGATAATCTTAATAAAATGAGTTAACCACGGCCATTATTTTCATAATGATGACTTGATAACAATTTCTATGTTTATAGAATCTAAATCCCACGATCTTGATATCCCTTTAGCAAATGATCAATAGCTTCATGATTAGCCTCGCTAATCTAACCATAACGAGTCGAAGTATTTATGCTTTTTATTACTGAAACTTGAAAGGTCGAGATTCATGGGAATGAGTCAAGGTGATTCTAATTATCATGATAGCATCTTGCAAGATCACCAAAATGTTTCAAAGATCTGTGGGAATTAACTAAGCTCTAAAAGTGTCATGATAGCAAGTTGAAAAAGAAGAGCAAATGTGTGGAAGTGATAAAGAAATTTAAAAGTTTTTTCAAGGTGGGGTGGTATCAAGACTCAAGAGTGACTGTCCTTGAAAATATATCTTTTTTTCACTTTAATTAATTGATGCCTGCTAGGAATACAATACATCTGGCCACCCATAGAACCAAAAAAAAAATATTTATACTTTTCTTTGTTTTTTGAGCTATAATCTCTACTATTGACCTTCTATATTCTTCTTCCCATGGCCGTAGCTCTTCTTAAAACATGTTCTTTTCTTGTTTTAATGTAAGAAGATTCAGGCTAGAACTTTATATCGATGCTTTCTTTATATTAATTTCTTGGCTCCAGCAAATCAAATATCAATTAATATACTCTTTACTATACTCATCCTCCTCTCGTGAACGGTTCTGGATTTTTTGTACTGTGCTGGGAAAATTAATAGGAATGGCCCTAACATTTAACACATTTTTGAAGACTTGATAATATCACATGAAACACCGTTGACGATCATGGAATGAAGGTGAAGATTATTTAAATGCAGCAGCTTCCATAGTCCATGGCGTTTGAGGCTCCATAACCGAGGTAAAACACATAAAAATCTAATTTATTTCAGAAAAAAAACTGAAAATATAAAAAAACTTCGATTGCAGGGCTCCTGCCCTTGCCAGCCACCCTAATTCCGCCTATGCTTGGTTGGCATTGAACATGATATATTAGACGTCATAGAAATTGTTGTTCCTCTAGAAATAAGACATGGCAATTTTATTTTTGAGTTCAAGGAAAAACAATCTTGGATTATTATATAATAAGAGAAAGTCCTTTCATTTTTAAATCCCCACTCTACGGACACTTTTCACATGTTATTGTCCTGCGCAATAGGGTTTTCTTTTTATTTTTTCCTCTTTTTTGATAGTTTATGTAAGTGACAATTGGAACATGGCCTCTTAGTAATTTTATTTCATGTTCATGAAGAGGAGGTGGAGGAACCGTACGGACTCGTATTAAATTAGAGGTTCTTTACAGATGGAAAGTGAAAGGTTATGTGTGTGTATATATATATATATATATATATATATATAAGAAAATGGAAACAATTCTAAAATAAAGAGTGAAAAAAAAAGGAAGCAAGAATTCTTGTCGTGACCAAAGCAGAAAGGAAAAGATACAATTGGGCTAGCTGTTTGTCACTCCTTGGAAAGTTAAAAAAAACAAAACTATATAATTAGTGCCTTCACTAGATTAGTGTCAGCTATGCATCACGGTCAAAGTGAATTTTTTTAATATAAAAAAATATTTAAATAATGCCAATATTTTTAAAGAAATAAAAAAAATTAAAAACATGACTTATTTACTTAATTAAGTTTAATAAAATTAATTAATTTAATAATATGATTAAAAAAGAAGAATTGATTGTAAATAAAACAGAAAAAATAGCAATAATTAACTATAAAATATAAGTTATCAAAATAAAAATAAAAAACTGGTTGGAGATTTATCGTTGTTCCACCATGGACACTACCCTACCACTAGAAAAAATACTCACTATAAAAAGTTGCATGCCAATACTAAAAGAGGTTGCACACATCGTCGGAGTAATGACCTAGAAAGCAAATCAGAAAAAATATCATGAAATGAACATCTCATATTTATATTTAACCAGTTAATTTAATTTAATTTAGCTTAATTAAAGAAAAATTATTTTAAAAAAGCTAAATTTAACAAAGAACGACAACAAAAATAACCTAGGTCATTTTCAAAATTAGTGAAAAATTCTATAGAAAGCAAAAAAACAAAAAAAAAGTAACAGGGCTCAATCTCCAATTAGAAAAATATTGAAGGATGAAACTGAAAAAACTTAAGTTTAAAAAAAAGAGGAAAAATAAAACAAAGCAACCCCGAACGAATCTTATAAATTTGAGTTGATCTCTCAAACTCGTAATCTGTAAAATCTAGGCCTGGGTTCAACTAAAATGCTCATTTCACAACCAATTTAATATTAAATGATTAAATTGAAAAAGATATTTAAATCTAAAAACTTTGACAAAATAAAACAAATAGCAATCAAAAGAATAAGAACCAAATTTGAAATAAAAATAAAATAAAACTAATTATTAAGGTATGAAATTGAAAAATAAATTTAATTAAGAACAAGATTCAAAATAAAATAAATATCAATTAAAAGAATGAGGACCAAATTTGACATATGAAAAAATTGAAAGGAGGATGAAATTGAAACAAACTCCCAATTTTATAAATAATTTCACATAAAATAAATAGCAATCAAAAGAATAAAAATCAAATTCGAAAAGAAACAATTGAAGGGCTGCTCCTAATTTTATAAATAATTTCACATAAAATAAATAGTAAGTAAAAGAATAAGAACCAAATTCAAAGGGAAACAATTGAAGGGTTGCTTTGAAATTTTAAAGGGTCAAACTTGAAAACTGAAAAGAAGAGAGAAACTAAGGGGAAAAAAGAGAAGAAAAGGTTATTGGCACCAAACCAAAGATTTGTTGCCACACATGTTTTGCAGTGACGGGGTCACTAAGACAATTCGAACGTCAACCTTGAAGCTGACATTTTACTATGATTTTTATTATTTTTAAATTGAAAAATCTAAACAATCCTTAGATGCCTATTCAATATTTTTTGCTCCCAATGGTGACTTAGTTATTTAATTATGTTAAAAAGTGTGAAAAGACCATGTTATCCTTAACTATCAAGCTAAATGTTTTTGGCGAGAATGACAAAATAGTCATTTTACTATTACAATCTAGAGTGCAAATAAGTCTAGAACTACAATATTTGAGCACCGTTCAGAATAGTTTTTTGTTTTATTTTTTTCTTAATTATTGTAGAGCTCATATATAATTTATGCAAATTCAATTTCTTTTTTATAATCAATGTCTAACTAGGGTTTTAAGCCTGGACTATTGTTTAGGGTTCTCCAAAGTTCTAAACCTTAATAGAATAATATTTAGTGAATGGCCAATTGATAAAAAAAAATCTCAAAAGAATTTTTTTTTTTAAAAAAAAAAACTCTTATGTTTTAGACTACTGGATTTTGAACCTAAAATCTTCATATTGTAATCCCGTAGAAGAAGTTTAAGCACAATCTTTAATATTCATGCTTTGAGAGAACATGTGATCTTATTCTAGTGAACAGAACCATTCAATCAAGTTTATAGATACTAGATTTAAAATCAAACCATGTGGGAGTTGTTTTAATGTAACTTAATCAATCTAGAAATTCCAAAGGTAACTTGAACAACCGTTAAAAAACATGGTTTGACTTCAAAAAAATCAAGATGAACACTTTTTATTAATATTGTGATAGCGACATATTTGATCGATTCAGGTTTCACAACTTAACCCGCCAAATCCACAATTAAGGTGATGGACTCCACTGATGATGCGATCCTGGTTATGACACCAAGGATCCATTAGGAGTGTCTATTTGTTCTATTCTAAGGCTTAAAACAAAGTAGATCCAGAGGAGTTCAATGAGCTAAGTCAAGAGGTTTGGATTAAAAAATATTCAAATCTATTAGTTTGGACCTTTTTATACTTTTAAGGTCATATATGAACCTATAAGAGGAGTTTAGATGCGATTTCAATTCTATTAGAAACTAGACATCTGTATCTTTTCAAAGATATATGGTAGGTCTGCAAGCATAGTGCGAGAAAGGACAACGTGTTCAAAGTGTGAGAACAGAAAATACACTATTTTCTTAAGAGTTATGGATTTCATTCACAACAAGGAATCTTTAATGCTATCATAAACTTATATTACAACCTTTTGGTCACTTATTTTACAAGGATTTCATATCAAATAAGAAGAATTAATTGGTTAGAAATTAATTATTTTTTTACAAGCCATTAGACTTTTGTTCACTAAGAATTCTTCAACAATTATTTATCTAGTGTATTTTCACTATTATATGGGCAAAAGGTGAAAAATAATTTTATACTATTATTTTATTTATTTTTAAACCTTATTTTAATTAGTTTAGGCTTTATTTAAATTGGTTGCATGCTTGACCTTTTAGTGTTTAAGTTTTATATTTTAGAGTATAAATACTCTTTGTAAGTACAAAATTTTAAGACTTGATAATAATGTTGCCACCCAATTTATTCAATTTGTGTGACAGATATTCTTGCATCTTTGATTCTCTAACGAACTAAATTGACTTATAAAAAAATGAATTGGCTTCATGATATCTTTCTTATACTTCTCATTCGTAAATTGATATTTATAGGGTACGGGCTCTTATTCCAATAGTGATGGTGTCTTGGAAAATATTTTCATTATGTCACACTCTTAGTAGACATGTTTTGGCTTTCTGGAATTCGTTGTCAATCTTATTGTGAGTTGTGTGATGTGATCATGAGGTTCACATTTGTTGGTATCAGAACTATACTCCAAAATGAAGTCATATCTTTCTAAAATTTTTGTTTTCTTGTGTTCCATAAGTTTAGTTGTGTTTTGCAATCTCTTTCTTCTCTTTGTGTTTTCAGCATCTTAGTACCAAAAAAGTTTTTTTTTATTATTTTGTTACTGTCCCTAAACATATTAGTAACATAAAATGTCAAAAAATAAAAGAATAGATGTTATTCAATTTTGTCGTGAAAACACAAACAATAATGAAACTAAATCAAAAGATCTTTAACTCACTTTAAAATTGATATATTGGTTATTTGGGGTGAAATTGCACTATAAATTTGAGCTTTTTTTATATATCTTTTGATTGGAGTTTTAATTTTGAGTTAAATTCTACTGCAAACTAATCATACATGGGTTTTCAATACCTAGGAATAAGAAAAAAATCTATAAATTGAGATATGTTATTTTTTGGGTACAGGCACATATCAAATTTAAGGTTGTTACAAAATTGTTTCAATTTTGGTGCTTAAAATTGCATAACAAGTCATATTTGTATCAAGTTACAAAAACATGTTTACTACTATTTGTTTCAACCTTTTCAATTTATTTCTGCTATATTTGGGTTATTTAAAAGTCAAATAAGTATTTTCATTAACTTTTGCTTCTGCTTTATTTTGAGTTTTTGTATCGTATATATTTCGTATGAATTCACTTTGCTAATCATGAAATTGTAGTTTTGTTTTGCTTGTTTTTAGTATCTTATTGATTCTTGAATTACTTTATATATATTTGGATTGTGTTATGATAGCCATTGACTTTGGTTCATTGATTTTCAATTTTGAAAGAATGCAAGAAGACGACCTAAGAGGTAATAGGTGTGGTGAAAAAAATTGAGTGAAAAGCCTTGAATTATGTGAAACATAGTTTTGAGGTATATAGTTTTCTTGCTACTCATTAATTTTTGCAGATTCAAAGATATATGAAAATAACAAGTTCGTAAAACCAAAAATAGATAACACCTTTCAGATACAAGCTTTCACTAACAACTTGAGCTTCCAACTAAGGTGACGAAGGATTTGAAAGATGAGATGACTTTGATAATACATCAAAATTATGCGACGAATGTATTGAGAATGAAGGTGGTTGATTAGTGAGGAAACCTTATCCAAAGAGTCGTATGGAATGTTAACACTAACAACTTTGATTCTTTTATTTCTAATGTTGCTATATCTTTGTTATAGGATTTTAAGGATGATGTATGACAATCAAATTAGGATTCGAGTTTAAATTGTCCTATTGTGCAGCTTTATGCAAACAAGCATAATGTTTGGTCTGACTGTCCTATGAAAATTTTTCCAGAAGTTTTCAGAGATCTATTTTTATCTTGTGTTAAAATTCCAAGATGATCGGAATTTTGCAAGGTTTTCGTATAAAGGGTCGAAGTTGTCGTCCAAATTCTGCTATGTATTTCCTGATGAGATCCATAATGATTTTCCATGAATAAAAGGTGCAATCAAGACATCCTATCCCTAGACTTGATAATATTCTTAATGAGTTGCATGAATCTTATTTGTTTAGTAAGATTGATTTGAAAATTAGTTATCATCAAAATGCAGATTGTTTGAATGACTAATCATGTTGTTTAGTCTTACTATTGCATACAATAATTTAATAAAATTGATGAATCATTTATTGTATGCATTCATATGTAACTTTGTTGTTGATTACTTTAATTATATTCATAGAAAAAATCTAGGTGAGCATATTAAGCATTTATAATTTTTGTCAAAAGAAATTGTTATGTGCTAATCTATTAAATTGGAAAAAAAATATTCACCGTTTAAAATAGCTTATGGTTTAACTCTACTAGATTTATTTTCTTTACTTGTTGATGAAAGAGTTAGACTTGATGACAATAGAAAAGAACAAGTGATGAAAGCATTGTTTAAGAAGGTAAGACAACATGTTAAGAAAAAAGAATGAGAAGTACGCATTTCAAGCAAACAAAAGATGAAAAAGAGTTATAACAAGGAGATTGTGTTTGGGTGCATATTCAAAAATAAAGGTTTCCTAGACATAAAAAATCAAAGTTAATGCTTAGATGAGATTATTCATTCAGATTCCTTAAAAGAGTTAATGCTTTCAAAGTAGATTTATAAGATGAGTATAATGTTAATGCTATATTCAAAGTTTCTAACCTTTTTTTGTTTGATGTAGGTGATGATCTGAGGTAAAATTCTTTAGAGGAGAGAGGGAATGATGCAATCCTAGTTATGATATTAAAGGATTCATTAGGAGTGTCTATTGAGTCTATTTTAAGGCTTAGATTGAAATAGATCCAAGGGGAGTTCATGGGCTAAGTCAAGAGGCTTGGGTTAAAAAGGTTCAAATCTGTTAGTCTAGACCTTTGTCTACTTTTTGGGTCTTAGATGAAACTAAAAGAAGAGTTTTAATGTGATTTTAATAGTATTGGAAACTAGACATCTGTACCTTTCCAATGAAATATGGTAATCCTATTAATTCATCCGGACGAGAAAGAACGACATGTTTCAATTTGGATCTAAAATCGGCTAGAAAAGTGCGAAAATGGAAAAGACATTGTTTCCTTAAGAGTTTATGAATTTCATTCACTACAAGGAGTTCTCAATGCTATTGGGAACTTATGTGGCAACCTTTGGGTCACTTGTTTTACAAGGATTCCAAATCAAATAAGAAGAATTAATTGTTTAGAAATTAATTCTTATTTTACAAGGTATTAGATTTTTGTTTAGTAAGAATTCTTCAACAATTATTTATCTTGAGTATATCTCACTATTATATGCGGAAAAAGGTGAAAAATAATTTTAGACTATTGTTTTATTTATTTTTATTATTTTTAAACCTTATTTTAATTAGTTTGAGTTTTATTTAAATTGGTTGCATGTTTGATCCATTAGTGTTAAGGTTTTATTTTCAAGAGTATAAATACTCTTTTCAAGCACAAAATATTAAGACTTGATAATAATATTGCTGCCAAATTTATTCAGCTTGTGTGAGAGAGATTCTCGCATTCTTTGGTTTTCTAACGAACTAAATTGACTTATCAAAAATTAATTGGCTCCGTAATGTCTTTCTTATACTTCTTGTTCTTGAATTGGTATTTATAGGGTGGGGGTTCTTATTCCAATACTGTTGGTGTCTTGGGACAAGTTTTAATTGTGTCACACTCCTATTGACATGTTTTGGCTTTCCAAGATTCTTTGTAAATCTTGTTGTGAGTTGCGTAAACATTTGATCATGAGGTTCACATCAACTGAGTTTAAAAACTTTGTTTTTTAACTATCTTTTACTTCATTATACGATAACAAAAATAGTTGCTAGTAAAATCGAGCATAAACCAAATATTGGGATGTTTATTTGAAATTATGATAACTTTATAGAAAGCAAATCTAAAAAATTTATGAAGATAAATTCAAAATCAAGCAAATGTTAAAGTATGAAATTAAAAAAACAACCAATGAAAATGAGAGAGGAAAAAAAGGATATGAATGAAAAACAAAAACAAAAAGCCACCTCCTTTGATGTTCATACTAGTATATTGGCTCGCGCTTCGTCGCGAGTTGGATCATTTTTTTTAATGTAAAAAATATTATGAGCATGAAATTTTTTTTAATAGTATTACTAAAACTGGCCAAATGAGTTAATTTTGAAACCCTTCGACTCAACTTTTTATCTAAGTGAAGTTTTTAATTAAACCATATGAGATCTAACTTGATTTAAATTGATCAATTTCATAAGTCCAAATGCAACCTTGATGATCGATAAAAACATGACTTAGCTTTTAAAAAAACTTTAAGATAATAATTTTTTAAAAGAATATTGAGATAATGATCGACCTCACCCCTCTGCGACTCGGGTCATGAACTCTATTAGGTTTAATAACTTTTTTTATATAATTGTTTTATGTAATTATATGATAAAAATATATTCTCATAAAATTGAGCACCAACCTAAAAATAGACACTTATCCCTAGAAAGCAAACAAAAATCAGTAATGCAGTTCATTTCTCAACCAATTTAATATTAAATGATGAAATTAAAAAAGAATAAATTACAAACAATTAAAAGACCAAAAACAAAAAAACATATCCTATCGGTGGGTAAATTCGTCAGACATGTGAATCAGGTAAGCTGGTCTAGTACATCAAACCTGTGAACTGGGTTATGAACTCCACTAAGATTATAATTTTTTTAATCTATTTTTTATTTAACTATATGATAATAAAAATAGATGATTATGAAATCAAACACTAACTCAATACCGAGATTTTTTTTAGATCACGATAATCTTATAAAAAGCAAAATGAAAGTAATTGTGAAACTGAATTCTCAATTAACCCAATATCCAAGGATAATTTTTTTTAAAAAAAAAAGTTAAACTTCTTAGACCCGCAAACCAAGTTAATCAGTCAAACCTGTGAATAGGTCCATAGATGTTATAAAATTTAATAATATAGCTTTTTCTCGAAACTATTTTTTTTTAACTATATGTGAAAAAAATAGACAATAAAAAAGTTAAGTTCAATTAAAAAAAAGACACACCACCGAACTCGTAAACTAGGGCAACCCGGGTTATTCTAGCAAACTCACAAACCATGTTAACCTTATAGAAAGGTAAAATAAAAAGAAACAAATTATAAAACCAAATTCTCAACTATTCTGATATTAAAAAATGAAATCGACAAAAAAAAATTTGAAAAAAAAATCATAACAAAAATTCAAAACATAAAAAAGAAAGAAAGAAAGCAAAACATTGTGGATTACTATTGTCATTCACAGTACAATATATATATGAGTAAACAATGGTTTCCTCACCCTTTAATTTTTGTTACTTTATAAAGTTTGATAACATGACTTTTCTCTAAAACTATTTTTCTAACTATATGAGAAAAAAATATATTATAAAAAAGTTAAGTTCAATTAAAAAAAACCAAAGACAACCCACCAAACTCGTAAACCGAGGCAACCTGGGTTACCTTGGCAAATTTTGTAAACCATGCTAACCTTATATAAAGGCAAAATAAAAAGAAGCAAATTACGAAACTAAATTCTCAACAATCTTAATTTTAAAAGATAAAATCAACAAAAATTCAAAAAGAAAAAAAGAAAAGAAAAAAGAGAAAGAAAGCAAAACACTATGGATTACTATTGTAATCCACAGTGTAGAGGGTGTTGGTTGAACAGTGGCTTCCCCCACATCCTTTAATTTTTGTTACTTCATAAAGTTTAATAACATTGTTCTTTTTTAAAACTATTATTTTTTTAGCAATATGAGAAAACAAAATAGACTATAAAAAAGTCAAGTTCAATTAAAAAAAACACACCACATCCATAAACTTGGGCAACTTCGGTTATCTTGACAAACCTGCAAACCACGCTAACCTCATAGAAAGATAAAATAAAAAGAAAAAAATTACAAATCTAAATTCTCAACCATCTCAATATTAAAAAAATAAAATCAATAAATACAATTTTGAAAAAAATCATAACAAAAAAAACTAAGTGTAAAAAAAAAAACAATGTGGGGAAACGTTATAGCAATTCACAATGTTTTATGAGGAAAGTTACAGTGTTTTCCCCACATCATTAAAAAAAAACACATTACATCCATAAACTGGGGTAAACTGGATTACCTCGACAAACCCGTAAATCACGCTAACTTCATAGAAAGACAAGATAAAAGAAAAATAAATTACAAAACTAAATTCTCAACCATCCTAATATTAAAAAATAAAATCGACAAAAATAATTTAAAAAAAAATCATAAGAAAACCATGTGTTAAAAAAAAAAACACAATGTGGAGAAACACTATAGCAATCCACAATATTATGTGAGGAAAGTTATAGTGCATTTTGAAAAAAATCAAACAAATAAAAATTTGTGTAAAACAAAAACAATGTGAGGAAATACTGTAGCAATCCATAGTATTTTGTGAGGAAAGTTACAATGCTTTCCTCATATCATTAAAAAAAAAAAAAAACACACCAAATTCAGAAACTAGGGCAACTTGGATTACCTTGATAAACCAGCAAACTACGCTAACCTCGTAGATAGACAAAATAAAAGGAAAAAAAATATATATAACTAAATTTTTAACCATCTCAATATTAAAAATAAAATTGACAAAAATAATTTTAAAAAAAAATCATTAAAAAAACCATGTATAAAAAAAAACAATATAAAAAAACATTATAGTAATTTACAGTATTTTATAAGAAAAAATACAATACTTTTCCATGTTATTTATCTTTTCTTATAATAAACCGGGTTGGAGTTGTTTTGTAGCCAATCAATTAACTCGAATACTATTACAACCGGTGGATGAAATTGATTGCAACAAAGACCGAAGGAGAAATTAACAACTTTAGCTTGCTAATTATTATCATAAGATATAATCCATGAATAATATATATGTATGCATATTAATAATTAAACTCACAGAATTTATAAATTTTCATTATTTTATTTAGAAAAAAAAAACTAGAATGAGTAAGGAAGATTCCCATTATCCAAAATGAAAAAACAGGATGAGCGGCCAGCTTGTTTTTTTTCTTTAGGCTTTTGAGCTCTAAGTTGATAATCAAATAATTAATAACAGTCAATGAATATTTGGAAAAAAAATAAAAGTAAAAAAAGAGAGAGACTAGTAGGCCTATTCTTCTGTTTAATACAGCACAAACATTATAGTATAAGTTTAATACAGCATCAATGATTTGAGGTGTCACCAACCTAAAGAAAGTCTCATCTTTGGAAGCCATGTTCAGTGGACCAAGACTGCCTGGATAAAGAGACAGAAGAAAATGTTCGTGCAATTCCTTGGGCTGCAGAACTGATAAGATTGCATGCCACCACATTAACCCATGCTACGCACAACTCTGGCAATTGCGAAAATCTTACAGTAATTTTTGTGTTGTTTCCAAGTTCTACAATGCTGCCTCCATTTCTATGCTTGCTTCCAAATTTTATTTGTTTGTCATTATCTCGGGATCTCGGGAGACATGAAAATATTGTTTTTAAGATGTTTATTTATATTGAATATAGACAAATAAAAATAAGTTCTTTAAGTTTGCTTTGCCACTAAAAATTAAAGAAGATAAAACAAATTAATAAAAGAAAATATGTTTTTTTGTTATTGTATATACATTTTCTATATAGTGATATGTCTTTTAATATTATAACTGTTAATAAAACTATATAATTATTAATAAAATAGTTATATTTTAAATTAAATAAATAGTTGTTATTCAATTTTTTCACAGTAGTCATAAATATTAAAACTAATTACAAAAATTAAAGAAATTAATTCAAAAACAAATTAATCTCATCGAGATATCAAGTGTAAGTGTCATCTTTTGATATTATAAATACCATATAATAGCATTAAAAAACCCACTAGATGAGCTACTTCACCGTGACTTTCACTTTATTTATTACATAATAAAAACTTATATTTGTAAACACTTAAAAGAGAGTTTCTTTTCGACACAGGATATATATCTTTTTCATTTTTATTCGTTTACAAAATCCACCAAAAGAAAGCATAAACAGATTGGTTAAAAAAGAAAAGAAACTAGCCATTCTGAGCTGGAGCTCCTGCTTGGTAAATTTAAAGATGCAAAAAAACTACAGGGAAGATCTTATCGTGAAAGAAGTGCTCATTACTCCCATGATAAACTTATCGTGGACCACAGCTGGGTTTAGGAATAATCTCTAGGCCTACATAATACATAAGACAACAAAACAAGATTACAATATCCAACCTCCTCGAGATCACCAAATCTAGCAGCAAGCTAATAGATACATCATAGCACAGAAACTAGTCATGCGTCTCCTCATCATAAAGGCCTCGTAAATCAAACTTTTTAGGCTATGATACTATTCACTAATCCCCGCTCACTTCAAACAACTCCTACACACCATTTTTCTAGGAAGATGATTGTATATTTGATAAATAAATACTGTATTTTTATTCTGTACATGTGAAAATAAAGTTAAGAGGTGCGGATATCGGATTTTTAACAAGATTTTTAACTAATGATCTTGATATCGGATTGAATGGCAGTGGTAGGAGTGATTATTGAAGAAGGGTCATTCTGCATAAATAGGATAGTGGGATTGGATATAATATCCTCCTAGCTAGCATACAGCCAGATCTCCCAGGTTTCCACAGCCCCACCATTCTTTTTCTTGCTTTTTTTTTCTCTAACCCCGAGAAGTAGCTTTACCCTTTATTCATCACACACTCTTCAACACCCTCTAAAAGAGGCAGACTCAGACCACCCTCTACTCCACACCATCTTTTCTCTCTAACACCAATGTCCCTAAACAACATTACTTTCCTCTTGTTACTGGCTCTCTTTCCTCTTCTCCTTCCGGGTTTGCCCAACCCGGACACGGCGACAATTCAACCATTTAAACCGAACCCATCACCACCAGCAATAATCCCTGCATTCCCTGAACAATCCAACCTTGCTGGTTGCCCATTAGACCTTCCCAATGAGCTCTTTCATGGCATTAACTCAGCCTGTGGCAGTGGCTCCTCTGCAACTGGGCACCTCCGCAGGACTCGTTGCTGTCCTGTTCTTGCAGCTTGGCTTTACTCTGCTTACTCTGCCACCGCGCTTAGCAGAGCTAACAAAGTAATCCCAGCTACAGATACAGGTCGTTCACCATCGTATGACATGCCTTTGCTTCCTGATGATTCTGAGACTTGTGTTGATGGGCTCTCAAAAGGGTTGAAAGAGAAAGGCATAGAATTGTTTAAGCCTAATGAGACTTGTGATGTTGTGTATTGTTATTGTGGTATCAGACTGCATCCTTTGAGTTGTCCTGAAGCTTTTTCTTTGAACCAAAAGGGAAAGCTTGTTGGTGACAAGAGAGTTGAGAAATTAGAAAGAAATTGCTTGAGTAATAGCAATAATGTGAATGGATTTCCTGGTCTCGGTGGCTGCTCTAAGTGCTTAAACAGTCTTTATCTGGTAAGTAAAAAAAAAACTCGTTCCTTTGTTAATTCTTATTATTATGTTTTACTTGTTTCTTGAATTCTCTGGTTTGTCCTTAAATGGTTGTTGTCAAAGAATGAAGATCAAGAAGTTGATAGGGATTGTCCGTGTGTTCATTTTTTGTTTACTTTATCTACATTAATGGACTGAGAAGAAGCAAGTGAAACTTACTGTCATTGAGAAATCTAAGAGGAGAATATATATAAAAAATAAACATTGCGAGCCATTGGAGGGTTTAGAAAGTTTCTATTGGTGAAGATTTGAGACAATTGTTGACAAAGGAGTAGTCTCTTTCACTGGCTGGAGTGCGAGTAATTGTTAAAGAGTTCATTCATTAGGCAGTTTCCTGTAAGTTTCACCGTTTTCGTTGCTGTTGAGTGTTGCTAGCAAAGAACTGGTGTTGTTTGATATTAGAAATTTGTTTTTTTCTCAATGTATACTCACAATGGTAATATGCAGTTAGATGGAAGACATTCAATTATCAGTGATTTTCTCTCTATTTTTCTATGAAACTTTCTTTAGCAATGCTTGATTCACTCTTGAAATTTCCCCCACAATTACTCTTGAAAGTTATTTATTTTCCCTCTTTTTTATTTGGTTTACTTTCCTTATTGTAAGTTGGTTAGATTCTCTTACATCGTTTGGAAGGTTGCTGGTGACAAAAGACAGGACTGTAGCTTACAGTAGATTTTGGTTAGAAGTTGCACCAAATAATTAGTAGTTTAAACTTCAAGCATCAAAACATGTACTTCTCAAATCGCAAGTAATTTCTTATTTGCCTTATCTAATTGATAATCATTTGGTGCAGCTTAACAACAAGAAGGCTTTAAATTCAAGCAAATCAGAGGATAGGACCACAAAAATGCACAACAAGGATTGCCAGCTGATGGGTCTCACATGGCTACTTGCGAAGAATCGCACGGCTTACATCCACACAGTTACTGCAGTCTTACGAGCTATGATGATGAGCGTAGACGGTTCTGATCCAAGGTCGTGCACCCTTAGCAGTGATGGAATGCCTCTAGCCGTTGATTCTTCCGAAATCACCAACAATTCTTTCTCAATCTCCCATCAAGCTCCCATCTACGTAACCATTGCTGTAATTTGCTTGTTAAGTCTTCTACATCTTGTACCATCCGCCATTTTTTAGACCACTGCATAGCTTCTTCAGCTTAGTGAATCTGTAGCTGTGACATAGTATGATGTGTTGATCTCTGCTGTTTTTGTGTTATGCAATGCCCTTAAGCGCTGTTTTGTTGTTCGTGATTTTTGGTGAGTAAGTAGCTTTATAATCATTCTTTCCACTTTCTTGGTTTGTTGACAAAAAGGAACCGTGTTTGGACATAGCTAAGCTAGTTTATTACTAGGTAGTTGCTTTGCCTGCTGCAACGAACCTTTGAGTCGGTTGTTATGGTTAGAACTCGGTTTTGAATCTATTTTCACATAAACACCATTTAAATCGGTAAAAAAATAAAAAAACACAATCAAACCAGAAAAAAATTATTCTAAAAAAACATTTTCATGACACTCTTTTCAATATAGAGGAATCCAATGATATCAAAACCAATATTTTTTTGTGATTAGAATGTGATCAATCAATCTTCTTTTTTTTTTCATTTTTCTGTGATTTTTTTTTTTAAAATTTAAGAACTAAAATAAATCAATGAAGTTTAGCATTGAAACGTGAAAACTAAAAGCAATAGGGACTAGATTGTAGTTTTTCATGCCCCAACAAAAAAAGGGTTACACTTTGTTTCTTGTTTCAATGTTGATCCCTAATATTTTAATTTTTTCATATCCACGAAATCAAACCCTATTTTGAAAAATTCATTAGCAATTCAAATGATAGGTAATTATTGATAAACAAAATTAGTGATTGAAATTCAGGGATGAAAAAGAGGGGCTAAAAGCAACGACACTGTAGCGGTCCATAGTGGGGCTGAGTCTAGCTCCATAGTAATTATTACAGTAAAAACCAATCTTTCTTTGTTTTATTTTACAATAATCATTGTCCGACTGATGTAGAAAAGAGTCTAGATCATCAAGATTATCAAGTCAACTCATGGGATACCAGATCAATTTAGCCAATTTCAAAGAATTTAATTAAAAACACTGTTGGAATCAACCTCTTAATTGAACAACCATGATTATGGTATAATTTGTAAAGTGGGTCTCCTCCGAGGCCCCAGCATTCACATGTGCCCTTGACTCATGCTCTGTGCTGAGGAGACATTTTGTGGTTCATCTTCGCTTGTTTGGTGGAATTATTTTGGGACGTCTGAGTTCTTCACGAGAAATTTATGCAGAGTCAACATCTCACAGCAATGGCCCTCTTGTCTTCGTTGGTTCATCCATGCAGAAGATCAACGATGGGGAAATGGCTGCCAACTGGATATGAAATAAAAAAAAATAAAAAAGTTCAGGATTAATTTTAATAGATTTTTTATTTTTTTACACCATTATTTTTTTCTATCGAATTAAAAGAACATCACTGTTTACGGAGGAGGACTAGGGAGAAAATCAACAAACCAGTCTGGGCGTTGGTGTTTGATATGGTGTCTGCTTCTTGTTGTGGGGTGTTTGATATTTAAAATGTCTATAAACAACTAAAACATAGGATTTATTTTATTAATAACTCAAAAAATAAGTGTTTCTTTTTTCTTTTTAATTTCTGTGTTTGCAAATTTAAGAAAATCAGACCTTAATTGATCACTCAAGAAATATATCGAATTTGTGTCAAATATTGTTTCTAAATTGTATTATTGAGTTTTCAGAGGAAAAGGTAATAATAGTTAGGTTTTTGAAAATTTTACATATAAGAAATCACGTCCGTTCATATTGAATTTGGTAAAATTAATTGAAACGCATCGCTGTAGATCAATAACAAATGCACCCAAATTGACAGCTTCTTGTGGAAGAATGAACTTATTTATTTATTTATGAGAAGCAAATGAGATTAATTTTAAACATGGAATCAATTTACTAATCATGTTTTTACAGGATAAAAAGAGAGTAAAATGTTCTCTGAAATCTTAAACTCGTAGAATGTCCTATAGTCATAGGATAACTAGTGTTTTAAAACTTGATGAAGGAGGTTAATTTAATTAGCGCAGAGAAGACATAACCAGAATATTGTATAATACCGATAAAAATATTTTATTGATTTTTAAACATTGATTCTGTCAAAAGAAAATCATGGACGATAACTGTTCATCGAAAAACATATCGTCGGTGATTTCTATTCTATCTATAAATGAATTACCAATGGATTTACAGATAAAAAAAAATGTCAAACAAAAAAAATTACCAGCATCATTTCTTTGATGATCGAATTCATATTACCGACGGAGATTTACATATTGTGAGTGGCAAGTCCTGTAATTTTTTTAAACTCTCCGGAACTTTTTGAGGAACTTAGTCTGTCAGTAATTCCGTTTGTAATTTTCAGTGGCAAGGTCCTATAATATTTTTCCATCTCTCTGGAACTTTTTGAGGGACTTAGTATGTCGGTCATTCCTTATGTGATTCAAATTTCGTTGGTAATTCTGCGGTATTGTATTTAATATTAAAAATATTAAAATAAACAAAACAAGAAAAAAAATTAAAAAGAATGGAACTAAAATAAAAAAAACCAAAATTTTATTATCAACTTAAAAAATATTATTGAATACAATTTATCTAGTGGACAAATTAAAGTTGAAGGAGAAGGAGGAGGAGGCAGAGGTAGATATTGTTGGATTAGGTGGGCGACAAGGTAGACCACATGTACTAGTAAGGTTTGACAATAACTCCTTGTACAATCGCTTAAGTTTGGTCATCTTGGACCTAATTTGCATTTTCTCAGCCCCAAGTCGGGGCATCTAAGATTTAATTTGTTGTCATACAATTGCTTGGATGACTAAAGATTGGAAGCTTGAACTCGATTGCAAGGAAGCAATGGTCATTACACCATGGCCCGTCCACATATATATCCTCGTCCATAGAGTTTGAAATACTATAAACCCGATCTCTATTGAGTTCACCAGACAATCCAACCACCAGCAATAAATCTAGATCGAGTTCCAGATGGGTCGAAGGATCATCTCTGTATCTCTCCTACAGTTGGGTATTATATGTTTCTTGAAAAACAAATCACCAAATTTTTTAAAATAATAACATAAGAAAAAAATTATTGAAATCCAACTTACTATCAAGGATGATTCCTTGAATCATGCTGCAGATCCCATAAGTCACAAATATGCCAACAATCAAGCATGTAACAGCTAGGAAATAAAAGGAAAATTGTCTGTGTATGTTAACTTTGCTTTTTCAACTCTGTAACCGTTAGGAGCATATCCCTAACTTTAGCTTCCCTTGTTAAGAATAGATTGTGCAGGCTTTGTATATATATAGAATACTAATCTATGTATTAGGTGCAATTCTTGAGTAAGCAATACAATATTCTTCTGTAAGCAAAAGTCAAAACAATTTGTGCAATAGTCAATATTCATTATGGTATCATAGCATCACTCCACCGAGAATTTGATCCCCAACCCTGAAAATTTTCTTCCACCCATCACAAACCCGCATTCCACCACAGAAGCTCCACTCATTGCCCTGATTATTGCAACCCAAATCAATGAGAAACTTACACCCTCAACCTTCCCTCAATGGCGTGCACAGTTTGAAGCTCTTTTAATTGGCTACAATCTCATTGACTATGTTACTGGTGATAAACCATGTCCTCTCCAAGATAATTCCTCTGTTTCTTCTCTTCAAAAATCTCATTGGGTCAGGCAAGACAAGCTGATTCTAGGTGCTATCTTAGCCTCCACTACACCCACCATAACTCCATTTATCTCCGCTGCAGCAACATCTTAAGCCGCTTGGTGTAAATTAAACACCATGTATGCCAGCAAATCACGCAGTCGTGCCATGCAATTAAAAGAGGAACTTACCTTAATCAAGAAAGCCAATCGATCGATTCCAGACTACATGCACATTGTCAAGGCTCTTACTGATGAGATTGCACTCATCGATCATCCCATTTCAGAGGATGACGTTACTCTTTACATTCTAAATGGTTTGGGACCCGATTACAGAGAAATTGCAGCACCAATCCGGGCACGGGAACGCCCACTGTCTTTTGAAGAACTGCATGACTTGCTTGTTAGTCATGAATGTTATCTGCGTCATCTTGATGCTACCACACAGCAACTTATTGCTACAGCCAATTTCTCCAATCGCCACTCGACCACTGGCTCTTCAAATGGAGGTAATGTTTACAAGAGTTTTAACAAACCAGCAAAAGGAGGCTACTTTAAATATGATGGTTCTCCTGCCCCGTCTCGTTATAATGGTAACTCACATGACCATAAGAAGCACAACCAATTTAATGGTCAACGCAGGTATTCACCAAAATGCTAAATATATGATCAATTTGGTCACACTGCTAAGCATTGCCCACAGTTCAACTCCTGTAATGCCACGGTTAATTGTGCCTCCACATCACAAGTCAAGGATACTAAATGGCTTATTGACTCTACTGCTTCTCACAATATCACCGATGATCTTGCAAAATTATCTGTTCATTCCGAATATGATGGTACTGATGAGGTTGTCATTGGTGATGGATCAGGTTTGCGTGTTTCACATACTAGATCATTAACATTTCATTCACCCACTCGTACCTTTCATATCACTGATACTCTTTGTGTTCCAAGTATACACAAAAATCTTATTTTTGTTCATCATTTTACTCTTCGAAACAATGTTTTCATTGAATTTCACCCTTTCTTTTTTCTTATTAAGGATCGGATCACGGGGGCGGTCCTATTCAAAGGTGTATGTGAAAATGGTGTTTACACAATCCTGGACTCACTAGTATCCTCTTCAAAAATGGTTGCAAATGTGTATGAACGAACGTCACTTGATGGGTGGCACAAACGTCTAAGACATCCGTCTCAAAAACTTGTTACACAAATTATCAAGTCCTTTTCCCTTCCAATAAAAGACAAAGATCACGTATCTTATCTTTGTACCTCTTGTTCAATCAATAAAGCTCATAAGCAACCATTTCGTCCAACTAGTCTTGTAAGTCATACACCACTTGATCTCATTTATACCGATGTTTGGGGACCCTCCAATACAGTTAGCCTTGATGGTTCATGATTTTACTTGATTTTGGTTGATCATTTTACCAAATATATATGGTTTTATCCCATGTCCAATAAATCTTGTGTTAGTCGTATTTTTCCTCAATTTAAACACCTGGTTGAAAAAAAAATTCTTACCAAAATCAAAAGTATTTATTCGGATAATGGTGGTGAATTTGTTGCCCTCAAACAATATTTTTCTATACATGGAATTAGTCACTACACCACTGCCCCTCATACACCTCAACAAAATGGTGTATCGAAATGTCGCCATCGTCACTTAGTAGAAACTGGTCTTACCCTACTCCATGATGCCTCTCTTCCTCTATCTTATTGGCCTCATGTATTTTCCATAGCTGCATATCTCATTAATAGGCAACCAACTCCCCTGCTCCAAAACAAAACCCCATTTGAAATCTTATTTCGTCAACCCCCTAATTATTTCAAATTAAAAAAATTTGGATGCCACTGTTTTCCCCTCACAAAACCATACAATACAAATAAACTTCAACCAAAAGCCACCACGTGTTTGTTTCTAGGATACTCTACAACTCAGAATGCTTACAAGTGTCTAGATTTATCCACCAACAAACTCTATCTCTCTCGCCATGTCCTGTTTGATGAAAGTCACAGCCCATTTCAGGCACTCTCCCCTGCATCCGGCTTATCTACTCCCTCCTCTTCGGCGACTGTGCCACTCATCGGTGTACCTGCTCCACTGCAACCTTCACCAATGATCTTGGATCGTGCTGTCATTTTTGCATCACCTTCAGGTACCGTCTTTGATCTTCCCTTTTCTGTTGAGGAACATTTACCATTTAATTCTCCATGTTATAGCCCTACTGTTGTTCATCATAGTGAGGATATCACTTCCTCACCAGTTTTGCCTTTAACACCGGTTTCTCCTTCACCACTCACCACCGATGTTGTTATCTATGCTCATCTTTCTCCTACTGTGATTGTTGTTGTTCCTAATCCTTAGCCCCAGCGAACCCATTCCATGATTACTAGGTCCTTGAATAAAATTTACAAACCCAAGCAATTTTATGTTGTTACCAAACACCCCCTCCCTAATGCTATTGAACCCAGTTGTGTGAGCCAGGTATTAGGTGATTCACGGTGGCGACAAGCCATGTCTGCAGAGCTCACGGCTCTAATGCAACACAGCACATGGACCTTAGTACCTCCCCCGAAACATTATCTTCCCATCAGCTGTAAATGGGTGTTTTGGGTTAAGATGAACGCTAATGGGATGATTGATCGCTTTAAAGCAAGACTTGTTGCTAAAGGATTCAATCAACGTCCTGGGTTAGACTACAAGGAAACATTTAATCTGGTTGTGAAACCAGCTACTATTCGGTTTGTATTGACCATTGTTGTCACCCAAAGCTGGCAATTGAGACAACTTGATGTTAATAATGCTTTTTTGCATGGTCTGTTAAATGAAGATGTGTATATGGTTCAACCTCCGGGTTTCAAAGATGACACCCATGCTCACTATGTCTATCGCCTGAACAAAACAATTTGTGGCCTCAAACAAACCCCACGGGCTTGGTATTCCACTCTCAGGGGTGCCATTTTAGAATTTGGTTTCATGAACTCTAGAGCTGATTCCTCCTTGTTCATTTATAAGACATCTATTACTTGTTACTTCTTGGTGTATGTGGATGATTTGGTTATTACAGGAAATGATCCCATTTTTGTCTCATCCATCATTGACCAATTAAGCAATCGGTTCTTTGTAAAAGACATGGGTCAGCAACATTTTTTCCTGGGCATGGAGGTTATTCCTACTACCACAGGTCTTTTTTTGTCTTAGCACAAATACATCAGGGACTTATTAACAAAGCTGAATATGTATGGCGCAAAAGAAGTTATCACTCCATTATCAACTACTACTTTGCTCAAGCTTCTTGATGGCACATCCTCGGTTGATAGCACTGAATACAGGACTATTATTAGTGCCCTACAATACTTATCTCTCACCCGACTTGACATTTCTTTTGCAGTTAACAAGCTGTCCCAATTTATGCATAAGCCAACGACAACACATTTGATAGCTGCAAAACGATTGCTTCGATACTTGAAGCATACAATCTTCCATGGCATTCATATTCGTAGGGACATGAACCCCAAATTCATTACATATTCTGATGCTGATTAGGCAGGTAATTGTGAAGATCGAAAGTCCACTTCAACATACATATGTTTTCTTGGTTCTAATCCTATTTCCTGGAGCTAAAAAAAAAACAACGAGTTGTGGCATGGTCGTCCATTAAAGCTGAATATCGTGCACTTGCCTCTGTTGCCTCTGAAACGCTATGGCTTCTAGCACTTTTTACTGAGCTTGGCTATTCCACCTCTGCTCCTCCACAGCTCCTCTGTGACAATTTGGGCGCCACACATTTGAGTTTCAATTTGGTTCAACATTCTAGGATGAAGCACATTCAGATTGATTTGCATTTTGTTCGTGACATTATCCAGAAGGGTACTCTTCATGTTCATCATGTCAATACACAAGATCAACTGGCTGACCTCTTGACGAGACCTCTGTCTCATCAACGGACAGAACTTCTTCGGGCCAAGATTGGAGTAACCGATGGTGACTCCATCTTGCAGGAGCATATCAAGGATGATTCCTTGAATCATGCTGCAGATCCCATAAGTCACAAATCTGCCAACAATCAAGCATGTAACGGCTAAGAAATAAAAGGAAAATTATCTGTGTATGTTAACTTTGCTTTTTCAACTTTGTAACCGTTAGGAGCATATCCCTAACTTTAGCTTCCCTTGTTAAGAATAGATTGTGCAGGCTTTGTATATATATAGAATACTAATCTCTGTATTAGGTGCAATTCTTGAGTAAGCAATACAATATTCTTCTGTAAGCAAAAGTCAAAGCAATTTGTGCAATAGTCAATATTCATTACTTACCATAAGCTTTTAAGCTTGTCTATCCACAAGTTGCTGCACCCCTTTCCGACGATTCTCATTTCATATGTGAGTTTCAACAAAAAGCTTCATTGATCTTAGATCACGTCCAAAAACCATAGCCCATAAAAGGAAGGTATTGTTAGTTAAATTTTTTATATAAAACAACAATTAAAAAAATATAAGGATATAATGGAAGAGATACGTGTGAATGTTAGAGAATTATGTATGAGTATGTATTGTTGTTTTGTTATGATATGATGTTGGAGTATATATTAAGGAAGCTTGAATTTGTTAGTGTTGTTTCATATTAATCGAATAATTAATATGTAAGTTGGTGAAATTTGAAAAGGGATCAAAATACTAGATGACTTAAATGGTTTAAATATCTTATATGAAAGTAAGATTTGATAAATTGAAGATAGTTTAAAGTTGAAAAGAATAGAAAATTATGTATATAAATTAGAAAGATATTGAACCTAAAATGGTTGGAAAGCAAGGGAAATGAAGCTTGGAAATTTGGATGCAAAAAGATAGAATTATAGGTGTAAACATAATAAATAATTTGTCGTGTTTTGGTGTAAAGGATAGAAATTAGATTTTTAGGAATTATGATATTTGAATATTAATTTAACAACACAGAAATAATGATATGGTTGGTATAAATAAAAGATGAGAATTTGGATTAAATTGTATAAATGAGTGTGGTAGGTGTGTATGAGAATTAAGTATGTGTTTGGAATATATTATGAAAGTTTGGTTAAGGTTTATTAAGAAATTGATTTAGTTATTTGTTTAAAGGGTTTGATTTTTTGTGTTTATGTATTGTGTACAATTTGGAATTGGATTGAATGCATGTGTATGTGTAGGGAAATGAAATTTGAAAGTGATAAATAAATGAGATGTTATAAAATAAAATGTGCTTGGGTTATGATAAATGCTTTAGAATTGGTAATTGAGAAATAGATTATGATTTAATATATGTTTATATGATGTGATATGTTGGAAAGTATAGGAAGGATGTTGGAACCTGATGTTAAAAATATTAATGGAACAAAAAAGGAAATAAAAAGGTTTAAATAAATGTTAAGGAATTTATTAAGGTGGCATGAGAAATATTATTGAATTAGATGATGGGTTGTGTTTTAGCATTTTGGTATGAAAATAAACATAATCGAAGAATAAATTATGTATGTTAGGATAGAAATCAATGCTGATAAAGTGTGTTGGGACTTGTATATTTTAAAATATAATTTAATTATATTTGAGCTAAATTAGGATTTATGTAGATTAAGTTATTTTAGTAAAGAGTCTTATAACTAATTAAGTAAGGAGTAAAGTATGGAAATTGATGAAAATATGTGAAATACGTGTTTTCAAACAGTATTAAATACATTTGGAATTGATTGAAAGATTTTAACTGGTTGTCTTGAATTTTTCTAAGTATGACCAAAATTAAATAATTTCAAGGATGGAGAATTTGGGAATGTGGCCTAATTATTTAATTTTTGTATTAATAGTTGATGTATGAAAGTAACTATTGTAATGGGATGAAATTGGAGTTAAAATATGACAAGATGTTGATGATGGACATGTTTTGAAAAATATTGGACTATGAAATTCCGAGTGTGTTGTATGTTGTTGGTATGAAAAGAGAAGTTTTGAAGCATGAATTGTGGATGTTGTGATAAATTAGTGAAATCATGTTGTTGTAGTGTTTTATGTTTTATTGGGAAATAAATAAGGTTGAGTTTAATTAAGTGTGAAAGTTCGAAAAAATAAATAAAATAAATATTACATGTCAAGTTTGATTTAATTGGTAGAGTTTGAAATTGGTAGTGTAAAAGTTCTAAGTGAGGATTTAATTTATGACATGAATATTAAACTAAGAATTGTAGTATAACAAATGGTTGAGATGTGTGGATATTAATTTGAAATTTTAGGATGTAAGGAAATTTCTAAGTTGGTTTTTACTTAGTGGTGAGAACACTGATTGTATTGTTTCAGAGTTATAGGAGAAGCATTTGAAGTAGAATTTGACTTCTCTAAAGATTGTATAATAAGAGCCCAAGGTAAGATATTGCCCTCTTTGCTCTTTTTAATTATTTAATAAACTGCAACAATAATAACCATTAGATAATTGAAATAAATCACAATGACAGTTTCTAGTATAAAATCCTAATAAACCATAATGACGGTAACTTGTAGATAATCATAATAAACAATAATATAGGTAATCACAATGACGGTAACCTTTAGTCTTGTTATCAAGGAGGCGACTGTTAGATTAGTCTTTTCCATTGCGATTTAGTGTGATTGAAAAATTCATCAACTTAATATCATTATGCATTTCTCAATGGAGTTCTTGACGAAGAGGTCCATATGAAACATCCTTCAGGTTTTGTTGATTCTGCTCTCCTTTCTGAATGACTTTCTGCTATCAATTGATTTTTGCACCTCCAAGGTTGATACCTCATTACTTATCTTCTCTGTTGATACTAATATTTGTTATCTCCTAGTCTATATTGAAGATATTCTACTTACAGGTAGCAACTCTCTTATGCTTAAACTCCTCATACAATTACTGAGCTCAGAATTTTAGCTTCACGACTTGGGTATTGTTAATTATTTTTAAGGTATTGAGGTCTAGTCCATTGGTATGGGTCTTGTGCTATGACATTATAAATATACACTTGACATCCTCACTTGGGCTGGTATGATATCTTGCAAACTTGTTGATACTCCTATCTCTACCTCCAAAGCTATCATATTGCCAGATTCTTTGTTTATCCTAATTATTCTTAACTATGCTCCATCATTTTCTAAAAAATTAGTTTCAGTTTCCAGATTCTATAATGTTGGTTATAGATTTTTGTTTGTTGGAAACATTTTTAGTATTTTAAAAAATAAAGTTTTTATTGGTGGTGGAACATTAATTAATGGTTTGTATATAATTGATCTAAATCTTATTTTTAATCCCAACTATTTATCAATACATTTTGATTTCATATTAATTGGAGCAAAATTAATGAGAATTCCTCTATATTATGGCATAAAAGATTTGGGTCATATCTTTATTAAAAGAATTAAAAGATTAGTGAATGATAAAGTTTTAAGCACTCTTGATTTTACTGATTTTGGTACTTGTGTAATTACATAAAGGAAAATCAAACTAACAAGACTACTAAAGGTGCCATGAGAAGCTAACAAATTTTAGAAATCATGCATACTAACATTTGTATACCATTTAATACTCCATTTTTAAAAGGTCAAAGATATTTTATCTCATTTATTAATGACCATTATGAATTTATGTATCTTTATCTCTTATTTGATAAGGCTGAAGCTTCTGATGTTTTTAAGACCTATAAGGTTGAGGTAGAGAAACAAAAGGAAAAGACCATAAAGATTGTAAGCTCAAATAGAGGTGGAGAGTATTATGGTAGGTATATAGAAAAAGGATAAATGTCGGGTCCATTTGTAAAATTCCTTGAAGACAAAGGTATTATTGCACAATATATAATATTTGACACACCACAACAAAATGGTGTAGTTAAAAGAATGAATTGTACACTTATAGACATAATAAGGAGTATGATTTGTAATTTTAATATACCATTATCCTTATAGAGTGAAGCACTAAAAAATGTTCTGTATATTTTAAATAGAGTTCCATCCAAAGTTGTACTTGAGACATCTTTTAAATTATAGAATGGATGGAAGCCCGATTTAAATTATAAACATGTATGGGGTTATCTTGTTGATGTAAGGATTTATAATCCTTAATTAAAGAAATTGGACCCAAGAACAACTAGTAGATATTTCATTGGTAATGTAGTGAACTATAAAGGATATATTACCCTTCTCATACTATAAGAATAGTAAAGGCAATAAATGCTAAATTTCTTGATGATCTTAATTTTAGTGGGAGTGATTTTACTAGAAAGATAGAGTTTGAGGAAACATAAGATTCAACTGAGTTGTATAAAGATAAAAGACAATTGGTTATTGTTCAAGAAAATCATTTAGATAATTTTAAACAACAACCAATTTAAGGGCAACCAATTCAAGAGCAATTAGTTCTTGATGAAGTAAATCCACATGAAAAAAATGAATAATTATAAAGATCTTTAAGAACAAGAAGACCAACAATTTCTAATGACTATGTTGTATATCTTCAAGAGTCTAACTTTGATGTTAGATCTAAAGATCATCCAAATTCATTTTTACAATGCATGAATTGAGAAAACTTTGTTCTATGGTATAATGTCATGAAGGAAGAAATGGAGTCTATGTCTAAAATTCATGTTTAGGACCTTGTCGAATTACAAGAAGGATCTAAAGCCATAAGTTGTAAATGGGTTTACAAAACTAAAAGAGATGCTTCTCGTAATATCAAGCGATATAAAGCAAGACTTGTAGCTAAGAGTTATACTTAAAAAATGCATAAATTACCATGAAACCTTCTCTCTAGTTTATAAGAAGGATTCATTTAGAATAATAATGACATTATTAGCTCATTTTGATTTAGTTATATTTGATGAATGTGAAAACAACATTTTTAAATGGAGATTTGAAAGAAGAGGTATATATGAATCAACCTAAAGGTTTTTTATGTTAACACAAAGAAACACTTGTTTTGTAAGCTAAAGAAATCTATATATGAACTAAAGCAAGCCTCTCAATAGTGGTACATTAAATTTCACTATGTTATAGTCTCATATGGTTTTATTAAGAACATTGTTGATCAATATATATACATTAAGTTTAGCAGGAGAAAATACATCTTTCTTCTCCTATATATAGATGTTATTATGCTTACAAGTAAGGATTTGGGTTTGCTTTATGAGACAAATCAATTTCTTTCTAAAAAAATTTATACTAAGGATTTGAGTAAAGCTTCTTATATCATTGGCATAGAGATTCTTAGAGACAGGTCTCAAAGAATATTTAGAATTGTCTTAAAAAGTCTATATTGAAGAAGTTTTGGAAAGATTCAGGATGTCAAATTATGCTATTTCAATATAACCTACTGTCAAAGGGAATAAATTCAATAAAAATCAATGCCCACAAAATATTTTGAAAAATAAGCAGATGAGTAATATTCCCTGTGCATTTATAGTTGGCAGTTTGATGTATGCATAAGTCTATACAAGACCTAATTTGGCATTTGTAGTAAGAATATTGGAAAAGTTCCAAAGTAATCTAAGAATGAACCATTGGAAAGTTGCTAAGAAAGCCATTAGGTATCTACAAGGAACCACAAGTTAACTTCAAACATACTAATCACCTTGAGGTGATTGGTTATTCAGACTTGAATTTTGCTGGTTATGTAGACACAAAAAGGTCTACTTCAGGATATTCTCTTCTTCTTACTAGAGGAGTTGTGTCTTGGAAAAGTACTAAGCAAACTATTGTTATTTCATCTACTATGAAAGAAGAATTCATTACATGTTATGAAGCAACAACATAAACAATCTAGTTAAGAAATTTTATTTTTAGTCTTAAAGTTGTCGATTCCATATTATGACCAATAAAGATATATTGTGATAATTTGGCTGCAATTTTATTCTCTAAGAATAATAAAAGTGGAAGCCAAAACAAGCATATCGACATAAAATTTCTTATTATAAAAGAGAAAGTGAAGGAACATGAAGTGCTTATTGAGCATATTAACACTAAGTTAATTGTTGTGGATCCCATAACTAAAGTATTGCTGATAAAACAATATAGAGATCATGTGGATAATATAGGTCTAGCTATCCCATTTGATGTTTGACTTCATTTTGTTTTAGTTGATTGTCTAGATATTTTTCTTTATGTTATTCTTAGAGACTAAAGTGATTTTTTGTGCATATAAAATATTATTTTTCATATCTATTGGGATATATAAAGTTAAGCCTAAATTACTTATTAAAAGTTCATTAATAAAGTTTATTTGCTCATTAAGTGTTTATTTTGAGGATGCAATGTATTGTAATACATGGAAGGAATTACTTCATTATCAAGTATGACCACTATGATTCATATATTGTATTCTTGACTTGCGTGTGAGTGTTTCCACATACTAGATATTTTGAACTCTATAAAGATATTGTCACTTTTCATGTGGTGCTATATGGACCAAATAGGAGAATGTTAGAAAAATATTGTTAATGAAGGTGTTGAAATATTATGATTATTTCCTTCTCTGCAGGATTCTTTATGATTCTTTCCTGTTTTGCAGGTTTCCTTTTCTACAGGATTCTTTTCTAATTATAGTATTAATGTATATGGTAGGATAGATTGATTATAGGAACAATACCATTTCTTTCCTAGTTATAGGAGTAATATTATAGGCAGATTTGTTGATCCAGTACTATATATATTTGCATGTATTCTTCATTCAAGAACAAAAGAAATAATAAACTCTTCTTGATATTTGATTCAAACTTGGTATCAGAGCCTCCCGAAAGGTTCTTCTTCTTTCTTTCTTTTTTTCAAACGCCACTATGAACAAACCAGATGTTGAAGCTTTTGGTAACAAACTTGGTCCAATTATTATTCAATAAGAAGGATCCTAGTTTAATGCAGGGATTCTACTCAATGAAACAAACTACGACATGTGGTCTCAAATCATTGAAATGCATATTGTTGAGAAGGAGAAACTCTCCTTCATTTGTGGTACACAGACACTTGCAGAGAAAAAAAAGGGATATAAAAAATGGTATGCAGACAATCAAAAAGTCAAAAAATGGCTCTTGATGTCTATGACTCCAGAAATAATGAAGTGATACATGCGCTTACCTACTGCCCATGATATTTGGAAAGCTCTCTCTAAAGCTTTCTATGATGGAACAAATGAGCTACAAGTCTTTGCCTTAAACAAGAAGGTGTTCTCTGCCAAACAAAGAGGCAGAACATTGTCTGTGTATTATTGGGAACTGACTGAGATCTTTGGTGAATTAGATCACCGTGATAAGGTGATCATGGAGAGTGAGAAAGATGTTGAATCCTATAGAAAACTGGTCTAGCGGCAGAGGGTGCATATCTTTCTTGTTGGATTAGATGATGACTTCAAACAAATCCGTGGAGAAATTTTAAGAAAGGAACCAGTTCCTGAACTAAAAGAGTGTTATGCACTAATCTGTCATGAATCCATTCGACGTACAATGATGAACGGAGAAACATAACACTTTGAAACCTCAGCAATGGTGGCCCAAAACCGATTTGGCAAGTATCAACAGGAGAGAACAAGTTATAGTCATCGAAAGAATGGGCTGATAAATCTATGTACAAATGCAGTCCCTGTGATCAAAACGGTCATACTAAAAGCAAATGCTTTAAACTGATGGGATATCCAGATTGGTGGGATTATAATCGTGATCTATGAAAGAAGAACCTAGAGATGACAGCCCCTACTACAGCAGTTGTCGAAACATATGGCAAAATTAATACTGCTGGGAAGGTTTCATATGACAGCGACAAGTTTTTTAATATTCCTGCGCCTGTTTCTAATAGTGCATGGATAATTGATTATGGTGCATTTGACCACATGACATTTGATTCTAGTCAAGTCTCATTAATCAAAACCATCCTCTAAACGATTTTTTTCCACTGCCAATGACACTTCAAATTCGGTTAGAGGGGAAGGATTAGTAACTCTCACTAATGACTTGAGTTTAGATTATGTTTTAGTTATTCCATATTTAAATTATAGTTTATTATTGGTCTCCCAAATAACCATTGCCTTATTTTGAATCGACATTTTTTACCCTAACTCTTGTGTGTTTAAGGACATCCGAACAAGGCAGACGATTAGTTGTGGTACTAAACGAGGGATGCTATACTACCTCGACTTGACGTCAAATAGTTCAAATAAATTGCGTCAAGCCTTGGCAGTAGATGGTTCTCAAGGAGAGAAGAAGTCATCAGACATTTGGTTATGGCACCAACGATTGGGGCATGTCTCATTTGGTTACTTAAAAAAGTTATTTCCTAAGTTATTTGAAAAATATGATACTTTGAGCTTTAAGTTTGATGTTTGTGAACTTGTAAAAAGCCATCGTGCTTCATTTCCATTAAGTTTGAATAGAAGCTCAGTTCCTTTTATGGTAATACATTCAAATGTTTGGGGACCATCTAAGGTACCTACATTAAGTGGATCTCAGTGGTTTGTTACTTTTATTGATGATTGTAGAAGGGTGACTTAGGTGTGTTTGATGAAATCCAAAGGTGACGTAAATGTGTTATTTCAACAATTTCATAAAATGATGAGTACTCAATATAATGCAAAAATTCAGGTTCGTCGTAGTGATAATGGTGGAGAATACATGGGTTGTGAACTTCAGTAGTATTTGAGAACCCATGGAATCATCATCCAAACTATTTGTCCAAATACACCCCAACAGAATGGGGTAGCTGAAAGAAAAAATCATCACTTGTTAGAGGTAGTTCGTGCTTCATTAATAGAAGCTCATATGCCATTGTTCTATTGGGGAGAAGCTCTCACATCTACAACCTATTTGATCAATCGGGTTCCCTTTAGCATTATTGCTTTCAAGACACCATCCGAAGCCCTCGCAGAAGGTGTTGTGTCTCCAGCAACCCCGAACTTACCCCCTCGTGTATTTGGATGTGTGGCATTCATTCATTTACATAAACACCAACGCAACAAGTTGCAACCTTAGGCATTAAGGTGTGTTTTTATTGGGTATGCTACTCATCAGAAAGGTTATCGTCGTTATCATCCCCCAACTCAAAAAATATTTGTCACACTGGATGTGGATTTTGATGAAGACTCAATGTATTTTTCTAGGTCTGACCTTCACGGGGAGTATCAGAATGAACTTCAGACTCTATACTATGAAGTCCATATGCCTACAGATGTTTTGCTGAATAACCAAAATGAGAGTAGTACAGTGGATACAAGTATGAATGTGGACCTATATAGATATACTAATGATGATAATGACTCACAAAGTGGTAATCAAGATATGGGTATCGTGGAGACTAGTAGTGATGACTCACAAGCTGAGGTAGTCCACCAAGAAAGGGATGAAAGTGATATACCAAACCAATTGTTTGCTGAGGTTGCTCCTATAACTGAGCCAGTTAAAACACTACCACAACATCAAACCAGAAGTATTCCTAAACCTACATATGAACTTGAACTTTCAAGTCGAGTCAAATACTCTATGAGTCATTATGTGTCTAACCATCGTTTGACTGAATCAAATATGTCATTTGTAAATCAATTATCTACTGTATCTATTCCTAACAGTGTGCAAGAAGCCTTAACAGATCTAAGATGGAAAGCAGTCATGAATGAAGAGATATAATCGTTGTTAAAAAATAAAGCATGAGAGCTGGTTAAATGTCCACCTGGTAAGAGGCCAGTTGGGTGTCGGTGGATCTTTACTATAAAGTATAAAGCAAATGGTACAATTGAGCATTTTAAAGCAAGACTGGTGGCAAAGGGGTACACTCAAACCTATGGGATTGATTATACAGAGACATTTGCACCAGTAGCAAAAATCAACACAGTCCGGGTTTTGTTATCTCTAGCCGCGAACTTGGATTGGCCATTACAGAAATTTGATGTGAAAAACGCCTTCCTACATGGTGAGTTGTCTGAAGAAGTCTATATAGATCTCCCACTAGGATGCATGATACCAGAAATACACAGCCAAAATGTGTGCAGATTAAAGAAATCATTGTATGGATTAAAATATTCTCCAAGGGCATGGTTTAGAAGATTCACAAAATCTATGATAGACTTTGGTTACCACCAAAGTAATTCAAATCACACATTATTCTTGAAGAGAAAACAAGATATAATCACGAGACTAATTGTATATGTAGATGACATGGTGGTTACGGGAAATGATCCTGAAGAGAGGAAGAATTTACAGAATTACTTGTCTAAAGAATTCAAAATGAAGGATTTTGGCCCCTTGAAATATTTCATTGGAATCGAAGTGTCTAGATCAAGAAAGGGTATCTTCCTTTCCCAAAGGAAATATACCTTAGATTTACTAAAAGAGACCGGTATGTCAGCATGTCAACCAACTAATACACTAGTGGAAGAAGGTTTGAAATTATATGTTGATCCTAATCAGATACCAGTTGATAAAAGCAGGTACCAAGGACTTGTAGGAAGATTGATGTACTTAGCGCACAAAAGGCCAGATATTGCATATGCACTGAGTATTATCAGTCAATTTATGCATAATCCTAGAGAGCAACATATGAATGCAGTTATGTGAATTTTGAGATATTTGAAGGCTGCTCCTAGAAAATGAATATTATTCACAAAGAATACATATTGCCAAAATATAGATACATATATTGATGCTGACTAGGCTGGATCAATAGATGACAAGCGATCTACTTCAGGGTATTTTACCTTTGTAGGTGGCAATCTTGTTACATGGAGAAATAAAAAACAAAATGTAGTAGCATGTTCTAGTGCAGAAGCTAAATTCAGAGGTATATCTCTTAGAATTTGTTAATCATTATGACTAAGACTTCTCTTAAGCGATTTGGGCTATCCTCTTGAGCAACCAATTTAATTATATTGTGACATTGCTCATAATTCAGTTCAACACGATCGTACCAAACATGTGGAGGTAGACAGATTCTTCATCAAAGAAAAGTTGGATGGGAAAATCATGGAGTTACCAAAACTTTGAACCGATAATCAATTAGCAGATATCCTAACCAAGGTAGTTTCAAAGCAAGTGTTCTCAAAGTTTCTGGACAAATTGGGCATGTGTGATATCCATGCACCAACTTGAGGAGGAGTATTGAAATATTATGATTTTTTCCTTCTCTACAGGATTCTTTATGATTCTTTCCTGTTCTCCAGGTTTCTTTTTATGCAGGATTCTTTTCTAATTATAGTATTAATGTATATGGTAGGATAGATTAATTATAGAAACAATACTATTTCTTTCCTAGTTATAAGAGTAATATTATAGACAAATTTGTTGATCCAGTACTATATATATTTGTATGTATTCTTCATTCAAGAACAAGAAAAATAATAAACTTTTCTTGATATTTGATTCAAATTGAAGGCTTAGAGTCTATTGGACTCTAGAAATAGGCCAAGCATATCCATGGAGATATAAACGTTAGGTTTTTATATCTTTATTCTAGCTAGAAAAGGGTTAATTAAAAGTATAATGATATCTTCCATCTACATAAAAAGTAACCTTAAGGTATTGACATATATTAGAAGACCCTTTATTTTGGTCAGCACAAAACATTTTAGATAAGTACTTCAACACTTAATAATTAATCATGACAGGATGTATCTATCCTGTTAGTTTTTTGTTGTGTTTATATGTTAAAATAATTTTACATGAGCAAGTTAATCCATATTATATATCTTGCACAAATAAGATTTTTTAAGGAAACATAGAAAATAAATGAACACCCTTGCATTAAATGCACTTTCTTCACTTGTTTTACATGGAAGTCTGGTCCTCTTTTCACATTATCAGATGCATGAAGATGACACGAAAATTGGATCCAATGACCGCAATACCCTTAGAGAAAGCACGACATAGCTAAACTCACAAACTTAAAAACGGAAGACTAATATCCTTGTAAATAAAAACATATAAAAAGATGAATAAAACAAGTTTCATTATTTTTCTAGACCCCATTGCATACTAGCTATTATATTAGCCCCCAAACGAGCATGCACAGAGTATTTAATAACTTAGCGCCTCTTATTGGCTGGCTCCTTCTGAGCATTGAAGTAGACGGTGGCAACAGGCAGGCCCAGGTCCAAATGAGCAGCATAGAGTCGAGTGTTGAAATGAGAACGGTTCTGTGGTGGTTCCACCATGCTCCCCAGCGGCATCTTCTGCTGGAAAAGCACCAGTATGTAGCGATGAATTCCCACCGGCGGACGAGGCCCAACATAGGAAAGGATCTCTTTCCCTGCAAACATTAGTTATACCAATAATTACCCAACAGTACTTGGCACCATGCAAACTGAATTGTCCATGTTTAATGTTGCGCACTCACATTTGTTATTTTTTCATAAATATTTGTCAAGCTCGTCCAACATTTATAGATTTAAAAGCTTATTTGCAACATTTACACAGTATATGAAGTGATGTTCGTACTTTTTTTGAATTCGCGTATAGCTAGATATACTCTGAGAGGATTGGTGGTCTAACTAAAAGAGTATCTCTTGCTTTCTCTGCTATTAATAAGAAATAAATTTTAAAAAATTTATGTTTCACTAGCTAATGATAATTAAAACTGTTAGGATTGCCACAGATTAACACATGCAAATTATTTATATAAGAGAATGCACAAGTTGGGGAGGAAAGCATCATCTACATGAACTCAATTTTTAGGAATAGCACATGTTTGCCACGTGGATAGCTTATAATATGCCACGTATCAGTAAGATATTAGATTCCACCAGGCTTTAGACGTGGAAGTGACAGGTGGCATGAGACGTGTAACTTCAGTGGCAACGTTGGGGATGATACTTGTAGCCAATGCAGACAACCACTTGTTAATAGGATTGTACATGCAATGACGACTGGGAACCGGGAAAAATTGCATACGTTACCAAATGCACACGTGGCAAGAGAAGAGAAATTACTGCCAATATGCCACCCGGGGGTCATGTCTGCCAGTGAGGAGAAAATGAAAAATATTCCTGCCTACTTTCACTCACACAGATGTTAATTCTCATAAATGAAACTGTGGGGATGGTGTTTCCTGCTGGCTAGATTTTGTTTCAGATATTATAAACTATCTTGTTAATTACAGCTGTGATGTAAACTTCGAGCTGCGGGACATGAAATAGTGTGTGCTTGCATGTCGTTTTTTCCTTTTCTTTTAATTTTCTGCCAAGCATTTGCTTAACAGTAAAGAAAAACAAAGAACTGGAAGTTTTAGCAGTAAAGAGGCATGACTAGCTATGGAAGCAGGGGGGAGACACAATAGGTTTTGTCAGTGCTGCTTCTACTGACTACCTGCCATTCATGACCATTGATTTTCTAGCAATAATTCTTGCAATGATATAAGAACTTTTGGCTTTGTACGAATACAATGATCTTCTTTCTACTAATTAAAAAGGAAAAAAGAACAAATACAATAAATTTCTTCTTGAGATTAATTTGTAACATGAACAACAACAAAAAAAAATGTAGAAAATAAGCTCAAAGTTTTTGCGTGCATGCAACTTGTATATGGTCATGAAAAAGTTAAACTAGAGAAAATTAAAGAGATCATAAAAGGATCGAAATTAGTTTGTAAAGAAACAAATGATTTTTTCGAAAAAACAAAACAGAGAGAGATCAGAGAGGTAAGGTTTCATATATTTTCACCTCGAGTAGGGTTTGTGCCCCCAGGAATGTCCGCAACGATCCTACAATAAGAAGCAAAACGTTAAGTTTTATGTTTTTCTTAACTATAAATCTAGATCACAAGAATCATCCAACGTGTTTTTTCTTCTTCTTTTTTCCTGCAAAAGTACATACCAATGAACCCACTCTCGCATTCTGGGTTCACTAGGGCTGGGTGCATCAGGATCAGTCATCACCTGCAAGAACCATATCATCAACTTGTTAGAAATATGTATAATCATCTGCAAGAATCGAACACAGCATCCCAGCAGATCGACATGCACAAACAAAGAGAAAAATAACACAGTACATATTATTTTAGCATAAAAGACACCTGCATGCAAGAACATAAAAAACACATAAGCAGCTAAAAATCTAACCAGAGTGTACAGCTCGTCCGAGTGGCCAGAAATGGTCACTTTAGGAGGGTCCACGGACAAAGAAGGCTTAATATCACACCCATTGCTAACATGCTTTGATCCATAATAAACAGACATTTTTACAGCAGGGACAAACATATCAACCACATCACCAATAACACGACCAACAACAAGAGGATCAACAGAGGCAGCCATGGAAAACGAAAGCAAGAGAAGAGTAAGAACAAGAGGAGAGAAACCCCTCTTAAGATGGTTTGCTGTGTGACTCAAAAGAGTTTCCAGTGCCTAGCTTATATAGAAGCGTAAAAGGTAAATTGGCCTCGTGGATTAGTGTGACCTACTAGCCATGCATAGGGCAACATAAAGTTAATAGAAGCAGAGACTGCCACATGGATAGCAGCCCTTTGAAACAAAACCACTACCATTTTTGTTTCTTTGTCTAACAAGTGGTTTAATCACTGCCGTTGAATTGTGTTACCGCCTTCCAAATGTACACGAGCAAACGAAAAGGTATCTCTCTGTTGAGAAGCAGAATAAAACAGTGGTTTTGGGGTTAGGTACAGTATGGTAACAGTGGACCTGAAAGCACTGCAGCATAGCCTCCTTTTAGTTTTCGACCTTTAACGGGCATTCAGTGACCAATGGTTGCTTGACAGCAAATGAAATGCCAGAGTGACAATGACATGTTTGATGGTTTAGAGTAAAATTGGGAAAGAGATAAAATTATCCCGTTACGTTGATTAATTTCTCAGTGAAAACAACACAACTTGAAACGCCCTGTTATCATACCGAATTCTGTCGTTTTATATTTTCCTATTTTGTCACATTCATTAAATTTATATACTATTATATTCAAATGGATCTGGTTTTATTATATAATAAAAATGACTACATTTTAACTACTTATTGGGTTTGCTAAAATTACAAAATGATAAATTGGGCTACTAAGCTTTAAAAAAGTATGTGTTAACAAAAACCTTATTATTATGAATAATTAATTTAATAAAACTTGCACAATGTGATTAATTTGGTCCAACGGACTAGACTCGATTAACTATATACTATTTAAATTTAAGCATAAAAATAAGGGATATTTTTGTATCAATTTATGCATTAATAAAGAGTGAGTTTTTTTTATTTAAAAGATTTATTTTTATATTAATTTGGTGAACTTATAAAAATAAATTCTTTTACATACATCACTAAAAAATTGTTAAATAGCAATGAAATTACCCACAAAATATTATCCGTTAGTAATGTCTGATTATAATGGTGATAAAATATTTTATTGGTAATTACTGATGAAATCACCAACAGAATAAAAATAATGAAGAAATAAAGAAATATTATATCTATAATTCTGTCATTAAGATTACATGTCATAAGAACAGATTGATTGATGATATTTTCCATTGTAAAATTATGTCGAAAATCTCATCGATAAATTTAAAAGTGTTATAACCAAAACTTGATGTCCATGTGTAAAGTGTAAAAACAAAATGTTCAACCAATTAAATATTATGAAGATGCATCTTCTAATAAAACTAGTTCATTGAAAAATACTTGTGTTAATTTAAACACAAAGAACCCTATGTTCCTTTTAAGAGCATGTTAGAAAAGATTATTGGCTCAACATCTAGTTCTAGCAACATATATAAAGTTGTAGATGATAATATTAATCGTTATAGGAGTTTAATGATTGATGCAATGAGAATAACCATGGTCATTCAAGTGAAGGTTCATGTGTAGATGAAGAATCAAATATAGATGCAACTAGATTTTTTAAACTTCGCTCTCAATGCATGGAATCCACCCTTATTAAAGGGGGTGGAAGAGGGATATTTTTCTTTATTGGGGACAAATCTTGACCCTTGATTCAACCCGGGAAAAACTCAACCGTTGGCTTAAAGTGGCCATCATTAACTGTCAAATTTTGGCAGTTAAAGGCTACATGAATTGGTCTTTTTTTGCCAGCGCCACGGCCACTGTGCTATTAATCAGCCTGAAGGAACCATACCGGGGTATGATTAAATGTCAGGCCATCATGGTAATGTATGTTTTGTCAAGTTTGGTGAAGAGATGAAGCATTAAATACCCCTGAAAAGTAGTCACCGGTGTAGCTTTTTTCGGTGAAAAGAAAGAAGAAAACGAACAGTAATCAGACGACATGTCGTCTAATTTTTCATATTTTTTGGGTAATGTTTGGTCAAAACGCGTTGTTTCATTTAAATAAAATGGTGTCGTTTTAGCTTTTACCGTTTTAATTTAGGGATTTAACCAAAGATCAATTTAGTCCCTCAACTTTTGATTTCTTTTAATTGCACCCCTAATTGACCTAAAACTTTTAATTTTATACAATTTTGCCCCTGCCAAACTTCAACATCAATCCTGAATTTTAGCGTCTTTTTCAATATGGTCCTTGATCTTGGATTTATACAAATTGACCCTCCATTAACCATTAAACTTTTAAATCGCTTCAATTTCACCCCTGATTTCAATCAATTAAATCTCTAAGGTTCGACACCTATTTCAAAAAACATCATTGGCTGCAAATTTCTTCAATTTAGCCCCTAATTGACTTTAAACTTTTAATTTTCTTGCAATTTTACCCCTGATTTGAACCAAATGACTTTATAAAAATTATTTTTGGTCCTCTAAAATTCTAATCTTCTCAATTAAGCCCAAATTGGGCTCCCAAACTTAATTTGTTTTTACCAATTATGTACCTCATAAAATTAATTTGACCCATTTAAAGTATAATTAAGTCTTTGCACTTAATTAAATCCTTTAATTTGACCCAATTAACTCTTAAATTTAATTAAACTTTAATTTGACCCATGATTAAATCAAATTAGCCTATTAAAAATATAATTATGTCTCTAGATTAAATTTTATGCAAATTCATCCAATAATCATTTAATTTGACCTTGAATCCAGTTTTAGGTGCAAGGGGTACGATTAAGCTCCTAATTTTATCCAAAATTACAGCTTGATTTTTCTGTATATTTAAAATCCTCCTAGCTTGTTTTTGGCAAAATATCAATCTTCTTGCTATTATTATTTATTATTTATTTTAAAAGGAAAAAAAGTAAATTCTAGGGAATAACCCAAAAATGGGTTACAAAAGAAGTCAATAAAAGAGATAGACTTAGCAACATCAGGGATGTGTTTGAATTTGTCAAACAACGCAAACAAATGTATTACACATACGCTTCTTCTTTTAGAAAGGATTGTAATAGAGTTGATTGGTTATTCGTTATGAAAACCAAACCTACTAGTCATGTTCAGGTTGTTAAAGATGGTAATGATGAAGTAACTAAGAGAGAAAATCAACTAGATAAATTAATTAATTCATATCGAATTGTTTCATCTACTAAGTTAGAAGAAGATTTAAATTTCCATGTTACAAAGAATACTTATGTTTGTGTTGATCTTAATGAGTTAAACGGTACATTAAGTGTAAAAGAAATACAAAAGTTGATAAAGATAAAGGGATTGAACAACTTCAGTTCAACAAAAAAAGATGATGGACATGAAGATAATAAAAATATAGATGATGAGGTTTCTTATTAATCAGTGGATCTAACTGATATTAGATGTAAAACATTGTTATTCAATTAACATATTTATTGTCATTGTATAATGCATTCTACTTTATATATTTATCAAGTGTTTATTATTATGGTTGTGGTTTTAATGAGTTGTTGTTGAATAAATTATGAATGCATCTATTGTTGTTGTTTAATTCTGTTTCATAGGGATTATATCCAATATATAAGAAAATAAATTACAATAAATTTGTTGATGAAATCACCAATAGCATTAAAAAAATTAATAAATTATTAACTAACTTTCGGTGAATCTATTGCCAATATAACTTCACCGATGGACAATAAATTCATCGCAAGTTACAGAGAGTTTGGGGAAGAATTCAGGAATGTCAATCATTAGATGGATTATTCGACAAAAATAAGTATGTCGGTGATATAGTACACGCTGAAAAACAATAACATCATCAAAGAATTACAGAGAGTTTGGGAAAGAATTCAAGAATTTTATTTCTCCAGTAGATTTACAGACAAGCAATAAAATCATCGAAGAATTACAAAGAAGAATTCAAGGATTTTAATTTATTGATGGATTTACAGACAAAACCTAAAATCATTAGAGAACTACAAAGAAGAATTCAAGAATTTAAATTCTCCAAAGGCTTTGCCAATGAAATATAAAATCATCGGAGAATTACAAACAAGTTTGGGGAAGAATTTAGGCGGTGGATTCACCAATAAATAAACTAACAGATGAAAAATCATCGATGAATTTAGGGGTTTTCAAAAGATTTTATTTTTTTTAAATGACTAACTAATTCACCGATGATTTTAAATTTTATTGTCGGTGATTCCGTTAGTGATGTGCTGAGGTTGTTATTGATCGATGGACTCACCAAATGAATTTTACCCCCAGATATGTCAAGGCAACCCCTACCTTTTTCTTTTTTCCCTTTCAATTGACAGCTCGAGTCCCTCTCTAATCTCGCTTACCCCAAACATCACTGACATTCTTTCCCTCTACATCACTGTAACGCCCTCTCTTCTCTAGAAGGCAATCTCTTTTTCCTCTATGTTTGATTTCTTTTCACCTATTGACCTCTACTGTTTACATGTTATGCATAAATCCTCTATTTTTTCATCTTTTTTCCCTTTTACATTTTCTATCATTTTTTATTCTTCATTCTTCAATTATAATTCTGTTTTCTCACTTATTTGTGTTTAAAATTAGAAAATCCCCAATTTGAAGGAAGTTAAGGTTTATGTGAATCTTGAATTTTATTTGAATTTATGATATGAACATACTATTGAAAGATTTTTTTTTAATAAGTACTACTATCATTTATTCCTCCTCGAATTAATTTATCTTTGGGTTTTAATTTATTTTTTCCTGACTTGAATAAACTATTGAATAAGACAATGTGTCATCTAATGATGATTTTGCATTTAGGTTTCTTATCTGAATTTAGACTATACATCGGCAAACAATAGAATTAGGGATGTATCATTTTATTATGGATTTGCATTTAGGTTTTTGAATTGAATTCAGACTAAGCAAATATGCAATGTGTTTTTTTTTTATTGATTTGTAGATATGATTTTAATTTTTGACTAATTTAGTTAGTTGAATAAAATGATTTGAAGAGTGATTTATAAGGTGATTTTGATGGAAAGTTGTCATTAAAGGAAGAATTTGATGATTTGGGACCACTAGTGAAAAACATATTGGGAGTAATTTGCTTTTGAACTTTTGTAATTGATTTTTATAGTTAAATTAATAATATTAAATATGTTCTTTAAGTTAATTTTTTTGTTTAATTTTGTTTAATATCAAATTGTTTTGATAGCATTAAAAAAAACAAATTAGTACGCCGTTAATGAAAACACTGACGAACATAAAAACTCTATCAGTTATTCTGTCGATACTCGATACAACATGTTAATTTTTCTCGGAGAATTACAGAGAGATGCTAACTATTTTGATATAGGTCGATGGAATCATGGATATAAAATGGTCATCGGTAATTTTGCTGGTTATCCATTGAAAATACACGATATATTACCGATGATTTTTCTGTTGATGATATGTCAGTAATATTTATTGACCGATAAACTGACAAAAATTAATCTTTGTATTTTTGTCACTAATAATAATTTTCTATCAACCTATCTTTCGGTATTTAAATCAAATATTAAATTACTGAAAGATATGAAATCACTGACACGACATTAACCGACAAAATGGTTCCTTTGATAAATCAATCAATGTTATTCTTACCGATGAAAACACAACTTTCACACGAACTAAATATTTCGATAGTGTAATTCAATTTTCTAGTGGTTATACTAATGAATTTTAAGATTTGAAATATGAAAATTGAGTGAGTGAGTGAATCTCCTTAACTACTATGTCAACATAATGTGTTTGGTTTGATATAATTCAGCTATATATGTTAATATGTAGCATATTTTTATTTTATTTTATTAACTTAAAAAGACAGGAAAAATTTAAATAGTTAGAGTAAATGGATAAAAACGAAAAAAAATAAGAAATAAATTAAATGGACTTACATCAAATGCCTGATATTACTAGGAATTTCGACAATATATACATGTGTGGGAAGCATTACAAAGACTGCATCCGTGTTCACCTGGCAGCAAAAAGACTTGAATGAAAAAAAAAATTCTCATTTTGTGATCTTAAATGGTAGTTTTTAATAGTAGATATTCTGAAATTCAAAGTCTCAATGATAGTAATATAGTAGGAGTAATTTTGATTTTATAGACGCATCAGTGAGAATTTAACAGGATAAAAATTAAAACAAATTAGATTATTGTTTGAAAATTGTGCATTTCAGTTCAAACTTAAACATATTTTTTAATAATATTCCATTTAGTTTTATATGTCTCCCTAAAGAAAAGACTCTAGCTAGCTCTACAACTCCATTTAAAGTCATAAAATGGGGTAAATTATTTTAATTAAAAAATTCAGGTCATTAAATAATTGTAAACTATTATAATTTTATCAAGCTTACCATGAACTTAGAGGGACCAACCCAAAATTTGAAGATTGCTAAAATATATATATATCTGTGTGTGTGATAGAAACTCTTTTTTGCACCAACAATATTTTGTATTTTTTAAATCACCCCTCAATAAAGACATTTTCTGTGCAAAATTTTGAGCTGACAACCCTTTTCTCTTTAGATATAATATCATAAAATTAATTAGATATTAAGTTAGTGATTGTATTAGATAATAATATAAATTATATCCTAAAAACTCATTTAATAGTTTAAGCTATTGGGTTGAGATAGTTCTTTGATATGGTATCAAAGCCTTGATAACCAAGCGGTCACGAGTTCAAATCTCATCATCTTTATTTATTTGATAAAAATTAAGCACAAGATAACAGCTTAAACTATTGGATTGAGATAGTTCTTTGATAGTGACTAAAAAAAAAGAGAAGAGAAAAGAAAAGAAAAGATATTTTTCATATCTTAAAAAAACTTCAATGCATTTCCTGCAAATGTGATCTAATTAGCCTATGAGCATCCCTTTTAAAAATATTCTTCTCTATTTCAACATATGCATATTATTTTATTGAAGAGAATAGATTATTGTGCATAATTTCTGCTACAGTTAGCTCATATTGCCGCCTCATTTGAAATTAATAATATTAGGCAGTAGCTCGGGACAAATCGCTTTGACCGTTTCATTTTCTAGTCATGCTTTGAAATTCGATCTTTGTCTTTTCAACCTTGTTCTGAGAACAAAAATAAATAAATAAATAAATCTTAATCTAGATGTTATTTGCTAGCTCTCTTTCCTTCCTTCCTTCCTTCTTTCTCTCTTTAGGTGATATAGAGTGTCAGGTTGGAATGATTAAGATAAGGATTTTGCTGGCAACGGTGGTGGGTTTTTTGGGTTTTTTAGATGTTTGAGATTAGACATTGATACTGTTATAAGATTGATAGAGGAGGATTTAATGAACGGTAAAAGGCATGCTTTGATTCATGATCTGGGAGTTGGGTTATGAATTATATGGGTAAACTTAAAAAATTAAAAAAAAATATTTGAAATTTTTATAATTCATATGAAAAAATTAAGAAACAATTTATATGAATATAAACTATACATGTTGTAAATAATAAAATATAAAAGAATATTTCAAAAAAAAATTTATTCCATGTTGAAAAAACATAATGTTTTTGTTATGAACATAAAGTATATATATCAAAGGGCTTTAAATCCCACATTAAAAAAATAACTTTTTTTCTTGGGAACATAAAGTATATATACTGAAAGGTTTCAAATTTCACATTAAAAAAATAAAACATTCTTCTAGTATTTATATAATGAACTTTAAAAATGGTTAATAACCAGCTAAAAAATATTTAAAAAAAGAGATCTGGGAGAAAAATCACATTTGAAAAAAAAAAACAGGTCTCGTCCTGGTTCATCCGGGTCACGGATCGACCCACCAGGTCGCCTATGTTTGGCAGGGTTTTTTCACTAGCCAGACTTTTACCTTACCCGTATCAGGTCCACCAGGTCAACTCGTCAAGCCAATCCAGGTTCAATAACTAGAATAAAAGGTGAAGGCCAGGTGTGTGGGCGGAGTTCATGCTTATGTGTTGTAAGTAGCTCAGGGTATTTGGATGTTGTTATTGCATATGGCAATTTTACTTCATCTTGATATATGGCGACCCAAATCCATATAAATATATAAAAGAAATTTTTTACCTGTTTGGATTCAGGTAATACTCAAAATCAAAAAAATCAAGTTTAAATAGAATATAGATACTGTCCTGCTTGACTTGAAACCCTTTCCGAACCCAACTTAAACAAGTTTGAAAAAATCATATTTTTACCGAGCACATATAAATTAAAAATTTAGGGTTTGTTTTCCCTTTTACCTCTTTCCTCTCTAGCCTCTTCTTTTGTCTTCAATATTCTTCTTTTATTTTCCACTTCACTTCTCTGCTTCATCTTTTTAACTCATCCTCTACTGACCCTTTTGAAGCTAGAAAGAAGAAAGATGGTAAAGGGGGGAGTTTGATCTTTTGAAAGAAGTTGATGCATTTAAAAGAGCAAAGAATTTGAGAGTTGAAAAAATCGTTGTAAGGAAATGGTCTGCAAGGGGTAATCTTTATTTGTTTTTTAGTGTGTCTTGTCTTGTTTCGGGGTTGTGACGAATTACTTAGTGTAATTTTACTTTTTTTTAAGAGTAGAGGTGAGAAAAAAATTAAAAAATAATTAAATTAAAAAAATAACTAAAAAAATTGAACCATAAAAAAAACCGATTAAAATTATTAAAATATTTTTAAAAAATATTTGGTTTGATTCAGTTTTGGTTTCATAAACTTAAAACCTAAAAACCGAACCGAATCGAAATAATAAAAAAACCGAACTAAAAAAAAACAAACTAAACCGAAAACCAAGCCTATTAAAAAAGTCCAAAAAACAATATAGTTTTTAATATAAAATAATCGAACCGTACCAAAACCGAACCGAACCAAACAGAACCAAAACTGGACGGTTGGGTTTTGGTTTTTAATATAAAATAACCGAACTGAAACCGGTCGGTTTGAACTGGTTTCGGTTGTTTTTATATTTTACAAATTTTTGTTTTGGTTTGTTTTTATAGGTAAAAACCGAACCGAACCGAAAATGATCATCCCTAATTCTGAGATTAAGATGAGTTATTTTGTGTAATTGATTGGACTAGATTGAAAATGTGATTTTGAATTTTGTTGGATGTATTTTGATTTTTTATAGTAGAAGATTCTTTGTTTTTGTTTATCATTGAATTGGCAGAACAAAATTCTAGTTTGGGATGCCCAACGGATATCCTATAGATACTCAAAATCCGATCGGGTTAGGTTTGGGAAAAAAAAATTGGGTTTGATTATGGATATTCCAAAACCCTATACAATATTGATACATCCCTAGTTGTCATGTTAGCCTTGGGTTTTGTTGGCAATGGGTTAAGTTGAGTTTTTCACTCTTTCTGCTTATGCAATGGCTTTACACCCTAGATCATTTTGTTTCTCCCTCGTCGTTGAGTGTAGTAATTATAAGTTTATCTGACCTAAACTTGAATAATATCAATTTATCTCGACTCATAAAAAAAATCAAACTTAATACTCATTCCAATGTTCTTTCAACTTTTTTAGTAGTAGAACCTCAATAAGCTAGTTCAATATTTGAACACAATTCAAAAGGGCAATAATTAGTTTGAAAAAAAAAACAAAAGTTTCTACACATGTTGCTAAAGTTTCATAGTATAATATACCTATGGATATTCATCCATAAAGAAATCAAATTACATCAAAGACGGTACAGGATCTCTAATTACAATTCAAAAGCATGCAAACAAGGTATTAATTAATTAGTTGTTTATTCTTTATTTAATGATGAAGACATTAATGAAATCTTTTGTTATATTGTAAAAGCCTCTAAATTAATAGGAATAAAGAGGAATTAATCAAACCTGATAATTTGGGAGGAAGGTAACATAAGATGTTCAGACAATTCTAGAAATTAATCAGATTTGACAAATTAAGTTCCTAAAATTCATCGATTTTTAAATTGAAATTAATTGCTCAAGAGATTCGGCATGAACTTCAATTTTGCATTCCATCCAAATTCAGTATCAACTAGCTTTGTGCCTCCAATAGGGGTGAGCAAAAAAACCAAAAAACTGAGAAAACCAGGAAAAAAAATAACCGAAAAAACCGAACCGTGAAAAAAAACCAATTAAAATTTTGAAAAAACCGACCGGTTCGGTTCGGTTTCGGTTTTATAAGCCTAAAACCGAAAAAACCGAACTGAACAAAAAAAACCAAAAACAAGACCGAGCCAAACCGGTTTGAACCGATTTTATCCTAAAAAACCGAACCGAACCAAAACTGGTCGGTTTGAACCGGTTTCGGTTTTTTTAAAAAAAAAATTTGGTTTTGTTACTTTTTTCTATAAAAACCGAACCGAACTAAAAATGATCACCCCTAGCCTCCAACATATAGCTAACAATTGATTTGTAATTGTAATAATCAATTTAAGAATTTTTTCTCAACATTTAATATTAAATAAAGAAGTTTAAAATCTATTGCAAAATTAAGTAGGATGACTCGTATAAACTTCTATACAATAAAAATAAAAATAATTGTGTAGCTGCAAAAAATTATACAATATATTAGTTTGAGACTCTACTTAATATTGAATAGATAACAAGAAAGATAAATTCTTAAGTAAAATAGAGCAAACTCCATTAATTATTCCAAATTACAAGTTTAAAAATAAAATATTAGGTTTTGTTCAATATAAGAACACTAAGAGACGTTGACCTCTGTAATTAATTTGAATATCAATAATAAAACTCCACGTAATTAAAAGAAAAAATTAATTGTTTGACTAATCATGTGTAAAATACTGCCCATCAAAGGTTACTCTTAAGTTGGATATGGATATTTAAGGATCATAGATAATGACAAATTAATTAACAATAATATATTAAAAAAAGATTCATTAACATCTTAGTTTAGACACTTAACTTTAGGCGCCAGCTGCCTAAGAAAATACCAAGTGGATTTAAAACTCCAATCAATATTATTTTTTTTAATTCACCAAACAAAATCCTTGAGACAGAGGTTTATGTATAATAAATTTATAGGTTTTTGTAGAAAATCAAATTCAAACAAATAATTCTTAAATAAAAAAAATATTCATGGTCATTTATATTTTTTGGACATATATATATTATCCTGCAGGCGATTATTACGAAGAAAAGATTCACAGCATCCTGTGAAATTTTGCAAATTAAGAAACTAATATATTAAAGTAAAACATTATGCACTTAATTTAAACTAATCCATCAATGGAAAAAATTATAATTTCCATCAATTTCACTAAATTAACACATTGATGAGAATTGTTTTGTTTCTGGCAGAAGACAAGAAGAAAACAATGATAAGTGCTTTAAATAACAAAGAAATGAAATGCATAAAATTAAATAAAATTGTAAGAATTTAGGATAAATTATCAGATCCTGTCATTTATTTCCTTGATAGAAGATCTCGTGGCATATATATTTTCTTCTAATCTCATGTTATTAACTTACTAAATATCAATCATAATTTTTTTATGACTCTATAATCTCATCTAAAATAAAAGAAAAGGAATAAATAATGAATTAACTATTCAAATCAATAATTTAAACTGTAAAAAATGGGACATATAAAGGTAAATATAGGAGAAAATAGGCAAAAAATCAAGATCATACCAAACATTACATGCCAATCATCTTAGCCTTCAAGAAATTGTAAAACTAGAGTTTATTTTGTGCTGGATGGATGACGTCTGATTTGGCGGTGCATGCGACAACTTCTAACGTCTTCTCTTTATGTTTTTTGGTATCGTTTGAATTGTCTCGCCGTGGTCTACACCACATGAGTCATGTGTGGATGGGTGACGTTTGAATCGGCTCCAACAAGGCATTTTTCTTTTCTTTCGTTTCCTTTTTTTCTCTCTCTCATCACCTCAATTTTCACATCTAGTATTCTAAAAAAACCAAAGTGGCTTGTCAAACTTTATTTTGATACTTATTTTTTATTGTGGTTTTCACCAACTTTTTCTTTTTAATTTTATCCTTAAATAATTGTTTTTATTGGTAATTAGGCTTTGTAATTTATTTCAATTTATCTTATATGAGATAATCCTAATTTCATTATCCGAGTTGTGGGTTTGGAAGGCTCGCTTGAGTTTACTTGAGTCTATTTTAATAAGTGTTTAGTAATTAAAGAGAGGGTTTGATGTGTTAAGGAGTCTACTAGAAGTTTAAGAATTAAATCTTAGAGGGAAGTGTGGAGGAGAACTTGATTCAACTTGTTTTGACTTTTGATTCTTCATTCCTTAAAGGGTAAGAAAACTCTCCATGATGATCCATTGTGTTGCTTTTCATGTTTGTTCTTGGAGTGAGTAGAATTGGTATTATGTGAAGGTGGGTTTTTGATGTTATGATGGTTTGAATGCATGGATTTATGTTAATTATATGTTTACTGAGGGAATAAATGTTTGGGTTTGTCATTAATTAGGTTAATTTGAAGAAAACAAATGTATACCTTCCTCTTATTAATGGAAATTTCAGCCAATGGTGGATTTTTGGGGTGATTAGGTTGTTGAATTAATGACAAACAAATTATATTTAGTTATGATAATTGATTATTTGGTGATTGAAGAATGTGTTAAAAAAAAGAAGAAGGAGGAGGGGGAATTTCCACCTTGGGTTTGCTATTGATCCCTTGTTATGTTATAAGTAAATATGATCTTATTGTATTGATTAGTGAAATTCCATACATGGATGCTTAGTTGTTATTATGTGTGATTATAGAACTCTTAAAAAGGTGAATTTGGCCATGGAAAAATATAAGAAATAAATTTCAAGCTTGAAGAAATTAATGAATTGTATTTAAATAATGTAAGAAAAATAAAATAAAATGAAATAATGTGTTGAATTAGGTGTAAAGGAATTAAATTTCCTTTAATTATTGGGAAAAGTTTTATAGTGATATAAGATTCTCTTATAATTGTGGTGAATTAAAAGTTTAGGTGGATGTAGCATTGTATGAATTATTTGTGGAATTATTAAAGAACATGAAACTATGTTAGAATAATCATAATAGTTTCAGATGTTAAAATTATATTGATCGAAAATCTTATTATGTGATGATGTTTTAAGAAAATTGTTGGGTGATGAAATATTGAAATCATAAGATCTTTCAAACGAAACAGAAGAGGTTAGAGGCTCCAGACAGCAGCAGAGAGTTACTAGTCGAGCATCACCAACAGGTAGATGTCCGACATCTTGAATCTTTGTAGAAAGATTAAGTGAAAGCATGTGTTAATTTTATTTAAAAATTCTGTAATTTATATTTTGATGTCTACAGATAAAGTAGTGCCCAGTAATTGGACGGATGAACTAGTACCCGGTAATTGGACGGATAAAGTAGTGCCCGATAATTGGGCTGATGAACTAGTACCCGGTAATTGGGCGGATAAAATAGTGCCCGGTAAATTAGCGGATGAACTAGTGCCCAGTAATTGGACAAATAGGTTAGTGTCCCTAATGAGGGAGTAGTACCCTGGTGAAATGGCTAAGATTAGAATTAATTAAACGAATATGGAGGTGTAAGATATTAATGATTCATTATAAAATATATAAGAGAATTATTTTTACATGGATATAATGAAATGATATATTGTATTTATTGATAATTATATTGATTAAATGTTAATCTTATTTTCAGGACCCTCGCAATAGTAGAGTAGATCGTGCTTGAATATAAGACACTTTTTGCATATTTATAGTGATCAACATGTATTTTGAGATTGATGTATGATGTAAAAGAGGTCAAATGAACCATTTTAATTGTAAAACAAAACTTTTATATGTAATTAATGTGTATGTCATACTTAAGAATATCTTTATGTTAAATTAAGTATTTGCATTATATCATGGTTGCTCATATGATTAGAAATGTTGGAATGATTTAAAAAAAAAATTGGGGGTGTTACATTCATAATCTAAGTTTTTATTGTTTTTTTTTAATTATTTGATTATGCAAGTTAAGTAAACCTTAGAATTGTTTATTTATTTTGTTTTTTTATTGCATCTTGATTATCGGACAATACATGTTTTTTTTAATTGTGATGCGTTGTTTGGGAAAGAGATCCAAGATGATTGGACCATGATTATGTTATGAATTGTGTCAAGAATGAAGATGTCGATAACTTGATATGGTCTCATTACAAGAAAAACTCTATCAAATTTTTAGTAAAAAAAAAATTACACCGCATAAAATTTTATAGTTTTAAATAATTATGTTTTTTTTTATTGTGACAACATGTGTCATTCCATATGGAAGAGGACATAGTGGCACTTCTAATAACTTAGTGAAAGGGGGATTTTGGCCACTAGAAGGTATCGTGTGTGCCACCTACAGAACATAGGTGTCTTTCAGATGCTAGCGCATGTGTAACATGTGCCAATAATTTTTTATTTATTTATTCAAAGATCAAATTACTCCTAAGCTGATCTGATAATAACAAAAAGAAAAATAATATGAAAATACTAAAAAGCCCCTTAACACAAATTTCAGATTTTATGCTTTTAAATATATTTTGGTTGTTTCACTATACTCTTTGTTATTTTTCTTATGATTGGTCAAATACTAGATTTCCTCAATTGACCTCATAATAATAATAATAATAATAATAATAAACAATGTTATGAAAAAGACAAAAATGCCCTTTTATGTTAGTTTTAAATTTTTCTTTCTTTCTTTCAAATGTATTTGCTCATTTTACAGTGTTTTTTTTTTATATTTGGTCAAATTAATACTAAATTGTCTCTCAACTAATATGATAATAACAAAAAAAAAAAACTATTATGAAAATACCAAAATGCCTAGTGATGCTAATTTTAATTTTCTTTTTTTTTTTCAATATATTTTAGTCGTTTTACTGTGATTTTAAGACATAAAAAGATTTATTTATCATCGGTTAATTTGGGAGTGACTAATGAACCTTATAAAAAGATTTTAATACCCCTAATAAACAATTTTAAGTTTTTTTATATATATAAGAATGACAAAATCAAGAAAACATATACAATATTTTCACTCAAATGCTACAGTGTAATATTTAGTCTTCTTTATGCTTTCATTATCAAGGCTTTTATATATAAATATATAACTCTCATATGAAAACCTAGATATGGTCATGGTTTGGACTTGGAAAACTTAACAACATTGATGATTGAAATCAAAATGTTAGCATAATTTCAATAACGTTGTGGAAATATTCTTACTCAGTCTTTGCCATTATTAGTTATTAGTCCTATTGCAAAACGAAAATAAAAATTTAAGAAAATAAAAACTCTAACAATTAGTGTTGATTTTACTATGTTATTCTTTTTTTCTATTAACGTATAATTGAAGAAGATAATAGAATAATGTTTTGTGTAAAATTGGAGGCTTGACCTAATGTTACTGCTATCTTTTTTTATTATTATTATTAACGTGGATGTCCGGGCTAGCTTGCGCGCATCTCAACTAATTCCACGAGCTCTGAAATTAACAACCATGTAAACCTCCAATGGTTATCATATTAGCAACTATATAGCTCGAACCTGAAACCACAGGGGAAGCAAACCTCTTAGTTTCAAGCTTTTATCACTAGATCACCTACCTAGATGGTTACTGCTATCATTTCTATATATATAAATATATAAATAAGTTAATATATATATATATATATATATATATATATGGATTTTCTAAATCTCTATATATTCTTGAATTATAAATTTTAAAAATACGAAAGTACACGATGAAAAAATTAGAGTTGGTAAGATTTTAACAAATAAAATGAAACAATTAAAAATTCTAGAAGGATCAAGAGGAGGTAGGGAAATTTTTTTCTTTTTTTTTTTGTGAATCCAGATATGATTGTTTCTCTCTTCAAAAATGGGTTCATGGAATAACAATCAGTAATTACTCCTGAAGCATTGCAAAATTTCTGGCTAGCTCGAGCACAGATCTTTCTTGTTTATTTTTGTAAAATTATTTTTTCAAATAAATTTGTTGATTCAACCATTGCATATATATACACACACACACGCACGCACGCACGCACATACACACACACACGCTATACCCATTCTATCCATCATTCTTAATCTGCTTTCAAAGAACACAATACAGTGCTTTGGAGTTTGGAACTAAGAAGCAACTGCTCTCTCTGTGTGGGTATCCAATCAACTGAACTGTGCTGGTGGTTGGCGGTGTCAACTAACACACGTCATGCACACTTGACCAAACTATGCTAGTTTTTGTCAACACAAACCATGCGGATGAACAACCAGTCCAAGTTCACTACCAGATCAAGCTAATAGTGGGAGTACTTATTCAACTCTGCACTCCATTTCGCTCTCCCCTCGTGCCCCTTTTTATTACTGATCTGGTGCTAATTTCATGCTTTTGTCATCACTCTCTGTAGTTGTTCTAGCTAGGGTATAGTTCAATGAGGAAGCCTTGCTGTGACAAGCAATACACAAACAAGGGAGCATGGTCCCAGCAAGAAGACCAGAAGCTCATTGATTACATACAGAAGCACGGTGAGGGTTGTTGGCGCTCGCTTCCTCAGGCTGCTGGTGGGTTTTGCTCACCTTCTTTTACTAGGAATCTGTTAACTTACAGAAGCTCGTGCATGCCATGAGAGGGGAATATTTATCATTGCTTTTTCAAGGAAAATAATATTGATTAATGGACTCCTCGTTTTGGCTTTTTTTTCTTCATTCATTCATTAGGGTTGCTTCGTTGTGGCAAAAGTTGTCGGCTGAGATGGAGAAACTATTTGAGGCCTGACCTGAAAAGAGATGGATTTGGAGAAGATGAAGAGGATTTGATCATCAGGCTCCATGCACTGCTTGGCAACCGGTAATGATCAAATCATGTGCTCTTTAATTAGTATGCTATTTCTGTACAGTTCATCTAGATCCCATGCATACAAGTTTTACAAATATATGCCTGGCTATGTCAACAAGCCTTGATGATCATCCATATACCAAATCAAATAAGATATGAATACCCATTATTGTTGTATTGCAGTAGAGAACTATATAAATTAATAGTTGGACTTGATATATGAAAAATTGAAGAGAATTAAACGGAGATTTTTTTCTTTTTCTTTTTTTCTTAATCTCATTCCATAATTAATCTCATTTATCATATACATGGACCAAAATACCTCTATTCATTTTTTTTTCATAAATGATGATAATTAATTTTATTTTCACAAATTTTGGTATTTCATATATATATATATATATATATATATATATATATATATATATATAGAGAGAGAGAGAGAGAGAGAGAGAGTATTCCTTTTTGTAATTAGGATATTCAAGATTTTACCTTGTTATCAGTGTATTTAATTTCTTCGAAAATAGTGTTTTAATTTGGTCATGGTACTTTTTTTTTTGTTCAATTTTTTTTTTGTTTCCAAATATTATTAAGAAATAAAAAGTTTATTTAAGAAGAAATATGAGAGATTAATTAAGATTTTGAAAATATTTATATTTATATTTGTTTTTAATAAGTTTTGAATTTTAATATTTAGAAAGTAAATTCTTAAAGGAAAAAATGATTCTTTCAAGATTATTAACATTCTCCATATATAGTTTATATTAAAGATAAAAGGTAATGTATTTTGTAAATAAAACTTGTAATAATTTCATGAAATGAAAATAACTTTTGATCCCACAAAAAAAAAAAGCACAATATTTTCTAAAGGGTAACATACAGTAGAATTACATTTCGAAACAATTTACCTATTTAATTGATTGCATGATCCAAGTGTTGTGAGAGGTTAAATAATGCCAATGAAATATATATCGTTGATTTAGGTGGTCCTTGATAGCTGGAAGATTACCCGGACGTACAGACAATGAGGTGAAGAACTATTGGAATTCTCATATAAGGAAGAAGCTGGAATCATCCCATCGCAATATTGGATTCACCAGATTGAGAGCAGAAATATCATCAGCTGCTAGGTCAAAGAGACAGGCTAATGATCAGGAGACCTTCCTTGATGTTAATAATCAGGTCTTAGATTCCAATGGTGGCAAGCCTGAGCCCAGCAACAAGAGTTCGTCTGACATAAACCTTGATCTGACTCTAAGCATTCCTTCAAAAAAACTTGAGTCAAGCGATGAAAATTAATGCTGCAATATGATATACCAATGTTTCTAGTTTCCGGATATCGTGTGCTTGGGATACTTATAAGTTAATTTCTAATCAAAGCATGTATGGGATCACATGTGGAATCAACTTTCTGTGCAAGATACACTGCTGGGAATATTTATAATCCAGCCTAGCAACAAATTCTTGCCAAGGAAATAGTAATTGTGTATACATATAGTTAGGCTAGATTTGCTGTTTGAGAGGAAAGTAGTTATCTCCTCCATGGCAAGAAAAGGGTTTCTTCTAACACTCTTTGCCAGGATCTAAGTGCTTGTATATGTATTTTTATGACTGTAATCCTAGTGACAGTTGCTTGCTAAGGCTTATAATAAGATATAATTTAAGTCATGGAGTTTGAGACCACAACTTTTCAGTATATTATTTATTTTCATGTTAAAAGGTCAAATAGCATAGTTGCAATGGTGGCGCAAGATTATATTAGCGGTATTAGTGGTTGCGGTTTAAAATATTTTATATTTATAAATATATAAAAAAAAATGTTAAAAAAATTATTTTTAAGATCAGCACTTTAAAATTATATAAAAACAATAAAAATAAAAATTTAAATTTAAAATAACAGATCTACACCATATTCTGAAACATACCCTCACCCTTAGTGTTTATATAGTATAGCTCCCAAGTATTTTACATTCTATTTAAACCAAAAAGTACAGAAGAAAGCACAGCGAACTTGAAAAGTACTGCTCGTTGCAATTTTCTTTCTTTTTTTTTCAAAATATAAAAACAGAAACAAGAAAAAAGAAATTGTCTTAGATTTTTTTTTTAAAAAAAAAAGGGAAAACATATAACTATTTTACAATATCTTGATGCTTTTTTGTTCGGATTTGAAAATTTTAACAATTGGCTGCTGGCTATTATTCTATGTTTTTCAAATTTTGAAATAAAAACAAAAAAGGTTTCTTTAAAAAAAAAAAAATAACAACGATACTAAATGACCAAGTTTTGGCTTTTTACATATTTCACTTAAACGACGACATTTCTGGGGATCTTATCTAGAAAGTTCAAGTTTTTAAGGACGAGTAATTCTTGAAAATGAAATTATAATCTTATCTTTACGTACTATTCTCTGCTGTCAAATTGTTTATCTTTTTAATACAAAAGGCTTCGTACGTTGTAAAATGAAAAAACTAATACAGAGCAGGAGTACTGGTAAGCATATGTCATGTGACCTAACATTCAAAGAAACCTCAAAGTGGTGCAAAATGGACTAAGCTCGTGCCAATATTTTGCAGTTGGGAGAAGTTAGTAGGATGATGCACATGCTTCAAACTAACAACAGCTGGTTGTTTATTCGAGCACTGTCGTCATTGTTCTTACATATGCATTTTTGTCAAAAAGCTTAGTTGTCTGAAGTTTGATTTTCAAGCTCACTCGTGTTATAGTACCTAAGTCTACAGCTCTTCTCTTTTTGTCAACATCTAGCATCCAAAAATTCATTAATTCGTGATACAAATAAGAGACAAAACAAATGGTAAGCATCATTAACAGTATAAAGAAAAAGTTCTTAAAGTGTAGTAGTTCACTCCCACATCTACATTTCCCATACTTTTTTCAAGTCTTTGCATGGTTTATTGGGTTATTTTGATATATATATATATATATATATATATATATATATATATATATATATATATATATATTGAAAGGATAGTTTTGGTCAAGATAATTAATATAGTCTTAATTAAAAAAAAATGAGTTGAGGTTAATTTTTATTATCAAGAATGAAATTTTGCGTGTTGGATAGTGTACCTAGCTAGTTGTGAAACAAGTTGTGGAATATAATTACCATTGCTGATTTCGAAGCAATTCAAGTTAAGTATTGAATGCATCATCATGTATATAACTGATTTTAACTCTTAATATAAATATTTGTTTCTTTGTTCATTTCATTGTTAAAAAGTGTTATAACATGTTTTTAACCCCATTTCTCCAACATGTTTAATTTTAAAAAAAAATATATAAAAAGATAAAGTTGACTTGTATTAAAAAATGTTATAACATATGTTCAAAACATGACTCAAACTTGATATAAACTCTTTTTTTTTTCAAAAAAAAAAATGTCTATACACACACGCATATAAAAAGATGAAGATACAATTTCATGAAATAAAGATAATGTTAACACGAAGCAAATACAAATACATGAGTAAATAATGTATATGCATGAATAGTAAAATGTTAGTAACTTTCATGCATACTCATTAGAAGAAAAAAATATTAAAGGATAGGGATTTGGCTTACCCAGGGGCTAGTTTCAAATAAGAGTGGACTGTTGTGGTGGCCATTGGTGGCAGAGATGATGGTTGGTCAGCAATACTAGGGTTGTTTAGGTAATTTTTCTCTCTCTAGCTTTGTGTTTCTTTCTCTTTTTGGTTTCTATTTCTTTTCTCTTTTATTTTCTTTCTTTTTCTTTCCCTCTTCTTCTTAATCCCTCAGCTACTAGTTAGCTCAAGACATGTGTTTCTAGCTCAAAAACCACTCTATTTTCATGTTTTTCTTTACATTTGAGTTTTTTTTTCTTTTTGTTTTTTCTCTCTTCCATCTAATTCCTCCTCCTTTTTTGTTACTTCCTAGCTCAAACCTACACTTCTCTCAACTCAAAACTCTTTTTCTGCTTTACTCTCTCTCTCTCTCTCTCTCTCTCTCTGTCTCTGTGTGTGTGTGTGTGCGCGCGCGCGCGCGCGCGCACATTTTCTCTTTAGCTTGGCTCATTTCGTTTCTTGCTTTACCCTCTATTTATAGGCAATGATGAATATCCTAGAATCTTTCTTGGTAGAATAAGCATGGTCATTGGTTCCCTTTTCTAGCCTCTTTGGATCATTTTTCCAGTGGTTTTAGAGGGTCAAAGCATGTTTTATTTTGTTAAACATGAAGTACAAATGCATGGGAGGATAATGGTGTGTTGTTTGGCATCTTTGGAAGGTATGGGAAAGAGAAAAATGTGATAAAAGTATGGCCAAAAGCCATAAAAAAATAAAAAAGATAAAAAAAAAAACAAGAAAAGCAAGTTTGTCATTTGGGGATGAAGAAGGGCTATTTATCTATATATGCTCAAAATGACTTTGTTTTGGGCTATTTCTTTTTTCCCTTTACAAATGGCATCGTTTCACTTATGTGAAATGTACTGTTTCACTTGTTATAACCTAAGTCTCCTAAAATTTATCATTTTAGATAGAAAAAATTTTTCTTTCAAAAAAAACATTCAAAAATCCAAAAAAAAAAAACCCAAAATTAAAAAAAAAAAATGAATCATAAACAACCAAGCATTTAACACACAATTGGTTAGAACACTATAAGGATAGATTATTTGGGATCTTGCTAAAGAAAATAGGCTAGGATGGGACATGACTACACAAACTGAAAGTTTAAGGACCAAAATGGATAAAGTTGCAAAGTTTAGTAGTTCAATTTTGACAATTAAGGGTCTAATTGAAGAGAAAATTGAAGATTGGGGTAAAGTTGTGTCGCACATGTGCAGCGTCACAATGATCATCCTCCTCAATCAAGATCTCTCTGATGATAGGTGGAAAAAACAAGAAATTCTTGTCTTATATCAGTTAAAAAAAAAAAGATAGAGTCGTCACCTAGTATTTTGGTCACTGGAAACCCTAACTAGTCTCAAAGTCTGGATAAGAGGGCTAGTTATGTATAGAGAGGACGTACCTAGTATATCTTACCTAAGATAAATTGCATTGTTTGTTTGTCTTATAAAAACTAAGGTGTTGTTGTATTTTCTAACCGTTGGTCTGTTTAAGGTTTAAAAAAGCCATCATCGGTAAAGAGGTTCTTATCTTATCAGGTTAAAACATCGTCATTATAATATCACACACACACTCATACAAATATATATATATATATATATATATATATATATATATATATATATATATATATTCTTTTAATATCGAGAATATGTCATTATATATAAGTTTGTAATCCTTGATATTCGAACAATAAGATAATTTTTTTGGTATTTTAAAATATAGGCTAAGTTCTCATGGATTTCATAAACTACTTATTAAATCCAAAAATACATGTGAAGATATCAACAAAACTATTTTTCTTGAATTTTTATATTTAAATATGCTAAATCATGCCATGTTTTTTATTATTTATGCAAATATGATTATTATTATTTTTAGAGACTTGGTCATATGCACATAAATAAATAAAAATATTCTTTAAAATTTTTTCTTTGAATTACAAAATTTGATTTTTTTGTAATTTTCTGAAATTTTTAAGAAAAGCAAGTATACTTAATATTGGATCAGTATCTTATAATATAAGTCTATAGCTCAAATATTAACACCCGAGGGACCCAAAAATAATTTTAAAATGGTCCTTGAAAGTTTTCAAATTTTTTTGGAAATTATTTGGGGTCTGTTTGGAAAAAACACAAAAAATAAGAAATAAACATTGGTGGAAAATCAGTAGGTCAAACACGCCCTTAACTAAGAATTAGAGGCTAACAAATATTTTAAGACCATGTTTGGCAAACATGCCTTAAGGACACAAAAAATGCACTTTTTCTTTAGTAAAAACTGAACTCGCCAAACTTTGGCTTATTAAAAGGTAGGCTCAGCCCAGCCACGTGGACTAGGCTTCCTAACCCAAAAGCTGAAACCCATAAATAAGGTCTAGAAATGAGAAAGAAACATTGAACATCAAATAGGGTTTTTGCTAGAATTTGATGAAAAACATGAAAAACAAGAAATAAACCCGGAAAATGTAAATTCAATTTCAAACCAAATTGCACAAAATTAAAGGCATGAAATCACACACAAACATCATTCAAACAAGATTTAGGGCTTGATCATCACAATAATTTAACAAGAGCCATGATTATTTGATTTTATGCAAAAATAAAAAAGATAGAAACAAAGACCAACAAGTATGCACGCACATGTAAGAACCAACAATAAAAACAATATCTTTAAGCCATTAAAACCTCAAGTTAAAGACCAACAAGTATGCACGCACATGTAAGAACCAACAATCAACCAAAATGATATCAAAATCAAAGACCTTAGGCAAAGTTCATGGGAAGAACATCAACCTAGAAAGTTTGTAAACCTAGAAACCCAACAACATAACTTAAATACAGAAAAAGTGTCATATAACCAAGAATAGAAACTAAACCTAAAAAACAAAATTTAAGCATTCTTAATACAACCTGCTTGAATCATCAAAACAAAAAAGAAACAAAAATCAATAACAAAAACAATAAGCAAGGTCAAATAAAACAATGAGCAAAAATAACATTTTCTTAGGTAAAAAAACATTGTTCTATTGGATAAATTCAATATCCTAGTGCTTCAACAACATGCACACAACTTTAACAAACCCAAGAGGCTATCTTAAATTAACTTAAACCATAACAACTTCAAAACTTAAAACACATTTCCATAACTTAAAAAATGATCATATTAACATCAAAACATGTAAAACATTACTCTATACTAACATTTAACACTTGAATGAACATATTTAATCATTCAAACAAATTTCAAAGAAACACACACATATTAAATCATGTCATAACTAACCATTTGAAATATATCGAATAAAGCATCAAATGCATCAAAATTAACAAGTAGCTAAAAAGAGAATGCATAATGAACCTCTAATACCAAAATTTAACAAGCATAATAAAAAAAGGGGTGTGATCAATGAGTTGCACCCTACCATTAAAGTTTGAGGGTATACTTTGGGAAGAAGATATAGTTTTCTCCTCTAGATCCTTGGTTTCTTTCCCTTTTATTTCCAGCTTATTTCACCTCTAACTAGTCTAGATTTTGTTCCTCTCTCGGTTTGGTATACTACTTCTTTGGATTCTCTCTTAAATCAATTATAGAATTTCTTTTTCAACTCTTTTCGTATTTCCTTTTGTTTTTTTTCTCTACTTTGTCTTTCCTAAGACCTCCCTCTTCCTCAAAAAGCATATGCTCTTTTATATCCAAATCCAAAACCAGTCGTTGCGAAACCAGGACGGTTTTGCCCAAAAATATGTAGCTTAGGGAAGATTCTTGCTCATCCTTTCACCCAAAATGTGTAGCTTAGGGAATATTTTTATCCATCCTTTCTTAACCTCCCTAGAAAAATGGGTTCTAGTTCTTTTTGTCATTTTTTAGGCTTTATTTAACCAGGAGAAGGTAGCCTCGAAGCTTAATTAATCAAGGTAGTTCTCTTTCTCAATCATGGCTTACTAAGTGTGATACTTTAATGAGGTCATTGTGAAAATTAAAGCATAAATACATCCTTTGTGCACCTGAGTCATGTATATAGGATGTATATCTACCCTTAGAAACAAACCACACTCAATTTGAAGGCTAGAACTCCACATTTATTGCTTGAAAGATTGCTCTTTCATCAGCTCAAATATGTCAATGCAAGGTGGCTGATCAAGGATAAGATATTGTCTGATTCATTGAAACTAATAGGGTGTAAACATTTGATAAGAATAGCTAATCCTTGTAAAGGATAACCTCCTCTATTTATTGGTGGTTGTTAAAGCTCCTGAGGTGGTCGAAAATGCTATATTCATTCGCCTGAAGATGGCATCCCGATCAGCCTTCTCAACCAGGAAAGATAGTAAAATGGGGACAAACAATGTGTCTCTCAATCTCTTCATTAAAAGTGAGTGATATGTCGTTTTCTTAAACCCTAAAAATTAGGGTTTTCTAATTGGGATTTGAAAAACTTCAATTTGATCCCTATTGTTTTAATTTAAACTCAAGCATCCTTAATTGAGGTCAAAACTGACTAATTTTATGCAATGAGACCCCTGGTGAAAATCAATTGAGATAATTAAACTTTAGTGCCTTTTACAAAATAATCCTTGGTTTCTAGTTTGTTCAATTTAGTCCTCAATTAAGCCTTAAGATTTCCCAATCAATTATTTCTCAATAAAATGTATATATAAAAAACATTTCACCCAATAATTGTAATAAACATAAAAAAAAAAAAAAAAACATTTGTTGATTGAATGAAAATATAGAGGATGTTATAGCAGTTGTGACCTTGTGATTGGAACTGTGTAGTTTTTAATGTATTAGATAGAATTTTGTAATCTTCAACTTATGACATGTAATTAAATTTTAGTATATGTTAAGTTTAATATTTTAAAATTATAAACAAGTAAAATGATGAATTACTAATCATTATGAGTTTCAATGTACATACACATACACATATGACTTGTAAAATAATATAAACACTCTTTGTATATTAATGTGGTAAATCATTATAGTTGATGATATTTGTTGGGTGGCATGCTTAAGGCTACCTATGAGCATTGACGATGTAAAGTGAATGTGGTATGGATTGTAGTTATGTTATGCAAGTATTATTTCTGGGATGAAATTTTAGGTAGGGCCCTATGCATGGGAGACTCTGTCAAGATTTTCTAAAATTGCTTAAATCCTTTAATTTAAATAAAAAAACCCTAATGCATGGTTGATATGTATATGTGGAGTAAATTTTATGTATGGTGTGATGATTGGGAGGGCCTCCATATAAGTGAGACTTTGTCCTTTATTTAAAAAAACAATTCACTCTATTTTACACGTGTATGGCTAACAAAAAAAAGTTGGAAGCACATTAAAAGACACACGGTGTTACAAGTTAGGTTTTCTATTGACCATAATATTATATGGTGACTCATTTTCATAAGATTAGACCTTTTCCCTCAAAGAACAAGATAGGTTTCCTATTGACCATAATAATAAGTGGTGACTCTTTTTAAAATGGCATCGCGATGTTAGGTGCAGTGTCACTTATTATTTATTAATTTATTTATTTATTTGAGTTTATTTTTAAAATGACATCATTTTTTACCTGAAGAAACATTTCATTTTAAAAAAAAAAGGTCCTCCAAGTTTTTCACCTTTTTCTAGTTTAATAGATCACTTTTTTATTAGAAAGAGCTTGTAAAGGCATGTAATGTAGGCTAAGCCACGTGTTTAATAAAGGAATTCATTTGCTCAAAAGGTAAGGGTTCAAAAGATTTGGGATCGCTTTTGGACGTTCCTATGATGTTTTCAATAGGTTGTCCATCATGATGCATAACCTTTTTTTTCGATGCACGCTCCTTGATGCTCAATTTTCATTGTCAATTTTTCAAAAACAATTCTCACCCTTGACCACAACTTAATGGGGCGCTCTTTATGCTCTGCCTCTTCCATAACTTTTCATTTACATTTTTTTTAGGTTCTGATATGCCATTTAGTATTTTGTTTTATGATACCTAGTTTCATAACCCAATTTTCAGATTTCCACCAAAATTATTTTTATCTTTTAAAATTCAAAACAAAAAAAAATATTGGCAACTTGTCAAGAGCAAACTGAAAAGGCTTTCAAACAATGTTATTAAACCCGGCCCGGCCCGGCGGGTCGACCTGGTGATTGGATCGATCCGGGTTTAATAAAAGACCAGTTGTGGCAACAGTCCGGCCAAACCCGGGCGACCCGGGAAAACCCAGACAAGACCCGGTTTTTTTTTTTAAATGTGAAATTTGAAACTCATTAGTATATATACTCTATATTCCCAAGAAAAAAGTCATATTTTTTCAATGTGAGATAAAAAAAACCTTTTTGTTTAAATACTTCAACTTAAAAAGATAACATAGTATCTTTTCAATGTAGGATTTGAAGCCCTTTCGTATATATACTCTATATTCCCAAGAAAAAAATCATTTTTTTCAATGTGGGATAAGAAACCTTTTGGTTAAAATTTTTCAACTTAAAAGGATAGCATAGTATCTTCTTAATATGAGATTTGAAGCCCTTTCGTATATATATTATATGCTTTATGTTCCCAAGAAAAAAGTTATGTTTTTTCAATGTGGGATAAAAAACTTTTTTGGTTTAAATACTTCAATTTAAAAGCTTAACATAATATCTTTTTAATGTGGGATAAAAAACTTTTTAAAATATTCTTTTAAACTTCATTGTTTACAATATGTATAACCTATATTTACATGGATTTTTTCATATGAAATATTAAAACTTAATTTTTTTTAATTTTTCCGAGTTGATCTAGGTCGATCCAGGTTGACCCATGAAACCCGGGACCCGGCCCCTTGGCCGGGTCAACCCTCGGGCCGGGTTTAATAACTATACTTTCAAATGAATGGAGGAACCACACTAAGATTTTTGACAAAAATTAGGAACCCAATTATACCCAAGTTTGAAAGACAATGCAAATATAAGGTCACATTAAATGATTATTGGATGAATTGCATAAAAATTAAGTCTAAAGACTTAATTAGACTTTTAATAGGACATTTTGATTTAATCATGGGTCCAGTTAAAGGTTTGATTATTCTTAAGAGTTAATTTGGGTGAAATTAAAATAATTAATTAAGTGCAATGAATTAGTTGGACTTTTAATGGGTCAATTTAATTTTATTAGGGACTTAATTGATGCAAACTTAAGTTTGGAAGCCTAATTTGGACTTAATTGAAAATAAATTTTTAAACGATCAGATTAAATTTTTCCAAACTCAATTAAGTGAAATCAGAGACAAAATTACAAGAAAATCAAATTTTGAGGGTCAATTAAAGGCAAAATTGAAGAAATTCAGAACCAATGACTTTTTTGCAAAATACGCGCGAATTCAGGGACCTAATTCAATTAAAAACAAAGGTGAAATTAAAGAAAATAGAAGTTTGAAGATCAATTAGGGATGAAATTAAAAATACCCAAAACCAAGGACCAAGTTAAAAAAAAAAAAGCACTAAACATATAAACATGGGGCATCATTTTAAAACTTGGCAGGGTAGAAATTAAATTGATTCTTAGAATCAAAATTCAATTGAGGACTTAATTGAATAAATTGAAAGATTGAGGGATGAAATTGAAAAAAAAAGATTTAAAACTAAAGCACCAAAACAGCACCTTTTATCTGAAACAACATCCTTTTGTTAATTTAAAAAAAAAAAAACACACACACACACACACATAGAGAGCGAGAGAGAGAGAGAGAGAGAGATGACGTCGTTTTGAAGCACCTTGTTCGCTACCTTCAACCTCTACCCGATAGCAACAAAAATGGCAGCTCTGATGCCATCTTTCAAGTCTTCCTTCTCTCTCATACCTTCACTATACAAGAAAAAAATGTGCTACCCTCGTGATCTATCATAGCACTCGAACCTAAGCAAAAAAGTTGTCCCTTGAAAGCACTGAACTCGCTGCAAAGTTGACCCAAAGAGGTTGACCTGACCAGCCTTTAAAACCTAATTTTACAGTTGATCCAGAACTTCTTTTTGTTCATGTTCTAGTCCCTAAGCTTGAGAGAGAAAAGAGAAATTCCTAGGAAAATGGTGCAGGGGAGATAAAGTTGTATATTGGCCACTTTTTTACAATAAAAAAAATAATCTTTGTATCAATGGATTTCATTTGATGAGAGAAGTTTTGTTGAGATGGTCTTGGTCATTCATCTTATCATCTTATTTAGGCTATATTATTTTTATTTTTGTTGACCTAATAAAGGTTTATTTAAGACTATAAATGGGTTTATTAGGGTCTCTAGGGTATTTCTTAGGTGTTTTCAAGTGAAAAAATGATCAATATAGGTTTTTGGGTCTTAGGAGTCGAGCCTTGATTTTTTAACCACCCGGTGTAGTTGAAGTTCAACCAAAAGATGACGCATCATCTGCCACCACAAATAAATTGTCATCTACTTTGTGTTTTGAAAAACAAATAGGCTGGCGATATTTTGTCTGCCTAATTTAACAAATTGACCTTCTCTAATTTTGTGTCAAGCATAGTTTTTAAACTCAGCCCACGGATTGACCTAGGTCAACTTGGGAAAAAAAATTGAGGTTTTAATATCTCACATGAAAAAATTAAGAAACATTTCATGTAGATGAAGGCTATATATAGTTATCTCATATGAAAAGGCTATATATATATATATATATATATATATATATATATATTCCATAAAAGAAAATTAAAAATTAATTCACGTGAATAGAAACTATATATATCTCATAAAAAAAAAGTTAACATTTCATGGGGATGTAAGCTATAAAAAAAATATGTAAGGCCAAATATTCACAAATTAACTTTATATTTTTTGAGTTTATTAAAAAAAATATAAGAAAAAAAGTCAGGTCTCACTCGGGTTATAGCAATTCACTCAAGTTTTAGCAAGCTAATTGCAAGTTCAAGTTTAAACCATTTAAAACCCAACCAAAGTCTTGGGTCGCCCCGATCCCGGGTCAACCCGTCTGGCAGGTCGGGTTTTATATCTACGATTCCAAGAGCAAGGCCACCTGGGCTCTTTTTATAAATCCTTTTTTTAATTTTTTTTCTTAAAGTTTATTTAATTGTTTTAATAAAAATAATTAAAATTATATTTAGGAAATTATTTCATTCAATATCATTTATTTTGAATTTTTTTCAAATAAAATTATAATTTTTTTTTATAATATTAGCAAATGTATTTTTTTATATAGCCATTTAGGATTTGTTTTCTTAAAGTTTGATAAAAATTAATTATAATAAAATAATTAAAATTATATTTAAGATATTATTTCAATAAGATACCATTCAATTTGATATTTATTTTCAAATAAAATTATAGCATTTTGTTTTAAGTGGTAGCAATCATTTCAATAATTTTTAAGTGCTATGCAAACTTTATTTAAGTTTGTGGTCACGAAAAACAAAGTTCAAATAATTATAATTTTTAAGAAATGTTTTGCATTATTCTTACTTTTTATTTAATTATTTATTCTTCTTATGAAAAACAAATTTTGGTCAAAACAATGAAAAAAAATACATGAATTAGAAATATGATTATGACAAAAAAAAAAAAACAAAATATATTTTTCCATCACAATTTTATTCATTCTCTTTCTTACAAATAATTTTTTATTATTTTATTATTAATTAAAAAATAGATTCTAAAAAGTTTCATGCAGCCGCACACGGACAATATATCTTTCTCTTTCTTTTTATTAGTCAAAATTATCAAAACCAATTTTTTTTTTCTTTATTAAAACTTGCTTGAATGGTTTTGATAAATTATTATCTAAAAAATAATTATTCTTGTAAAAAATATCAAACAAAAAAGGAGCTCATAAATAAGATGAAAGGATTTTAATTAAAAAGATTAAAAAAATATTTATCTGAAGTAAAGAAAAAAATTATAAAAAATAAATTTTTTAAAGCATTTTTAAAAAACAAAAACAAGCATACTTTAATAAGAAAATTTTACCCAACCTCAAATGAAAAAAAAAATATATCATCACCTAATTTTTGTACAATATAAAAAAATATATCATCAATTTATTCTCTTTACAGTATGGAAAAAAAATTAAATAAGAGGAAAAAAAATTAAAGAGGAAAAAAAATAAAATTAGAAATATCTTAAAATGAAAAAAAATAAAAGAAAAGAAATTAGTTGTCGGTATATTGGGCTCTGCTCTATTATGCGTTATTCATGGTGCTACTATAAAAAAAATACTTTATTTGAAGATGGTGATGGTGCAAATACATTCTGTATTTTTAACCTAACTCAAGCTTTTTTGTATTTGAAAAAAATAATTTATTGACCCGCTGAGGAGCGCAGGTCAATATACTAATTATTGTATTATTACGTAATAGTTATTTTTTAAAATATTTATTTAAAAAAATATATTGAGATAATATTTTTTATTTTAAAAATTTTTTTTTTATATCATCATATAAAAATAATACAAAAAATATTAATTTGAATTAAATAAAAAAGTAAAAAAAAATTAAAATCTTTTTGAAACACAAAAACAAACATGTTTTAATAAGAAAATTCAATCCAACCTCAAAAGAAAAAAAAATATCATCACCCAACTTTTGTACAATATAAAAAAAATCTCATTAATTTATTTTCTCTTTACCGTATGAAAAAATTAAATAAAAAAAAAGATAAAAATCTAAAACGACAAAAATTTTTTTGAAAATATCCAGTGGTCCAACCAAACCAAAGGATATTGGATTCGGCTGCCCAGCTAAATCAAAAATCAATGGGTCTAATTAGGCGGTCAAACTCAATAGTGTTGGGTCTGACTGCTAAGCTAGACCTAGAATGTTCTAGAAGCAATTTAAGAGAGTATTTGGCAGTGTGGTTACGGTTGTTTTTCAAATAACTTTTTGTGTTGAAATGCATGTCAATGATATTTTTTTATTTTTTAAAAATTATTTTTGATATCAGTATATCTAAACGATCTAAAATATACAAAATATATTAAATTTTAGCAAAAAAAAAAATTAAATGTTTTAGGAACGTATTCTAAAATCTAGTTTCCAAATCAAACTTAATAGCATTGCATCTAACAATGTTTTATACAGAAAATAGAAAAAACACTCGCAATAATATTTTTAATTAAAAAACAACGGTCCAAACAATACAGTAACATTTATAGTGCCAGCACGGTTCACAGTACAATAATTCTATATACATAGCAAATTCACGATAATTTCCCCGCACCTATAATATGCTATCTTGTCAGTCTAATGGTCGTGTCAACATTTATTTGACAAAATCTAATAAAAATACTTTATTAAAAAAAAATCACAATTTTATTTTAAACACTTTATTAAACGTTCAAAATGCCCAATTGGTGGGTGCTCTACACGTCCCCAAGTATATAAAATCAAGAAACGTTCAAAATCCCCACCATTTCCACTATCTCCATCAAATCAAATCTGGAAAAGAAAATGACAGAGCTCGCAGAAACCTACGCTTGCGTTCCCTCGACCGAACGAGGCAGAGGGATCCTAATTTCCGGTCATCCAAAAACCAATAAAATCCTTTACACTAACAACCGATCCATTCTCATCCTCAACCTTGACAACCCGCTTGACGTCTCCGTCTATGGTGAGCACGCTTACCAAGCCACCGTCGCACGATACTCTCCCAATGGCGAGTGGATCGCCTCCGCTGATGTATCTGGGACTGTCAGGATCTGGGGTGCTTACAATGATCATGTCTTGAAAAAAGAATTTAAAGTACTCACCGGTCGGATCGATGATCTTCAGTGGTCCCCTGATGGGTTGAGGATCGTCGCCTCTGGGGATGGAAAAGGGAAATCTCTTGTTCGCGCTTTTATGTGAGTCTAAAAAATAATTTTGTTTTACTTTTTAAACGTATGGCTAAACGTCAGCAAGCAGGGTTTCTATGGTTTGATGATTGATGTTGATGGTTGTTATTTTTTGTTTTTATAGGTGGGATTCAGGGACTAATGTAGGGGAATTTGATGGGCATTCACGGCGAGTTTTGAGCTGTGCGTTTAAGCCAACTAGGCCATTTCGAATTGTCACGTGTGGAGAGGATTTCTTGGTTAATCTCTATGAAGGACCGCCATTTAAATTCAAGTCATCTCACAGGTTTGTAATGGTGTATTTTTGTAGGAAATTATGAGAGTTTGAATTCTGATTTTAAGTTCTTAGAGTTAGAGCAAAATAAGAGGGTGCATTGTTGAAAAGTTTAGGTTACATGCAGGGATCATTCAAATTTTGTCAATTGTATACGGTTTTCTCCAGATGGTAGCAAGTTTATCAGTGTAAGTTCTGATAAGAAAGGCATACTGTTTGACGGAAAGACAGGAGAGAAGATCGGAGAGTTGTCATCTGAGGATGGTCATAAGGGCAGTATTTATGCTGTTAGTTGGAGTCCTGATGGTAAACAGGTAAGCCTGGTATTAACTTATAATGAAAGCTTTTGTGGTGAACACACTTGTTTTGTGGTGCCTAAACCAATACTTGTTGATATGACACTTCAAAAAAATTAGTTTAATATAATTATAAGAAGACATTAAATGAGGGTATTACAGTAGAGAAGCATAGGTGTAGAAATTACAACTTTATCTCATCATTTGTTTTTAGTTTCTTTCAATTTGTGAAGCTACTACTGAGGATTAAAATGAATTCTGTGGTGTGTTTTGCTTACTTCATTGACCATTTATGGAAACAGAATCTGCAGCCAATTACTAGTATTTCGTAATTAAGGACCAATTGCATGCTATTCTCTTACTTGTTAAAAGTAATTTATTTTTGATTGATGTGCTTGAGGACTGTACAAAAAGTGCTCTATTTTTATTGTGGATTTGTTTTCGTTTCCGTTGATACTTTGTTTCCCCATTTCTGTATTTGCATTCCTTTATTTTCTGCTCTTCCTCCACCTGGTCAAAGCAAGTCTTTTTGTGCCTGATAATTAACCAAATTGTGGTTAAACTATTTTGCAGGTGCTAACAGTATCTGCCGACAAGTCTGCAAAAGTGTGGGAGATCTGTGATGATGGTAGCGGAAAGTTGACAAAAACTTTGACTTCTTCTGACTCTGGTGGAGTGGATGATATGCTAGTCAGTTGCCTTTGGCAGAATGATCATCTTGTCACTGTTTCTCTTGGTGGCACAATCAGCGTTTTCTCAGCTAGTGATCTTGGTAAAAGTGCACTGCAAATATCTGGTCATATGAAGAATGTTACCTCTTTATCTGTGCTTAAAAATGTCCCTAAGACAATCCTGTCCAGCAGCTATGATGGTTTGATAGTTAAATGGATTCAAGGCATTGGATACAGTGGCAAATTGCGGAGGAAGGAGAATTCTCAAATTAAATGCTTAGCTGCTGCTGAAGAAGAAGTCATCACATCTGGTTTTGATAATAAGGTGATTAACTTGGCTACATGTTTTGATTCTTAAATGAGCATGCTGTTTTCCTTTTCTATTTTTATCTACTATGAATTTGAGGACGTGAATGAGTTCCTGCTCATCAAGATCAATAGATGACATATGAAACATGCTATAGGGATTGTAGTAGGTTCTCCTGCTTCTAACTTACTGGTTGTGAGAGGAAGTTTTTCTTTTATTTGAATAGTCATACTATTGTTAGAAGGACTATAAGTGTTGTAGCTTTCTTTATGTTGACCACATGTATCAAATAATCAGTATTGAATGGAGAATTTCTCCCTGACATGTGTATATAGTTATACTCTTTTGATTGCAAGCAAAAGTGATTCTTATCCCCTGAATTGTATTTTTAGCATGCCTCTTCAAGCATCCTTAAAAACTATCTGTGCCATTTTGGTGCCTCTACAAGTTGTCTAAATATGAAAATGATTTGTCCTGCTTTGATTTCTAATTTTTAGTAGCCTAAAACAAAAACAAGTTGAAATGAAGAAAGAAAAAGGAGAGCTTTTCGTTCCCAACTGAAAGCTTTACGAAGCCCTGAATTCTATCAAAATAAGTTTCATTGTTTTCTTTAATTTCTTCTCGATGTCTGTTAATTAAACAGGATTTGGGTAAATTATGAACTAATTATGATTTCTACACAAGGTTTGGTGCATTTCCTTCCCTTTGAGGAAAGAAATCTGTGCCCCTTTTCACCTCTAATTCTTTCTTTCTGCTATTCTTTATATTTTTCAGTTATGGAGAGTTCGTTTTCTTGGTGGTCAATGTGGAGATGCAGATTCCATTGATGTCCGCAGCCAACCAAAGGATATAAGTCTTGCCCTTCTCTGCCCTGAGCTTGCTTTGGTTGCAATTGATTCAGGTGTTGTCATGATTCGTGGTACAAAAGTAGTGTCAACAATCAATCTTGACTTTGCTGTGACGGCATCTGCAATTTCACCTGATGGAAGTGAAGCCATCATAGGTGGGCAGGATGGAAAATTGCACATATATTCTGTCACGGGTGATACACTCACAGAAGATGCAGTCCTTGAAAAACATCGTGGAGCTGTCAGTGTCATCCGCTACTCTCCAGATGTTTCAATGTTTGCTTCTGGTGATTTAAATAGGGAAGCTGTAGTTTGGGATCGTGCTTCCAGAGAGGTACTTTGATTGCTTATTTAGATCCAAAAGTTGATGCTATACTCCTCTCTGTACAGCTGTTTATGCATAGCACTTAGTTATTGTTGGTTGAAGTTGCAGATGTGCAAACTTGTGCCAGGTCTGTGCTCTTTATGCAAGTGAGCTACACTAAGTACATATCTACATGATAGCGAGGCATTGAAAGTTTTCTGTTATTTTGCTTTCTAATTGTCACAGAGCAAAGCAAATTTGGCTGTCACATCTCTGTCTATGGGAATTTTATTGAATTGCATGATTTGGAGAAGCCACCAAATCAAATGAAGCACTTGCAATAGATATCGATTTTGATTGGGGGATTTGGCCAGTTCATTATATACTGAACCATGAATAACATGGCTCCTGTCATTATGGTTTTTGGTTCTGTGAATTTTACTTTCCTACTAGCATATCATTGGCCTTAACCTCGGTTTTCAAAACAGAGACTTCCATAGTTACTGGTCTTACATCTGGCATAGGCCAGAAGAATGTTTTGTTTTATGCCCAGCTATCACTCTTGAGGTTGCTAGAAAATCAGCTTAGATAAGCAGTCACTGATTTTTGGATGATGTTTTGCTTAGTATGCATGCAAAGGGGCAAGTGAGGCTGCACTGTAGGTGAAATGCAGAAATAACTACTGTTCTTACAGTTGAACATCAACCTTTACATTGCAGTAAATCTTTCTATGTTATACATTGTTCTTTTAGTTTGCAAGGGGCAATGGATGGGGTTGGTGGAAGGATTGCTTTCCGTATAAGCAGGCACAGGTTGACTGGTATATTGCAGTCTGATGCTGCTCCTTGATTTGGGATTTACCAGTTTGTGTAACATGCCACAGGCACCCTTAGGCCTGATTGTCAATTCGCTGTGTTTTGTTTTTTTAATTGTCCGTGCTTTATTTTTATTTTATTTTTGTTTTCTTAAATTAAAGATAATATGAAAAGTTTATGTCAAAATGAACCATGTTTCCTTCTTTTCTTTACTTCACTGAACTGTGGAGCCTTATTTTTTACTTGCATATTTTTGCGCAGGTGAAGCTTAAAAACATGTTGTACCACACTGCCCGCATAAACTGCCTTGCTTGGTCTCCTGATAGCAGCATGGTTGCTACTGGATCGCTTGACACCTGTATAATCATATATGAAATCGACAAGCCAGCATCTAGTCGGATGACCATCAAGGGAGCTCACTTGGGTGGAGTTTATGGATTAGCATTTACTGATGATCGTAGTGTGGTAAGTTCTGGTGAGGATGCCTGTGTTCGTGTTTGGAAGGTAAATCCACAGTGATATGAATGAATGGAGGTCACCATGAATATATTCAGGTCAAAATTTTTGAAACTTGGTGACCATGCTGGATTATTTTGGATTTTTGAAAAGGCGTAACTTGATAAAGGCTCTTTTTCCTAGCTAAAACAGTGCTGGTTTTCTCTCTTGGGATTTGCTGAGGCTGGGCTAAGCTGCTTTTTGTGGTCTTATGAGGTCTTCCTCGTGATTCAAAAGTGTTTCTTTGAAGGGCTGGACGTATTTTAAAAAACAAAGGCTGTAACGCAGCTGGGATTCTGAGATATTAATTTGTTTTTGGGGCGGAGAAGATGATGGTTTTTGGTTGTCTAGGTGATCTTTTTCTTCACAATCGCCCCCCCTCCCCTTTGCTATGCTTTCGTGCCACAAAGTGAATGTTATGTTGGTTTCTTTTTAGGATTATGCTCGTCGTGCGACATCACTCTCTGTATTTTCTGCTTCTTGTGTGGCTGAAGTGATTTTATCCCGTTTTTATATCATCTGTTGTTTATGTTCATCATCACTGAAATGCCATCGATGCTCATAAGAAACAATAATAATAAACGTGGTTCCAGGCCCAATAGACAGATTATACAAGTAGAAGTGTGCAACAGCCGAGGGAGAACAAGGGCTCTATATGGCTAGCCCATGTTCATCGCCCAGGCTGAACCGTTCAGCTACTAAAATATCAGACTAGACTGCCTCTAAAATGGCACGTAACAGATTGGATTTTCGATTCGGCTCGCCGAACATGATAAATTTCTCAACCTCAAGGCACCCTGAAACTTAAACTGGATGCCACAGGCATGTACACGAGAAAATGCAGATGAAACAGAGCTTGCCTCAACTTTACGAATTTTAGAACAATAACCAATAATTTCTGCACTTGTGGTTTTCGCTGGCCCCTTCACGAATATCAATATAGACGGCTTGACTGCTCGAAAGGATATCTTGGACCTGAATGAGTGGATAAGCTTGATTGTAAGACAGGCCAGCTCTTGAACTTAAACTTTATGGACTAGGGTCACAGCCACAACACACTGACTACTAGCCATATTGTTACATATCTTTACCAAACATACAGGGCCTACCCGTGAGCAACTGGGCTATCGAAGTACGGAAGAAGCACACTAATATTCATCCATTATTAGAATTATATTATTATATTATACTATACAATGAATTGGTCCATGAGATGAGAAGATCTTAGATTCTAGTAATACTTTTGAATAGTTTGAATGGTAGTTGATCAAGGTTCTAGATCACTGAATTGCTGAGTTAACTTTAAAAAAAATTAATTATAAGATTTTATATATTTTTTGAATTTGATTTAGTTATAATGGTATGAAATTTAGTTAAATCAACTAGATTACAAGCTAACTCATTAGTTATTTGAATTTAATTAGTAGTTAAATTTGGATAGGTCAATCGGATTGCAAGCTAACTTGTTGATCACTCAGATTTGATCGATTTAATTAAAAAATAATTTGAAATAAAACCCAATTCAAGTTTTGTTACTAATATCTAATCTCCTATCAGTTTAATAAATTTGAATAATTTTTAACTATAGGTAAGCGACCATGAACTAAAATAATTGTTATGAACTTATGCAATTAATTTTAAACATGATTATTTTGAGAGTGTAAAGAAGCTCATGGATACTTGGTTATTTATAAATAATAGATGAAAATTTATAAATTTCAGGATCATTGAAAATTTATATAATTATTAACTTTAAGATTCGTGAAATTAATCAAAGATATACATGAATTAGCTCAATAACTATATTAGAAAAAAAAATAACAGATGGCAACAAAAGCCGTTGATATAGGTGTGGTGAGAAAATAAAAGTTGGACCAGCAAATTTAGGTCCCGCCTTCTATAAATATCACAGTATTTGCCTTTGCAAAAGTTGGGGATTTTTTTTATTATATCCTTTTCATTATTTTAAATCAAATAAGCTTTCTTGTGGTCTCTCCTTTTTTTTTTTTTCCTACAAGCCAAAAATCATGGCTATAAAGCAAATTCTAGGCTGCTTGCAGCTCAATTTCACGTGCCCACAGCACAGACAAACAATAAATGCTATCAGATATTTAGCGTCTTTTTGTATTAAAAACATGTGGAATGTCCTTGTCCAGACACCGTCTTCAAAACGTTGTTATATATATATATATATATATATATATATATATATATATATATAAATTAAGTAATTACCTAAAGGAATAGAGGAATTTACTGTTCACTCACTCATGTAATACATCATGGATTAGTAATCTATAGTGAAAATTTTTTTTTTCAAAATTACTTTTTTTTTTTCAAATTTCCTCCTTTTCTTGTTTATTTTTTTCATAATTATATTTGTCGGTTTTATTTTTTTAATATTGAACTGGTTAAAAATTTCACTTTATAATTTTTTTCATTTAAAATATTGTGGATTGCTACGGTGTTTTCCCAAATGATTTTTCTATTTTATTTTTTTATTTTTTAAAATTATATTTGTTGATTTTATTTTTTTAATATTGAGTTGATTGAGAATTTAGTTTTGTAATTTTTTTCTTTAAAACATTGTTGATTGCTACAGTGTTTCTCCGCATGGTTTTTTTGTTTTTGTTTTTTGATGATTTTCTCTGAAATCTTTTTCAATTTTATTTTTTAATATTGAGCTGGTTAAAAATTACAATTACAATATATGAAAAAAACATTATAACTTTTCTCGTAAATTACTGTGAATTGCCATAGTGTTTTTTCCTACATGGTTTTTTTGTAGTTTCTTTTGTGTTTTCTTTTTTGTAATATTTTTTTCTCAAAAGTATCTTTATCAATTTTTTTTTTAATATTGAGATGGTTCAAATTTAACTTTGTGATAAACTTAATCAAAAAATAAATTAGTATGAGCCAACAAGGTGAGACCATCAGCTAAATAATTGATTTTTCTTTCTGAGACTCCATTATGTTCATGTTTAGGTGGGCATGCAATCCTATATTGAATACCATGTTGTTGTAAATTCTTTTTTACATTTTTATTTTATTTACCTCGAGCTTGATTGTAAGATCTTTAATTTTTTATTAAATTTCATTTTAATTATTAAATAAAAAATAAAAAAATATCTTATAAACATCGCTCTTCCTTTGAATTAAATAAATCCATGAAATCTTAAAAAATCTTCAATAAATACCACAGATTAAAATTCTCTATTAAAAATTAAACAGGACTAGTCCTTAAATACCTGAATGCACTAAGTCTAATAATTCAATTGTAATAGAACCTGTACTAAACTAAGTAAACCTACTCATAATTTTTAAGCAATAATATTATGTTATATAATATATATAATCATACCTTATTTTATAGAACCTTATTTTATAATATATAGAATCATACCTTATATACCTTATATTTTATTATATATATTATATTAATATATCATACCTTATTTTATAAAAATAAGATGTGATTATAGATGAGGTAAGCAACAAGACAAGAAAATAATCTCAAACTCCAACGCATCCACGGGATAAGATGCATGAGGCATCGACACATCGAATAATTTCTCTTTATTTTATTAGATAATTTGTAAAGATTTTATGCAAATTTTTTTTCCGCTATTTTCATTTTCTATAAATTTCTACACTCCCCCACTCACTTTCTGTATTCTCTAACTGCTCACTGACCACTCTTTCTCTGTGTCTTCTCTCAGTCTTCAAGATGAGAGCAAAGGCATTGCCATTCTCGATACTATTTCTCAGTATTACTCACTGTATCACCCATGCAGCAGAACTCAATGGACCTTCAAAGCAGTCAGAGACCATTAGTTTCGAAACAGCCGGAGGGCTGAGACAGGGCTTCCCTAAGGGGTTTGTCTTTGGAACTGCTACTTCTGCTTATCAAGTTGAAGGCATGGCTGACAAGGATGGTCGTGGGCCTAGCATTTGGGATGCCTTTGTCAAAATTCCTGGTAATAATAATATGTTCTGGTGTTTGGTTGCTTCATTAAAAAAAATTAATGTTTTTTCTTTAATGGCACTGATGTTTTTGTTGGCTTAAGGCAACAGCTAGTGATAAAAGTTAAAAACTTAATATTGAGGCTTTAGATTATTTTGCTTTGGTAATAATATGAAATGAAATGTTGATGTTTGGGAGCAGGGATCGTTGCCAATAATGCTACAGGGGAAGTGTCAGTGGACCAGTATCACCGCTACAAGGTAGGTCCTGCTCCTGTCCGTCCTTAACCTTTCTTTCTATTAAGGAAATCCCCATGATTGAGCTTTCATTTTGATTTTAATTTCAGCATTTTGGATCACTACATTGCTAAGAATGAGCAGAATGCCCCAAAAATATGAACATCTAGCATACTGTTACTAAACATTACTATTACATTATTATAACTAGTGTAACTTTCATTTCTGCAGATTTTAAATTGTGGGGTTCTGATGGCATTAAATGTCCATTCTTGGTTGTATCTGATTTCTATCAAGTTTCTCCCATTCAGGACACATGCTACATCTAAACTCTTCCATTCATGTTGCAGGAAGATGTAGATATCATGAAAAAGTTGAACTTCGATGCATACCGGTTCTCGATTTCATGGTCCAGAATTTTCCCTGGTAATTGTTTCATCTGCAGTTTCTATTAAATTCAAATTTTGTTTGTGAGTTTGTATCGTTGGATTTCCTAGCCTTCTTTGACTTCTTTGATGCAGATGGAGCTGGAAAAGTGAATTGGAACGGAGTTGCATACTATAATAGGTTAATCGACTACATGATCGAAAGAGGTATGCTTTCCTATGAAATTTTAAATGAGATGTATGTTGATTTCCAACTAATTGCTTTCACATTTATCAAGATATAGGGATATAATTAATGTCCATGAATATTTTGTAGGCATTACTCCATATGCGAATCTTTATCACTATGATCTTCCCCTAGCACTTGAGAAGAAGTATAATGGATTGTTGAGTAACCAAGTAGTGTAAGTATATAGTCACTAAGAACTAATGTTTCCCCATGTATAGTTTTTACCTTTCATGTATTTTATATTTTAGCGAATTGAGAATGATTGTTTCTGGGGATTATGTTTTTAAGCAATCATCTTTCATAGATTGAAATTAGATAAATGCTTCGAGCTCTGCAGGAAAGACTTTGCCGATTATGCAGACTTCTGTTTTAAGACCTTTGGAGATCGAGTAAAGAATTGGATGACATTCAATGAACCTAGAGTGGTGGCTGCACTTGGATATGATAATGGATTCTTTGCTCCTGGAAGGTGTTCCAAAGCATTTGGGAATTGTACAGTCGGCAATTCTGCAACAGAGCCTTATATTGTTGCTCATCATTTGATTTTATCTCATGCAGCTGCTGTTCAGAGATATCGCGAAAAGTATCAAGTAATTTAGCATTTGTTCTTTTATTTTGAATGGGATGGAATTCATTTATTCGATGGAACAATATGCTATAGCTTGTCCCCTTTTTTTTATTTTACATTGCAGGAAAAACAAAAGGGAAGGATTGGAATTCTCTTGGATTTTGTTTATTACGAACCTCTTACCAGATCAAAAGCTGACAACTTAGCAGCTCAAAGAGCAAGAGATTTTCATGTTGGATGGTAAAAATTCATTACTGCTTAGTAATGCAAGAAATTCTCCCTCTTTATTTCATTTCAATGATCGGTGCGGGGTAATTGAGGATCACATATACTTTCCCAGGGTGACTAAAGTTGACCTTCTTGGTCAATGCTTTTGACCATGGAGATAAATTATCACCAAAAAGTAGTTGATGAGCTAAAATTTGAAAACCACAGTAGCATGCTTCATGCATCTTTGAAAATGGCTTAAAATTTGATGCATTTAGCTGACACATTTTGAAGAACTTACATCTTACTGTCATCGATCATGGGCTATCTGAAATTTATTTAAAGCACTTAGATTGTTGGTGAAATTATATCTAAAGAATGTACCTAGAAAAGAATATGAAAGTATGGTTGAGACTTGGGATACATATTTTTCCACAAAAGTAAGGGGAATGAGATACTTTCAAGGGCATTCCAGTTGCATTACACATTCATATGGTAAAGTCAACAAACCTTATGATATAATTCAGACATCTTGATAGCTTAAAAAAAATCATGTCACGCTGGTTTTGGCTTCATGCAGGTTTATTCATCCTATTGTATATGGTGAATATCCGAAAACAATGCAAAATATTGTCGGGAGTAGGCTACCCAAGTTTACAGAAGAAGAAGTCAAGATGGTGAAGGGCTCAATGGATTTTGTGGGAATCAACCATTATACTACTTACTACATGTATGATCCACATCAGTCCAAACCAAAGAACTTGGGCTACCAGCAAGACTGGAATGCTGGATTTGCTTGTAAGAAACTCTTGCCCTCCTTTCTCTCTTAAATAGTGGAACGTCGAAGTTCATTTACTCCTTCAGTCACTAAAGTGCAGTGTCTTATGAATCTTGCAGATAAGAAGAAGGGAGTGGAAATTGGTCCAAGAGTAAGTTCTTCCCACACAAGTTAACAATGCTGAGCTATGGGTTTGGGTTTATTTCATATGAGTAATTGGACATTTGCAGGCAAATTCTTATTGGCTTTATAATGTACCATGGGGTATGTACAAGGCTGTGATGTACATCAAAGAGCGCTATGGAAACCCTACAATGATACTGTCTGAAAATGGTATGAGCTACTACTATACGTCATGATTTCTTATTTAAGCCATGTTGTAACTTTTTATGGGCTTGTTTGACCCTGTTAATATGAGAATTGTTTTTTTAAAAAAAAACCTTATGCAGGGATGGATGATCCTGGTAATCTCACACGTTCCAAAGCAATGCAAGACACCACTAGAATTGGCTACTACAAGGCCTACTTGTCTCAACTGAAGAAAGCAGCTGATGATGGAGCCAATTTGGTTGGGTACTTTGCTTGGTCATTACTTGACAACTTTGAATGGAGATTAGGCTACACTTCAAGGTTTGGAATTGTGTATGTTGATTACTCCAACCTTAAGAGGTACCCAAAAATGTCTGCCAAATGGTTCAAGCATCTCCTAGAGCGGAACAAACATTAAGCTGGCAGGCTTTCTTTGATTTAGTTGTCTGGAAAACAATGTTCTTGCAATAAAGCTATTGAGATCTTCGTTTTCTGGCTCCTTTTTTGATTTATGATTGTCCAGTGGTGTTTAAATTTCAGATATTTGCAGAACACCTTAACCTATCAAGAACATAAAAATTGCAGAAAGTCCACAAGCATGGCTTTGGTAATTGTACTGGTTTGCAAAATTAAGTGGAGTGTTTTTCAGAACGTATTGTGTTAACTGTGAATGATAATGAAAATTTATCCTCGCATCTCCATAAGCAACCAGAACATGAAATTCAGCTCTTATCAACCAGGCTCAAAAAACTGCAAATGTCATGTGTAGACCCCCGCCCTTGGTGGACAACAATGGGGCAAGCTCTCTTGACCTTGTCGCCTAAACAGTTTAATCTCTAATTCACATTTTTCTCTGGCCTATTTCAGGACTTCAATGAAAAATGAAATCCAACCAAGGCTTCTGAAAGATACCCAGAAAATGGGCAATCAATCATAAACAAAGAGATTGAAAGGTTACGCTCGAGAAAAGAAATTCAAAATAGTATTCTTCGTGTTCTCCAGACTCATGTGCTTGCTTCTCTTTGCCTTTTCATTTTTACCCTTTCCATTAGAAGTCATTTTAGGCATGGAATTCACATTTTCTTGGGACTCGGTAACACACTGTTGTCTGAGTTTTCTGCCTTGGTTACCACTGAAGCTTGTGCAGTAATGCTGGCTCCCTGATCTAAGTGAACTTTGTTGAGTTTTCTTTTCTTGGGAGGACTTTTATCATGAACCTCTGACTGGATGTCATCGGGAGTGGCCCATGGTATATTCATCTTTTCATGGTCAATCACAACTGAGATTTGTCCAGTGCTGCTATCTTTCTGGTCCAAGTTGATTTCTTCAACTTGTTGAATCCTGAATGGGTTCTTAGGAACTTTCAGTGGAACATCATTGGGAACCATTGCTGTTTCTGTAATATTAACTTCAGGTGGCGAAATTAGTTTCTGAAGTGCTAGAGCATCGCTGATATACATACTTTCAGTGGAAAGTGGCTCCTGCTTCAGTACCACACCTGGTACAATAAACTCATAGTGTAAAATTATGCAGTTTTCAAGTGTCTGTATCAATAAAGGTCAAGTGGGGTTAAAAAACTTGCCTGAACTGTCTCCTTCAGATTTATAGGAAAGAAAGGCCATCGAGCTGTTCATCTGTCTGGATACAAACTTAGCTTTGGGTTTCTGAAGTTGAGAAGGATTTTGAATGAAAATAGGGTCTGGAAGACGTCCAGGACTTCGAAAACAAGCAAAGGCCTCCATGGTTGTTGGATCCAAGTTCCCTTCAGCAATTGCAGTTGCTACGGAAGGAGGAATTTCTCTGGAGTCATTTGCAATCAGTCAAGGAAAAAAAATTGCACACAAGACACAAGCACACAATATGCACAGGTTTATACGGGTAGATTAGCATTGCTAGGTCAAATACGCCCAATATGCAGCCAGCATCCAGAACTCTCCAAGTGTTCATCCCAGACAAAACAATACAGTTCTTTTTTAAATACAACCTCGATGAATTTACTAAAGCATCTGTGCCGTGGCCGAGAACATCTTGGGTTTTGAAGGCTACAGTTCTTTATGCTTGACATGGAAGTGCAAGCTGAAACAGGAGCTGTAGAACTTTCAGAAATAGTATTCGCTCAATTAAAACAGGATACGGTCCAAGGAAATCCAGCTTCCCTTCCAAAGATTCCAGTAAATTTTGAGGGACAGGCTTCATGTGTTCCAGTCTCTTATTGTTCGAATCATATCTGCGTCAAATGCCAAAAAAAAAAAGGGGTCAGTCCATAAGTATATGCAGCGAGAAAATGAGCAACGAGTGATAGATCATTTTAGTAACTTAAATTTGAAAGACAGCAAGGATGAGGAAATAAATCATTTGGAATAATTAGTTTTGCAATCTACACACATTCTGGCGTGCTGGAAAACTGCTAGAGCCTCTATGAAAGATTTTGAATAATCTTCAGGCATTTGTCGACCTTTCTCCAACTTCAAAACTGATAAAACCTGAAAGTATGCCATCAAATATAAGCTTTCAAAAGAAACTGATTAGTTAGAAGCATCAGTTGGATAAATGTTTAACTCCATGGCAGAGTAAAACCATACAAAAGTTCACAAGGTTGTCATCGATAAGGCTCCTTTTTTGGGTAGCAGATGCAATATCTCCTTGACCAAAAAAATGCCAGACAAAAGAAGTGGGCAGTACAATAAACTGGTTGCAAACCAAACCAGATGTGCTTTTCAAGGCTCATACATGATCAACTCTCAGCTAGTGAGATGAGAAATGTTTTAGGGAAAAGAACCAGACCATAAAATTCAACCGTATTTTTCCTGTGTTGGCTCAAATAATATTCAGAAAAAGGGTAGGGTAAGAGAAAGAGAAGTCTAGAAACAATGATATGCTTCCCCAAAGAACCACAGGAAGAGTGAATAATTAGAAGTTCATTTTCTCCAGCCAGACAGGAAAAAATAAATAAAGAGATTCCAGATATCTTTTCAGATGCTTTAACATGTTTTCATAACTAAATAGAGAAAAACAGACAAATTTAGATGTTGTTATAAAATGAATAAATAAACTGCTGTCGTTAAAACTAGCATAGATAGAAACCATCTAAAACACAAGTTTTTCTTGCTATCACTCCATTCTGCTGTTTCCTGCTCCTCCTTTCATTTGTTTTCAGTAGAACTCAGATTCAAGGCAGGAACCTTGCACAATATTGTTACCTCAACAGCTACCATAAGCTCAACAAACATTTTCTGAATAATTTAAAGTTCATTTTTAACCTTTAGCTCAAGCTATTTCTGTAAAGAAAAGCTTGTATCTTGCATGAATTCCACAGAATTTCCATAGCACTAGAAACTATAATGATTTTTTCCTACTGGAAATTCCAACATCTTCTGAAGATCAATCAAAATTTAAAGTGTTCATCGAAGTTGTTTGTCACCAACAGAATTGATGATATTATAGATTGGGAAAATCAAGTGAAAATAATGTTTGATTTACAGATATGCACTTTAGTTCCAAAATCATTTGATTATGACCTCATGAGATTGTTACTGTGAACATAGCCTTTATGCAGTGCATTGGAACATGTTTATGCCTGATTTCATCTTAAGGTTTTGAAATTTGATCAACATTATGGACTATCAAAAGCACCAGAACACACTTACACGATCCAAGTTCCGATACTTGGACACATAAGAATGAGCCTTCGAAATCCCTATTCCAGGAACAGATGGAAGGAAATCACAACCAGCTAAGACACACATACCTGTACACATGTCATAAAATGAGCCAGTTTTCAGTTTAATTGCACTAATTCGACAATGGAAACATAAGGACTATTTTTCTCACAACCAGCTATGATGCACATAACCCCAGAGGTCAAAATATGAGCTAGTTTTCCATTCAATGTCCTCTTGTAATTAGTTCTATCTCGTGAGATTGAAAACTGAAAGCTCTATGTTAATATTATTATAATTATGGAAACAAAATCTGCAACCAAAGTCGATAAAAGAATAGAAATATTTCCATTCAGATGCATGAAAGCACTACGATCGATGTGTTTTATATTCTCTGTTTTAGTCTGTTTTTATTTGTTCATATTCAAAACTTCTCTATAGTTTGTAAACTTTTAAGCAAGCTTCAAAGTGGTGGACTCACCCATGAACAATTCCTTATCAAAACATTGGAATGAAGGTTTGCGAGCTGCAGCATCAAAAACCTTGTCTAAAACTATCTCCTCACCATTGCCGTACCGATCCATCTTAAAAATAGTCTGAGCAACCAATGCAAATCAAATCAAGACAATACCACCACTAATACCGTCAGTAATGAACAAAGACAGCTGTGTAATTAGGAGAGCAGTAGACCTCCATCTCCAACAAACCAAAGTTTCATGAAAGTTCTTACAGCTTGGCAACCATATGCCAATAGATCACTGTCCTCTGTTATAACAGCTGCTATACCACCTCTTTCTGCTTCAAGGCTAGCTAAATGTGCTAACTGTGCATCAGCCTCGTATGGAGCTACCAAAAATTCTATGTTTTCCGATCTCAAGATCTGAAAAGTAATCACAGGACATAGGGCATAGGGCATGGTTTATTATAACTTAGATACTGTACGCAAGAAAATGTAGATAGCTTCTAACATGCAGATATCTATATTCTATGGAAATATCATAATTTCTAGAGCTACAGATAGTAGGTCACAGTCAAAGATGCTGCAATCACATACCTGAATCAGTTGATGTGCCATCAATGGGGTAATGCTAATTGCTCTCTGTATGGAAAGGGCAATGTAGATTAGTAATTTACATACATTGAAAAAGAAACCAAACATAGATAGCGATTATATAAACCCTAGCAAAATGTAAAGAATAATTAAACACAAGCCATAACATAAGGGTAAAAGAATCACACAAGATTCTGTGAAGGCTAAAGTTTAGTAACAACTAATATTTCATTGCTTGAGATACCAAAGACTTTCAAATTTTCCAGATTAAAATCAAACAAGAGATGGAATTGGACAATTAGAAACAGTCACAACTGCTAAGAAACTTTGGTGTATATGGCTAGTTGACATTTTACTCATTGACCCATCTTTCAATTAGGACAAACAACATAGAAGATGAAATTTACTCATTTGGTTAAATTTTCTCATACCTGAAAAAATTCAGTAGCAGCATTAGCATTCCCTTCTTTGAGCTTCTCCATTGCCAACTCACGATTTGCTTTTCTTTTCCTAAATTGAAATACAAAACCCCAAATAAGATTTCGAATTTCCAGTTGCTAAACCCCAAATGGGATTTCAATAAAGAACATATTGCACATTATCCAAAAAGGCAATATTTTTTAATGAATTTAACTAACCTGTATCTGTCTTGTTCAGTTCCAGCTTTACAGGGAATATTTCCACCATCAAAAACAACAACTGGTGTAATCTTGTAGTGTCTAAGTAGATTAATTCTGTGCATAAAATAGTCTAAATACCGCAACTTCTTTTCGCTATTTGAATTTAAACAAATCTCCATGCTACATGAATAAGCTGCAGCACCATTTCCCAAAAAAAAAACAACAGGAAAAAAACAATTCCCTTCAACACCAAAAAGAAATAAATAAAAGAAGAAATGAGTCAAGATAGATTTTTTATACACCTCCTTTATGTAGCCAACTATAAGCATCAATACCCACCTGCAAAAAAAACCAAAAAAAAAAGTAAATAAAAAACATAATATCAATTTAAGCATTGAAAAAAACATAAAACCCAGATGGGGTTTAGATTAATACACGTTTGCCATTATATTTTTTTATGTGAACAGGTTCAATGTAGGGTTTCATGAACTTGAGCAGATCTTTGACACCCATTTGCAGCTTTTAGGTTCTGTTTTCCTTACTTCGATTTTTTTTTTCTGATTTTTTAATTTTGGTCTGTGCCTGTCATAGTGACTTTTTTAGAGGGTGAGAAATGGCGGGAAATTGGCAAAATGTCAAAATGCGGCGGCACTGAGGTGCCTTGCTGGGACTCTTGGGGATTAACTTGACGTGGCTGTTTTCAATAGTCCTTCACTGGCTAATTCTAGATCGCCACGTACGTAAGATTTAGTTTAGTGAATCTTTTCCTAATATTTCCTAAAGAAAACGATTTTCAAACAAATTCTTTAAACTATATTTTCATAAAATATTTTTTTTCTATGATATGGGGAATATGTAAGTGATAGATAAAGGTTCAATCAATTTAAATGATTTAATTCTCATAAAAAATTAATTAGTATATGAGTTTGTACAAGAATTTTTATATGCATAACATTATTTTTTTCCTTTTTATCATGAAATGTTTGAGCTTTTTAAAAATAATGGTAATTTTTTGTTCAAATTGTGATTTTCTATATACTAATGTTATGTTATCTAGGGGAAATGTTTTGTGATTTTTTAAAAAAATTTCTTTTATAATTATAAAATATTTATGGTCTATTTTAAAATTGTTTTGGGTTGGTCCATTACAAAATAAAAAGGCTCTTTAATTTATTTGTTGGAAAATATTTTTTATATAAAGCATTTTTTTTCTTGTGTTTTGCTACATTATAAAAAAAATTAATCAATGAAATTCACTTTCTAATTAAAAAAATATAAGTTTTAGATAAAATAAAAGTGTTTTCTAATTTAAAAATTGAAAAACACGTTAAAAAAACTAAAGTAATGCAATTCTTCATTAGTTTTTATACATAATGTTTTTATATTATATTTTTATAAAACAATTATAATACAGTGAATATTAAGTGATTATGGGTTCAATTACTTTAAATGATTTACTTCTCATAAAAAGAATAATTATTATATGAGTTTGTATAAGAATTTGTATGTATAACATTATTTTTTTCTCTTTTATCATGAAATGTTTTGAGTTTTTTTTTAAAGAATGCTCATTTTTTTGTCTAATTTGTGATTTTGTCGGAAAATGTTTTGTGATTCTTTTTTTATCGACTAGAAAACATTTCTTTTATAATTATAAAATATTTATGGTTGGTTTTAAATTTATTTTGGGTTGGTTTATTTTTAATTTGTTTGCTAGAAAGTACTTTTTATATGAAGTATTTTTTTTATTTTCTCGTATTTTTCTATATTATAAAAAATTAATCATTGAAATTCACTTTTGATTAAAACAATATAATTTTTAGATAAAAAAAAGTGTTTTCTAATTTAAGAGATTAGAAAACACGACAAAAAAACTAAAATAATACAATTCCTTATTACTCTTTATACAGAAATTCTTTATATTATATTTTCATAAAATATTTTTGTATGCCATGGGGAATATGTAAGTGATAGATAATCAATCTAAATTATTTCCTTCTAAAAAAATAATTATTATTATATGAGTTTGTATGAGAATTTTGTATGTACAATGTTATTTTATCCTTTTTTATCATGAAATATTTTGAATATTTTTAAAATAATGGTTATTTTTTATCTACTTTGTGATTTACTATATACTAATGTTGTGTTGTCAAGGGAAATATTTTGGATTCTTTTTTTATCTACTAGAAAAATTTCTTTTATAGTTATAAAATATTTATGGTTTGTTTTAAATTTGTTTTGGGTTGGTCCATTACAAAATAAAAAAGCTTTCTAATTTGTTTCTTAGAAAGTACTTTTTATATAAAACACTTTTTTTTTTATTTTCTCATGTTTTGCTACATTATAAAAAATTAATCAATAAAATTTATTTTTGATGCGAACCTTGTGATCACGTAGTCGTGCAACCTACAATCAAGATTGAAATCTGATCCTGAAAAGTCGAAATAAGTCTGGTAAGAGTGTGGCACAATGAAAACTTGTCTCAAGGCACTAACACTAATGAAGTCGAATGACGCCATAAAGCTAATTAATCTTTAATAAGTCAGATTCAGTTCGATCAAGAATAAAAAAATATAAAAATCTCTCTCACATGTTAAAACTGAAAAATTCAGAAGTGTTATTAATCAATAGCTGCTGAAATTTAGGCTTACATGTGTTTAAATAGTTATGAAAAATTAGCCCTAATGGATCTACTATCGTGGGCTTTAGTTTTTGACCCACATATAAAAACCGACTCAAAACCTTTACTGATAAGTTCAAATCCTGATCCAAACAAGCCTTGGATCTCATTTGAAAATAAAGTATTAATTAAGCTCATTTAAGCTTTGGGATGTAGCTAACAAAAATAAAAATAAAGCCCATAAGTCCTAAGTCTTTATGTGTCGTGTGAAGAAAAGAAGAAAAAAAAATATATTATAGGTCTGATACAAGACTTATTTATAGCTTATAATGTTTCCCAATAATCCTAGGAACTAAAGGAGAAGTTTTTGCCTCTTTGGTTTTCAAGTTATAATAGGATTTTAATCTCAACTTTGTATTTATCATTTTTTTGGAAGGAAAAGGATATTGCATTATTTGCCTCCTCTTGGTATCCTTCTAATATTAGGAATCACAATTAAGTTGTTGAATCATTTTCCTTGTAAATATATGTGAACTAATAATGATTTTGTGCCATAGATGTATATACATGTTTCATCATTGATAACCATATTGGATATGATCATGTGTATTTGATGAAAATTTGAATTATTTGAAAAGTTTAAAAAATTTAGAAATGAAGTTGAAATACAAATTAGAAAGAGTATTAAAATACTTTGATTAGATCGAGGTAGTGAATAATACTTCAACCAAGATTTTCAAAATTATCTAAAAGATAATGAGATTCTCTCATAATCGACGCCTTCTAGAACACCACAACATAATGGAGTTTCTAAAAAGAGAAATTGCACCATGTTATATATGGTGCAATCCATGATGAGCTATACAGATCTTTCACCTTTCTTTTAAGATTATACCCTGCAAACTACTGCTTACATTTTAAAAAGTATTCCATCAAAATTTATTGATAAGACTTCATATGAGATATGGAATGGTAGGAGACCAATCTTATCATACTTAAAGATTTGAGATGTAACGCTTATATGAAGCGTATAATATCTAAAAAGCTAGAAGATAAGTCAGATAATTGTAAGTTTATTAGATATTCAAAAGAATTATTTAGATATTATTTCTACCATCCTGTTGAGAAAAAAGGTGTTTGCCTCAAAATATGCTACATTTCTAGAGAATATTTTTTTTTCTTGAAGTGAAGAGTGGGAGGAAAATAAAACATAAAGAAGTTCAAGAACCACAAACTGACATCTAAATGGAACTAAAGCCCAAGGTTATAACATTTGATGTTCAGCCTAAAACTCAACAAACATAAGAACTTTGTAGATCTGGTAGGACATGTCATGTACTATTAAGATATCAACTTCTTGTAAAAGCTGATAATGACAAGTTTCTCATACTTGATGAGTCTACCAATTATATAGAAGCAATATCGAATATTGATTTTGATAAATAGCTTAAAGGTATGAAATCTAAAATGGATTCCATACACGCCAACCGTATATGGACTTTGGTTGATCCATCTTAAAGGATAAAACTCATTAGATGTAAATGAGTCTTTAAAAGAAAGACTGATACGAAAGTCAATACACAAATGCACAAAGCTAAATTAATTGTTAAAGGTTACAGACAAAGACAAGTGGTTGATTTTGATGAAACTTTCTCGTTGGTAGCTATGTTAAAATTCACATGTATTTTCCTTGCTATAGCTTCGTATCATGATTATGATTTGGAAAATAGATATCAAAGTTGTATTCCTGAATAGGAATATTCATAGAAATATGTATATGACACAATCTAAAGGTTTGAATATAAGAAATTTGCCAACAAAGTAAGCTTATGCACTTAAGCAAACTTCAAGGAGTTGGAAAATCTATTTTGATGAGATAATCAAATAGTTTGATTTCATTAAAAATATAAATAAACCATGTGTTTATAAAAAAGGTTAGTGGGAGTAGAGTTGTTTTGTAATATTATATGTAGATGACCTATTATTAATAGAAAATTACATTTCTTTACACCAATAATTAATTATCTGGTTGTCCAAGAATTTCTCCACAAAGAATATATAAGAAGCAACTTATATGTTGAGAATAAAAATCTATAGAGATAGATCTAGAAGTTTGCTTGAATTATCCAAATCCACGTATATAGATAATATGTTAAAATTCTTTAGCATGGAAGAATTCAAAAAAAGATACCTACCTATTTAGCAAGGAATGCATATCTCCAGAGATATATATCATAAAACATAAATTAAGAGATATAGGATAGAAAGGATTTCATATGCTTTGGCTATAGGATCTATTATGTATGTAATGTTATGTAGGGGTGAGCAAAAAAAACTAAAAAAGCGATTAAACTGAGAAAACAGGAAAAAAATAACCGAAAAAATCGAACCGTGAAAAAAAAACCAATTAGAATTTTTAAAAAACCGACCAATTCGGTTCGGTTTCGGTTTTATAAGCCTAAAATTAAAAAAATGAGCCGAATCGAACTGAACCCAAACAAAAATAAACCGAGCCAAATCGGGAAAAACCAAGTCGGTCGGTTTGAACCGGTTTTAGTTTTATTTTAAAAAAAAAACCGGTTTTGGTTACTTTTTTTTTATAAAAACCGAACCGAACAAAAAATGATCACTCCTAATGTTATGTACAAGATTAAATGTATTTTATGCTTTGAGCATAATTAGTAAATATCAATTTAATCCAGGTGAGAATTACTAGAAGACAGTTCAAAACATTCTTAAGTAGTTAAGAAGAACTAAGAATGTCTTTATGATGTATGGCAGGCATGAACAAGAAGTTTATGATTATTCAGATGTCAGTTTTCAATCAGATATTGATGATAGCTATTCACAGTCAGGATATATGTTTTTACTCTAAATGGTGGTGTTGTGAGTTGGAAGAGTTCTAAACAAAAGATCACAACTGATTTTACAATTGAATCTAAATACATCTCTACATCTAAGGCGTAAAAAAAGATGTTTGGGTCAAGAAGTTTATCATTGAACTAGGTGTGGTTTGTAGCATTATTAATCCAATAGCCTTGCAATGTGATAGTAATGGATCCATTGCACAAGTAAATGAACCAAGATCTTGTCAAATATCTAAACATGTACTTAAGAAGTCCTTATTTGTCAAATATACAAATAAGTACTTAATCAAGTTAACTCGGGTTGACTCTGTTCATTTTTAGGTCACTTTTTAATTGAATATTTTTTTTTCAATTTTACCCTTCAACAACTCAATATTTTTTATTATTTAGTTTTTTTTTTTAATTTTATCTTTCAATATTAGTTTGTTTGGTAATTGAGCTTCATTTTTTTTCCAATTTGTTTTCTGTCGAGTTATCCCTATCTCACAGATTTATATTCTCTCTCTCAATTTCAACCTTCAACTTTGAATTTGTTAGAAATGGAGCTTCATATTTTTTTTAATTTATTTTTATGAAGTTATCTAAATCTCATAACTTAGGTTATGGGTTTAACATGTCATCCTAGGTTGACTTGGGTTATTTTATTTTTTTTGTCTTTTTTAACTCTTTTTTTATTTTCATCATTCAGTATTGATTTAGTTAGAAATTGGGTTTCATAAATGTTTTCAATTTGTTTCTATTAGGTTATCTTGATCTCATGATCCAGGTTACGGGTTCGACAGGTTAACCTATGTTGACTCGAGTAGTTTTTGTCGATATTGAGTTAGTTGGAAATTGGGTTTCATAAATGTTTTTAATTTGCTTCTTCGTGGTTTATCTCGATCTCATGTTTCAGGTTGTGGATTTGTTGTTTTTTAGTTCATTTTTGTTAATTTTATTTTTCAACATTGTATTAATTAGGAATTGATTTTCATAATTTATTTTAATTTAATTTCTATAGGGTTATCATAGTCTCATGACTTGAGTCGTAAATTTGATCGGTAAATTCAAGTCAATCCAATATGTTACAGTCTTAATATTTGAAAGAAAATATTATTCAATATGTCATTGTAAATCAATATTTAAAGAAGATGTCATCTAATATGCATCATATTTTGAGTTAATGACTAAAAAATATCATGTTAGAAAACACGATATCAACTATTGGATAAATAGTTTTCACGTTAAAAAAATTGATTCAACCTATAACATAACGCGAACCAATAATCTAGTAAATATCTATATAATAGAAACAATAAGCAAGTTTAGAGCATATTTATGAAACTCGGCCCAACCCAGTTGGTTGACTTGGAGCCTTGACCGAGTTTCAAACCATAAAAACTCAAAGATACAATTGGCTTGGTCAAACTGGGTGACTTATATGGTTAACTCGAAACTTGGGTGACTCGAAGTAATCCAGGTGAGATTCAACTCTTTTTAAACATTTTTATTTTATTTTAATATACCTTAAAAATATAAATTAATTTATGAATACTTAACCTTACATCTTTTTTTCTATAACCTACATCCATATGAATTGTTTTTAAACTTTTTGATGTGAAATAGCTATATATTAGCTTATATCCACATAAATTGTTTTTTAATTTTTCGGTTTGAGATAACTATATACTTCATGCTTCATTTTTTTTTTTTTATATAGTCTACATGTATATGCATTGTTTACTAAAACCTCAAATATTATTTTTTTTTATTTTTTTGGGTTGACCCGAGTTAATCCGTGTGACCCGGGATTAACCACTTGGTAACTATGACTTAGGGGGTGTTTAAGAGTGTAGTAACAGTTGCTTTTCATAGTGCTTTTTACTCAGAAATACATCAAAATAATATTTTTTTATTTTATTTTTAAAAAATTATTTTTGACATCAATATATTAAAATAATTAAAAAATATAAAAAAAATAATTTTTTAAAAACAAGGTTTTATATGCGAGTCTAAATGATCTCTTAAAATGGATGCGAACTTAACTCTACGAGGAACTAACTAAGCAGGCTTTTGGTTTAGCCCGACCCATATAAGCATAAGCATGATCAAATAATATATTTTTTAATTTTTTAAAAATTATTTTTAATATAACTAATTAAAAGCATCTAAAAATATAAAAAAAATTAATTTTAAATTAAAAAAATTAAAATTTAGCCAATTATTATCTTTTCCAATACCAAACAGGGCTTAATAAAATATGGAAGCCAAAATTATTTCATCAAGGCTTTTTCCCTCAAATCTCCACCACAATTCTTCTCCTTAAACCCTAAGAAATTCCTTCATACGCCATCGTGTGATCACACAATGTCTCGTTTCCGACGCCCAAATGACGACGATGAGGAGGAGGAAGAAGATGACGACGACGACGACTTCCAAAACGACATGGAGGCTCTCAGGCAAGCTTGCTTACTAACTGGCACTAACCTCACCAATATCTCTCCTTCCGCCGCTGTCTCCGACGGAAGCGGTGAAGCAGATGGAAATTCCTGTGGTGGCGCCTCCGTTTCGGATTCGGGGAGCGAGGATGACTTTGAATTGTTTCGGAGCGTCCAGAATCGGTTTGCGACATCGGCGAATTCACTCAAGCCGTTATCTTTAAAACCTCTTTGTGCGCTTCCGCCGGTTTCAGATGATGAGGAGGATGATTTCGAAACACTCTGTGCTGTTAAACGCCGTTTTGCCGCCTATGATAACAATAACAATCAAGGTAAGTAGTAATTACGTATCTAGATTTACTTCTTTTAATTAAGATTTCTCTAATTTTAGCTTATAATTGAATTTATTTTGTTTAATGTAGAAAAATTGAAAACTGAAATGGAGAAACCTGAGGTTGGAGTTTCGGATAATTCATTAGCTGAAAGAAATGCTGCTTGTGAAGTGTTACCTGTTACTGAACAAGATGATAATGCTGCGAATTTGCTTGGTGATAATGTGGAGATAGGGAATTCTGCTTCTGCTGAGGAGAATGAATTGGATAGTGGTAGATTATCTACGTTGGAGTTGGACTACTCTAGTTTTCCGAAGTCGGCTCAAGTGTTTATTGATGCAATTAAGAGGAATAGGTCGTGTCAGAAGTTTATTCAAAATAAGTTAATTCAGATTGAAGCAAGAATTGAGGAGAATAATAAATTGAAGGACAAGGTGAAAATTTTGAAAGATTTTCAGTTTTCGTGTAGAAAAATTACGGGAATGGCATTGTCCTTGAGGAAGGATCCACGGATCCAATTAGTGTCAGCACGAAAGACATCAATTTCTAAGCATCCGAAGGTAATCATCCTGTTTATTTTAGGCATTTAAATACTGCTTACTGAAGTATTTCATTTGATTATCATACTGCTTAGATCCTTTTATTTTTATCTAGGGATCCATTTCTCCATTGTCTGAATGAGTTTTTTGGTGAAATATCTTTATACGAGTTATACAGCCAATTACAGTAACTCAGAAATAAATTATTGTAAAAATTCACCTTGCATGGAATATTTCCGTTATGAATATGTAATGGTGCTTGGTACTATTAGAAGCAAGTAGGTGTTTTCATTGAGTTGAAGGGTCAGTCTTCGCGAGCACCAATGTATGTGAGCATGAGCTTTTTTATTTACTAATCATGGCCTTTTCAATTTTAGAATTCGTCTGAAGCCTTTCTTTGCCCATTTGTGCCTCATATCCCTATCTCTATAGGTGTTTCATTATATGCCCAAATTTTACAAGTTTTAGGCATTGAAATTTTGACAATTCTGAACCCTTGTAACATTAGTGGCTTGAGTTTTATAGAGATGTTTGAGTTGGATTATATTAGTTGTCTTTATAATTTGAAGTTGAATGCTTTTTCTTCACCAAGGACACATTATGTTGATGTAGGTTAATGGTAAAAAGGTCTCTCCTTTGCAAGATGGGCCAGTGGAGAACTCGCATGTTGCTAATTATAGAACAGCATTGACTAATTTTCCACTCTCACTGAATCGTAAAAAGTGGACAGAGACAGAGAAGGAAAATCTTGGAAAGGGAATAAGACAACAATTCCAAGAAATGATGCTTCAGTTTTCCATGGATCAATTCAGGTATGTTCAATTATATTTTTACTGATGGCTCAAAAATTTATATCTTAAGGGTGTTGCAGCCCTGTCCAACCCAGTCTTCTTGACTTCCAAATCTTACATTTTATGATAGTGTGTCAACATTTAATAATTTCCTATTATTGCAAAGCATTCCTTTTTAACTTCTATGAACGTTTGGTGCTTTCTTGTGTTTTCTGTCTGCCATCTATTAAAAACTTTATGTCCGCCTATTTTTTTGGTCTATTTTAGATGCTTTAGTTGTTGTTTGGCTAGTGAACTAGAAGGTCTGACATGTGTGATATGCAGTGGAATTAGCAAACTATCAAATCCAGATGTCTAAAGCTCCCAACGTACATTTATTTTGATGAAAAAAAGTTACCATAATCCATCTATAGAATTTGGTTAAGCAGTTTTTTACTTATGTGGCTACAATTTAGTTTCAAGCACAGACTATATGATAAAAATTTGATGTCACAGTTTATTTGTTACATTTTGAATGCTTTATATGTTTATTAACGTTGATCAATATTTGAAAGGGAAATTTATGCTGTGAGCATTTTATGAAATAAATGTTGTTCAAGGGCCTAATTAATCACCTGTATAATTCAGTAGAAACTATAACATGCACTTTTTAGCAACATGATCAAAAGCTTGTGCTTTTTGCACAGACTGCTCTTTGCTGAATATGCGTCTTTTAAGAGAAAAGGTGCTTCACAGTTTAAACTTTAATTCGGGCCTGGACATGCATATGCAACACTTCTATGTACATTTAGTCATTAGAATTTAGAAAATCATTCTACTTTAGATTACGTGGAGTTTCTCATATTTTGTTTTGTTTGTGGGTGTGAAGGCGGCAGAAGAGGGGAGGGGGCTTGAGTTTGCGTGTCTATATATGTATGATGTGTGTGTGTATCTATGTGGTGTAGGTGCGAAAATAGGATATCCTAAGTCCTTTAGTGATAAAGGCTGATGCATTGATTTTGTTTGTCTTTGTATGTATGCCTTAAGCCTTGCATGTATCTTTGGGGAAAAATCGATGCAAACATGCACGGATGCACCTTCAGTTCTTGTTTATTAAACTTTTAGGCATTGCATTATACATATTAATGACTTCTTCGGGTTTTATTTTTATTTTTTTGTTGTTGTTTACCTAGCTTTTCTTTTTCTGACATGCTTTATTTTGAAGTAGTTCAGAAGGATCTCCTGAAGATGGAAAAAATTTGGATAGCATTCTAGTATCAATCAGAGATCTTGAAATTACCCCAGAAAAGATTAGAGAGTTTCTTCCAAGGGTTAATTGGGATCAGTTGGCTTCCTCGTATGTTGCAGGTCGCTCTGGTGCAGAGTGTGAAGCACGGTAGTTAGTCTCTTTAACAGTAAACTCTTATTTAGCAGTCAAATTATGAACCTTCTTTGCATGGCTTGTTTTGAACATTTTGTAAAGTATTTAACCATAGACTTGTTGTTTGCCAATTGATTATTAAATTGACAATAAAAAAGTTCTGGTAGTCTATGAAATATTAACCTTGCCACACATCCTTTACCTTCTATGCCCATGTTTTCCCCTTCTATCTAGTTAATTGACCTCTTATCCTTGCTTTGTTGGCTGGTTTGTTTATGACTTTATGACTAGGTGATTTCTCTTGTATTAATTTTAGTTTGTTAACTGCGCAGTTGGTATCTGGGATTACCTTTTACTTTCTTTGATGATAGGCAACACATTTCAGCTAATAGGAGAACTAATTTTTTAATTGGTTGTAGATGTTATTAATATTGTCTTAGTGAAAAAAAAGTCCGAACATTTTGCAAGCAGCATTTAGCTTCTGTTTAATTTTTATTTAGTCATGTCAAATGAGATCCAAGTTCCACAAGTTAACATTCTATCTAGCACCCAAATTATATTTATAAAAAAGTCATCTCGTTTCTCAACAAAGTATGTATCTAAACACATTTGATTCCCTTTCATAGTTTTCTGTTATTTTATGTACTCCTGGCATTTTCTAATGGATTTCTAGTTCTAGGTTCTTCTGTTTCTTTAATGGTCTCACCACCGTCAAAATACCTGTAAATTGGACTTTTGATGAAATTTCGTTGGAAGTGATTGGGAGATTTGCCACAGTGTGCTTATTGCATATCGCGGCATTCTCCCTTGAGGCCTAGATCCTTTGTAGAGATTCTCACCTAATATCTGGAAGGAATTAGAACTCACTCGAGAACGGCTCTATCAGACAACCTTCTAGGACCTTCCTAAAAAGGGGACTTTCAATGTCCCTCTTAAGAATCCATTTAATTTAATTTAGGCGATCTAAGTGGAAAACTATCACTAGGGCCATGTTCGATTTGCTTCTGGTCTCCATTTGTGCTGTTCTTGACAAGTGTTTTCATTTTTATTTATTTTCTATAAAGCCCCTATCAAGCTAGATTCGCAGACTTCTATGACGATGATCATCATAGACATCTTTACCATTGCTCGCTTTGAATAAAAGTGCAAGGTTAATGCAAGTCATACAGGTGGGACCCATAAGTGACTCCTGCTTTACTCAAAACAGCAGTGTTGATTATGTCTATGATGATTGTCATCACAGATTCCTGTGTGCTTACATATTTTTATCTTGTAAAAGTGCTATCAATTCTGAATTGCTTGTTACATGTGTGTTTATCTTGATGTAAATGGTTAATGCCTGCAGGTGGCTGAATTTCGAAGATCTGTTGATAAATCAAAGTCCATGGACCATCAAAGAGGATAAGAATCTCTTGTTAATTGTCCAGGAGAAGGGGGTCACTAACTGGTTTGATATTGCAGTATCATTGGGAACGAATAGGACTCCATCTCAGTGTCTATCTCGCTTCCAGAGGAGTTTAAATGCGCGCATATTGAAGAGGGAGTGGACCAAGGAAGAGGATGCTCAACTTCGCATTGCTGTAGAAACTTATGGTGAAAGAGATTGGCAGTCTGTGGCTTGTACTTTGGAAGGACGAGCTGGTACTCAATGCTCTAACAGGTCAGTTTGTTCCCTCTAAACATTTCTTGTAAGTACTTAATTTGAGCACATCCTTTTAGTCACTGAATTCTCTGTGTGAAATTTCCTTCATACCCAAAAAAAAAAAACAAGTACAAACCAAAAAACAGTTTACTGTTTTCAACTTTTCTTCTCTTTTTATCTCCATGTACTCTATAAAAACAAGTGTGAAGCACTTTCCTTTCCCACATTAGCTTTTATTCTTGTAATTTCTTGATAGCATTTTCCCCACGGAAAGAAAAATGCTTTGTAATTTCCATCTCTAGTTTCTTATATTTATTTTATAAAGATTTTTCCATGGAAAATTAAGGAAACATGTTTATTGAATACAAATTTTCCACAACAAAAAATAAGGCCTTGTTTGGCTTACATTAAAATAATAAAAGAAATAGGCATAAAAGTTAGATAAACCAAACAAGGCCCTTGTTTTTATACTGGAGAACTTGGAAAACAACTTTTTGGTCTTTTCCAATTTTCTAGAAAATTGGAGAAATAGAAAACAAGTTTTTCTAAGAGAATAATTTTCATTTTCTACTAGTTAAATGTGTTTTGTATAGTTTTTAAATTCCATGAAAATTTCTCAACAAGTTACACAACCTAAAGGTTGCGCATTAAAATTGTGTATTCTGGTGAGATTTTTTTTATTTAAAAAATGATGAAGCTAGCGGAAGATTTCCAATTAAATCTGCCTTTAAATGAATGGAGCTTATATACATGGTATTTTGTGATTCATTCTCCAATACTGTCATTCTATTCTTTTTAGAATTTTGTGATTGTGTGATAAATGCCAAGGATGGATTGTCTTTTACCAAGTGAGATTTGAAGTATTTTATAGAGCCTGCTGCTTTAGTTTGATGGAGGATACCTCCCTGTAAAATCATCAAGGATTTTATATTTGTAACTTGTTTAAATCATTTAGTCACCTAGTTGATAGATCAGGGTTTATTTTTGTCAGTTTTGTTTCCAGGATTATTTGTTTTACTTGTCATCTTCACCCAAAAGGTGAAAATGTGGTGTACACATCATATGTGTGTTTTTCTTTTTCTCTATGTTTCACAAATTTAATGTGGCAATATACCCCCCCTGTACTTGGTCTTATATCTGTAAATTCAATTGGGCCTTCTTGATTTTATCCTACCATTACACAAATCTAGAAAGTTCTACTAGTAGATTCTATTTGGTTATCCTTGTAAGCTGTTTTTTAAGACTCCTTAGGTATTTTATTAATCTTCCAATTAAGTTGTGGTTGGCACCGAGGTCCTGGCCACAAACACAGGTCGTGTGGCCTACAAACCATCCTGTCAACTGTGTATATTCAGTCTCAGCATTGCCAAACATGCTTAAATGTGTCATCAAAGGTGTCATAATATGTCTTTTCACTGAAGCATTTTTTTGAGGAGTTTACACTCTTTCTTTTGTTTTTTGTTTTTTTGGTTCCATGAAAGTTCACTTTCTTTCTTCTGCACCATCAGTGGCCTCAATTCATCCTTTATATTAGTTCTTGAATTGATTCATGTGTTAATCCATGCCTTCCATTTGATGACGATCATTACTGCAGACAACAGATTTTCTTATATGATTCTTGTGCATCTGTTAAGTCCAGTTCTGTTAAATGAATGTACCATCACGATGTTTCAATATACAGATGGAAGAAAACCCTTCATCCTGCCATACGAAGGGTTGGGAGGTGGACTCTGGATGAAGACAAACGCCTGAAAGTAGCTGTAAAGCTTTTTGGTCCAAAGAAATGGGACAAAATAGCTCAATTTGTGCCAGGTAGAACTCAAGTGCAGTGTAGAGAAAGGTGCAGTATAATCTCAAAGTCGAAGTAGATTGAATTTTGTAGACAATATGAAGTAATGTTGACTTTTTATTTATGTGACAGATGGGTTAATTGTTTAGATCCTTCTATGAATCGGGATGAATGGACTGAAGAAGAGGATTTGAGGTTAAAAGCAGCAATTGAAGAATGTGGATATTGTTGGTCTAAGGTTGCTGAACGTCTCCCACAAAGAACTGATAATCAGTGTTTGAGGTATCATGTTTTGGATTTTAATGGATGAATTTAAAATCTCTGATTGTGTTGTTCATTGTACTTTTTTTCATCATATGAAGTTTCTCTAGATTTTGTTCTCATTTGCATCTATTTGCATAACCAGGAGATGGAAGGTGTTGGTTCCACATGAAGTGCCTTTGTTACAGGCGGCTAGGAGGATGCAGAAAGCTGCTCTTATAAGCAACTTCGTAGATCGTGAGTCAGAGCGGCCAGCACTTGGCCCAAATGATTTTGTTCCACTGGCAATTACAGGACCAGTATCTGAACCTGAAAAGATGGATCAATCTAGGAAACGTAAGAGAAAGTTAAGGTATGCTGTTCAGAATTTCAAATATTGCCACCTTGTTTTTTGTTTTTTTAGTGCACCCTGTATTTGATTTGAGGCCTTCCCTTCTGTGCAGGAGGGAAGAATCTCAGATGGAAAAAGTTGCTGCACCTGGGTAAGTTATCTTTCAAGTCATGTTACTTGCTTTGTTCATGTATTAGGATTTTGTTTTTCTTGCATGTCATATTATTAAGCTACTAAGGAATTATGTCTATCAGTATCTGTAGGCTTATTCTTGGTTCAATCATGGCTCTGATTTTCTCTCTCTTTTTTGTGGAATGCAGTAATGCTTTAAAGAAGATTAGATCAAACAGGAGTAGGAAAAAGGTGCAAATTTCTTCCAAGGAAGTGCCAGAGATACCTGATGGCACTCAGGTTGGCAACTTAGGTGGAAGTCGTTCTGTTGTGACTGAGACAACAATGGAATACTGTTCAGAAAATAACAGACATGCTGAACGAGGTCAAGATCATCCATCATCTAATTCTAATTTGACACCATTAATGACAACCAGCTTTCAAGGGGTTGATTCCAGTCAGAACCAGCGGCTTCCCGACTTGCATCCTAAGGGACGTAAGCCTGTGGACAGAGATGGAAACAGCAAGAGTCTTCTCCTGTCACCCCCTGAAAACTTGGATGCTGGAATAATAAATGGTGACGTTTCTCAGACCTTTCACCTGAACAGTACCACATCAAGTAAGAAAAGAAGAGCTCATAAGCAGCATTCTAGGAAGAACATATGTGCTAAATCAAGTGAAGGGAGTTCTGTGTTATCAGAAACTACTATTGATGCTAGTGCGTTGGTTAATGATTATCTGGATTCAAATTTAGTGACAACCAATGAAGAGGACAACATACTTGGTCAGCGTGATGCTCCTGGCAAGAAGAGGGTACCCAAACTACATTCAGAGAGTTCAGAATGGACAGGTAGCCTTGACTGTCTGCTGCCGCCCCATGAGAATTCAGAATTAAGAGTAACTAGTACTGAAATCATGAACAAATCCTCTTTATTTGGGACCCCTACAAATGAGAAGAGGAAGGCTTTTAAGCTTCCATGCAGGAGGAAAATAAGAAATGAAGAACCATCAAGGAAAGACCAATGTTTTGCTGCTGTTCCTTGTCAGCAGGATACCAGCAAAAAATCAAAAGCCAGAGGCAAATCTTGTTCTAAAAAGGTTTTAGAAACGAAAAATGAAGATGACGTTGTGCTTGCCTCCTTCCTTAGGGATAAATCAAAGAAGAAAAGACTTAAAGTTGCACAAAATGCTGATCAGGCTTGCTCATCCTCCAGTATGATAACGAGGCCTGAAGTGCTCTACAGAGTAGATCAACCTAGCAATGGTAATAAATTGTCCTCTGCTGTGCGCAATAGTGAAGGACAGACATGCTCCCATGGCAGAAGTTCAGAGAACGGTTTATCATGTGATATGTACTCACATCAATCAAATCATATGCAGACAGAGCGCTGTGAGTTAGATGTGAACAATCGTGGCATATTCGCTCCCATGGAAGGAGTGAGAGAACCAGGAAGCATCGACCAGGAAGCTGTTCTTGAGCCCGGTGACATTTCTCCTGCTGGAAGTGGTTCTAGGGTTAACACCCACTCCCATTCAAGAAAGGGGCCGCAGCTGCATTCCAAAGGGGCAGAACAACCGCGCAATGATACAGGTCCAGACAAGTTGTCATGTTCTGTAAAGAACTCAATTGGATCAAGTAGCAAGCCAACTATCATAGGCAATGACATTGAGCCAGGTGGACGGTCCAGCCACTCTCCATCAGCCAGTGGGGAAGCCTTAAAGTACTATAAAAGACGTTCAAAACGCTGATCATGAGCGGAGAGCTTACACCTCCAGGGTTAGAGAAATCTGTAAATAGGAACGTTTTGTGCAGTGCGGAAAAGAAACGAAGATGAAATTCTGGTGGAGGCGGGGCTTTGCTTGGAGACTGAGTACACTGAATCTTGTAGTATACAATTGAATGCGATTGTTACTTCTGCGGAAACTAACACATTAAAAGTTTTGAAAACGGAGCAATTTTCTTTTATTCCACAAGAAAAAAAAAAAAAAAAAGAAGCTATTTCAGTAAGGTGCCTTGTATGTGGCTTAATATTTTTAAATTCTAATCAAAATCAGAGGTGATTTCATGGTGTCCAAATTTGATAAAATCGGTGAAAAACAACTGCTGCTCAAGGGAGACCAAAAAAGCTACAAAATTCATGTACCTCAACAAGCCCAAAAGCAGCTATGTATACAACGGTAATGGACCTCTAACCGATACTGCTTTTAGACAAACTACTAGGTTACCATGAAAAGTTTCGAATATTAAACTTTTTGACAATTTAATTAAATTTGAATAATAAGTAAAAATACAGTTTAATTTTAAAAAAATATATATTTTTAAATGATATGTTTTAAAAATATTAATACTATGATATATTGAATAAGTTAGGTTTCGTAACTTAATCTATTAAATCTGTGACTTGAGTTTTAGACTTTCTTGGGTTTAATATTTTGTTTTGTAAATTTTTTTTTATTTAATTATATAAAAAATAAATGCTTATAAAAATGACCACCAACTCAAAGCTGAGATATTTTTTTGAAATTGTGATAATCTCATATAAAGCAAACTGAAAATAAATTTAAAAGTTCAATTCTCAATCAATCCAAGTAAACAAGTCAAACTTACAATCCAGGACATGGATTCAATTGATTTTAACAACTTTATTTTTTTAAAAATTATTTTTTATTTTATTATATTGTTTCAATTTCAACTTTCAATATTAATTTTTAATAATTTTTTTATAGATTTTTTTAATTTATTTACATGTCACTTGTTATTTTTTTTCAAAAAATACTATCCAAATTTTATTACCAATATGCGTGATAAGATAATATTCTCAAATATTCTTAAAAACTAAAAAAAAACACTTAAAAAGCGTCCCAAAAAAAAAAAGAGAGAATAAAGTTTGCTAAAAAAAAAAAGAATGAACTTGAAGAAAGAAAATTGGGCAAATGTGGAGAACAGGATCCGAACCTAAATGAGGGAAGATCACCAAATTTAAAATCCATCACTTTAATCGCTCAACCGGACAATTGTTGATCATTTATGCTCCTAACAACACCTTTAAAAAAAACACACAAAAATAAAAAATTTAAGTCTAAAACACAACAAACTTCTTTGTAAATGATATAACAACCCTAAAATACCATAAATTATTTTTAAAAAATAAAATTAACCAAATAAAAAAAACTAAATTAAACTAGATTTATTTTATAGATAGAGAAAAAACCAATCACCATTAAATTCTTCTTATTAAATAGAATTTATTAACATCAAGAATGATGATTTTTATAGCTGAAGAGTGGTCAAATCAACATTTGTTAATTTTTAATTATAAAACAATTAAATTATAATAATAAAAGATGAAGATAAAAAAAAAATAATTAAAAAAAAAACCAATCATGACTTGAATTATAATACTAAAATAACTTTATTAAAACAAATTATAAAGTTTTATACCATTAAACTTAAGGTTAATTAAAAAAAATTAAAAAAAAAGAAAAACAAAAGAATCCTAAAAAATATTTAAGGAAAAAAAGGAAAAAAAAGACTTGACTTTTCACTAATCTAAAAACAGAGTAACATCACACCATTAATTTCTTATACCACATCACAATTAATTTCCAGGGATTTTTTTTAACCCAGGAGGTTAAATTTTTGCCAAGAGTTTGCACTCCATTTCCATTCAACGTCCATCTACCTTCTTTATCTGGTATCTTCCTTGGATTTTACCCTGTACGAGATTTTCTTTGTAGCTCAAAGATTACATCGGATTCATTCATGTTGTCTAGCAGAACTAAATCGATCAGATGCACAAATAACCTTAAGAACTTCAAGCCTCCAATTGATAGAGCCGAGATTGTCCCTTCATGCAGTGCTCCAGTAGCAAATATTACTCATTCATCCATTATCCATGACCAGTTAAATGGGCATAATGTAAGATTTGCCGAGGCAAAGAGCAATACCCAACACATTCACGATAGGGGAATACAGGACAACTATGTTTTGATAAGCATATACACTTTATTAGACAACAATATCGGCTAGTAAAAAATCAGTCCTTCAGGAGCTGACCTTCACCAGACTCTTCGTAACAAAACACAATCAGTATTGATTCAAAATGATAGCATCAACGCTTATGATGCAGATGCTATAATATTTGCAACGCCAAATAGAAAGGAGAATCAAAATCAATTAACTTGATAAACCACTTGTACCAATGTGAAATTCAAAACCAACATATCTAACATGTGATATGAAAAACAAAAATATAGCCCCAGCTCAATCCAATGTGTAACATCCAGCATCAAGAGATAACATAAGATCCAATAATTTCAACAAAATCTTAAATTGGTCTTCAAAATACTAAAGAAAAAAGGAAGGCGCCTGGTAACTACTCAAAGCTCCCTAATAGCGACCAATTCCCCAGACTCTAATGACACCATCAGTATAACCACTGAACAAGGTGCTTCCATCAGAACTCCAGTTCAAGCATGTGCAATAGATCTACAAAACACAAAGCAAAATTATGTGAATTGGGATTGCTCTATAATTGTCCCCAAAAAAAAGGCATATCATTATCTTATTCATGGTACCATCAAGTGATTCTATAGGTATAAAAAACTCATATATTGCACAGTTCTAGGTGCAAAATCTTACCATTATCAGCAAAAGCATAGTATCAAAATAAGTACTTTTTAGAAAACAATCTATCAATCAGCAGGAAGAACAAATCTATATTATATGTTTGACTAGACCAGAATTAAGTATCTCAAATTAACTAATTGGTTTTCCAAATGAAACAAATCTCTCTGAATGGTTCCATGCCTAAAAACATGCACAACGCAAGTCATAAGGATGCCAAGAATATTCATTCTAGAACATTTCCAGTGTCCACAAACAAAAGACATATTTACCTGCCATAATAGCTATCCAACCCTATTAACAAAAACCAACATGAAACAACTAGCAAAACGATTCCAACACATCTGAAAATCACAACTTCTCATAAGAATTAACAACAGAACAGGCAGACAAACCAATTTTCTAGCAATACAAAACTTTCACAACAAATACAAATTTAGCACTTGCAGCGCGCGCGCGCGCACAGAGACTAACCAGAGAACAAGCCATTAACAGAAATCATCCAACTCAGCAAATATATAAATAACACAAGCAATTAACAGAAATCATCATTTTCAATCCAACAATCAGCAAAAGGATATCCATATAGCACAACCTATTTAACAAAAGACCGAAAACTAAAACCAAAAAAACAACAAAAGCAGAGAAATGTATTACCTTCTTCGTGGTACTAGCAGCAGTACCGGTAGTACCCTCGGATTTCTCAGCTTCAGCTTTGAGATCAACCTTCAAATCATCAACAACCAACTTACTCTCCAGATCCCAAATCTTAATGCTATTCTCGGTGGCAGCACATAGCCAGTACCTATTGGGGCTAAAGCACAAAGCATTAATCACTGCACCTGCATCCAAACTATAAAGCCTCTTTCCTTCAGCCAAATCCCACAACAAAATCACCCCATCTTTCCCTCCACTAGCACACAAAGACCCATCTGGCGAAACAGCCACAGTGTTCACATACCCACCATGTCCTGCAAGGGTAGACCTCAACTTACAGTTAGTCAAATTCCAGACCTTTACTGTCTTGTCCCACGAAGCAGAAACAATCGTGGGCTGCAACGTATTTGGGCTAAAACGCACACACGAAACCCAATCGGTATGAGACTCGGCCTCTTGAATGGTATACTTGCATTCACCAAGAGTATTCCACAGCTTGATTGTCTTATCCCTGGAAGCAGAAACAATCTGTCTGTTATCAATAGAGAAAGCAACAGACAACACATCCTTGGTGTGACCAACAAATCGGCGAGCAGAGACACCAGTAGCCAAGTCCCAGAGACGGAGCTCTCCGTCCCAGGAACCGGACAAAGCAAACTGACCATCCGAGGAAAGGACAACATCTTGGACGAAGTGGGAGTGCCCGGTCAAACGACGGCGAGCGACACCGTAGGTTTTTTCATCTTTGGTTAAGCTCCAAAGAATGATGGATTTGTCGCGGGATGAACTAACAATCATGTCAGAGTTGTCAATTGGTGTAGCTATTGCTGTAACCTGGTCAGTGTGAGCTCTCATGGTGCCGCGAAGAACGAGGGTATCGGAGGCCATGGCTGGAACAGAGAAGAACAAGAGCTGCTGCTGCTGTTTTCTAGGGTTTTTTGAGCAAGAGAGGCAGCGAGGAAGGTAGGGATTAGCAGAAACGAGATATTTATAGACGGAGAAAGCGTAAGCACAGGCAAACTAGGGTTTTGTGAGTTTTGATATCATCACTGGGCAATGACACACCAGCCCCGCCTAAGCCCAAATAATTTCTTCTCTCTCTCTTTCTTTATTTTGAAATTATTTCAAACTTTTGAGTATATATTTGTTTTTGTTTTCAAAAGCTTTTTGAAAATAAAATGATAAAAACTTGTTTTTATTATTTTTATTATTGGCTTTCAAATAATTAAATATTGTCAATAAATTTTCAAAATTGTTATTATATTGTCACCTTATAATTTAACATTTATAATTTATATTTTAAAATTAACTTTAGAAATATAGATTTTAAAATCAATCAAATAATTTTTTATTTTACAAAAAATAAAAACAAAAATAGAAAATAAATACCAACAAGCTTTATGTAATTAATAATTTTTTCAACTAAACTATGTAAAAACAGATGTAAAACCTCAATTGGTTTAATTATTTGATTCGACCTTCAAATAATAATAATAATAATACCTTTTTTATATATTGATAATAATGATCTCTCTATGTCTCACAATATATTTTTTATTTATTTTTTAATTTGAGTTTTCATTGTGCTTTTTAATTTTGTATTTATAAGATAATTCTTCTCACTACTTCCTTGACAAATGCCTTTGTCTTTGTCTACGACTTTAAAAACAAAATACATAAACAAGTTCATTTTAAAAGATAAATGATCACCAAGTTTATGACAACTTTTTTAGATCAATAAGTTTGGTTTTAAGTTTTTTTGGAAGTTTATATCTTCTTGTATTTTTCTACAAAATCCTTAAACTATATTTGAAAATCTTTTTTATATATATAAAATATTTACAACAAGTTTTATTGTGTAACTTTATAATTTATTTTTTTATATTTTTTGTTTAAACATTTTTTAAATTTTTTTTTAAATTAAAATATTTATTATCATACAATTTATTCTTTTAATTTGTTGTAAATCTTAGAAATATTTTAGGGCAACTCATTATTCTAGTGAGTATTAATTAAACTTTTTATTTTAAAACCAACATTTAAAAATATATAAAATATATTTTTTATTTTTAATATCATATTTTTTTTATCTGAATATAATCAAGGTTTTTAGTATTAGTAATATAAAAAATAAGATTATAATCATAAAATATTTTGCAAGTGAGATAAATTGACACTCAAAAAAATTATTATGAAAGGTTTTTTTAAAAGAAAACAAAAAAAAATCATTTTATTGGTAATTTTATAAGTATATGAAAAGGGTAGTATATGTAGCTTTGTTAAATATGAACTTTTAAAGATAAACTATAAAAGTGAATTTATTATGCTTAAGAATTAACATCGAACTTAAGAGAAATGACTATAAATACCGTGTTCAATTTATACTTATATATTTAATTACATCTAATATAATCTTTAAAAGTTATTGTGTCTCTAATTTATCATTCTGATAGATTTTTGCTATTAAAACTAATTGATATACATCACATGATTTGCGTATGATTGAGTTTAGATTTTACATGTACAAAAGGCCTCTCATTAAGAGATACAAAGTAGGAAAAAAGGATTTGGAATAATTTGGATTTGATAGATTGAGAGTTAACACTTAATTTCGATTAGTTATATGTGTAAGTTATTGTTGACCTATGAGTCACATATTGATATTTATAATATCTTGTATTTTGATGATAGCAATTAAATGGAAAATTAACTAATGATATGCTTGAATGAGATTAAGTTTAAACATGTTTTATATGAAGATCACATCAATAAATATATGGAATTGAAAGAAGAAATTCATCAATAAGTTTAGGGTGAAAAGCTAGTGAAGACTTGGCTATTAAAGATTTATTGTAGAGCTTATTGTTAAATCTTTATATCTTACTTAATAGCAAACTAAAATGAACTCACACATTTCACATTGCATGCATAAATAGGATTGATATACATGTAATCTGTTCAAGTTTCACTAGGTTTAAAACTGTCAAAACTGATTTTTAAACTGAACTGGTCGACCATTGTTCATCCATGATAAACACCTGAGAATTTTGCAGGAACCGGTCGACTGAATGATATGGTCATTTGAATTGATCGACCACTTTAGATGTTAGAGGCATTCTAGTGGCTATAAACGACTAGTTTCTTTTATATATATATATATATATGATGCAGAATTAAGGAGAGATTCTAAACATACATGATATAAAAGTTATACCAAAAGAAAAACCAACTAGAAATCATGAATTCTAACATACTCTAAGTTATGTTAAATTAAATCTTTATATTCTAGCACAAGAGTATAAAATCTCACACTCATTACACTTGCACATCTTTAATGATTCTAAATCCTATTGAGTGAGATATAGAGAATTTGAATGATCCACTCTTTAAGAAAGTGAATCTTGTTGTAAACAAATCATAATTGTAATACTCAAGTACGATTAGTAATTGAGATGTGAATGTAGGCTTGCCGAACCACATTAAAAACCAAGTTTGCAATCTCTCTTTCCTTATCTCTTTACTTTAAACACTTTAATTATATTATTGGTTCCCCTTAGGTGTTGTTGTTGCTTTAATCCTAGAACAACAATTGGTATTGAAGCTTAGTTCTCATATATATAAGTTTGCTTAGACTTAAGTAGAATGACAACCACTAGCTATAAATGTTTAAAATGAAATAGCATCTACCTCTAGGCCACAATTCTTTGATGACAATGATTATGTTTGTTAGAAAGTTAGGATGATTTTATATCTTCAATCTATTGATTATGATTTATGACTATCTATTGAAAATGAACCTTACAAGCCTATTAAGAATGAAAATGATATAACGATTCATAAACCTAAAAGTGAGTATACCGATGGTGATAAGAAGTTATTTTCTATGGATGTTAAAACTATAAACAATTCGTATTATATCTTGAGTAGAAGTGAATTTAATAGAATATCATCTTGTAAAAATGCTAGTGATATATGACATGCTTTAAAAGTAACTCATGAAGGTACTAATCAAGTTAAAGAATCCAAAATTGATATGTTTGTACATCAATATAAGTTATTCAAAATGCTTTCAAATGAATTCACAACTAGCATGTTTACTAGAATGACAACTGTCACTAATAGTTTAGATGCTCTTGGTAGGACTTATAGTAACACTGATATTATGAGAAAAATTCTTAGGTCTTTGCTAAAGTATTGGAAAGCAAACATTACAACAATCTGAGAAGTTAAAGATCTCACCAAACTTCCATTAGAAGAGCTCATTGGTTCACTAATGACTCAAAAAAATCACCATAAAAAAGCAAGAATTAGATGAGAAGCCAAAAAAACTTGGTATTCAAAACCGTACACCATGTTAACTATGATGATGATGGTGATGAAGTGGAGGAGGAAATTGCACTTATAATAAGATAATTATAAAATTTCCTAAAAAAAAACAAGGGAATAAAAAGTTTTCAAACTTCAAGAAAGATGGAAATAAGGAAGAATCTAGTTAGGAGGCACTTAGATGTTATAAGTTCAACAAAATGAGACACATTAAGGTCAATTGCTCTCTTTTTCAAAATAAAAAGAAGAACTACCATCATAAACGAGCAATAAAAGTAATATGCAATGCTGAATCAAACTTTAGCTCAAGTGACGATGAAAAGCATGTTGCAAACATGTGTTTCATAGCAATTAAACATGATAATACGATTATTTCTTTGGATGATGAGTGTGACCTCTCTTATGATGAACTATATAATGCCTTTGAATCATGGTATAATGAATTTAAAACACTAGGTTGTAAATATAGTTCATTGAAAAAGAGTCATGCATGTTTACTTGCTGAAAAAGATGCATTAGAAAAGAAAGTATGCATTATTATTGATAATGATAATGTTAGCTAACTTGAAGAGGAAAATAAATCTTTAAAAGAAAAGGTAGACAAATCGAATACCACATTAGTAAAGTTCACTCAAGGTTCTATGATTTTAGATATCATGCTTACTAGTTAAATATATGTCTTCAACAAAAAAGGTATAGGGTATCAAACCAAAAGGAATAAAAAATATTTGAAGAACTACTTTGTTAAAGTCAAACAATCATATGATCAAAACCAAACATGTCATCATTATAGAAGTATTGATAATTTAATTTATGCATGTTATATGAAGAAGGACAAAGTTGATAGCATGACTTGGGTTTGAAAAAGAACCACCACTTAACCGGAAAAAAAACCCAAGAAGGTATGGGTACCAAAAACTTCATCTTGATTTTGTGTGTGTAGGAATCAAAGGACTATGAAGAATGATTATTGGATAGTGCTTGCTCAAGACATATGATTAGAGATGATTCATTGTTTTTAAGCATAACCAAGATCAATAGTGAAAAAGTCACATTTAGAGACAACTCAAAAGGAAAGATCATTGGAGTTGGTAATATTGGAGGTAAGTCTTCTCCCTCAATAGAAAAAGTGTTTCTTATGAATAATCTAAAATATAATTTACTAAGTATTAGTCAATTGTGTGATAAAGAGTTCAAAATCATGTTTGACCATGCATGTTGCTTAATCCTTGAAAATGATAAAGTTTTATTTATTGGTAATATAAAAGGAAATGTTTACAAGATTAAAATTTACGCATGTATAAGGATAGAAAGTTGTCTTGCTAGCATTAATAATAGTTTTCTTTTTAAACTTGTAAAAAATAAGCTTGTTAAAGAACTCCCTTAAATTGCATTAAAAAAGGATAAGTTATGTGATGTTTGTTAAATGGTAAACAAGTGAAAACATCTTTTAAGAGCAAGAACCACATTTCTATCTAAAAACCTTTAGAATTAGTACACATAAATTTATTTGGACCAACTAGAGCTAGAAGCATAAGCGGTAATAAATATATGTTCATGATTGTGGATGACTTTATAAGATATTGTTTTTAAAATCAAAAGATGAAACTATTTATGAATTTGTAAAGTTTTCAAAAAAAATTAAAAATAAAAAGGGTTTTTAAATTATAAACATAAGAAGTGATCATGATGGTGAATTTATAAGTGATTTGTTTGAAATGTTTTATGAAGAGAAAGGATACCACCATAATTTTTCAATTCCTAGACTCATTAACAAAATAGAGTTGGGGAAAGAAAAAATCGATCTCTTCAAAAAATGGCAATAACAATGTTAAATAAATTTAATATCCCTAAATGTTTTTAGGTAGAAGCCATAAACACTTTTTACCGTGTTTTAAATTGTGTTATCTTGAGACTAAAGTTGAGAAAGACTCTTTATGAGCTTTGAAGAGGAAGGAAACCCAACATCTCATATTTCAAAGTGTTTGTTTAAAATGTTTTGTTCTTAGCACTAGGGATAACTTAGACGCGTTTGATTCAAAATTCGATGTTGGTATTTTTCTTGAATATTCCTCTTGTAGCAAAGCTTATAGAGTTTATAACAATAAAACATTCTCTTGAAGAATCCATGCATGTCGTCTTTGAGGAAACTCAAAATGAAAAAATTGATGAGATTCTAGATGATGTAAATTAAAATGTTCAACGTTTAAATCGTAATAATAAGACACTTATGAAGAACAATAATAAAGAGATGAACAAGGATCAACTAAGCTCAAGCCATCAACAAGAAATGGTAAGTAACTCTTTTGTGCCACTAAAGAGCTAAGGTATGTAAGCTCTCATACTCATAAGTTAATTATTGGCAATCCATTTAAAGGAACTAAGACTATAACATCTTTTAGGAATATCAATAAGCATTGTGCATTTATTTCGCATATAAAGCCCAAATCCTACCTAGAAGCTGAAAAAGATGCAATTGGATTTTAGCCACGCAAAATGATCTAAACCAATTTGAAAAGAATGATATTTGAAAACTAGTCCCTAGACCTAAAACTCAATTCATTATAGGAGCAAAATGGGTTTTTAGGAATAAAATTGATGAACATGAATTCATAATGAGAAACAAAGCTATACTAGTTGCAAAAGGTTATAATCAAGAAAAAGGTATTGATTATAAAGAAACCTTTGCATTCGTGGCTAGACTATAATCCATAAGAATACTTTTAGTTTTTGTATGTCATGCTAATTTTACACATTTTTAAATGGATATCAAAAATACATTTTTAAATAGTTTTATCATGAAAGAAGTATATATTGAGCAACTTTAAGGTTTTGAAAACTTTTATTTTTCTGATCATGTTTTCAAACTTAAAAAGGCTTTATATGGTTTAAAACAAACACCAAGAGTACGGTATGATAGATTAAAGATTTTTCTTATTGAAAATGGTTTCAACTTTGGCAGAATTGAGACCATTCTCTTCACAAAGAGAAAAGGTAAAGACATCTAGATTGTATTGTTGTTACCCGCTCGACTCCATAAAAAATCAAGAAAAAAAAAATAAAAAAATAAAATCCAAAATACAAGAGGATATACATGAAGAAAGCCTAAAAGATTATCCAAGTTGGTGGTGAAAGACCAAAATAACAAGTGAAAAAGTCAAAGGACCAACTTGTATAAGATTGACAAAATTGGCAAACCAATTCTGATTGACAAAAGGGTCATTTGGTGAAAATATTTTTATTTGAAGTAAAGAAATACAAATTTGGATAGGTAAAGACTTAATAAGAATTTTGGAAGGCTTATTTAATTTTTTTTGAGGATTTAATTGCAAGAAAAATTGATATTTTAAGTCAATTTAGGCCTTAATTAGAAGAAATTAAAGTCTGAAAGTTGATTTGCAATTTTAAAGAGTTAATTTGTTCAAAACAGGGGCTTAATTGTATAAATATTGAAGTTTGATGGGCAATTAGGGATATGATTGAAGAAACCCAAAACCAAAGACCAAATTGAAAAAGACATGTGATTGTAGGGGCTGAAATTGGCTAAATTAGAGGCCAAATTTAAGAAAATTAAACTTTTAATGGTCAATTAAGGGTCCAAGTGCACAAATTAGAAACCAAGGACTAAGATGAAAATGATGCTAAACTTTGGGGCTGATGATTGAGTTTGATAGGGGTGAAATTGCTTGAAATTAAGAGTTTGGAAGACGATTACGGGTGTAATTAAAAATGATTGGAAGAATAGGGACTAAAATAAAATCTATCAAATCCCAAATTAAAAACCATAATTTATAAGGTTTAACCTAGATGACGCGTCGTTCAACCACTATTTAGCTTCTTTTTCAACAATTTTAGTTGATCGAGTAAGCATTTTTCAGGCAAAATGAATGTGACATTTTTAACCATCTTTGGGGTTGTAACCACCACCATTCAATTGAGAAACACCTCCTCTACAAAGATTAGCTACTCTCATCAAATGTTTATATCTCATTTTCTTCAATGAACTCAACAACATCTTTTTCTTGATCAGTCATCATTGCATTTTCAGATTTTAGGTTGATCAGATTGACACTTTCAAATAAATGAAAGTGAAACTACAGACCTCTAAATAGAGTAAGGTTGGATCTAAACAAAAGGTGTGCACACCCTCTACCAAGATTAGATGGTCTTCAATGATGATAACATCGAAACTGCTCCAACAAAGCCTCGAAAGTGGTCAACTCATTCATCGATGGTCGTGATACCCATTTCACAAAATCACCAATCTTTTTCATGTGCTCACACTTCAAGCCTTATCGGTGGGTTCTTATCAAATGTTGGTCACGCTTCTCTCAAGATCAAAAGGTTAGAAACAAACTTTTTGGTCTCCAAGTTTAGAAAACCATCAAAACCTTAAAAAACCAAGTTTGTTGCAAAACCACCATTAAAAAACCAGCATGGGTAAAAAGCTCACAACTATGAAATGTACTCCAAAACCATCTCATTTTGATTAAAGGGCTAAGTTTTGATTGATCTATGTTTGAACTCATAAAAAACCTTAGCAAAACCCTATAAATACTTGCTGGAAAGTCAGAGCAGGAAGAGAGAAGGAGGTGAGGAAAAGATTGATAAAGAAACTCTAAAGTGTGAAGGTTTAGGAGCTTAGAATAAGGATTTCCTCAACTTTTAGAGAAAGTGACAAACTTTGAAAATAAGGAACTAAAAGGCAACAACCATTGTTTGAGCTTAAAGGGTATAAAATATTCACTTATCCTAGTAGATGATGTCTATGAGGCACATCTCTAGCCTGTTCTTTCATGTTTTATGGTGTTTTGAACATTTGTTGCATTATATTGCTTTTAGCTTTGATTTTGATTAATGCATAGAATATGATTTTTTTTTTGTTTGATCTTGTTTGGAGCTATCAATTAATGTTGTCAAATGTTTAGAATATGCTTGGATGTTTATATTAAATTAAATAAAGTGATTTGGAAATCTGACAGTAAGGTTATTGATGTTTTTTCTGGTTTGTTAGAGTGTGTTCTTTGTTCCTAGGCATGGTTTGGGCCCAAGTGTTTAAAGAGGAAGTTGTGAATCAAAATTTAATGTTTTTGTAGGCTGTTTTAAGTTGGTGATTTTAAAGTTTGGAACGTCTTGCATTATTTTGATGTGTTATTTATTAGTTTTTGATTCTAACATGTTTGGTTATGGTTATGTAACTTGTTAAAATGAAGAAAACACGTTTTAGAAGTTAAAAATGTCAGTTTTTGAGGCTTGAATGTGCCGGGTGTCTAAGCAATGTTTCTGGGAAGAACATTGTCTTAACTCCATGGTTTGAACTAGTTTTGGTTAAATTCCTTGCACAAAATCCTATGCGCGACTTTATTAGTCAATAATCTAGGATTTATTTGCATCAATTACATGTTTTTAGTAGGTTTTAAACCTAAGGTTTCGGTTTTGAACCGAAACCTATTTTGACAAAATCATGGTTTTTGAGTGATAATCGAAGTACATGAATGCTAGATTATTGATCCTTGTATAATTTCTAACATGTTTGTGTCATTGGTTTGTCCATTTCTAGTATGATTTAAAATCTACGTTGTTGGGTTTAGGGGTGTTCAAAAAAACCGAAAAACCGATTAAACCGAGAAAACCAGAAAAAAAATAACAGAAAAAACCGAACCGTGAAAAAAAACCGATTAAACCGATTAAAATTTTGAAAAAACCGACCGGTTCGGTTCGGTTTCGGTTTTTTAAGTCTGGAACCGGAAAACCGAACCGAAACTGAAAAAAACCGGAAAAAAACCGAGCCAAACCGAGCCAAACCGAAAAAACCGAGCCAAACCGGTTTGAACCGGTTTTTGATCTAAAAAACCGACCGAACCGAATCGAAACCGGTCGGTTGGAATCGGTTTCGGTTCGGTTTCGGTTTTTTTTTTAAAAAAAAATTTCGGTTTGGTTACTTTTTTTGATAAAAACCAAACCGAACCGAACCGTGAACACCCCTAGTTGGGTTCATGTTGAATGTTCTTCGGTATTCTTCATGTTCTTTGTTTTTCTAAGTTTTGATCAGTTCTGATAAAATGTTTTTAAGTTTTTTGTGTTTTTTAAGTTTGATTTCGTTGTGGATTCTGGTTTAGGTTTTGATTTTTTTTTTCAAGTCAAACTAATGGACTTTGGTTTATTTTATGGTCGAACCAAAAGTTTTGGGTCAACCCGGTCGAGTCAAAATCAGGTCAAAGGTTAAAACCCTATTTGGCTGACAATGTTTTTGCTAAAGGTTTTTTTTGTTTTGGTTTAAGGGCATGTTTGGCAAACACCCTCTAAGCCTATTTTAACAATTTTGGTTTTAGAAAAAAAAAAAAAAAGGTTTTTGCCATGCATAACCTTAAAAAAAATTTCCACTTATTGCATACAACTTAATCTTAAAAAAAAATGCATTTTATTCATAAAAAAGAATTTTACAAACTTCTTGTTTGTAAAATTCCTTAATGATTTGGTCAATATTTCAATAACTCTAATTTTTTTTCTTTTGAAAATTAATGGTAAACATTCTAGTATAAATGATGGACTACAAGTAGGTAGGTTGATATTTAAATATTAGAAGTTGACTAGAAAGTTCTCAGAATTGTTTTTGGATATTCACCAATTTTAATTAGAAATATTTTTCACCACAATTTACGAGTTTTGGAAAACGCTTTCGATTTCTAGAATAAGTGAACCTTGTCAGGGCACCTCTATAAATTCTTTCTATAAGAATTTATTTGAGCATATGAGTCCATAATAAATTTGAAATGTCATTTTTGTTCATGAACGTAAATTTTTGTTTCGAGCCATAGACGGACCACCGACTAAGAACCCAATAACACATTTAAACCATGTCCAGATCACATAATACAACTTATCTCAGGTAAGCTGCACTAGGGGTGCCAATACATTCCCTAACCACAACCAGTCCATTACCTTAAAATTTATGATAAGACTAGTCCACCCGGGTTTTCTAGTAACCTAAACCAATCAATTAGGTGGCGACTCCTTGACCCCAACATGTCGTCATTTCGCGTGCGCACATGCGGCAGAATGATAAATTCACTAGGGACTTTCTGTTTTTGATAGTATTGGACTAGACTTCATGTGTTTTATGTGATTTGATGTGTTTAAATTTTCATATTTGTCTTCTTTTTTAGTTACACTTTAACATGTTTTATCGTGCTTATATACGTACGTTGGATATGGATGAATGTCTTCATGCATCACTAGTCTATTTGTGATATATCGCTTTGGAATGCACACACATGGAAACTCCAAGTTAGGTGGGGGAATAACAGTTTACCTTATGACTTTCAGTTAGGGTTTAAGTATGTGAAACCTTTCGACTCTTTGCTGAGTGCTTGAACTGATAGTGATTGATATACGTACTATCTCACTATCTACTGAGCCTCTATATTACCTTCACGAGGGTAATCATTGGGATAATAAGAAACTCCTTTTCAGACTAGATAGTGCTTTCCTCAATGTTTCACATAAAAAGACATAGAACCTACTTGTAGGATATATGTTCCACAATTAAACACTATTGTATTAAGACATGCTCAACCCTAAAAAACATCTTGAATTGGATGACTTAGGGCTAATAAAATGGTCACTATTAAAGAGATGACTTTTGTTTAATACATGCTGGATTCTGAATCCCTATAGCTGTTAGAAGGGAATTGTCTAAAATTGGATAATAGTAAATTGCCACCCATAAAAAATATGAGTTGATGTTTAATGATTTAAATTTTTTTTATTAAATACTACGAGGATATATTTTTAAAATTACTAGTAATTTTATTTAAAAAATGAGTAATATTTTGGATATTATTATTATTATTTATTTATTTATTAAAAAAAATAAAACAATGCCATCTACGTATCTCGTTGCATGATACATACGTCTCCAAAATCTTTTTTTCTCATTATTTCTTGGCAATCATGTGATTCACATACAAAAATCCATTACTTTGTTAAATAAATTCTACAAAAACTAGTAGAATTACTTGATTTTAAAAGAAAATAGTTCAAGTAAGGCCACAATCAAAACTGAAAAGTTCATGGAGTAAATTTAAATACCCCAAAAGTTCAAGGATGATAGGCATCTTTCAGTAAAAAAAAAAAACAGAGAGAGAGTTTAGAAGAGTTGTGAATGTTGGCAAAAGCCGCAAAACTAAGTACAAAGAGAGAGAACTACCATAGTAGAAAGAAACGAAGGCACACATAGGTACCTCAACAACCATCGTTGGCTACTGCCACTTATTATCTAAAAAAAAAATTCCAAACTTCCCCTTAATAATTATTATACTCAAAAACCTCATATTTCTCACCAATCCATCTCTCCCTTTTCAAACCCTTATTTCTCTTTCAACACAATCTTGTATGGTCTTAGATAAGAAGTTTAACTTTTTGCATTGCCTAAAGTCAGGCTATCATTAGCCTGCCTGCAACTTACAGTATCAGTGATGGATTTGAATGGTATAAGAGCTTAGAGATGGGCTTTTGGGTGTTTGCATAGCATCAGAGTATTTAAAAATGCTTTCTTTAAGGTTGTGCTTTCTACTGTGCTTAATCTTCTGGGTTTATGCTAATTTACACTTCTATTGCTTTAATTATCTGTTTCTTCAGATGGGTCCTCCTTATTTGTCAATCTCTATGTGGGAGTTCTGTCCATGTAATTGCCCTTGTCGGTAGTTTATGTGTTTTTATATGATATCTTCTGGGCTGTGAAGTTTTTTTTTATGCATAGTCTTTGCTAGAATAACTGTTTTGCTTCGCAATTTGCTTGTTTGATCTTCTAGTTCTGTTCATTTTGTTTGTGAATAGTTAGATTTTATGTTATAAAGAACTATATTTGTGTTTTAATTATTAGATTTTGGTTGCGAATAGCTATTCCTTGTGGTTTTATTGCTTGTTGACTATTTAGTACTCTTTTGACACTAGGAATTTTTGGAGAAGGCATAAGAGGAAAATTCTTATTACATCAGGTGTTTTAGGAAGTGGGTATTTTCTTTGTAAACTATACAATGCTCACCAACAGAAGCTCGCTGATCTGGAGAGGGAACTTGCTCGCCAAAGGGCAAATGATGAACTCATCAAGGCCCAGTTAAGAGAATTTGATTATGTTTTTCTCTGTCTTTTCCCCCCTCTTATTTATGATGTTCTGTTGGTTCTTATGCTGTGTCTTATGACTTGTATTTATAGACTGCAAGACCATTTCGAGAATGTGCAATTAATAGCTGATACAACAACATTGCCTCATGCAATGCAATATTTAAGAACTCGGATAGTAGAAGAACTGGACCTTTCTAAGCTCACTGAAAGGCTACAGAAAGGGAAGGGTCAGCCAACCATGCTTACCTCTTCAGAGAAACTTGAACTGTGGGACAGACTCAAAATCCTAAGTATGCAGCTACTTATTTTTTCTACATATTTATGGTGCATACAATATGTAATCTCACAGATTTTTTTTTCACTCAAATTTTATGGCTGATTTTCCTCCAGGTTTCACACAAATGTTGGTTTCGCTGTGGGCTGTGACAATGCTTAGCTTATACATCAAAGTTCAAGTAAATATTCTAGGAAGACATTTGTATATTGATACTGCTCGTGGCCTTGGAAGCTCACTTTTACTTGTAAGATCCATTCTATTTCTGTTCCCATGTTTAAGATAAATGCTCACATACAACTATCATTTGCCAGAACTATCTGTGTTTCTTCAGGCAGCTTTTGTCAAATTTCATTTTCATGTCTGTCATGCAATAATCTTAAATAGTTGTTCTTTGGCTAATCAGTCCAGTGCAATTGATTTTTGTGTTGAAAATCGCTGAGTTCTTGAACTGTAATTTGTTTTCAGATTGCTATTGCTATTAGTTTGTCATTTAAGCAAGTATGTTCAATGACAATTAGTCATAGGGGTTTCTTGGAAGAGCAATTTAGTCAGAGAATGAAGTATACATTCTATAACCAACCAAAATACTGCTCCTCAATGCCCATCTTTATTATTTGTGCTGTTAAGCTGCATGGACTTAGTTGGACTGCAAATATGTACTTTTAAGATTTGTACTCTCAGACCATTAACTGATCCAGAAAGCAGCTTTGGGGATCTGCATATCTGCATGTAAATGTCAATTGTCACCATTGTTGAATTACTAAATTCTTATAGTTTTACTCAAATGTTTCTCGATTATGTTCATGACATCACATAATGTTTTAAGACTCTGAAGTTATTTAGCCACGTATGGAATTTAGAATTCTTGATGTTTGGTAGTATAGTGATCTGAAATAATGCATGAAGAGCTCAGTTCCGGAGAGTTAACAATAGTTGTCCCAGGAGAACTGATGATCTACAGAGATATTCCAGGCTTTTGTTAAAGAGAAGTACGAAGACAGGTTTCATTTCTGACATTCTCCACTATGGTTGAGGTGGTGGGAGGCTTTTGGAGGAGCACATGTATTAATTAACATCTCATGCATACAGGAGTTCATTTTTTATATAAGAATAAATAATGTTTTTCTTTTAATTCATGAACAAACTGCATTGATGTGCTGAAGGGGGAGGCTGAGAAAGGGTTTCTGGATGGTTGTCTTGATGAAGGTCTGTATTTGTGATTTGTAGCAGGGACAGTTGTTGAATGATGCCTTTTTATATCTCTGGTATAGAAATGATGTGATCACTATTAGAGACCCCCTTTCAACTCCCTATGGATATTATATGGCTTTAGATGTCAATGTTCTTTGTTTTTATTGAAGGTTTCAAGCCTTAAGGCATCCTCCGTACAAAAAATGCAAGTTTAGTCATCAGTTTTCCCTAATGTGAGCCCTTCAGCAGTTCCCTTCACATACATTGTGACTGTATATAAGTAAACCCTGTGCCTGCAATTGGATTGGCAGGTGGGAGGAATGTTTCTGCATTTATGTGATGCAGGACAGCGCTGAGAAATGAGGTTATGTGATGTCTTGCTTTGGAAGGTGGCTGGGATGTGATGATAAAATGAATGTAAACTCCTAGCTTTTGAGGCTGTGAGGAGGGGCAAGAATAAGAGGAATTAGGAGAGAGGGTGCTTGAGGAGAAAGGCAAAGAAATGAGTGAGGAGGTGGGGGAATATATGCTTCTCCACCTCCTCACCCATTTATCTCTCTTCTCTTCAAGCACTTGCTCTTCAATGACAAAACAGCACCCTGGTCTCACAGCAATTCCCGGGCATGTGTGTCAGGCAGGTGGGAGGATGTTTGATGCAGGATAGCACTGATAAATGAGGTTATGTGATGTCTTGCTTTGGAAGGTGGTTGGGGATGTGTTATGATAAAAATAAATGTATAATTCCTAGCCTTGGAGGCTTTGAACTGGGGCCAGAATCTGACTTCTGTTAGAAACCAGATTTCACAGAAAGACTATGACAAGATCTGCTGAGAATTTATGCAAAGAGGAAATGGGGGAGAGAGTTCTTGAGGAGAAAGAGAGAGAAATCAGTGAGGAGGTGGGGAAGGGTAGAATTCCAGCACTCAATTCATAGTCGTTTTTTTTGTCTTAACTCCCCCTCCCTCGTATTTATATACCCTTAATTTCCTTCATCATGAACAATCTCCACATGCCTATTTGCTAGCTATTTCTTAGCAACTTAAAGGTAGTAGCTACTAGCTATTTATTACGTGTACAAGTTGCTGTATATTTCAGGGTTTGTTAGTTAAGTCTGCATACCATATAATATATGATCTAATGATTTCTCAATATTTTGTCCAGCGGCACGGGTTATGTTCAGGAGTTTGTTTATAACTTGTTGTAAACATTAGGTGGTACTGGTCCTTAGCTTAGTGGATAAATTGTGAATAATGTGGTTGGGTACTTTTGGGAGGTTTCAGTAGGGAATGGAGATTGTAAAATCTTGTGGCATTTGTACTATGTTTGTTGTGCATTTAAGCATTTGGATGGAACAGAACTCAAGAAAATTTGATGATTTTTCTCTTTTGAGAAAATACTTTGGGATGGAGTTGTTTTCTGTCCACTCTTTATGGACTCAAGCTTTAGGAGGTTCTTGGAGGAGTCTCATCCATGGTTGTGCATCAGGACTGGCATGCTCTAGCGCTTTCAACAGTTGACGTGGAATCTTAGATGCTGGCATTAATTTGAGGTCATTGGCGTGATGGTGTTAAACGAAAATATCTCTTGAACCAGATTTTTTCATAACTGAATTGAGCTGGTTCTAATTCCTCCCTTTTTGGCTGCTTGTTTAATGATGCATCTGAATGGAATACACTATAGGTGGTTATAGAAGCATGGTAAGAGGTCTTTGTGATTCTTATACTTATGCCACCCATGATAATGCAACATGTCTTTTGCAGTTCTGTTTCTTTCTAATATATTGAGTTTGCTCCTTAATGGGCCCAAACAGGCTACTACTTTTCAGAAGTGAGAATGCTGAATTTAGGATGGTTCGACCTCGTTTTCTGGGTGCTGTGATGTTCATGGTGCCTAGTGTGTCATCTTTAAGGCTATATAAACCTGAGCGACACCACAATGGAGACATGTTGATTCAGTTAATTAAACATCAATGAAAGCGCATGAAAAATAAGTATTCATAAGAAAAGTAAAAAAAGGGGAATGTGTACCGTAGTTTGGAGCCAGCAATTTATGTAAACCTGGGTAAACTTATCTCTCTGCAATTTTGATATAAACATTTGTTTTGATCATTCCCCCTTCATGTCTTTGGCTTTTTGCATGTGTACATTATATTTTAAATTCCTGTTTAAATTATTCTTTATCTGTCAGTTAGGTATGTGATGGTATCATGGTTGTTTAGTACATTGAAATAGTGTAACCCACTCTTGGTAGGCGATGCCTGTGGTATTTTTAATGTTGCTTCTGGATGTCTTAAACTGTGTTGTCATTTTTCTGAAGTTAATCCATTTCATTCATTTCACACAGGAGAATGTTGATCTTGTTGATAGGGATGACCAGCAAAAGTTTTTGGGTAGTGCTGATTTTCTCGCAAATAATGGCCTGCTGGCATTGATTTCAAATATCCAAGCTGTGGTAACAGAAGTTCTTGAGGGGTAAGTGTTTCCATGTTTGAAAAATGGCATGTATAGAAGCTAATAATTTTCTCTTTGAAACAAGAAAGTGCATTCTATAAGATTAAAATTATGTTTGCATGCTTCTGATGATTGTATCTCCATTTTTCAAAATAAACATGCTAAAATCAGACAGTGAAAGTTTTCTCAACTGAATATCAAACTTAGAATTTCACTGCTTTCTCGATCAATCCAGAGTGAATCTGGCCTATGTTTGACTTTGTTGGCGCTTCATTGACTGCATGAAGAAGTTCACACCATCACATAGTCTCTAGGTGCTATCTATGTTTAAGGCACATGAGAACAACCTCAAACCAAAGGCGTAGAGGCTCATGAAGTCTAAAACCCACCCACAATGACATCTGTTACAGTAACATCTGGGATAGTGAACAAAAAGCTAATGTATTGGAAGGGCATTTTTAATGCAAATTGCACATATGAAGCATCTGTTGGAAATAATCATAAATGTTTTGATGATTGAAGGGTTGCTTAAATTTCTTATAACCTTATTCTGTGCAGAAAGAAGCTGACAGATTTGTTCAACACCACATCACTTCATGAAACTGTCATGCAAATACTTAACAAGTTCATGAGCATGGGAAGTCCGCACCAATGGATAGACTACTTAATGCCCGAAGATTGTGGGCACTACAAACTAGGCCCAAGCTCCAGCATTGATGGCATGATCCTTCCTGATAGCATGAATTTTGATCAGCTTATGGTGGAGGCACGGGCAGTGCTATCAAGGTATCTTTATGTTCTAGTCGGCCAAAAAAAAAAGGCTTATTATGTTTCAGGCACAAAAAATAATAATTACTTTTACCCATGGAATTCACACAAGGGTGGAAAATTAATTACAAGAATACACTGCATGAAGGTGCAATTGTCAAGGAACTGTTTTGTATTGGTTGACTCAAACTGCTTAGGAAAATCCATTATTGCCAGCAGAAGGCCAACGATCTCTCATAACAGAGCTGACTATTCTCCACACTTATAATCTTGTGTGGTGGCATGGAAAACAATTGAAAATAACCATTAGAGTTCTCTAACCCTTTCCTTTTTTCCAGTGGATGCTTAATAATATCAGCCTTCGAAGACACCCCCCCGCTCTCTCCATTTCCCCTCCAAAGACACCCTCCCTCTCTCCATTTCCCTATTTTCTTCCTTTCTTTTTGCTGGTGGCTTCCTGAATGTATGAACTGTGCTTGGTGCTCTGGAATTTTAGTATCAAGAGATTCTCTGTTTCCAGGTTTTTTTTTCCTGTTTTCATTACAACATCAAAGAGCTTGTTGTCATCATAATCCTTGCACTGCCTTTCATTACATGCCTTTGAAGTTTTTGTTCTTGGTTTGCCTAGTACCAGCTGAAAGCTGAGATATTGAAAATTAATCAAACTAACTCTATGTTGGGCTCCTCTAAAAGGAAATTTTCCTCCTCCATTGCAGTGCTGAATTTGGTAAAATCATGGAAATATCTTTGAAAGTAGCAGTGGATGCACTGGTAGATGATATGGAGGCTCAGAGCCAGTCCACTGGGGCCAGTCTGACATTAGGGATGCCACTGGCAAAACTCCTATCACGAGTTCTGCAGATAGTACCATCTTTACTCGGTGAAGCAAGCCAAAACCAGATTATCCAAATCATCCGGAATGTACCAGAAGTTGAACTATTCTTCACTCTCCTCTATGCAAACAACCTCTTAGACTAGCGAGCCGGATTGTATCTTTATCCATCTCCTTTTTCTATTATTATAATTTTGGTTTTCATACAAGGGGTGCGCGCGCCCATGTTAAAATTTGTATGGTACCAGGCTTGGGATCTACAAAATGCCAACCGCTTGAAAGGAGGAATGAAAGAGAAGGCTAAAAGAGATTTCATTTTGTAATTCTTTACTCGCTCGTAATATCTTCGTCGAGCCATTGTCACGTGTCATTTGCTTTGTGATGGATTCCATCTGTCTGGTATTAAAACTGGAAAAATGACAGAAACTGTGCATGAAGCACCAGACTGGAAACCCCCCCGATCTGGTACGTCTTTGAAGAGATTTCTTTTCAGTTCTGCGACTTTCTTGTTCTATCTCCGTGTGGACTTGCTATATATTTTCTTTCTTTCTTAAAGATGCTTGAAAAGAATCTGCACTTAACGTTTCTGTTGAGATGCTTGCTTGTTTAAAGTGGCTGCCATCCACAGATTGTTCTAAACGAAGGTGATGCACAGAGTCAAATGTTAGAACTTTGAAAGCTAATTATCATTCTGGCGATGGCTACTGGACTGGTTGAGAACATGGCCATGGTAATTCCGGCCTGGGGAATAGGAATATCCTTACAACCTATCAAGCAGTGGCACTGTGCAAACACCTCATGAATTATAGTCATTTTGATTTGATACACTGAATTATTTTAACATCAGAAAGAGAAAAAAAAAAAAAAAACACATGCATACATTAAAAAAAACAACTAAAAGGAAAGTGATTTTGTCTATAGCCATAGATACAGTTCATTACTCCCTGCAATGATGAAGTGGTGTCTGTGGTCTTCATAACAAAAATTACTTGTTTCAGAATTAGAAGTATTTTTGTCTTTTATTATAGTGTATTAGTCATTATAAGTTTGTTTAGAGGTATTTTTATCTTTTTTTATATTTTAATAAACAGTTAAATAACCAAAAAGTCTCTAAGAAAAAAAAAAACTAATACCGTCAGAAAGAATATTTAAGTTTTTTTCTGTTTATGCATAGTAAAATTATAAATATGCCTTTGAATCTCATAAACTTAAGTAATTTTAGATTCAGGGTATTAGGGTTTTTTAGCCCGATTATTTTGTTAATTGTTGGTTTGAGTGAGAGTACTAATGTAATTTAGCTTTTAATTGATATTTTTTAATTTTAAAAGCTGTTGACGTATGGAAATCGCTGCGCATTTTAGACGGCGCTTGTAGCTGCTACTAGTGATAGAAAATATGCTTCCGTCCTCTCATTTTATTCTTTGTCGTCTCCTCTTTCTTTATGAGTAGTGTGTGTCATCATACGATGACTGGTTTATCGCTAGTGACCCTTTTCCCCCTTCATTTCTCTCCTACAACGAGAAAAGCAATTTGATCCTCATTATTATTGATATTTTAAATTCACTCATTTTAGTTTTTATCTTTGGTTTTTTGTCATTTTTTCTTTTGTTAAAGTTTTATTTTTGTTTTCAATTTAACCCTTCAATTCTAATATGTATATATATAATATTTTTCTATTCGATCCTTCTACTTTTAATTTCTTATTTTTTTTCTTTTGTCAAAGTTTTTATGACTTTCAATTTTATCCTTCAAATAAAGTTTATGATTTTTCCTTTTTCAATAGTTATAATAATTTCAATTTGATCATTCTACTTTTTATTTCTTTTTTCTTTCCTTGGTTTTTTTGTCAAAATTTTTATGGTTTTCAATTTTATCTTTCAATTAAGTTTATGTTTATATATATATATATAGTGGTGGTGGTGGTGATAATAATAATAATGATATTAGTGGTAGTAGCAAGTATTGCTACTGCTCTATATATATATATATATATCATGAATACATCTTGTGTATAAGTTCATAATCTTAGATATTTAAAAGAGATAAAATAAAATTTTAGTGTTTTTAAAATGTAGATCAAGTTCTCATTACTTTAATAAATTGATTATTAAATCCAATATGCTTGCAAAATAAAATGAAAAAAATATTTTTTTTTGTGATTTTTTAGTATGCTAAATTATGAAAATATGATTTATTTTTTTAGAAATTTTGCCATATGCAAAAAATCAAAATATTTAAATGTATTTTTGGAAAAGAGATTTTTTGTTTTTTTAAAATAAAAAATTAATTTGTTTATTATTGGAAAAACACCTTACGTGTAGGTCATAATCCCAAATATTAAATAGAAAAAGGTAAAACTATGAAGGACCAAAAAAACAGTTGCAAAATGATCCCTCAAAGAAGACCATAAATTAAATAATAATAATAATAATAATAATGCTTTGTTTGGAAAAATAAGAAAAAAAATCCCTAAAGAATATTGTCAAAATTCATTAGGGCGTGTTTGTCAAATACACTCTATGAATAAAAAAATATCTTTATTCTTTTGTAAAATTTTGCACAACTAAACACCACTTTAGATCTGGAATAGGCTTAGCCCTAGACCTAACACCCAAAAACAATAGATAAAGTTTGCAAGGACCATGAAAAACCATGTAATCTATATTAATATAATAGCCCAACTCGTTATCAAAGTAAATAAACCCATTAAATTGTCAGCCCATGCCCAAAAACATTATAAACACAAACTACACTCATGACAAAAGTTCTATATCTAGAATCTTCAATAAAAGTTATAGCCCCAACACTATTTGTATTTAAACCCAAGAACATATAAACCTAGATGCATGCATTTTAAGCCAAACAAAAATTACAACATCATTCGTGTCTTTATCAATTTGAAATTAATAGATATTAACTAAAAAGAGAATTGCCCATCAACAAAACAAATAAGCATAGGATAATGGGAACTGCTCAAAACTTACTATCAAGTTTCAAAACACCTCTAAAGAGAGCATTGTCCATCAAGATTATGGTAATGTTCATCTTGATTGGTATTCCTCCTCCAGGCTCCTTGGGTTAGGGTTTTGTGGGGGATTTTTATGAGAGAAATAAAGGGGTTTTCTAGGGTTTATAATTTGATGGAACCTCGACCTTTAGTTGTAGGAAAGTAATCCTTGTTGTTGGTTGAAGATGATGACCCAAATTCATCTAGCTCTATAGCTGGCAAGTAAGTACACCAGACTATTTTAACAGGTGGAGTAGTGTTAGATAACATTTTTGGAAGAGAATTTGCAGGTGTTTTCCTTGCAATCAGAGCTAGAATTTTAGTTTAGAGTGAAGTATAAATACTAGGGTGTAAGTTGGCATGAAATTTGTGTGTTGTGGTAAAAAGGTGAGACAACAATTATGGTTGAAAGGTGGACACTTGAATAACCCTCTTTTTTGTTTTAAAAGAGAAGAAGACAATGAATAATCACTAAAAATGACATATCATTCAAGGTCTAGACTTAAAAATCAAATGACTTGTCATCTATTAGGGGGGAAATTTGAGCTTTTTATCTAATTTATCCATTTTCAATTTAGTCCCTTTTCAACTGAGTCCTCAATTAGTCTTAATCTTTGGGAATCTATTCAATTTCACCCCTATCCTTATTCAATTAGACCCTTGGATTTCAATATTTTTTTTTTATAAATTGGTCATTAGTCTCAGATTCTTTAATGTAGTCCTCAATTGACCTTTACACTTCAAGTTTCTTTCAATTAAGCCCTAATTGCACCGATTAGGCTATCCCAAGTTTTAATTGGGTTCCTGATCTTATAATTTTTGTAAATTAATTTTTGTTGAATTGAGTCCTTGATTGAATTCATAAAACTCTTTAGAAGTTTAATTAAGTCATTGAACTTAATTAATTTTTGTTAATTTGTTTTTGTTAAATTGACCTTCAAACTTTTTTTTCTCGAATTAAGTCCTTAAATAAATCAATTATACATATTGAAAGTTTAATTAATTCCTTAGACTTAACTAATTCTTCTAATTTTAGTCAAGTTTGGATTTCAACCTCAACTTTATCTCCATCAAGAGTATGTTTGGTAGTGTGGTAGAGGTTGCTTTTCAAATAATTTTTCGTTCCGAAATGCATGCTAATGATGTTTTTTTTATTTTTTAAAAATTATTTTTGACATCAACACATCAAAACGATCTAAAATATACAAACTATATTAAATTTTAGCAAAAAAAATTGAATTTTTTGGGAACGCGATGTAAACGGTTTCTAAGTGTGTTTGTTTTTGTAGTAGCTTCTGCTTTTAAGATAAATCACAAAAACAACATGTTTGTTTAATGTTGAAACATAGTTTTGTGAAAGTAAAACCCATTAAAAGTGATGTTCCAACCACAGGTTTACAAAAAGCAATTGTTAGATGCTTTTTATTAAGATGCAATCTTAATTTTGCCTCCTCTGACGACTCCCTTTCAGCGAAAAGAAATGTTGTTTTTTTACAGTTACCAAAATACCCCCTCATCTTCCCCATCCTCTCTGTCACCTTCACTAACCTCTTGTCCTGCCTCGTCATTTTGCTTGTGTTGTCCTTTTTCGTTCATTCCTCAGAATATGAGGTTACACCTTCCTCATCCCCTTCCTCTGTGTTCCCTTAAATATCATGTGGACGACCATTATGATGCAGTGAAAATTCATAATGATAGTTTACAAATCAAAATGCAGTGAAAGTGCTTTTTTTTTTTTTTTTAATGTTGAAGCGTGAATGTTCAATACGGTTCTATTCAAACTAACTAAAATTCTATTAATGTTAACGAGCTCCTATTTAAGTTAAATTATGTTATATCAATGTATTAAAATTGCTATGCAAAATAAAATAAAAAAAATACTTTGTCTTCTTTGGTCATTTAATTTATAACATCAATTTCGATCACAATTTTAACCAAATATTTTTTAACATGCTTTTGGTTAAGCAATAATTTAAACCACAGTGTTAATCAAACACCTATTTAAATCAAACCGACCACAACTAAAAGTGATTTTTCTAAACTTATTTTTTAAAACCTCAACCATAAAATTTACCACAAAAACAAACACACTAGTCTTTCTTCAATCTGTCTTGTTAAAATATTCTAATCCGATTATATATTCTTCTAGCATTTTGACATGTTACAACTCAAAGACTTATCTTCCTGAGTCTTGGGATGGAGGATACTCCAAGAATTTTGCTATTCAAGAAATATACTAAAAAAGGAAAAAAATATTACATTTGTCTCCTTCTAGTCTCATCAGTTTGAGTTACATTTGTCTTTGCCCAACAATTTTAATCCATCTCTAATTTTAATGGATTATTGCATCCATTTCATTAACTAATAAGATATTTGTATCAACTTAACTATTAAACGAGTTCCTATATTAAATTAATTTGTTTGTTGTAAACTATTGGATAGTGAATTTGTTGATAATAATAGGTAAATTGCATAATCATGTTACATGTGTCATTTAACTTATTTAACTCTTTACAAAATGCTTGAACCTGAGGGTTAAATTAATTTTTATATTGAAATCTTTTTAAGATATTAATTTGAATTTAAAATGAAATTTAATTTCTTAAAAAAATATAAAGGTAAATCAGACTTGCTACAATAATTCTTTTTAGAATTAACATTAAAAAACATTTTAAAAATACTCTTAACAACAAAAACCTATTTTTTTAATTTAAAAAACCACACTCTTAACTGCTATTCTTTGTTATCATGGGAAAAAAACAAGATGCGTTGAAGAATAAATAAGACAGAGAAAAGGTAAAAAAAAAACATAGTCGGAAATATTATTTGATTGAAGAATATTGTTCAGCTCCTTTATGGTGGCATCCTTCTCCTCACACTCCCTCTTGAGATTGCAATGTCTTGGTCTATTGAAGAATTTTCGTTGTCAAAAACCATTTCTAAATTTAGGTATGATGATATTTTTCAAAAATTTATTTATTTATTTAGTAAATGCCACAAACTTATTTATTTAATTGTTAAAAACTTATTTTGTATGATGATATTTTTTGAATTATTAAAACTAAGCATTATTAATATTGCTAAAATAATGCTAATCATTGACTTGTCTATTTTGTATTAATGTAATTTGCGTTGATTTAATATTTATTTTATTAAATCTTGATTTGAGTAAAATGTTAGAAATTTTATTGGAATATTTCTAAAAACATTCTCAACATTGAAAAGATAACAAATATATATTTCTGGGATTTTAAAAATACACAATTAAATGAGATAGGTCTTTTTAATATATACGTGTGTGTGTGTGTGTGTGTGTGTGTGTGTGTGTGTGTGTGTAGGGGGGGTTAAGGAAGATTGTTAATTTAATTCATTTATGTAAATATTACAATCAGTATAATTAAATCTAGTTTTGTGATTTAACATTTTATTCTGAACATAAAAATTGTAGTAATTATTTTTTTACTTTTATAATATAAAGAGTTATTAAAACTATAAAAAAATAAAAACGACAATAGAAGAATTATAAAAACTGAGATTATAATTTTTTTTATAATTTCAATAAATACTTTTTATATTAAAAAATGAATAAAAAATAATTAACAGGTTAAAGAGATCAAATTAAGGACAACTGTCATTTAATTATATAATCTTCTTACAACCATTAACCAAATTAATAAAAATAAATAAACAAGTTAGTAAAAGTTAATATAGTAATGATACGGATTGCTAACCCAATCTTAATGCATTGCACAAATATAGAATAAATGATAAGGAAATATATTGCATATATATTTTTAATCATTTCTATTTTATCTTAGAGAATTTTATATGATTCTTAACTGGCTGTCTAGAGTTTTAAGTATCTTTAAAACATTATTTACTTTTTGAGGATTTAATTTATTTTTAGATATTTAACTATTGAAGTATGCTGAATTTGAGATAATATGAAGAGACAAATAATGGATTAAACTTAGAGTTCAAATATTAGTTGGTCTGTCCTATATAAACCTGGGCACTGATCGGTTTTTGGGGTATAATAAAATTATACAACTCCGTCTCATGCATTTTCTATCTTTCTAAAATGCTAAGATATAGACCTCCAAGGCTACAATTATTATGAGAGAAAAGAACTTAGTCTTGCTGTTTTGAAGCCTAAAAAGTGAGTTAAAATACAGAGTCTAAATCAAACCCAAAATCCCTACAATTCAGACACTGTCTCAGTTTTTAGCCCATATATCGAGTTCTAAATGTCCAAAAATTACACAACTAGTTTTGTTGGAAAGAACATTTAATTGTATACAATTGTTCTAGAAATAGATAAGTCTCAATTCACATATTTTCTTTCCCTAAAACTGGCCCGCAATATCAAAAAAAAAAAAAGTTAGAATTTGTGATAGGGAAGGAAAGTGATTTCTTTTTCTTTGAAGGTTATAGCCAAACTATAAAAACTCTTTTAGGCAACAGATAAGAAATGTTTTTGATACCCTAAATACACCACAAAAAAAGAAAAGGTGACATCTAGGAGCAGGAGCAATCAGCACTAAAAGAAAGAAGCCAAGGACAACAACCCCTTCAAGAAATCCAATTCTTTGACTTTCTCATACTCTTGAGTGATGTTCATTATATTAAGGTTATTTTCTAGCTACGGAGTAGTTTTTTATTCTAAGATTTGATGTAGCCTAACTATGATTATATGAATATTTTTTATTGAATTAATTCAATATTTGTTGAGCATTTCATTCTGAATTTAATGCTTATGTATGTTTGATCATTGTTTACATGATTTGAGATTTGATTTTGAGACTGAGAAGTGATAATTGTTTCAACCATTATTTAAAATACCATAAGGAATCTATATAATAGAGATGTTTATGGAACTTGTGTAATCATTAAGGGTTTTATTGTTCCTAATGAATTTTCATGGAGATGGAGGAAGTTTTCTTGTTAAAATAACTCATTGATGCTTAAGAGAGATTATTGATTAAATTAGTAAAACCTGATTACCAACAATTAAATTTTTTTTATAGGATTAACTCCATTGAGAAATTCACATAGAATTTAGTTACTACGAAGTCAGAAATCCTAAGATATGTTAAGCTTAATTTCAACACCATTTAAAATTTATATTAAAATATCTGATTTCATGGTGTAAGAAGATCTTTAATTGTTTTTGTTAGAACATAAACAATTTAAACTCCATTGAAAAGAAATTTCTAGTATAATTTATGCTTTTCATAATATGTTTTTTCATTATGTGTTCTTAATTTAATAAAAAAAAAGAAAATAATTAGAATAAATATAGATTTTTTTTTCATTCAATATCAATGAACAAAATATTATCAAAGTTATTATCAAAATTTTGCATATCATGCCAATGCAAAATTATCAATAAAGCAATCATTAATATCATTGTAAAAAAAATTAATCTTCTTAAAAACAAAGACATTTTTTTTATTAGGATCATGATTTTTTTTAATAAAAAGGAGCAAAAATTAAAATAAATGTTTGTTAAAATTTTAAGCTAAGTAGAAAACATATATTTTTCAAATCTAAATCCAATTCTATTATTTACGTATGTCTTGATTATTTTAGTGAAATTATTTTTTTAATTGGAATCATTATTTAAAAAATAAAACATTTCATAATTGTCAAAGCAAGTTCAAAAAATATATCAAAATAATGTGCTTGTATTTTGTATGTGATTTAAAGCTAAAAAATAATAAATAATAATATCATGTTAAAATATATTTATAAATTTTAAAATAATAATTTGATTTTAAACAAATATTCATGAGGAATTTATTATTACTATTAATCTTTTACATATTATAGACACAATTGTTGAAAAAACAATTGTTAACATTCTAATAAAACCTATAATATTATTTAAGAATCATGTCAAAATAAAATGTAAAATGTAGGTGAATTATTATTTTAAACAATTTTTTAGATTTGCAAAATAGAAAAAAGAAAAAGAAAAGGATCACGCCGAAAGCTTGGACCCAACAAAAGAATGCAAGATTTGAGCTTGTAGGCTATGTCCATGCATTTCGGCTTTGTTTATTTATTTTTCTTTCTAAGGTGTTGTAAATATATAAACTCTAAATATATTTTTCTAAAAACATAAAATCTAACTCAAATAAAATAATTTCTTTCAAGCTTGATCATTTTTTTTTCAGGCAAAATAAAAGTCAAAACTAACCATTTCTTGTTGAACAAAACTTTTTGACACCAAATTCGATTATTTTAGTTGTTTGAATCATGACAATCAACAATATTTTTTCTTTTTTGTTATGGGTTTCTCTCTCTTTTCTCTAAATAAAGAAAAAAAAAAAAAATAACTTTTGGATCAAAATAATTTTTTTGTGTGAATTTAGAATTCATCATATATTTTCTTTTTGTTTTACAATTTAGTTCTATATTTTTTTATTTTGGTATTTTTACCACAATTATAAACTTAATTTGATCTAATTAGATCATAAAAATTTAATTGAAAAAAAATGAAAAAAAGAAGAAGTTAGGTGCTTTAAATAACATACGAATATCCAGTTATTTTATATCTTTTAGGTAATAATTAAGATTTAGCTTCGAATTTGAGAATTAATATGTATTTTGGCATAAATGAAAGACACAAAGGTGAGGTGATAATGCAATTCTGTATTTTTTTATTTATTAATATAGGTGTATTTTTTCTATTAAAATGGATGTTCAGGTCCTAGTTTACATACATCTCAATTAATTTTATAGGCTCTGAAATTAATGATTATATAAACTTTTAATGACCTTAAAATTTAAAAAACTCAAATCAATGACTTAAAAAAAAAAATATAAAATCTAAACAATTAAACTACACCTCTAAAATTTAACTCGGTGTTTTATTATAGCACTTCCTAATCAGGTACCGAGCAATTATCAAATGTGCCAAGAAACAAAGCGTATAAAATTGCTTTTATGATATTTCTAAGGACCAAAATGTAACCCAGAGAAACTAAAAAAACCCCTCTTGTAGCCAGCGCTTGGACTGATCAAGCTCAACTTAGGTTATTTGAGCTTGAATTCGAAAAGGAGAGAATGGCGACGAGCAACAGCGCGAACGGTGACATGTTGATGCTAGAAGCAGCACCAGAGGCCTCACGTCCCTGGTCCACCTCTTCCAATGCTGAAATAATTGATGCACTGCCTTACATTGACGACGATTACGGAAACCCTTCTGTCAAAGCTGAAGTCGATCGTCTTGTCGAGGAAGAGATGCGTCGAAGTTTCAAAAAACCCTCAGATTTCTTAAAAGAATTGCCACCCGTCCCCAAATTCACTTTCGAGGTTAGGGTTTTTTGTATTATTATTTAATTTATTGAAAGTGAGAAGTGATTTTGAGGAGTTTTGGTTTTTTTTTTCTTTGGGAATAAATAGAACTATCCGATGCTTGCTAAAGAGTACGAGAGAGTGAGAGCGGGGAGGCCGCCGGTTACGCTCGATTTTTCGAGGTATTCTCATTTGGATTTGCCAGCTGCGAACAAAATGAATGACGAGACTGCTTGGAAACAGGCTCTTCAGCGTGCCCAACGCTTGCTGCAGCATCAAGTAATCAGGTTAATTGTTGTATTACTGTTCAGTGTTCATCCGTTATTTGTTTGCTATGGAAATAATTGTTGGTGACAAGTTTCTTGTGTTTGAGAGTCGAAGTTAATTTGAGAGATGTGGTTGAGATTACTTTTAGTGTTTTGATTGTGTTTAGTTGTTTTGAAAAGGTTAAACAACTTATTAAATGAAATGTATTCTCCGAGTAGTAGGCATCATACCACTGTCATGGGGAGGGGCTCTGATGGTGATATGGAATGTCTTGATTTACCCAGTTCGTGAGTTCAACTCATGTCCTTGGATAGCTCGGATGGTTGCTGCCCTTGATAGTATCAGGACATGGGAGGCCCTTGGAATAAGACTGAGCCTCAAACTGGTGTGCCAGTCCTGAGCAGTGTTTGGATTAGTTACGGTTGCCTAAGGCCATGCACATACCCCTCTGTTTCAAAAAAAAAAAAAAACCTGTAATAGGTGTCATGATTATTACTATGGGTAGTAGTCATTATTAATTCTTTATCAATGTTGCTTCTATTTGGGCAGGAAATTGCTAATGGCTGAAGAGCTGCATTGTAAATTTTCTTTCTTAATCTTGTTTATTATCCCTGATAAAATCCTATTAATGCTGCAACTTCTAGTGATATTTCTATCTATCAATTAGTTTCTGCATATGAAATTTTTTAATGACCTTGTGTGAAGTATTGATGGCACTGTGATTGTGATTTTTCAGGCTGGAAAACTTGGAACTCATGTCAAAATATGGTCCTGAGGTTTGGATACAGCACAACCGACAGTTGGAAACAATGCTAACCAGGTCCGTCTTAAGGTTACACTTTTTTGGGGGCATCTGTTATGCTGATTGTTTGTTCTTAAAACTATTGACTCAGACTCCTGAAATCATCTCTTGGCTGTAGTTTGCAGTGTGTAATGGTACATCAAAAGTTTTATTTGCACAAAGCTAACTTGCCAAAAAAAAAAATTTATTTTGTACTTTAGCTGTGCAAGTGGTTGAGGTGGACACCTTGCAAACAATTTAGAAATTGTTAAAAATTAGATGACCAACAGTGTTATGAGTTGGGAAAAAAATTGTTGTAATTTCTTGCTGTACTTGCTCCTGCAACAACATAGATATGCTTTAGGACGTTTTTCCATTTTTATCAACAAAGCAAGTTTTACTTTTGTACTGTTTTGTATTTCATAGTTTCAAAATTTTCTGAATATTTCAGAACACAAAAATTAGCACGGGAACAAAATGAAAAGATTGAAGCTGTGAACCGTGAAAGGAAATATCATCAGGTGATTTTGATTTCAAGCTCTCATCTTATGTTCTGCTCTATTACTATCCTGACTGTTACCTGCTTAATATTTCCGTTTTTTTTTAATGCTCAGCAAAATACTGCATATGAGCTGAATGCTTTATCCGCACAATGGAAGGAGCTTTGTCAGAAAAATATAGAAATCCAAGAGGCATGTATTAAAATTGAAAATCAGATAGAGGAACTTAAGAGAGAATCTTCAGAGAGGTGATATACCTTCTCCACTTGGTTGATTTTCTCTTACAAGCAGTTCACAAGTTTATAAGCTAATTACTTTCAACTTCTTCAGAGGCTGGAATGTGGAAGCTAACATAGAAAATGGTTCCCTGTTGCATTCATAATCAATAAGGTACTGGTTCTGTTTTTATCTGGCATTTGACTGTGATTCATATAATGTGTTTAGAGTATTTAGGAAAGATTATGTGCCTTGATTTCCCTCTGAAAGAGACCCACCTATGCATCAGTGTAAAATATGCCAGGATAAGAAAACTATTTATAAATGTCAGATCAAAGGGATTCAATTAAATTCTGGCTCCCAACTGTCACAGATGATCACAAAAGATTGAAGGCAATCATTTGTTAGTCAGATTGGATTTGTTTAGTGCTTAATCTTGACAAAGAGTAATTAAAAGTGTGAAAGTTTCTAAAGATATTTTAGATGTCTTGATATGTATTCTTGAAATTGATGCCACGGGTTGTGCAATGAAATGTTTTCCTGCTGTTTTTTACTTTTGTTTTTCTAACGTTTGAGCTTCTTCCATAGCTTTTGCTTTGTTATTTGTTACCTTAAGGTCTTTTGATCTGGTTAACAGAACTATGAACTTCTTGGGGTATGCCCCTCGTATTTTGTACAGTTTTTCCCTTTTATACAATTTACACTTATCCAAAAAAAAAGGGGTCAGTCTGTCACTCACTTGTGAGGTATCTAGAATGCTATGTGGATCACATGGTAGATGGGAAGTTTTCTGGATGGTTTGGGGGTTGGCTTGAGGTCTGAACTTGCGGAATGGGAACCTAATGGATTTCTTATGAATATGTTCAAATAGAGTAAGTTTAGTTGTGAAAATTATTTTGGTGGTGGTGCTGTCTCTTTGGTGATAGAATAGTGTTTATATTGCTTTTGACAATGGAAACTTAGAATTTGAACCATTTGAGATTATATTACTGCGATTGAATGTGGTGTATGTAACTTGAATCTATAGAAACACTAATAAAATTATCCTATAGGTGTGCATGACTAAATATGTGCATGTCGCATGGATGATATGCATAGACTTTTAGATATGGTTTCTTAGGTCAATAAATGTGAATCAGGTCAGCTTGTTAGGTAACTATTATGGGCTGAGCTCCAAAAAAAAATAAATGTCGTTTTAATATTAATTCTTAGTTGAGATTCTAAACCTCCATGTCAATGATGAGATGGGATCAAACAAGGATTAGACAGATTCTGAACTCTCTGTGGGGATTGGCCTGCTCTCGATTGATTGTTTTATTAGTTTATGCCACTCCCAGAACAAACTGAGCCAGCGCTGGATAAATGTGTCAAAAAATTGATGCAAGCGGTGTGCCGTGTGTAAGTGGGTGAGTGCATGTGTGCACGAGAGAGGGAGAGGAACCTTATCCTAGACTCCAGAATGGGTTCATATGGGAAGTTTGTTTAACTACTTTCCTTATTAATAATCTGCTCAATCCAGTTTAGTGTCTCCCATTTGTTGTGTGTGTCTGTGTGGAGGGGATGTGTGATTGATGGAAAGGAGCTTTAGCCTAGACCTAGAGCGGCGCAATTGGGAATTTGTTCCACTACCATTATCATGATGTACTTCATCCAGTTTACCATCTTAAATGTTATACTGTGTAGTGATTTCTAGCAAAATAATACTGAATTGTGGCTTCCAAAGCCTGTCGCCTCAACTTTCAAACATGCGTTACTGAAAAACAGCAAAAGCTGGCACCAAAACCCTGTTTGTAGGTTTTATCTTGTTCTACATTTGGGTATATCCTTGCATTGAACACTCATGTCCATCATGATACCTGGCAAAAATATGGGTTGGAGATTTGCTGTCTTATGTTCTAGTCCCGCCCATCACCTTCTCACTCGCCATTCTTTTCCAAAATTACAATGCATGAGTATACTTTGATATATAAAGTTTAGATTTAAGTTCTTTCATTGCCTGGATTAAGAAAATACTCATATTTTTGTCATTGCGGATATTGCTGTTCAACAGGAATTTTTGACTAGGTTTATTTGTTATTTGGTTGTGATCCAGGGTCCATAAGCAGATTGGGAAGAGTCCAACCACATCAGTAAAAGCACAGATCTAAACTGCTGCATATGGTGGCCTGTTGGCAAAGATTGATGTCTCTTCAGCAGTAAGAAATTCTAATGTACTTGGCCTCATTTCTACCTGGATTCTTCTTATGTAATTCGAATTAAACAATCTATCAAACCCACTCTTTGTGAACTTTGAAAGAGAAATCTGCATTGCAGAGAACTTGTATTGCATAGTGTTGTGTCGTGCCAAGTGAGAAACTAATAGTTATTCAGAGATAATTAAATGTTAGAAAATATGCAGAAAAACGAAGACAGAGTCGTACTTCCCCCACGGTCATTGGTATTTGGCAACCGGAAACGAGAATGCATTAAGACTGGTCTGCGTATTTTGCAACGATTGTGTAGCAATGAAGTAATGTTTTTTTTTTTTATTTTGACATCAATATATCAATATTAAATTTGTTAGCGAAAGAAACAATATTCCTTGCCAATTTGAAAGCAATTCTGCTGCCTTTAGTCTTGCAATTACTTTCAAATCTCCCTCACTTTTTTCCTAAGGAATCCCAATTGTATTTGTATACAGTGTCCTAGTCGATATTAATCAAATTGAATCGACAGGGAAAATATTAAAGAATTTAGTGAACGATTACCAACTTGGCTTCCAAATGGACCATCACTCTGTCTGTAGATTTATGCTTGGGTTCTTCTTCATTTCCGAAGATTCAGTTCCTCGTTCACAATGCTACTGGCACGCATGTATCCATTGAGTGGATCTTAATTCCCCGGGTGGAAGCGAAGGATAGTAGATCACAACCATGGATTACTCAGCTTTGAACTTCCCCTAAGAAGCTGCAAAAGAATTGAACTAGAAAATATGAGATTTACATGCCAAATGTCCTATGCTCCCTTCTGTTCTAGCCAAAAATAAAAAATCATTTAATTTTTAAAGCCAAATTGTCAACATTATTGTGTAGTAGCAACTTAATACTCACTTTCATGATTCAACTTTTAGGGAAACTAACATGATCCAAGAAAATATTGAATAAGCAAATTCAGATTCTAGTGTAATTGTGTTTACTGTTTAGTTTTATGCTATTAAGTATAACTCTCAATCTGATCTTTTGATCGGATTGAAATTTAAATGATGCGATCTAAGAAAAGGTTGAACAAGGAAATTCAGATTCTAGCGTAATTGTGTCTATTGTTTATTTTTACGTTATCAAACATAACTCTCAATCCGATCGTTTGAATGGGTTGGGATTTAGCTAGGAGTTTCCAAATGTATTGTTCTATATTGGGTTAAATTTTTAGATAAATTGAAGTTTAGGAAGGTCTTGCGATACAGATTAGTAAATGCAATACAAGTTAGTAGATGCAATATAAATTTAATTATTTATTGCATTTTGACTTGTAGACTTTCTATTTGAAGATGATTCCTTTTCTAATGATGCAAGGATATTCAACAACTAATTATGGTACTTTTCCTAGTTTTACAAGGATCTATAGTGGACAATAACATTGTTTCCAAGTATGGTAAGGATTCCTTTAATGTTCTAAAATCATTTTCTTATAATGATTTCTTATTTATCCTAGTTATACAAAGAAAAAAGGGTTGGTGGAATTTAATGGCAGAATATTTTTGTATTTCACATCTTTTACAAGGAAACTAAGGTCATGAGCTATCACAAAGATTTCCATACTTATTTAGGAGAGTTAAAGTCGGTTTTGGGTCGTTATTTTTCTAATGAACAATTTCATGCTAATAAGCATAACTTTCAATCCGACAATTAAAGCAAGCTGAATTTTTTCTAAAAGTTTTCAGACATCTTGCTTTATATACAGTTAAAATTTCAAATCAATTAGACATCTGCAAGGCTTTGAAATAAGATCCATAAGATATTGTGCGAAATTTGTATTAGTTTCCTAGTTAATTTAGGATTTTCCCCCCTATTTTTCTTAGAAATTTTTTATTATTTTTCCAAACTTGTTTAAAATTTTTTACCTATTATAAATAGGGTTTGTACTTGGGTTTTTCGCTTTGGAGCCATGATGTACTTAATAAACTTGTGTTTTGCATGATGCAACACTTTTATTTTTGTTGAGATAAAGAACAAATTTGACTTATCAAGGTATAACTGACCTTGTGACGTCTTCCTTATACTTTTCGTTCGTGAATTTATATTCGTTGTGTGAGGGTTCATTCTAATAATGTTGATATTTTGGTTTAGGTAATCTTTGTGTTACACTCCTATCAAACCTAATTCTTTGGCTTTCCAGGATTTGTCTTTCTTGTGTGTGGGTTATGTGGCTACATGATCACAGTGGCTCACAGGGTTCACATTAATTGATATCAAGTTTGTGTTATTAACATGTTATATCCCTTTAATCTTTAGTTTGTATCATTTCTTGATTTTCTTTCTACCTAGTTTCGGCTAGGGTCTTGTTTCTTAAAAAACAATCATAAAAAGGTTCCAAGTTAAATAGAAAAAAGAATCGCAAATCAATTAGGAAACTAATATAAATACCATACAGTAAGTAGCTTTTAGATCTTATTTTGAGGCCTTGGCCATGTTTGATTGACATGCAATTTTAATCGTATATAAAATAAGACTTCTGGAAACTTTTGATAAAATTTTATCTTGATTTTATGGTCGAATTGAAAATTATATTTGTTAGTGTAAAACTAAATTATCCAAAGCATAGGTGGTGAAAAACTTACATGCAAAGATACAATAACAAAAAGAGAAAAAGAATGAACAATATGCATTTAAGGCTAATAAAAGACACAAATTAATAAGGTTTGGCGGGAGATTAAGTTTGGGTGCATATGAGAAAAGAAAGGTTTCCTAAACAAAGGAGATCAAAATTGATGTCTTGAGGAGATGGTTCTTTTTAAATTATAGAAATGATTAATGACAATGCCTATAAAGTGAATCTACCAGGTGAGTATAATGTTAGTATTACATTCAATATTTTTTATCTTTATTTATTTAATGTAGGTGATGATTCAAGGATGAATATTTTTGAAGAGTGTGGAGATGATGCGATCCAAGCAACACTAAGAGATCTGTTAGAGGTTATAGTTGATCCAGTGATAATACTTAGGGCTAAAAGGTTTAAAGAGGCTTTCAATGAACTTCTTCAAGACACATGAGCTAAGATAGACTTTAAAAAGATATTAAATAATGAAGAACATGCCTTGATTAATTTAATTTATCTTAAAGAAGAGCTTGTTGGTGGACATTTAGTTATAAGAAGATTGGAATGAGAATATCAAGCCTAATAATAAATCAACTCAATTTAAAAGGAATAAATTGAAGAGAAAGGAAAACTTGAGTGATAAAAGATAATAAATTATGTTAATGTTACAACCAACAATAAATATGTGTTTGAGTCTAAAGTAAAAATTCTAAGAAACTGTTTGGGAACGCGGTGCAAACCGCGTTCCCACAAATTTCAAAAAACTTTTTTTTACTAAAATTTAATATGGTTTGTATATTTTAGATCGTTTTGATGTGCTGGTGTCAAAAATAATTTTTTAAAAATAAAAAAATATCATTTGCATGCATTTCAACATGAAAATTATTTGAAAAGCAACCACTACCACACTGCCAAACATACTTTAAACATTTAGTTTCTTTTAATAATTTAGGTATCAGAAAGCTAAAAAATATAACTATGTATCAATGTATCTTTTACTATCTCCTGCAAGCACTATTTTAATGGCCAATTCACAAATCATTTTCAAAATAGTACTTTCCAAATAGGAAACGAACTAATATAGTGCCTACACATTCTTGTGGAATACTTTTCAAAATCTAGTTTTATTCAATTATATAACAATTAAAATAAATATTCTTAAAAATTCAATGTTTAAAAATTTGTAGGAAAACCATATTTTTTATTCATGTAATTGTTTTTGTTTTGATAGTAAAATGCCTTTGTTTAATGGATAAAAGCTAATGACAATTTTTAAAAATATTTTTAAAAATTCTAATGACTTGGATTAAAGAATAAAACTTTATCGTTTTAATAAAAAAAACTCCATTTTTTTATTAATGTATTTATTTTCCTTTTGTTTTGATAAAAATATTTTTTTATTAGAAGCATTATTTTTTAAAATAAAAACTTATTATAATGATAAAAGCAAATTTAATAAAAAAACAAAATAATGAGTTGATTATTTTAACAAATTTTTATTAATTAATATAATAGTAAAAGCTAAGAAAATATCTAAAATATTTATAATAAAAAATAAAAAATAAAATATTTTATTCTTATGGAAAAACTATAGGCCCTTTGACCTGGAAGGCACATCTACTTGCTTGATTTTCTATGTTTCCATTAAAAATGGATGGATGACACATCGTTCACCTAATATTTTTCTTTAGCATAGATTAGACAATGAATTGTTTGTTTGGGAAAATGATGCTTCTATCATATTTGATGGTTGAAAAGTTAAGTTTCATGTTTTTAGATCCTATTTTAACTTGTTTATACCTGTAAACACTAAAACAAAATCTAGAAACCTTAAAAACTGTATTTTCAACCCAAAAATACCCTTTAATAATTCATATATAAGAAAATCATACTAAATTAAAAAAAAACCTTTTAAAGATCAAGGACTGAATGGTAAAACTATATAGATAAAAAATATAAAATATAAAAACTTCAAGGACCAAATGTAAAAAACATCAAAGACTGAATGGTAAAACATTGTAGCCTCGATGCTTTATCCAATTTTTTAGTATTACTTACTAGTCTTTTTCCCGGAAGATAGGGTCAATTTTTAAAATTAATTTTTATTTAGTTATATTGTAATTAAAATAAATCTTGTAAGAAAAAAATATTTAAAAAGAAATATTTTATTAGAAAAATTCTCATTTACATATTAATGAAATTTTGTTGCAAAAACATGTCCTTTTTATTAGTAGCATGTTTTGTTTTTTTTTACTAAAACTAAAGGTTATTAAAATAAATATTTGTAAAAATCTCAATCATTTGAATTAAGGAGAAAAATATATATATCTTCAATTAAAACTCCCTTTACTTGTTGTTTTTTTTTTTTTTTGAAAAAACATATTTGTTTTATGAGAATCATTGCTTTTTTTTTAAAAAAATATCATGATCTAAAAAGAAAGTTCTAATAAAGAAAAATTAAAAAAAATCATGACACGATAATTACGATAGAAGTAAAAAATAAAAAAAGTAATTAATGTATAACTATTATATGAAAAGTTTAGAAAAAAAATAGATATTTTATTTTCATTTAATACTCATGAGCATATTTTTATAAAATTCTTATATCAAGATAATATAAAATAATTCAATAGTAATTATTAATATTATCATAAAAAAATATAATTTTACTAGAAAATTATGAAAAAATGGATAATATTTGAATTATTTTTTATATATATTTTGATTAAAAACAGGGAAATTGTTTTTTAACAAATAAAATGTAATATTAAAAAAGTTAGATGTTAAGCCTAGAAGAACAAACTCACACGCCTAGCTCAAAACAAAAGCCTAGGCGTGCTTAGGCCTGCAATGTCAAGTCCCCATGCGTGGACTTTTTTTTAAATAGGTTGACACCATATCGTTTGGGTGGGTAGATAATATGTTGTCATCTAGTTTGAGGATCCAAAAATTTATTTTTGGTGTTTTCACATAAAAACTCAAAAAAACATTCCTTATAACTTAAGTAAACTCATTTTTAACCCTAAAATACCATTGAATTGGTCTAAAAAACTAAAAATAAATATTGACCGCTTAAAAAATTTTGTTTCAAGCTTTGATCTACTTTTTTCGACAGGATAAAAGTTTCAAGCCAATTCCATAGGACTACACTCTTTAAAACGAACACATTGATACCAAGATTAACTTTTTCTTGGCTAAAATGTTACTAACCAACCATTTTCTCTCTTAACCTGTTTTATCAACAAATTTCTCTCTTCTTTGAAAACTCTTGAGAAACATGATAAAAAAAAAAAAAATGAAGTTTAGGATGTGTTTGAGATCGAAGTGTGTTTGAGGTTTTTTGGTGGGACTAAAAAAAAAGGCATGTTTTTTTAGTTTTTAGTGAGATGTGGTTTGTGTTTTAAAGGGATTATACCTAAAAAAAACTCAACCTCGCCTCACCACTCCTCATTCCCAAACACACACAAATCTAAAATTAAAAAACTACAAGGACGAAGTAATCCTTAAACTAAAACTTTAGGGATTAAATTGAAATTTTTTTTCACGTAACTTAACAACGAGCTTTGCGTTTTTGTGAGTTTATTTTAATCCTTGTTTTTTCAGTTTTCTTAACTGTCACTTTAAATTATTTTTAATAAAAATATTCTTTAATTTGATTTTAGAATTTTCAAATACAATATGTGCACTACAAGCTTTACAATGTTAAAAAGAACTTCAAGACATTATAGCTATCATTGGGTTGGACGAATTATCCAAAGAGGATCGCTTAACTATTACAAGAGCACGAAAAATTGATCATTTCTTATCACAACCTTTTTCGTATCCAAAGTAGTTATAGGTTCCCTAGGAAAATTGATCTAGCAAAAACAATTAGAGGGTTTAAATTGATCATTTCTAGAGAATTAAATAGTCTTCTTGAATAGACCTTTTATTTAGTAGGTAACATTGATGAAGCTACTACGAAGGCTACAAACTTAGAAATGGAGAACAACTTGAAGAAATTATCTTAAGTCTTTGTATATTAACCCTAAATCGAACTGTTTAGGATTCAAAAGTGAAAGAAATCATTTTATCTACTAATAGTGGGCAAATTGGTGTATTCCCTAATCACGCTCCTATTGCCATAGCCATTGATATCGGTATTTTGAGAATACGCCTTAATGACCAATGGTTAATGATGGCTCTGATGGGCGATTTTGCTAGAATAGGCAATAATAAAGTTATTGTTTTAGTAAATGATGCGGAGAAGGGAAGTGACATTGATCTACATGAAGCTCAACAAACTCTTGAAATAACAAAAGCTAAATTGAGGCAAGCGGAAGGCAAGATAAATAATTAAGACAAACCTAGCCTTAGAGGAGCTAGAGCACGAGTAGATCCTATCAATGTTATTTCATAACTATAAACAGTTTGCGGTGCGCCCGAATAATCAAAAGAAAAACTTTTGTATAACACCCAAATTTTGTTTCTACACCTTATTTTTTATTCTTTCAGTTGAATAGAATCATAAATGGAATCAAGATTCTATCTAATACAATGAAAAACTTTTAAATTAAAAAATGAAATAGAGAAAGTGAATAGAATGGAATGGAAAAGATTAAAAATCAATAAAATTAAGGTGAATAGAAAAACTTATTAGATATCATGGATTTAGATATCTAATAAGTTATATCTACTATTGGATTTGAACCAATGACTCCCACCGTATGAAAGCAATACTCTAATTACTAAGTTAAGTAGGTCATTTAGAATCAGAAAGAGAAAGAAATGGAACCCATCTCATCGATGAATTATAAATGTAATATTATTTATAAGCAATACCAATCAAAGAGATAAAAGTTGGATTATGTAATATGACAAGAAATTATTGACATGATAAAATATATATCACAAGCAAAAAGGTTATAGCTTAGTTAGGTAGAGCACTTCATTTTCATGTGAGCTGATTTTTTTTCAGATGAGTATATTATGAAATCAAAAAACTTATTGAGAAGTTAATATTTTACTCTATAACTTCAGGGAACAAGAGAATAATAGTCTAACGGTCTAATTTAGGTGCTCCTTTAAGATTTTTAGATTTAAGTCAATTAATAAAACCCATTAGTGAATGTATATAAAAAGAAATAAAAATCAATAAATAAAATATTACTAACACACAACTTTGAGAAGATGAAATTAAAAGAAATAAGGTTCTATCATAAAGAAAAATGACACAAACAATGTTGTCCACATTGCCCCGTGCCTCCTACTATTGTAGGCTACAATGAAAAAATAATTCAATTTAATGTTGTATTTATAATAATAGTAGTAGTACAATTTCAACATGTTGTCATGTATTTCAAATTTGATAATCAGGCAAATCATGTTCAACAGATTAAAACTAGCTTTGGTGTAGGTCTTCCTTGTATGTAGTAAAAATACGAGAAAAACTCATTTTATACATGATACAAATATCATTTAAAACATCAATTATGAAGAATCCATCTTCTAATCTTAACTCAAAAAAATTAAAGGTAAAAAAATTAAGAAAAAAGAAAAATACACATCATTAAAAGAAACAAAAAATACAAAAATATATACACTGATATTAATGTTTATATAAAAGAATTCCTTAACCATTAGTATGTTGATTAGGATTTACCATTCCTTATTTGAATAATTAGGATCAACAATAATGTATTGTTTTTTTTTTTATAAAACATTTGTGTTCCAATTTGTAGGTGTAATGGACAACAAAAACCCAGAAAAATGGATCTATGGATTCCTATGTTGGTTGGTGGAGATGAAGGTCTTGGGGCTAGATCGAGGGTGGTGGAGCTTGATTAAGGTAGGTGTGGAGTCGGTGTTGGGCAGCTGATGACTGTGGTAGGTAATGGCTTCAGGTTTTATGGAGATGGGTGACCGAAGACAGACGATTTTGAAGGCTTAAGAATCGTTGATGGTGGCTTAAGTGGTTTTTTGTGGCTGTGACGAGGAGTTCTAAGTGGATGGAGTGAGTTTGATATAGGGAAGTGGGAGATAATGAATAATAAGGATTAAAATGTCTAGTTTAGGCAAAGAGGAAAAAAATAAAGGAGAAAACAAGAAAAAATAATTAAATACAATTGAATTTAAACATGTCTCATGAATGGACAAGGTGATTAGATGATTTGGTAATCACGACTTTTGATAAACAAGTCTCAATATCTTAATGATAGGACCCGGTTAAGAATCATATTATTATTAGTTTGATTTTTAATAAATAAGATAATCATTACATACTTGTAAAACAAAAACAAAAATTTTTTTATATGAAAATAATATCCCTACCATTAGAATTTCTAATTAAGCTCCTCTATATAATTTCTTTTCTCCACGAATCTCTCTTCTACTTTTTGTACAAACAATAACATGGATTTCAAGTTTTGACTTATAGACAACAAGCCACCAATGTCCTTTTTCCTGTTTTCTAGTGTCAGTTATTTTTTTTAACAATTATTATGATGTCATATGAGACATCTTAGCAAGTTTATTAGAATTGATAGGGTAAATTAAGAAACAAATCTTCCACCTAGTGTTATGATAACTAGAAACTGTAATTAGTTTTAAAGAAATTTTAAATAAGAGCTAATTATGTAATAAGAAATATGACAACAACCCTACACATCTTATCTAAAATAAGCTACTTTGTGTTTGTTTTTAATGATAAAAGTACATATTGTGCTTACATACTAAGAATTCGTGTAAATTGATATATGTATATTTATGGTAAAGGAGTACTAAAATCTAATACAATGATTTGGGATCTAAGCCCGGCTACAATATTTAATCCTCACTTTTCAAAAACAGGCATTAGATTTGAGAGAATAGTAAATGATAAATTAGGCTTTGACATTTTTTCTTTATTTATGTTCAAAATAAGTTTGAAGAGCATCCTTCATGCTCTATAAGCCTTTGTGGAGTTATGTTAACCCAACCTAAATTTACTCACTTCAATATAAAGTAATGTATGTGAAGACACAAAAACTCTTAAACAAGCATGTCACACACTAACAAAAAAAAAATTAACTAAGTAATATTTACAAATAGAGACAAAAAGTATTTACATGAAATAATTTTAAAAAAACAATTAAATGTTGTCAGCTTGAAAGTGACTTTGCCGATAGAATAGTTTTTTACTATAAAGCTAAAGAAGTTATTTAAAAGAATATTATCTAAAACACTCTTATGTATCCAAATTCACACACACGCACACAAATATCACTTATGTTGTGTATGTATATGTTTTAAAAACAAGATGTCAGTTATATTCAATAACTTTTAACTTTCAAGGAATATGACCCATTTAATGATCATATTATCATTTATGTTGTGTATGCATGTGTTGTTTCTAGGAGTGCAATTTATAGACCTGCAATATTTTTTCAAATATTTTTTTAGTTGTTCTAGTTTGCCAAAAGTTACTTTTTTTATAGTGCAATTTTTTTAAAAAAAACTTCAACAAAAATAATTATAAAAATAGAAAAGAAGTATTAAAATAAATAAAAATAGAAGAGTAAAACTAATATAAAGTAAGGATCGTATAGAAGCTTTTAATGAAAATTCTTCACTCCACTCGAGATCACTCAATCCTTATTACTATATTCAACCATTCTCTGCCACACATATACAAAGCATCATAAAAAGAAGTCACTCTAAGATTCTCTTCTTCTTCTTCTTTTCTTTTTTTTGAGAAAGAGATTCTTTATTTTGGTGACAGAGCACACAAATATAAGGACAAAAGGCCTTGTTTGGTCTCATAATTTGCAACAAATCTGTATTAATCTTGTTAAGCACTAGACCTTTAGCTCTTTAAATTGTTTTGGTCCAAAGAAATTCACTAAAATTTTGCAAGTTTGGGTTTTGTGAAAGATGATAGAAAATTTTTTCAGAGAAAATTCAAGTCCCATGACTCCCATTCAAGACCAAACACCACAATTTGATGTTCCTGAAAATGAGAAATCATCAAGAATGGTAGTAAAATAAGAGATCAGTAGTTTCTCTATCATTAGGATTCTTGAAAAAAAAATCCCTTTTTAACATTATGCTCCTTTATCAAGAAAAATCAAGAGATAGTTGCATTATACAAATTGGGCAAGGCACTAATAGTAAAGAAAAGCAATTACCAAGGAAGAAGTTTCCTAATCCCAAAAATCCTACCAAAACCAAATGCAAGCATCGTTCCCCACATTGAATTTCAAAAACATATGCCCTTTTTAATTTTGCGTTTCAAAAAAATTAAATTTTTTTATTTTTTTTGCTTTCAATTAATATTTTTTTTTGTTTTCAGATCATTTTGATGTGCTGATGTTAAAAATAATTTTTTAAAATAAAAAATATATTATTTTGATACTTTTTCAAATGAAAACCATTTTGAAAAGTAACCATAATTATACTCTCCAACACTTGTGTGTCTATATATATATAGAAGTAAAATAAATTCCCAAGAACTCGATTTCATAAGGCCTGTTCGAGCTTTGGCATCTTAAACATTAGGGTGAGCACCATAATAATACTTGGAGCTAAACTTATGGCTTGTTTTTCCAACAAAGAATTAACCTCTAAAGTAGACACCACCAAGCTCACAACCATTTATCCACTAGAGCCATGTTCTTATGGAATAAGTGAACCCGAACCCCCAACCTCCTGCGTTCTTGTTACGCTTAGCAGTTTGAGCATACTTTCCAGTTTCTAAATGATCACCTGCTCATATCCTCTTTTAATTAATAAACAAAAACCCTGAAAGAGCTCACAGTTTCACTCTAACATGCGAGGAGAAATATTGTTTATTTGAATTGTGTTTTTTTTTTGTCCTTGAAACTTTCTACATTTTGGTTTCTTAATTTTTTTTTTCCCTTTTTATTTGGCTCTTTAATATTACATTTATTTGCAATTAGTTTTGGGTATTTGTTTCTCATGCTAGCATATAGGTCTCTTGGGGTGTTAGAGAAATATACCAGCGCTCGGTTAATACTTGGTTTTGCAAAAATAAATTAAGGTCTGGACAAATATTTAATCTCATTTCTTTGATAATATCACAAATGGATTTGTATAATCAGAGAAAGAGTTTATGTTTTTTAAAAAAAAATTTCAGTCACCCAACTTTTTATTATTTGATCCATTCACATTAGTTTTATTTGGGAATTGACTTTGTGATTTGTCTTGTTTGCTTAGATAAGAGGTTCTCGCAATGTCTCGAAAAAATTCCAACTCTCGGTTGATGCATGGTTTGGCAAAAAAAAAAATGCATTAATATAAAATTATTAGATTTTAAAGGATCAAGAATAAAAACCCAAAAAAACTTTGGACTAGAGTTGAAAAGCAACTTTGGACGAGAAGCAAAACCAAGTAGGCTAGCACACCCCAACCCCCCCTCCCCAAACTTCAAACGTTAAATATAGCCTTCTTTTATGGAAAATTACAGGCGTCCCTCATGTCACTTGAAGCATCGCGACAAGGCTATCCAATGTGATGGCTCATATTCATCTACTAGTGATGGTTTGGAAAAGGTGATGTTTTTTCCTTTTACCCATTTTTTCTCTTTCCATGCCTCGAGGTTTGCGCTGACATAGCAAAAATATAAAAATGTCTTGTTTTTTTTATTTTAGTTTTTAATCTTTTTATTATTATTTTTATTTGAATTCTTTTTCTTCAATTCTATTATTCCACATTTATTTTTTTTAAATTGGGCTCCTCTTATTTTGTTTTTATATCAATTTTAGTTCTTATTATTTTGATTACTATTTTTTTCTTTGAATCTTGTTTAAATATTCTTTTTCAATTTTATCTTTCAATATTTTTTTTAAATTGGGCTTCATGATTGTTTTTATACGTGGTGATCTTGTCTTCATGATCTGAATCACAGGTTTAAAAGGTTAATTAGGGTTAAGATCAAAATTTTTTTACATTGATTTTATTTTTTTTATCATTCAATATTGGATTTGACGAAAATTGAGTTAGTTTAACCTAGTTTCATGACCTAATTAACGAGTTTGGTGGGTTTATCAGTTTTAACTAAGTTTTTTTCCTGAGTCATTTTTTAAAGATCTCATTTTTTTGTTTCATCCTTTAATAATTGATTGGTTTGGAAATTATATTTCTTATTTTTTTCTGTTTTTTCTTTCTATTAAATTATTCTATTTTCATGATTCAACTCACAAGTTTAACAAACTTGCTTAGGTTTGATGGCTTTAAAATTTCATCATACTATTGAATTATTTAAAATTTATTTTCTAAACAGTTGTTGGAACCTCGATTGCAAGTTCCTATTGTCTCAGGATAAGTTTAGCCTATTGTCTTCATTATCGACATAAGTTGATTTTTTCATTTCATTTTATTTTTTCGTTTTACCATTTAATATTTAATTATTTGATAATTTAACTTTGTTAATTTTTTAACAGAACTCTGATACTTTTTTCACAAGCATTCTTTTACATGTCATTGTGATCAATTTTCTTCCATGTACATGTCATTGTGATCAATGTTTTATAATTATCGTTGTTTATTTTTTATTATTTAATTAGATGAAATGTCTTAGTGGACCCAGTCTTGTACTAAGTTTTCTACTTTTTCAACACACGCAATCAATGTCTGAATTTTTTTCTGGTTATTAAAAAAATTTTGTCCAAAGACGACAGGACAACGAAATTTTTTTTACTTAATTAAAACACTGCAAACATTGTCTGAAATGTTTTTTAGTTAAAAAAATCTTATCCAACAACATCTCACACGCCACTATCTAGTTGCTTCTAACTACGTGCAAGGCTACCTTGAAGCTTGGTTAAACTTGGTCTTTCAATTATGAAAAACCGCATTAGAAGCAAAGTAAACAAATTTAGCAACGCATCAGATGATCATGTCAACACAACGTAGGCATCAGATTTTAGTACACCAGCTGATGTTTTTTTAATCTAACTTTCATTTCTTTTTATATTATTTTGTTTTTAATAGAATATAACCAGAGTTATTAGAGAGGAAATCCATCCATAAGATGGTGTAAAAACGAGATCAAAAAATCTGACTGCATGCAGCCAGAAGAACATCAGCACAAGAAGCTCTGAAATCAACTATTGATGCCGAGCAAGTCACTTGGACTATCAAGACCATCCAGCCACCGAATTCGCCTTCCTCATTGTATGAAGGACATGGAAGTTAGAGTCTTCAAGATGCACAGGAATTTCCATGGCCTGGTGCTCTTCCACTTGCCGACGGTACAAACAATACGAAGAACCAGTGGCCTCATTGGTGTCCATTATGCCTACTGGACACAAGAACATAGACAAAAATATCTACAAAATTTAAACAGATTTTGTTCCTCGGGAAATTATTGAAATAAAACTTACAAAACAGTTACGCTCTAGAAAAAATAAGCACGTTAGTATATTTAACTAACATATTATGGACCTTTTACGGAACCTTTTCTGATTAAAATATATTACAATTTAGTCTCGAGAAATTATCTTTCAGAAGCAGAAGCAGAAGCAGAACAGAACAGGAATGTACAAGTACAAGGGAGCAATCGCCAGCATATGAACTATAGATACCTTATGAAGGATGACAAGCTTATGAATCATGTTATCTTGAATATTAAGAAAGTGTTTGCAAAAATGAATTTTAAAAATATATATTATTTTAATATATTTCTAAATAAAAATACTATCAAATATATTTTACACTCGGAACAGGTAGAAAACTGTTAATTATTGAGGGTAAAAAAACAAGACAAGAAGAAGTGGTAGCGAGAAAAAGAAGAAAAAAAACAAGTATTTATCTATTTAATAAGAGCATGTACGGGCGAATGAAATTTGCTGCACTGCATGTGATCTAACCACTCCAGTTTCTAATTGATAAGCTTGAAACAGATCAGCAGATCCATGCAAACTTGAAGATGCAGTCAGCTTCCACTAACAAAAATAGCAAAGCCAAGTGCTTTAACTCAAGCAATCAGTTCCCTGCAACGGAAAAGCATGGTCAAGGCAAACAGTTGAAAACGAAGTACTTTAAGCAGATAAAATATTCCAAACAGCGTTAATGAATTTGTACAAGAGAAAACTGCCAAAAAGCAATAAGCAAAAAAGATTTTAAGATGCAGAAGGCTGAAAAGATCAAAGGTTTAGAGCTCCCTTCAATCCAAAAAAAGATCTAACATTAGGTAATAAAGCTCCTGAGATATGCAAGCCGCAGGCCCATCAAAATGACTGATGGTGATAGGGCTGTGGGATTCATAGCTCAGCAGCTCGATCTACCCAGCAGGAGCTTCTATTGGACTTCAAGGAGCTCCACTCCATAATCCATCACTCATCTCAGCTTTGAAAATACACGGTATCGAAACCCTAACCCATTCCTGACAAACCAACAACAAACAAACAGCAGTAAATACATAGATGTCACGTTAACCCACTATATCCCAGTTTTATTTCGCATAAAGTTACAGATCTGTATGACCTCAACGTATCTCTCTTCCCTAACCCTAGACAAGACGTCGTCTTGAAGAAAACACGGAAAACAAGTAAAACAGCAGATGAGGCAAGGCCTGATAAATTTGGAGATGGCACACATCAATTTTGTTCCCAATAACTAATATCGAATCCATAAAAAGAAAAAGAGAAAATACAAGGAAGAACAAAAGGGTTCGAGGAGAAAACCAACAAAATAGAAGACATCTAAACGCACTTCCTAAGTTTTCATGGTTGAAGCCAACTGCATATCTACAGAGATGAAAGAGAAACACAGATGATTTCGGTGTTGGCAATTATATCGTGAAATCCTGACCTTATAAGCAAACCCTAGACCACTAATAGTTTATCTACAACGACTCTTAAACGACACCTTTTATAGATATCTACATATAGTCCAAAAATACAACTAGAGAACCCTGTTGAAACTACCCATCTACCCTGAAACATCTAAATTTATGCACTGTAACCCTCGTAAAACGACCTTTGGTGAAAAGATGAGGCTGACAGCTGAACTTTTTTATAGTGGTTAGAGGTGATTAATAATATGGGCCGGCAGTAGCTATTCTATGGGTGTTGTTGATGTAGGTTGCTGTTGATGTTTTAAATTGTTTTTTATTATGAAATTTATTAAAATAATAATTTTTTAATTTTAAAAACTATTTTTTTATAATATCACATTAAAAATAATTTAAAAACATAAAAAATATTTAAAAAATAAAAAAATCGATTAGAACACAATTCTAATCGGCCCCGGAATCAAGAGAAAGACTGTTGGACACAGGCTGGTTAGATTCCTGGAGTGGCGATCACATGCCTTGTTTGCTAGTCACGATATATTCGTCCATTTTATCGATATTTTCACTCCGGTACAGGGCTTAAAATGTTTTAAATCTGCCATGAAAAACTGTCCATGCTCGCATTATAGAATGCAAAAAGGCACAGGAAGCAAGGCCTTCATTTCCACCTTCACCTCTCTGTGCAAACTCCAAAGCACAGACTTTTTAAAAAAGTGAAATGGCATGTTTAAATTCAAAGAAATGGCATGGCTTGATCACTTTCTTCAAGGGCTTTGTCTGCCATGAATGAATCTTGGATGTGGGTGGGAGCGTTTGGTGTACGTCATAGTGCTGCTGGCGTTAGGTGTGGAAGGAAGAAAGTGCCATTTTTATTCTGACACTCCCATGTTTTTCCGGTGTTATTCTCTTACTGTGAGGAGTAAAAACAATCAAAAAATTAAAAAATTGAATAAATTATAAAAAAATTGAATAAAAAAAACTAATTAAACTAATTAAAATTTTTAAAAAACTGGCCGGTTTGATTTCGGTTTTATAAGCAAAAAACTGAAAAAACCGAACGAAACAAAAAAAAACAGGAAAAAAAACCGAGTTAAACCAAGCCAAACCGGAAAAACCGAGCCAAAACCAGGCCAAACTGAAAAAAACCGAGCCAACCCGAAAAACCCACATGTCATGGGATAGAGAGATCGTCTCGAAAGTCACTGTTAGGCTACTATAGAGCACATCATACACCTTCTGGACCCACATGCAAGGCACATCCCAAACGATATTCAACAAAGAAACACGAGACAAAAGTCGCGAGATTGTGGGCTCGATGGACAGGAAATTTTTTAAAAAATAAGAGGTCAATGATGTGGTAGGTACGTGTTGAATGCTGACGTGACTGCACAAAGACTGGGGTCCACCACCACCCTCGCCTCGATCACTGTGAGCTGCTGCCGTTGCTAACATGCGCTCTCTGTTCTTGTAGTTATAATCCTGTGGAGTTGGTCGTATTGCATTCGAATGTGTCGTCCTGCCGTTTATTGGCACGTAATCAAGGTATAAGTCATCTATCAAACATTTCCCATATAACCCCGTTTAGTATTGCATTCTAAAGAGCATTTGGGAGTTCCCCTAAAATTTCAATTTTTTTGGGTTAAAAATTAAATTTTTTTAAAATGTTTTGAATTATTTTACTACACTGATCTCAAAAATAATTTTTTAAAAATAAAAAAAATTATTTTGATGCATTTCGACACGAAAAACAATCACAACCACACTCACAAACAGGCTCCAGGAGTTGGTAAAATATAAAAATTAATTTTGATTAAAATTAATTTTTTAATATATATATTTAGATTGTTTTAATATGTTGATATCAAAAATAATTTTTTAAAATAAAAAATATTATTTTAATATATTTTTAAGTAAAACATATTTTAAAAAACAAATACTACCATCTCCAAATACCTATACCTATCAATAAAATGGTGGCATGGATGAGAGATGTAATTGGAATTGCTTTTGTTTATTGACGAATTTGATAATCACATAATAATTGATGGATGTGTTTGGATATTTTCTTTGACCAGCAAGCTAGATTGCGTGCCACTAAACAGCAGGACGGCACGTTTACGACGGACTCCATAGGATCATAACTATATGAACACCGAGCGCATGTTAGCAAAGGCGCGAGTGAGCGAGGTTTGTATGATTTGAAGATGAGAGTTATTTGGATCCTTTAGATATCTTTTTATGCGCGTAGAGGCTCAATTGGTAAATATGTTCTTTGCCCTCACAAAAATTCGTGGAAGACTTCTTCAGAGTAATCTGTGACTTCACTCAAGCGGCCAAGGGTAATTCAAGAAAATAAAATTTTATTTTTTGAAAGACTTTTAATTTTTAATTAGACTACAGTTACTTAACAAATGATTGCAGTAGATGGGACCCATAAACGGGAGAGTTTTTCGCTAGCGAGTTGGCGGGTCCTGTGGTGTATCTACATGCCAATGGGACCCATAAATTTTTGCAGGATCTTTCAGTGCAGTGGTACATGTTTAAAATTGTGGGACCTATTAAAAAAGGGGATCCACCTATAATTGATAATACGTAGCTGTATATTTCTGCTTTTCACGAACAGTTAGACGGACAATTTTTTGGCTAGAGAATACAGTTTACAGCCATTGACCATTCTACCCTCATTTCGAGCACTCTCCTCTAGCCAATAAATACCCTCATTTCGAGCACTCTCCTTTAGCCGATAAATAAATTAATTATATATTTATTTTGATTTTTTTAAAATAAACATCAAATTCAAATATAATTTAATGTAAAAGGTACCCTAAACAGAAAAGAAAGAAGAAAGAAGAAAAGGCAAGAAAATAAAATTTTATTTTTTTGAAAGACTTTTAATTTTTAATTAGACTATGTATATGTGTGTTTGGAAGTGTGGTTATGATTGTTTTTTATTTAGAAAAGTATGTTAATAATTTTTTTATTTTTAAAAAATTATTTTTGAGATTAACACATTAAAATAATTTAAAAATATTAAAAATATATTAATTTACTTTTAAAAAAATTTAAATTTACGCAGAAATGCTTTTCAAAACAAAAAGTTAATGTAAAATGTAAAGAAAGAAGAAAAGGCAAGGTGAGTGGGGCCAAAAGTCGAGAGAAACGGAGTCTGAAAATCTAGGGTAGATCTAAAATGGTACGGGCGTGATGATGTAGTTGTGTCGGGGTGCCATATCTAGAGTAATTAAGCAGACAAGAGTCAGGAGGTCACGTGATATGGTAACAATAGCATTCTCTTTTTATCACGTGGTGTATAGTCGTTGATTGAGCTGACGGCTTGGCAGGTGTGGACCCACCTCATTTCTCATTTGAGATTTTTTACACAGATATTGCAATGGATCGGACTGGGTTAACCGTTAAAGTTCGGTTCGATTTTTATTTATAAAAAAAATAATTAAATTGAATTTCTGTGTATGTACTTTTTTTTATACATCTGTACCTTCCGCTTCACTTTATAATTATTATTTGTATTTGGTTGAGTGGGCCAACGTAAAGGTTTTTTTTATTATTATTATTATCTATTGCGGTTTCCGGCTGGATTCAAAATTTTTACATGTTCTTTTTTAAATCTCTTTAAGGTTTTTATAGCATCATATAAAATAAAATCTTACTAAATTAGTGAAAAGAGGCTTATATACTCAATAATCTTATTTCTATAATTCACATTTATGATATTAATATTATATGTGATTTCAAAATATAAAATTATGACATTAAATAACGTTAATGATATATTGTTTCTTTAAGAGTATGGTTACGGTTGCTTTTTAAAATACTTTTCATGTCGAAATGTATTAAAATGATATTTTTTTATTTTTTTTAAAAAAATTATTTTTAAGATCAACATATCAAAATGATCCAAAATATATAAAAAAAAATTAATTTTTTATAAAAACTTTTTTCTAGAAATCCGGGTTACCCTGCATTTCCAAACGATCTCATAGTATTGTTCTGTATAGATAATTGAAGATATCTTATGTTCTAAAATCAAGTGTTTGTTGCTATTGTTATTTTGCATTGACTTGCATTATATACTTTAACTTGCATTATATCACTTTGATTAGGGTAATGAGGAGGTCATGGCCCTCCAAATTTATTCTGTTCTGTATAATTATTAAAATTTTCATTTATGCCTTAAAAAACATAAATTAACTACTGAATATTTATGAAATAATAAGTTCTTAATCATAATAAATGGTTACTCAATGTGGAATTTATCTATTTTATTATTTTAATGTATATTGAATTGTTTATATGAGAAAAATTATGATGGAATAATTTATCTTTTATAGGTGATATGCGTTGAACATGAAAATAATAAGCTACTAATATGTATTAAATTGAAATCATTCTATAAATGTTCATTTGCATTTATAATTCAAATAAAATATTTACTTGTAACAAGAAAACTATAATTTCACCGATTAATCTTTTTTTTAATAGTTTGAGATATGATACATCATCTAATAAAATTATGAGTTATTGATTCTAATAAACACATTAACAAAAGCTAAGAGGCTATGGAAAAACATTGTAGATCCAAACTTTAAAATATTATTTATTAAAATAGTATAATGGTAATTTTGTTCTTCACACCAAAAACAACTTAAAATTAGCTATTAGAAGTTTTATGATATTTTCACAAGACACATTTATCATTACTAAATTGATCAGGGGAAAGGAAGTCTTTTCGCATTTCAAAAATATAATAAAATGACCAAAATATTTTTAAAATAAAATTTTTTAAATCAGCTTCAAATGCAATTTGGTACTTTCAAATTGATTTCTTTATAATTATCATCTCAGATGAAGGGTACTTTGGTATTTGACTAGATGTAGAAAGCATAGTGAAACGATTAAAATGCCTTTGGAAGTTTAAAAAAATAAAATTAGCTTCAAAATGCAATTTGGTACTTTCAAATTGATTTTTTTATAATTAACATGTCAGATGAATGGTACTTTAGTATTTGACTAGACATAGTAAATAAAAAAACAAAACGCATAGTGAAACGATCAAAATGCCCTTGGAAGTTTTAAAAAATAAAATTAGCTTCAGAATGCAATTTGGTACTTTCATATTGATTTTTTCATAATTATCATATCAGATGAAGGGTACTTTAGTATTTGACTAAATATAGAAAATAAGAAAACAAAACGCATAGTGAAACGATCAAAATTCCCTTGGAAGTTTAAAAAATAAAATTAGCTTCAATAGGCTATTTGTGCCTTTTCATAAATGTTTTTTCATTATTACCAAGTTAGCGTAGGGGAAATTGATTCTATTCATAAATATAGAAAAAAAAAATAGTTGGCGAGTGTGTGGCATGTGCAAGCATGTGGAAGGCACCTACACCCTTCGGGCGGCGCCATATGTCATCCAAAAATGCCTTTTTGCTGTCTTAAAAGCATTGTTTATGCATAAATATTGATTTTTGCAGTTACTCAAAACTTCTATTATAAGCCTGAAGTTCTTCAGATTAAGGAGACGAAATCCAAGTACATGAACATATTGATTAACCACTATCTCAAACACTAAATAACATTTTATTTATGTATCTTGGATTTTGGCACATCATCAGTTAGTAACCAATATTGGTTCTACACTAATGATGACAACGCACAACTTTGACCAAATTGATGTTTTTGTGGCTTGCTTTTAATCTTTGGCAATTCCAGTTGCTTTTTGTTTTTTATTTATATAATAGAATAAGAGAGAATTAGCATGAAAGAAAGGAAAGAAATTGCCTAGACTATAATATTGTGTTATTTCCAGAAAATTATAAATAGCAATAGAATTACCGACTAAAAATATTATGTTGGCAATGTCTAATGAAAAAAGCAACATGTAATTTCGTCAGTAATTACTAACGAAGTTTGAGATGGAATTTGTTCCATCGGTAATTCCTGATGGAATTGCTGACAAATAAATAATAAATATTTTATCAGTAATTTTATCGGAAATATGACACGTCATTATATTAAAAAGGAATTGCCAATGGAAACATTATGTCGTTGTTTTCCATTGAAAGTCTTTTCAGCAAATTTAAAAGTGTTGCAACTGACAACAACCTTATTTTTCTTCTCATTCCTCTTCTATTTCATAGCAGAAACAACAAGCCCTCATTTTGTCACAAATTTGGCCCCAATCATCACAAATTCAGCAACTACAACACTTAGTAGTTAACATTCTTGTCTTAATTAACCTTTTTTTTTCCTGACAATTCGCTATACCAATTAAGAAAACCTACCCATTTTTTTTTTATGTAACCCATTTATGTTTTAGGTTAATTTATTAATTTTGTTTTTAATATTTGTAGTTTACTTGTATATTTAAGTATCTTACAACTTTTCTCTAGAAAATTTTGTTATATTAATGAATGATTTTTATGTTAGGGTTTGTTTAGGAATTAGGGGAACTTGAATTTGTTTGTAATTTGATGAAATTAAGTTTGATTTTGTAACTTAGGTTTGTTATAATGGAATAAATTATGAGTTATTTAATGGATACCAATCACATTTTGTGAATTCTATTATGTTAAGTTGGAAATTTGGAGAAAATTGATTTTTTTTTAAAATTGATAATAATTAAAAGGTATTAATTTATTAGATTGAATAAGTTTGAATTGTAAAAATGATAGATAATTATTTGGCAAACGATTATTTGTTATTAATATAATTGTTTAGTTCATATTTTAACGCAACATTGATTTTATGTAGAAATGATAATTCGTTATTAGATTGTAAATTTATTTGTAATAAAAAATTTGAATTTTGAATCAATGGTTACATTATTAATAAATGTTGTCATCAGTATTCTATACAGGTTTCATAAGTAATAAATGATTACTTTTTGATGTATCGAAATTTAACCAAAGACTTGTATACGAAAAATTATCTTCAAGGGGTTGATGTTATTAATTTCACACTTTCTAATATGAAGAATATTAGTAGAGGCAAAATTAGATGTCCATCTATGAAGTGTAAAAATAAAAAGTTCCACCATAATGATGTAATGATGATGCATCTTCTAAACATAGTTTGTAGAAAAATACTTGTGATGATTTGCATACAAAGAACCCTATGTTCCTTACAAGAACATGTTAGATAGGATGGTTTGCTCAACTTCTAGTTCTAACAACATACATGAGTTTGTAAATGATAATAGTAATCCTTATAGGAGTATGGTGATGGATACAATGAGAATGAATCAAGGTTATTCAGGTGAAGGTTCATTCAACATCTTTTTAGATGAAAAATCAAATATTGATGCAACTAGGTTTTTTGAACTTTTAAAAGATTATAATGAACCATTACAGGATGAGTGCAAAATTCACAACAAATTATCAGTCATTTCACAAGTGTTTATTATAAAATCAGATTATGGGTTAAGTGAGACCGATTATAATAGTATTATTGAATGAGAAAAAGTATATTACCTAAAAAGAATAGGCTTGAAGAGAACTTAGATGCTGCAAAATCCATGATGAAATCACTTAGGTTAGGATACGAAAAAAATGATATGTGTCCAACCTTTTGCATTTTGTATTACAGTGAATATGCAAATTTTATCGAGTAGAAAACCTATCAGCATGCTCAGTATAAATCCAATATAAAAAAAAATAGGATGCTTCTCAACCACACCTAGATTGTATAAGTTATTTATTTCCCCAAAGACTACTAAGTATATAACATGACATCATTCATATGATGAGATTGATGGAGTCATGATGTACATTTCTAACGATGAAGCTTAGAAGTAGTTTAATATGGTGCATAATTTATTGCACCCTATTCTTGTTGATCAATTATACTAACAATTTGTAACTTGCTCTCGAGTAGGAACCAAATCTGATAGATAAAAAAAATCTAAGAATGATGAAATTGAAAGAAAATTTCAATTTCATAAATTATTTAAAATAAAAAATAGCAATAAAAAAAATAAGAATCAAATGTAAAAGAAAAATAAATTGAAAGACTGTGTTAAAACTTTGTAAGGCTAGGCATGAAAATTAGGGAAGAGAGAGAAAAGAAGAAAACAAATCTAGAGCTACAGTGAAAATCATAATTTTACTGTTTTATCCAAAGTGTCAATAAGTCTAGAGATACAGTAAAAATTGCTCGTAATTGTACCATGAGTTTTAGTTTTTTTAGTTAATTTTAACAGTAAAAACAATTAAGAAAATAGCTAGTAAAAAGAAAAGAAAAGAAAGGGATAAGACAACATGGGAAAAACTTTTAAAAAATTAATTATTTCAAATAGAAACTAAAATTATTTTCTACTTATTTCAAAGAAATTTAAAAATGATTTTATATTTTATTTTCAACGGACATGACATAAAAATTTAGTTTCTATTGACAATTTAATTGGAAACAATTTTTCAATATTTCTAAAAGAACATAAAGATAAAAAAAGTACCTTTTAAATTATTTTGATTGAAAATAATTAAAACAAATTAAGTCAAGAAATACCTATATATTCTCTCTTATTTTCTGTGCATCATTTTTCTCCTCCAATTTCTTTTTTTTCTCCATATTTTTCAATCAAAACCAACACCTTCGTTTTACATTTTTTTGTTTATTACATTTCTCTTCCTTTATATTCTAAAAATGTTATTTCCTAACTATGTATGGTTGGGATCTTGTCTATGAATATATTGACAATTCATAAATATATTTGTTTGGAATTCAATTCCTTGTGGATTCATTCTGATATTAAACAACAATTTCTAATAATACGCTCCTTATTAGTTTTAGCTCTTCTTAGATTTGTTAAGCAATCCGAAAAACAATTAAAGAGAAATACAATTTCATTTATAGTGCATAATATAATTAAATACTTACAAAGAATTTGTATAACTTAAATACAAAAAAATAATATATTTTCAGTATTTTTTCAGTATTTTTTATTTAATTTATATATATATAAATTAAATAAAAAAGCTAAAAAAAACTGAAAATATTATTCTATTTTTAATAAACAACAAAACAAAAGAATTTTATATTTTTTAACACGATATTTAGTTACGTGGTTTAGTTGATTTCGTCGTTCATTTTTAATCTTTGATTAGACTGAATAAACTACAATTGTTTAATATCACGGACTTTTTTAAAGCACGCAATTGCATCACTAAACCGAAACGACCCCTCAAATGTGTTGAAAACAAGAAATTTGACTCTTGTAGGCAATTATTAATTAGCACATATTAAAGTCAAAGTTTCAATATTAGACATTTCGTCACCATTCTTGGTAGCTTGGGTTCCAATTATTAATTAGCACATATTAAACCATGTTTTGTGATTATTTGAAAAATAAATACTTGAAATTAATTTTTTTTTGTTGTTTTTAAATAGTTTTCAAGTGCAGATGATAAAAATAATTTTTTAAAATAAAAAATATTATTTTTATATATTTTTTAATAAAAAATATTTTGAAAAACAATTGACACTCTTTAACACTATAAAAAAAGATGATAAGAGTGTTTGAAAGTGTAGTATTGATTGTTTTTTAAAGTGTTTTTTATTTAGAAATAAATCAAAATAATATATATTTTTTAATTTAAAAAAAATTTATTTTTAATATCAACGTATTAAAATAATTTTAAAAAATAAAAAAATAATTTTAAAAAATAAAAAAAAATAATAAAATTTTTTCATAAAACAATTTTTAGAATACTATCCCAAATAACACCGACATAACCAAATAAGGTTATTTTAGTCCATTGACTATAGCTCAGCTTCTTCAAAGTCAAGAAAGGATAGCAAAACGTCAGCTCAAATAACAATGCAAAATGAAGGAAAACATCAAATTAAACAAAAGGTCACGATCTCATAATTGATAGTAACTATTCCAATAATCTTAATTAAAATTATTTGTTTTTGTGTTTTAAATTATTTAATTTTAAATTAATAATTTTTTAATATTTTTAGATTATTTTAATGTGTGATGTTAAAAATAATTTTTAAAAAATAAAAAAATATTTTTTAATAAAAAACATTAAAACAATCGGGGGCATAAATATGAGAATCAACTATGGCTGTGGGCCTGTGGCTGGTCTACGTGTCAAGTGCATTATTTAGTTTGAATCTTTCTCCTTATTGAAAAATAAAAAATAAATAAATAAACATTAAAACAGAAACAACAGAAAGGGTGGTGGGTCTGGTGGCCAATGGGCTTTGAGGAAGCTAGCTAACAGAAGTCAGCTTCCACCTTCATAGGCCCAAAAAGCAAAACACAATAAAAAAATCGTTCGGCATTATTACAAAACATGGCAAGAACCTCTATATAAGTGATAGAATTCGTAGAGTACTCCACACTCGGAGATCTTTTAACCAGAAAGATAATAAGAATAAGCAATCAATAATGGCTTCCACTGCTTCTCCAATGGCCAGTCAACTCAGGAGCAGCTTTGCCTCTTGCTCAACTAAGAGGCTTGCTGTTCCTAAACACATAAATATTGGAGCTACATTTAGAATCTCACCCGCTAAGAGAAGCTTCATTATCAAAGCTGTTCAGGTAAAGATTCCTTTTCTTGTGAGTTCTTTACATTAATGTATAGGCTTCTTAGATTTTGTTATTATTAATATATTCAAACAAATAGTCTGATGATTCAACTAATCTGCATGTTATATGGAGCCTTGTTCCTAAATCAAGATATATATATATATATGTTTGTGATAGATACCGAGAGAGATGGAAGCAATAGAGGAATATCCAATGAATGGTGGGCATGGAATTTATAGTTATGCCAAGAACTCTTACCGCCAGGTACAGCACAAATTGTTGGTAGAGATCAAAGCTAAGCTTGCTATAAGCAAATCATAATGGAAATAGCCACAAAGAAAAATAATAGTGACATTTTCTTTGCTTACTTGCAGGGAGAAGCTATAAATGCTGTCAAGGAACTGATCAAAGAAGAAATCACTGAAAAGCTTGATATCAATAAATTTCCTTCATCGGACACATTTCGGATCGTAGATATGGGTTGTTCTGCTGGACCTAATACGTTCTTTGCAGTTCAAAACGTACTTGAAGCAGTAGAAAAGAAGTATCAGCGTGAAGGACTAGATCATTGTAGATTGCCTGAGTTCCAAGTTTTCTTTAATGATCATTCTTCCAATGATTTCAATACCCTCTTCACATCCCTTCCTCCGAACACGAATTACTACGTTGCAGGCGTGCCTGGTTCTTTCCATGTTCGTTTATTTCCTGAAGCCTCTCTTCACATTGTCATCTCCTCCTATGCTATCCAATGGATTTCTCACATACCAAAAGAGCTGGTGGATAGGAGCTCTCCTGCATGGAATAAAGGGAGGACATATTATGCGCATGCAGGAGCTGAAACTATCAAGGCTTATGCAGATCAATTCGCAAAGGACATGGATAACTTCTTTCATTTCAGGGCACAAGAGGTTGTCCCTGGAGGAATGGTTCTGCTAACTATCCCAGGTGGCCGATTGGACTATCAAATTCTTTCCAATACTTTATATGACCTCTTGGAATCCACTATTGTGGACCTGGCTAAGAAGGTCAGTAGCCTCTCAATCTCTAAAATTTCTCTTACTCTCCGATTGCACAAGCAGGACAATTAAGGATCTATAACTTGCTGTTTGGATTAACCAGTTTTTCTCTTTTCCTTTGTGTTTTTCCTTGTCCCTTTTGAATGCACTGGAGCAGGGAATCATAAGTGAAGAGAAACTGGACTCCTTCAATGTACCACAATACTTTCCCTCTCCACAAGAAATGGAAGCAGCTGTTAAACGAAATGGGTGTTTCAGCATAGAAAGAATAGAGTGCCTCCACGATGAAAAGAAGCAAGCCAATCCAAAGGAAGCAAGAGTATTTTCCTCCCACATGAGAGCTGGGTTAGAGTTTCTGCTGTCGGAGCACTTTGGACATGAAATCATGGATGAGCTCTTCGACTTATTCACTAAAAAAATTGAAGAATGTGAAGTCTTTGATATGGGGGTCGCCTTCAAATTGCTTGTAGTCCTTAAACGCAAGTAATCCACTATTTATTAATAATTAGTAGAAGATCAGGTAGAAAATCTTGGCGGACACGTTTCCTTCAATATAAGACTAGTCTGATCATATATCAGTGTCTATCGTGTTCCCGGGTTTCAACTCTTACTTGAAGATTTGGATTGGGACGCGAGACATTAGATTAATTGAATAAAAAGAGTGCTAGCCTGGAATTGTGTTCCATGGCAATCATTTAAGAGAAATTAACCAATAAAAAATAGAATTTCATCGAACCAGTAGTTATCTAGCATGAGTGGGTGGCAATGAGATAAGAACATCTGGCCACGAAGATTTGAATATTTGGCTATGTACTCATGAACTTACAAAGATTATTTTTCAATTCACAAAGGTATTTTTTATTTAAAACTTTTGCTTTTTAAATGTTTTATAAAAAATATATATATTTTTTTAATTAATTTTTAAAAATATATTAATATTCCATGTTAATATTCATGTTGAACTATAATCTCAAATGGGAGTGAATCTCATACATATATAAACATAAAAAGCTTTAGGGTTATTTAATAATGGAAAACAAAGCTTGTTTTCTAGTAAAGTAGGGACTGGAAAATTGGATTCCATGTCTAAATAAAAATATTTCTAATTTGAACATTGGATAATGTGTTTATTTAATGCTTGTGGGCTGCCATGGAACGTCTATATAGCTCAGGCTTAAGTTGAAGGAGTTAACGAGCGAGTCTTTATGTGGAAGGCATTCTTTGATGAGTGAGAATTCCATGAAGTTCTACATACATTCATGAAGAAAAGAGAACTTCTCAGTATCAATAAGTTTCATGCCTCCCACTTTTTTTTTTGAATCCGGGTAAATTTACATATACTTTAACTAATCTTACGAACCTTGAAGTTAACGATCATGTAAGCTTTCAGTGACACTAAGATTTGCGGGACTCGAACTGGTGATCTATAGGAGCAAACCTAGGATAGACCAGTTAAGCTACACCTCCTACTTCTTCTTATATATCCAACTCATTGCTAGATCCAAATAGCATATGTTATCATCCCAACTAAAAAACTTTCTTCCCTTATGGTGACTTCTAGGAGCAAACCTATGAACTTTTAAAAGAATATGATGAACCATTATGAGATGGGTGCAAAATTCACAACAAATTATCAGTCATTTCACAAGTATTTACCATAAAGTTAGATTATGGGCTGAGTGAGGCCGATTATAATAGTATTATTGAATGAGAAAAAGTATGTTACCTAAAAAAAATAGGCTTGAAGAGAACTTAGATGCTGCAAAATCCATGATAAAATAATTTAGCTTAGGATATGAAAAAAATGATATGTGTCCAACCTTTTGCATTTTTTATTATAGTGAATATGCTAATTTTACTGAGTGGAAAATCTATTATCATGCTCGGTATAAACCCAATACAAAAAATTTAAAATGCTTCTCAACCACACCTAAACTGTAGAGATTATTTATTTCCCCAAAGACTACTAAGCACATGATATGACATCATTCACATGATGAGATAGATGGAGTCACGGTGCACTTTTCTGATGATGAAGCTTAGAAGTAGTTTAATATGGTGCATCTTTAGTTTGCAATGGAATCATGAAATATATGTCTTGAGTTGTGTATATATGAATTCAATCCATTAGGATCATTTATTGCACCCTATTGTTGTTGGTCGGTTATACTAACAGTTTATATCTTGCTCTAAAGTAGAGACCAAATCTGACATATAAAAAATTAAAGGAGGATGAAATTGAAAGAAAATTCCAATTCCACGAGTTATTTAAAATAAAAAATAGTAATAAAAAGAATAGGGATCAAATGTGAAAGAAAAATAAATTGAAATGCTGTGTTAAATCTTTGTAGGGTCATGCATGAAAATTGAGGAGGAGAGAGAGAGAGAGAGAAAAGGTCGGCGACGCCAAACCAGAGGGATTTTGATCACCTACACCACCCGGTGATGTAGGGGCTTCCATGAAGATTCAAACGCCACCATAGAAGCTCACATTTGACCATTCGACGATGCCACACACTTCATTCAAAAGCACGTACACAGTCACACGTGATCGTTTGAACAACACTTGCCATTAACTTTTTAATATTAAATAGTATTTTATCTTTACTAAAATGCCAAATTGCGCCTGATACAACTCGAAAATCATAGAAAAATCATAGTGAAAAGACCAAAGAGCTCTTGGATGTAAGCTTAAGAAAAATTAAATTCAATGGCAATACAATCATTTTTTTGTGCTATGGAAAGGGAAAATCAAAACAACCCCTGAAAATTAGTTCTTTCTTCTTCTTCTTCTTCTTTTTTAAAATTTTTTTATGCTTTGAAAAGTATTTTAATTATTTTATTGTGAAATAAAAAATAAAAAATAAAAAAACCTTATTACTCCCACTACCAATGCTTCTTCTTTTTTTTTTAGTCGAGAAGAGAAAAATCATAATTTTAATGTTTTATTCCAAAGTGTCAAATAAGTCTAGAGCTTTAATAAAAATTGCTCCAGTAATTGTGCCATGGGTTTTAGTTTTTTGGTTAATTTTAACAGTAAAAACAATTAAGAAAAGAAAGGGATAAGACAATATGGGAAAAAATTTAAAAAAATTAATTATTTCAAATAGAAACTAAAATGATTTTTTACTTATTTCAAAGAAATTTAAAAATAATTTTATATTTTATTTTCAATGGACATGAAATAAAAATTTATTATGTATTGATAATTTAACTGGAAATAATTTTTCAATAATGTTAAAAGAACATAAAGATTAAAAAAAAGTACCTTTTTAAATTATTTTTATTGAAAATAATTAAAACAAATTAAGTCAAGAAATAACTATATATATAATTACTTTCCATTAGTAATTCTGTTAGAAATTAAGCAATAGGTATATGTTTAATCTAAAAACTAGGAAGATAGAGTCTCAATCCCTTATATTCGCTCGAAAGGAAGTGAGGGCTCAAAGGCGTGCTCGACAGGAAGCGAGGGCTAAAAGGCGCGCTCGAAAGGAGGCGAAGGCTTGAAGATGCTCTAAAAAAGGGAGGTAAAGTTAGGAAACGCACTACCTTGGATGGAAAATGAAAGGTGGGGAAAAATGCATAAATTTTTCAGGTGGCCTAATTCTCATGGGCGGCCTACTCAGTAATTTCAATCTTGGCCATTTCAAGGTGACCTTCCATTTGATGGATCTCGACAGAAATTTCTCTTGTAAAATTTGCAAAACTCATTGCCCAATGTCTCAAAGTTTAGATGATATGCATGCATCCTTACCTGTTTTGAAATATAGGTCCTTATTTCTTCTTGATCTTCTTGTTGTTTGACTGATGAAGACTTGTTATCTCTGATTTGGTCATCTTCATCTCTTGGCTTCTAGCCCACTTGAGTTGGCCCATGTAAGTCTCTTCCCAGATTTGTTTACACAACTCAGCCTTTATGGTGCCCAATGTGACCCACTTCCTTGCTAGAGATCTTCTGTCTCGTCAACTAATTTGAGAGAATCATTCATAACCCCTGTCTCACTACTAAAAACATTCGGTGTCACTAGTTGAAAGGATCAAGTTGTCTTTTGTAAACTAAAATGCCCCATTGTCTTGTTAAAGGAAATGTTCCTCTCTTTCTAGAAGAGATAGATTTTTCTTAAACACAATGTTGCCCCCTTGTACTGGTCATTGCCCCCAAGTGTGCTATATCAGTGACTTAGACGGATAATGGTTTTAAGAGACCATTCTCTCATTTCTCTTCTTTTCATTTTGGTGAAGGAATATGGGTTTAGAATAAATCTTGAAATTTTGATCTTGTATTTTGAAAACAAAAATTGTTTCAATGTGAGTCTAAAACAATTTGCTTTAGAAATCTTGCAACTCCTTGGTTATTTTTTTCTTGGAAAAGAGATTATTTGCTCTTGTGTTTGGCAATGAGGTCTTCGGTGAAAACATGTCATAAGGTGACCTTTTGTTTTTATATGTTTTCAAAAGGAAGTGCTCGAGAAAAAACTCGAGGTTTTGTTTAAGAAAAACTTGTCTTTTTGAACACTTATTGTTATCAGCATGAATAATAATGAATAGTTTGTTCTTGATGTCATGAATCTTATGAAAAAGTATTTTTTGCATTTTGAGATCATTGTTTATTGTTCTAGGTTGCTTGCTTGCTTGCTTGATTAGAAATGACTTCTACAGGCATGTAATGTAGGCTGTGTTTTTTGGCTATGAAAGAAAAGGATTCATAAGGCTCAAAGAGTGTTTCAGGGTTTCAAAGACTGAGAATCATTATTAGCAGTTCGACTCTTGATGTCGTTCATCTTTTCTTTTGCCGCTCTTCTTTGTTTTTTTTTTTATATTATTTTTCATCATTTTGCTAGAGCATACTCACTTTATCTTGGTTATCACCTTTTCTTGTGATTTGGGCATGCCCCCTAGCATTTGAATTTCTTGGGCTCTTTTGCCTTTTTTCTTTCTCACGACTTTATCATCTTTCTTGATCATTGAAATTTCACATGCCCCCAATGTGGGGTGTGATCCTAGTCGGGATTTTTTCATGAAAGAAAATTTATTCAGGCTCAAAAAGGGATCACAAAGGATGTATTTATTTCAGAACGTGAAAGGAATAACAAAGATAGCCTTTCCTCATTTCAAACGTGAAGAAATCAATAAGTGTGATGGTTTGGTCTTTACAAAGAGATGCATTTCATGAGCAACGAGTTCACTACATACCATTATTCATACATTTTAAAACACATGTTTCAAGAATCACGGGTAAGGGTGTTTATTCATTTCTTCTTTTTATATATATATATATATATATATATATATATATATATATATATATTCTTTGGTTTATAATTTAGTCATCTCAATGATGGAGTTGCTTGATTCACTTGTCATTCTATAAGTAGAATGTCAAAAATATAGTTTTTGAATAAACATCAAATTATTTTCGAAATCAAAATGCAAGATCAATTTTTCAAAACTCCAATAGGGAAACTGATTTTGGTAAAAGAGATGAATTGTGTCAATGAGATCACGCAAGGCTTCAAAGATGTATTTGTGAGTCTTTATAAGAAAACTCTCTCAGAAAAATGAATAATGCTTGGTCATAAACTCGATTGAATGACAAACTCATTATTTCATTGAAACTTTGGAAAAGAAGTTCAACAACAAAGAACTTATGACAACATCTTGGGCTATGAATACTGGCATGATAACACATAAAAGGGGCTAAACATTTAGTGATCATTGATTGGAATTTCTGAAATCTTTCAATCATTTATTCTTCTTGACAAAGGCATCTTTTCAACAGTCAATTGAAGTCATATGCAGACCATTCTCGACCTAGTATCACCATAACTTCTTTTCTTCAAGATAGTTGATTTTTGGGAGTTAGTGTGAAAAAATTAGCTACAGGAAGGGTAGGTACTTTGAAAACCAACTTCAATGTCCTTCCCTTTTCCACCCAAAACCGTTCTTCTCAATTGGGTCAGCAATCTTACCTACTCCAATGGCTTTTTCAATCCTCTCAGTTATAACAACCATGTCAGTGAAATGTTGTGCAGAGTTTCTGAACAAGTATTCAAAGTACGGAGTTTTAAAGGTGTTGGAAAATAAAATGATTATCTATTTTTCCAACATGGGAGGGTTAACTTGTGCAGCTACCTCACTCCATCTTCAAGCGTCTTCCCTTATGGAATCCTTGTTGTTCTTCTCCATAGCTTGCAAGCTTAACCGATTAAGGCCCACGTCCATATTGAACTTATATTGCCTCATGAAGGCATCAACTAAATCCTTTCATTTTTCAACCTTGGTATTGTCCAACCGTATATACCAAGTGAGGGCAGCGTCACTCAAGCTGTCAGCAATTTCTCATCATCAACCACCTCAGCCATTTTGTTCTAGTATGCTTTGAGATGAGTTATAGGGCATTGAGTTCCCATATATTTGACAAATTCTGGCACTCTAAACTTTTTAGGAATGACAACGTTGGGCACCAAACACATCTCAGCAACCTTTATAGGATCATTATAGGCGAATTCCCTCAAATGCCCTTACCCTCTCTTCTAGGGCAGTCTATTTTTCCAGACCCTCTTCTTTTACCATTTTGCCCTTTTGAGATTCCTTCTCTATAGAATTAATGGTAAACGACATTCTCACGGGGTATGCTGGTTGGAAATGCATGGCTAGTTGAAAATCAGATGACAACTCTTTTGCCCCTAGATTCTGTGGATTAAAGGGATTTATAGGCATATGTTCAGGTTGAGTTATATATGTTGCTTTTCCGGATATGTCTCTCAAAGCCTGTTTGAGAAGACTAGTATTGTCCACCTTTTTTTGGCATTGGGCTTCCAACTAGGCTCTTTCTTCGTTTTCTATTTCTCTTTTTCTCGAACGAGTGTTTTAGGTGGGTTTCAATTGGGAACCTATATTTCAACCTGCTAAATGTAAATCATGCAATTATGCAAAAAATATTGATTCAATTAAAAAAAAAATGCATATAAAATGCGGACTAACCCTTCACAGGATGACAACATAATAAGAAGATCCTAATTATTGAGTGCATCAAAGAAGTAGGTTACTATCTAGTCTCAAAAGGTCTCTCGCATACTCAGTAATCGTCCTTAAAAGGTTGATATGAGGCTTACAAGTAGTGTGAAGATAAAGGCCCCGAGTAATATCAGTTTGGCATATCAACCACTTCCAAGTAACACAATCAAACGAGAGTTAGATGGTTTCACGAGTCTTACCAAGGCTAAAGCCGTTGGGGTACCGTTACTTCCCCTAATATCCTAGATTTTAAGGTGTGAGCTTTTAACATGATGCATGACAATATAAACAAGGATGCATGCTAAAGCAGTAAATGCAAAAAAAATAAATAAATAAACAAACAAATAAACACAACATAACAAACATTATAACAATTGACAAACAAAAGGTAAAGCTAAGTCCATTAGTCCCTAGTGGAGTCATCATTCTGTCGCACCCGACATCACGACGACCTTAAAAATATATCTTTAGAAAGAACAGATTTATGGCATCTTATTCTTTGATGGGGAATGGTCTTGTTTAAGGATTCGCCACCTAGTATTATGGTCACTAGGAACCCTGACTGGTCAACAGAGATTCTATAGTACGAGACTGGTTACGCAAATGGAAGATATTATCACCCTTTAAATGTCCTGCCTGAGGCAGGCTGCATTGCTGATTTTGTCATAAATTGCTAATATTTTGTTGGTTAATGCTATGATGGTTTGCGTGTAATATTCATGACTCTGGCGCTAGTGAATATTTAACTACGAATACTTCCAACTCTGGCGTTGGTAAATATTACGTAGCTATAAAAATGAAATAAATTTAAATCAGTATTTTTCATTCCTGACTCTGGCGTCAGTGAATAAACAAATAAAATAAATTTATTTTTACACATGCATAATTTTTTTATTTTTATGTAGCTAAATAAAATACAATGAAATAAATTTGAATCAGTATTTTTATTCTTAATTCTAGCGTCAATGAATAAAAAAAATAAATTCATATTTATATTTTTTTATCTATACATGCACAAATTTTTATTTTTTATTTTTTTATTTTTTGGGGGCTTGGCCCAGCTCAGCCCATAGAGGCTGGGCTAGACCCAGCCAGCCCGGCCAGGTCACTGGCCCAAGCCAGTGATCCGGTTGGGCAACATGAAGCACGCGTGAACTAAATCACGCGTGCATGAGCAGATAAAGGAAGTGAACTAAAATGAAAAGCGGGGAAAGAGAAGCTTACTTACCTGGTTCTGGAAATACCGAAGACAGTAGCAACAATGGTTCTGGTCTCGGTTGCTTTCCTCTGCTTTTATTTTTCTTTCTTTTGCTCTGCTTTTTTTGTTTCCCAGTGTTCTTCCCTCCTGCTCCTGCTCCTTTGTCTCCGTTTTCTTTTTTTCCCCTTTTGAGATTGTGTTGGGGAAGAAAGCTTTTGGTCTGTGCTTTCGAATTCCCCTGCTCTGGACGAAGACTATGATGGTAAGGGTCCTGGAGCTGGGGGCTGGCTGGACCCAAGCTTTCTCTGGTTCTGTTTCTTCCCCGTCCTTTTTCATCTGTATATTTTTTTTTTACTGATTTCGGGTTCTTCTTTTTCTGCAGGGACGAAGACAATAGCAAGGCTAATTCTTGTCTCTGTGTTGCTCCTCCCTTTTCTCTCCTTTCCTCTGTGAATTTGTGCTTTTTTTGCTCTGTCTTTGCTCTGTTTTTTCTCCCCTCTTTTCCCCGGTTCAACTCTCCTTTTTATAGAGCTCGAGAGCTTCAAAACCAGTCCTGCCTTTGCAGGACTGTTATTCAAATCACGAACGGGATCGTGGGCAGGAGACGAGGTCCATGATTTGCTGCAAATTTCCTGTTGAATCGGCTTTCTCCGTGCGAAACGAAAGGGATGATGAACAGTGCTTCCAAACGGCGCCGTTTGTGTCCTTGGGAATGGCTATTTTTCACTCTGGTCCCTAAACGTTTTAAACTCAACAATTTGGATCTTAATCAGTAATAATTAATTTCTAATTGTGCCATTGGATTAAATTCAATTTGAATCCCTGAGTTATAGCGCCATTTACACAACAGTCCTGACTTTCTGGACTATTTAATTTGGTCTTTAAACTTTAAGTTTCTAGCCATTTTTCCTCCAAATTTTAGTATTTCTTCGATTAAACTTCTAAATTTTTTAATTAATTAAATTAAAGTTTAATTAAATTCTCAAACTCATTAATTCTTCAATTAAACTCTTGATTTTATTAATTAAAATAATCTAAATTTTAATTAAATTTTCAATCTTATTAATTCTTTAATTTCTGACCAATTAACTCTTAAATTTGATAGTTTAAACCCTAAATTTTAAATTTGTGTTATTTTAACCGCATTCTCAACTATATTCATTTTTATTATTTACTCAAAAATTGGGTTATGACATATATAGTTTTGGAATTGTTACAGTTATTGTTGAGGTATATATTAAATGTTGATTAAAAGGAACTTTATAAAGTTTTTCAGGAGTGGATCATAATATTGTTTTTGGGTGTTTTTAAATAGTTTCAAGTGTTAATGTTAAAAATTATTTTTAAAAAATAAAAAAATTATTTTTGTATATTTTCAAGTAAAATATACTTCGAAAAACATCTGTTACCACATTCTTTAACATTATAAAAAAAAGATGATAAGGGTGTTTGAAAGTGTAGCAATATTTGCTTTTTAAAATGTTTTTAAATTAGAAATGAATTAAAATAATATTTATTTTTTTAAAATATTTTTTACATTAGCATATTAAATAATTTTAAAAAATAAAAAAATAATTTAAAATAAAAAATAAAAAATTTCATTTAGAATACTATCCCAAACGACACCTGTATAACCAAAGGTCATTTCAGTCCATTAACTATAGCTCAACTTCTTCAAAGTCAAGAAAGGATAGCAAAATGTCAGCCCAAATAATAATGCAAAATGAAGGAAAAATTAAATTAAACAAAAGGTCACGATCTCCATTATGAGGATAGCAACTACTCCAATAATTTTAAGATACTATTTGGTTTTATATTTTAAAAGTTTTTTTTAATTTAAATTAATATTTTTTTTAATATTTTAAAATTATTTTAATATTATAATATATTGATATGTGTGCCTGTGGCTGGTCTACATGTCAAGTGCATTATTTAGTTTGAATCTTTCTCTTTATTGAAAAATAAAAAATAAATAAATAAACATTAAAACATAAACGACGGATAGGGTGGTGGGCCTGGTGGACCATGGGTTTTGAGGAAGCTAGCTAACAGACAGCTAAAATTGCTCTTGAGTCAGCTTCCACCTTCATAGGCCCAAAAAGCAAAACACAATAAAAAAATCGTTCGGCATTATTACAAAACATGGCAAGAACCTCTATATAAGTGATAGAATTCGTAGAGTACTCCACACTCGGAGATCTTTTAACCAGAAAGATAATAAGAATAAACAATCAATAATGGCTTCCACTGCTTCTCCAATGGCCAGCCAACTCAGGAGCAGCTTTGCCTCTTGCTCAACTAAGAGGCTTGCTGTTCCTAAACACATAAATATTGGAGCTACATTTAGAATCTCACCCGCTAAGAGAAGCTTCATTATCAAAGCTGTTCAGGTAAAGATTCTTTTTCTTGTGAGTTCTTTACATTAATGTATAGGCTTCTTAGATTTTGTTATTATTATTCAAACAAATAGTCTGATGATTCAACTAATCTGCATGTTATATGGAGCTTTGTTCCTAAAGCAAGATATATATATAAATGTTTGTGATAGATACCGAGAGAGATGGAAGCAATAGAGGAATATCCAATGAATGGTGGGCATGGAATTTATAGTTATGCCAAGAACTCTTACCGCCAGGTACAGCACAAATTGTTGGTAGAGATCAAAGCTAAGCTTGCTATAAGCAAATCATAATGGAAATAGCCACAAAGAAAAATAATAGTGACATTTTCTTTGCTTACTTGCAGGGAGAAGCTATAAATGCTGTCAAGGAACTGATCAAAGAAGAAATCACTGAAAAGCCTTGATATCAATAAATTTCCTTCATCGGACACATTTCGGATCGTAGATATGGGTTGTTCTGCTGGACCTAATACGTTCTTTGCAGTTCAAAACGTACTTGAAGCAGTAGAAAAGAAGTATCAGCGTGAAGGACTAGATCATTGTAGATTGCCTGAGTTCCAAGTTTTCTTTAATGATCATTCTTCCAATGATTTCAATACCCTCTTCACATCCCTTCCTCCGAACACGAATTACTACGTTGCAGGCGTGCCTGGTTCTTTCCATGTTCGTTTATTTCCTGAAGCCTCTCTTCACATTGTCATCTCCTCCTATGCTATCCAATGGATTTCTCACATACCAAAAGAGCTGGTGGATAGGAGCTCTCCTGCATGGAATAAAGGGAGGACATATTATGCGCATGCAGGAGCTGAAACTATCAAGGCTTATGCAGATCAATTCGCAAAGGACATGGATAACTTCTTTCATTTCAGGGCACAAGAGGTTGTCCCTGGAGGAATGGTTCTGCTAACTATCCCAGGTGGCCGATTGGACTATCAAATTCTTTCCAATACTTTATATGACCTCTTGGAATCCACTATTGTGGACCTGGCTAAGAAGGTCAGTAGCCTCTCAATCTCTAAAATTTCTCTTACTCTCCGATTGCACAAGCAGGACAATTAAGGATCTATAACTTGCTGTTTGGATTAACCTGTTTTTCTCTTTTCCTTTGTGTTTTTCCTTATCCCTTTTGAATGCACTGGAGCAGGGAATCATAAGTGAAGAGAAACTGGACTCCTTCAATGTACCACAATACTTTCCCTCTCCACAAGAAATGGAAGCAGCTGTTAAACGAAATGGGTGTTTCAGCATAGAAAGAATAGAGTGCCTCCACGATGAAAAGAAGCAAGCCAATCCAAAGGAAGCAAGAGTATTTTCCTCCCACATGAGAGCTGGGTTAGAGTTTCTGCTGTCGGAGCACTTCGGACATGAAATCATGGATGAGCTCTTCGACTTACTCACTAAAAAAATTGAAGAATGTGAAGTCTTTGATATGGGGGTCGCCTTCAAATTGCTTGTAGTCCTTAAACGCAAGTAATCCACTATTTATTAACAATTAGTAGAAGATCAGGTAGAAAATCTTGACGGACACGTTCCTTCAAGATAAGACTAGTCTGATCATATATCAGTGTCTATCGTGTTCCCGGGTTTCAACTCTTACTTGAAGATTTGGATTGGGACGCGAGACATTAGATTAATTGAATAAAAAGAGTGCTAGCCTGGAATCTCAATCCTCTATAAATATTATAAATGTATTTCACTGTCTTATACGTTTGAAGAATTTAAATTTAGATCTCTTTGTTTTCCTCACGATATGCATGAATGAGTAATTGGTTTGTTCCTTGGGAACCAAATCCATGTAAGAATTGTGTTCCATTGCTAGATCCAAATAGCCTATGTTATCATCCCCACTAAAAACTTTCTTCCCTTGAATATGCTTCTTAAGAATTGCAAATGATTCTAGCGCAAACTCAATTTCCCTATTTTCCCCTCCCTCTTTCCAGCAAGCCATAACTGAACCCATGACACTGTCCCCTGGGCGGGCTTGAGGTTAACCACTTGGCGCTGTGATGATGAAGTTGATCTGGCCGGAGTGGCTAGTGCATGGTGGTGCAAGAAGCATGCAGTGGAGGCCATGTCTCGTTGCTTCACTACCTTAAAACCTTCAACTAGAAAAGGTCGATTGTTTCGTGTATAATAAACTATCAAGCTCTGTTTGCTAGGCTTTGTGGTGCTTAGAAAACGGGTTTTGATGTTTGTGTCTGTGATATGTGAAGGGAATTGGATGGTTTTGCATACTTGATGACGAGAAAGAGATCAGATTTTTTTTTTTTTAATATAAGTGGGTTTGCAGAATGTTTAGTGGGTCGTGAAATTAGTCGAGGTGTGTGCAAGTTGGCGCGAACACCCATGTTAAACTAAAAAAAATTAGAGTAATGAGTAAAACTATAAGAATGGTGAGTGAATCCGAAGAGATGGTATTCGTTATATAAGGATAAGAATATATGCTTTCTTACATAAATAAATTACTTGAAAACATAAACATAATTTTTTTTTATTTTTATATTAATACATTAAAATTATTAAAAATACTAAAAAAATTATCAAGTTAATAATTTTCAAAACAAACCTACTTTTAAAAAATATAAAAAATATCGCACTCCTAAATAATTACAATATATATATATATAACTCTTTAAAATAGCATCTTCTCTAATAGAAGAGAATTCCAATCTTCCAACGCAGAAGACCCTCGAGCCAATGATATGCAAACTGGCGGAACAGGACCTCTCTTCCCAATTGATATTGATACCATGGATGTTTTCAGAGCTACACAATATTAGGTGGATATTCTGGTGAATTTATTATTATTATAGAAAGAAAAGGAAGGATTTGTACATGTGGTGAATGTATAGAAAACGTGGTGTATTTCTAGTCTCTTCGCAGCTAAATTAAGGTACGTGGAAGAATTTGCTTCGGTTCCTCTCCTTCAATTAATTACTAGCAATTCTATTAAACCACTTGACAGATGAAAGGCACACGCATACGATGTATTACAACCAAATTTAAGGAGAACAATGAAAAGAAGAACAGCACATATTGAAGCTTTAGTTCTTCTCCTTCCTGCCAATTGCATGCAGCATGTTAATGCTTTTTTGAACGCTTTAAGCCTACAATTTTATGGAAGTAGTTGAAGAGCGCATCTCTTGGTGGAAGACGCTCTTTGATGAGAGGGATTTCAGTGAAGTTCTGAGCCCATTCAAGAAGAGATGGGAACTTCTCAGCATCAACCAGTTTCATGTCTCCAACTTCTTCTATAATATCAAGACAGAGGGGAATCCAGCCCATTGCTAGATCTAAATAACCTATCTTAGCATCTCCACTGAAGAATTTCTTCCCTTGAATCAGCTTCTCAAGAAACGCAAATGATTCTTGTGCAGACTCTATGGCCTTCTCCTTTTCTTCTCCCTCTTTATAGGCAGCCGTAAATGTTTCCATCAGACACTGCCCTTGCAATAATAGAAGAAGAAGAAGAAAAAACACAAGACATGAAACTTCTTTAGCAGGCAAAATTTCCAAGATAAAGATACAAATGGTGTGAATATGAGTAGGATATATATTCAATCCCCCTTTAATTCTGTGAGAAAATTAAAAAAATAAAAATTTAAATTCATGTCATATGTAATGAATTTAGGAAACAAACTATAAAATAAACGGATGATCTTAGCTCATGCCATTATATACACATACCTTCTCGTCAGTAAATTTAGCCCAAAAATGAGCCGTGGCTCTCTCATACGAATCTTGAGGCAGCAAGTTATTATCATTCCATGTCTCATCGATGTATTGAAGGATGACGAGTGACTCAGGAATTGGTTTGTCATCATGGACAAGAACGGGGACCTTCTTGTGAACAGGGTTGTGCTTAAGAAGAAGGGGACTTTTATTGAATACATCATCTTCAACGTACTCGTATTGCACTCCTTTAAGCTTCAAAGCCCATTCAACCCTTGTGCAGAACAGGCTTGTATAAGATCCAATCAGTTTCACCGCTCCTGCCATAATTAATATCTTGCAAAAGCTTTGTCTAAACTCGAGATAGAGCTAAAGGATGGATTCTTGTTATGTAACAGAGGAGGAATTTATAGAGATTGGTTCTGCTTTTTTCGCATAATGAAATCAATAAGACAGCCATTTTGGTTGAAAAGTTTGGATGAGCTTTGTTTCCCAGAAGGCACGAGCTTTGACTAGTAAACCAAGATGGCGAAGACAGCCATATTGTTGAAAAGGCTGCATTTGATAAGGATTGTATATTATGTGAAAGTTTTTTAAAGTTAAAAATATATTAAAATAATATTTTTTTTATTTTTTAAAAATTATTTTTAATATCAGGGCATTAAAATAATCTAAAAACACAAAAAAAAATAATTTGAAATAAAGAAAAACATAAATTTTTTTTAAAAAAACATTTTTAAAATACAAAAATAAACATACTTAACATTCCCACCTACCAATTATATATTATCAAATGAAAATAGCATATCTTAAATTCAAAATAAACATGTGGAATCTAGAAAATATTACCCGGAATAAAAAGATATAAAGAAGGATATAGTTGGAAATAACAAAATACACACGCACGTGTGTGCGTGTGCGTGTGTGTGTGATAGGAAAAAAGAGGGAATGAAATTTCTTCATATTCTTAAGCTTAATTTTTGTAAAACCTTGGTAAAACTAAAGATTAAGGGGGGAAAGTGTGAGATTTTACTAGTATAACTTGAAATTAAAAAGATTTGGTGAGGGGAAAGTAAGAAATTAGAGAGAGAAAGGAAGAAGAAGAAGAAAGCTTGGAGAAATTTTGACTGGTTAGATTTCAGAGTGTTTATTATTACATGGTAAAGTGTTCTAAGTTTATTTGAACAAGTTATCAAGAAGTTTAATTTTTTTTTATTGAATTTTTAATTCTTGAATTTAGGGCTCTTATGTGAGAATTTAAGATTTTGTGAAATTGTTATGAGGTGATGTTGTTAGGGTAGAAAAATATTGAAATGACTTAAAATTATGAATAATTGAAGAAACAAACTTGGTAATTTTGCGTGATTAAAGTTGACCAAATTTAAAAGGAATTGGGTCAATGGTTTTAAACATGTAGAAATTGTATGTTTTGGTGAGAATTGATGTAAATATGGTGATCTAAGATGAATATAATGATTATATCTAGTTGTTGTAAGAATTTCAAAGCATTTTGGGTGAGGAATTTGTAAGATAAATGTGTAAGATTATGTTTTGATTTATGAAGGGTGTAGGTAATATTGATAAGATGATTTGTGATGGAAATCGAAAGAAATGACCCGTTGGGTCCAATGAAAAAAGTTAGGAAGTTAAGATAGTTAATGTATAATTTTGTGACATTGTAACTAAATAATAAAAAGAAAATATAAGGAAAAATTAGATGATTATATATTTTGTGAAATTAAGTTAATAAACTTGTATGAGAGATAATAGAAGTTATGGTTATGAAAAATAAGAACGTTTAGTTTATGACGTGGGATGTACCATTATGGAAATGGTTATATTGGAACTTAGTTATGGGTCTTTTGTTTATAAGAATGGATAGTAATGAATTAATTCTATTTTTACAAGGAACACCTCGACAACTAGACCAAAAAGCGGAATAAATACTAGGACATCATGTACAACATGTAGGCATCCTATACTTTGATATGTTTAAATTGTGTTAACTGTAATTTTTTTGGAAACATTATTCATGAATAATATATCAAAAATAATAAGGTGAAAAAAAGAAAATAATTGTTAACTTGATTATCTATCCAAGGTAATTTGGAAGCAGTGATATCAATGTGATATATTAATAGCGGCATTTACTGGAATAAGAACTTGATTAACCATTCTCAAATATGAAAGTTAATGATATCAATACGATTATATTGATATCGATATGCTACCAAAAGTATGGAAAGAAAAATCTCGAACGAAACTTGATTAATCTTATAGGTTATAAAGACTAATGATACCAACAAGATTATATTGGTATCGATAATTACATGGACTTGATTAACCATTTTAGGATTATGGAAGCTAATAATGCATATGGGTTACACTGGTGTCAATATTATCTTGAAATTTGATTAGCTATTTATGAAGTGGAAGTTAATAATATTGGAAAAAATGATATCGGTATACCTTTAATTAGTCATCATTGAGATGATGACTAATGATATCGATTTGGAATCAATATCAGCATTGATTTGGTTGACCCATGTAAATATGCTTGAGAAGTTGTGTTCATAAAGTTTAAGGAGTAAAATAACACTTGAGTTAATAAAAAAAATCAACCAAAAAAATCTATTTAAATTAATTTATTAAAATCAAGAAAATGATAGTATTTTTGACATTTTCTTTGTTTGTGCAATTAAATAAGAAAGGGACGAGAGGGCTATAAAACAAAAAATTCTCTCCTTGTATACGCCTTAAGGCTAATGATGTATGTTCCCTTTATTAACTTTCTAGGCTTATCATGAAAATTTATTACATTTATTTAAATATATCAAACTAATATAAAATATATGTTATTAAAATCATGAGAAAAAAAATGTCATTTTAATTGATGTGTAAATTAATTTCAGAAAACCTTTAATACCATGAAAAAAACAAATATAAGTTTTTAATCACTTTTCTAACTAGATTGTGATTGGTTTAATATTTTAAATATTGATCTGATCAAATGTAAATAATTTTAATAAAATGACTAATTATCTAATTAAAGCTAGTAAGATGTTATCTATTAACTCAAGGTATTTTTTTAAAAAATCATATTATTTTAATATAATAATTGATTAGTTGCTTTTTAAAATGTTTTTTTAATATATATAAATATAATTTTTTTTATATTTTTTAAAATTTATTTTTATTATATCACATTAAAAATATTTTAAAATATCAAAAAATAATAATTTAAAATAAATTAATTTTAAAAAAAAACAGGGCGTGGAGTTCACTCAAGAATGCCATACCCTATTATATATATATAGTTGACTTATTTGATTTTCTTTTAAGTTTTTTCTTGCCTTCAGTTTTGTGATAGAGCCACCTTGTAAGATAGCACACAACCAAACTACAGAATCGGATTGGGTTATGGCGGTGGGTTTGCGGTGGTGAGGGGGGGTGAGGAGTGGTCGGAGGCGCGGTTGTCATTTTTGTTTAACAATGCTTGTTCCTCTCTTCAACCTCGCTCCTAATTTGACAGTTTCAAGACTCTGCTTAGGTTTTTCTTTTCCTCATTTGAATTGAATTCCAACAACAAATTGTCCCTAAAACTAACTCTTTATACATATATGTATACTCCAGGAACAATGACTTTCGGTGAACAGAACTCGCTGCCTCAATCCTTTGGCCTTCTTGACGAAGCCTTCAATGCCGGCATCAACTTCTTCGACTCTGCTGAAATGTTTAATTTCTCCCTTTTAGCTTGTTCTTTCAAATTCCATTTTATCTACCTTCAATTCTCTTACATTTTCAGTTCTTAGGTATCCGGTACCTCAACGTGCTGAGACTCAGGGAAGGAGCGAAGAGTACCTTGGCCGTTGGATTAAACGAAGGAAAATTCCGAGGGATCGCATTGTCTTAGCAACAAAGGTTGCTGGACCTTCCGGCCAAATGACTTGGATTCGAGGCGGGCCCAAGTGTCTGGACTCTAGGAATATCACTGATGCCATTGACAGTAGGTTTGTTGGTTTTAAATTTTAACTATGTGTCAAAATCAAAATGTTTTATTATCTGTAATTGTATTTTTATTATGCTCAGATTGACTAAATAATTTTTTATTGATGCAGCTTGAAGAGAATGCAGGTTGACTACATTGATCTTTACCAAATTCATTGGCCTGATCGGTTTGTATGTAGATCCTTATTTTTTGTTGATATATTACCAGTAGACTTAATTTTTAACAGTTGGAGGAAAAGCTCTTATGGTTGCTTAATTAAATATTTGCATTTGTCTAGCTTCGACCCAGGTCTTTGTTATTCTGTTCAAGTAATTTATGGTTGTTTTTTTTGTGTAGCTATGTTCCGATGTTTGGAGAAACTGAGTATGATCCCACCCGTCAGTTCTGTTCGGTTGGTATAGAGGAACAACTCGATGCTCTAGGCAGAGCTGTTGCTGCAGGGAAAGTAAATGATAGAATGTTATGTATGAATACCCACTCTCTCGCAAACATGACACCCATTAATATAAATCTGTCTGTCTGTAGATCAGATACATTGGAGTCAGTAATGAAACACCATATGGTGTAATGAAGTTCAGTCAAGTTGCTGACAGAGTTGCACATTATCCGAAAATAGTATCTGTGCAGGTTGTATCATTTGTTCCTCTTTAGTGAAGTGATGCTTGTTGTTTGTCTTGTTGTTGTTCCACCTTTCTCTCCCTGCTCTTGCCTAGGCTAATGTTCAACTCATTGTCTCAATGATAGAACTCCTACAACTTGCTCTGCCGAACTTTTGATGCTGGAATAGCTGAGTGCTGTCACCATGAAGGGTATGTTGTGTTCCTCCTGTCAATGTATGCTAAGGGTAGAATTTGATTTGTGGCATGTATCCACTTTTGTTCAACTTTTTACAATGAGTTAGTGGATTGAGCAAAGAGACTTTTGATCTGAAAACTTTAATTTGAACTTATGACTCTGTAAAGGCTTTGCTGCCATGTTGGTGAGGGGGGTGGTTCCTCGTATCAGTGTACCACCACCTTGGCCTGCTACAAGGTTTCCCTTGAATGCAAACCAGCTTCGCCACTTCCAGTTTATATGTCATATGGGTTCTAAATCTATTGGATTTTGTTACTGAAAGTGGTTTATTTTAGCTATGTCTTTGCCTTAATGATTCATTACTCTTTTGCATCTTTGAAACTTTTTAGGATCAGTTTATTGGCATACAGTCCCCTGGCAATGGGCATACTTTCTGGGAAGTATTTTGCAGCTGATGGGGGTCCAGTAGATGCGCGATTAAATGTTTTTAAAGGTTGATCACTGTTTTTTTATTTCACAACTCTCCATATATTAGATTGAACTCCCTTGACCATATTTTTTTCCCATGAATGATGCTGTCTTTGGTTTTCAGGAATGTATTCAGAAGGGGAGTCAAGGTACAACCTCTCCAATAACATCATAAAAGCTGCTGCCTTAGTAAGATGACTTCTTACAGTTTTAAACTTCAATTTGTGTGCTTTAGGATCACAAGAATAGGGGGAAAGAAAGTTCTTCCTAACAGACTCTCTCCATCTGATTCTGTTTTCAGGAATATCTTGCCATTGCAAAAAAATATGGTCTTCATCCTGTATCTCTTGCTATTGGTATGATCTCTCTCTTTCTCTCAATGCTGGTGCCTTTCCAGTTGTGTGTATGATTAATTTCCTCTCATGCTGGTAAAATCTTAAAGTTGTACTGCTAAGATTTGAAGTACTAAACAAATGGCAACATTAGTTTTTTCTGAAAGTTTTGAACTTACCAGCGGACTGAGTTTGGAATTTTGTTGCTTCCAAATCAAATCTGCATATGTACATCTTTAATATGGAAAATGTTATATCCCCTTGTAGTTATAGTGGTTCCTGAGCCATTTCCATTGTTTTAATTTACAATTTTATTTTTATTTGTTCTGCAGCCTTTGTTTTGAAACACCCTCTTGTTGCAAGCGCAATATTTGGAGCCACCAAATCATGGCAGCTCCATGAGGTTCTTAAAGCATGTATGATTGAGCTTACGCCTGAAATAATTGCAGAAATCAACAACATTCATGCAAGGATCCCTAATCCATGCCCCTGAATGATTTTGTTATTTATACCGTTAGACTCTTAGGATATCTGTACTGGATAGATGTTTCGTTTTCCTTTTGGTAGGTAAAGTATCTACTTGTCATCTTTACCTAATTAGCGTTGCAAAATGCTAATCTGAGAGAACACGAGATGTGGGTGAAAATCATGGTAATAAAGGTTGATTGGTAACTCCTTTCGGAACCCAAAATGATTTTCTTTTTTTCTTGGAAGCAGAAAATCTTCTTCTCGTCTGTTTGATGAAAGATCTTTCTAACTGTAAATTAATCATGATTGATGGATATTTAGGCCGAACAACAATGAAACCATGATGTTTCATTATGGAAGCATGTGTTGATACAATGTAAAAAGCTCGCTTCATTTTGGACCATGCGTGTTTATATTTGTTCATGTACTCAACACGCCCATGACATAGACAAATTCATGAAATCATCAAAACTTCTGTTGAGAATAAAGAGGAGTTTTCTTCTGAAACATTAGTGCTTGATGTTTTTAGCACAAAAGCCTACCAAAAAAAATCTCTCCACACACCTGAAACTTCCATAGCTTGTTGCTCTCTCATTCTCTCCTCCACAAAATCAAACATGCACCCAACCATCATCTTTGTCCACTGCATTGCACTCAACCTCTCTTGAAACACCCTAATTCAACCTCTGACTTGCTCCCACGCGCGCGCAGCAATAAACATTTATTGTAATCTCATGTAAGGTTGTTGTACTTTACCTTCATGTAATTCATGTTATAATTACAAATTTACACCCCATTTCTAATTGTTACAATTAGACCGCTATGGTAATCTGATATGAGATTAATTGGTACAAAATTAAAAATTTTACTCCAATTCTTATTAATTTTGAGTTTGAATGACATCCAATAATGATCTAAAAAAATAAATTTTATTAATTTTATTTAGATACGGATTAAGCTGAAAAAACAAGAACTTTATTGTTAAAAGTTATCTTCTTGTTAATATACTTTAGATTTAAGCTTTCTAATTTATTTATATTAGAGTAGATCTGAAGTTTAAATAATTAAATTGACATAAAATGTAACCTAGATTAATTTTGTGATATAGATTCTATTTTTAATCATATTTTGTGTGAAGGATTCTCACTTAATTGGTTAATTTTTGTCAAGATAAAATTAATTACATATACATACTTAATTTATAGATGGATCAACTCACTTGAGGACTTGTAAATATAATTGATTTAATTATATATGTTAAAAAAATAATAACCACAATTTTACGTAATTTGAAGGAGTTGAATTTAGAATAGACATAAAAAAAGCGGTTGAACCAACTAAAATCTTACAATTAGTAGTCCATTCCACAATCTTTTATCCGCGAAGTTGAGGTTAATTTTTTTTTTAGGCAGTAAAACCAACAATATATATAGTTTTCCAATCATCAATCCCAAACTTGTTACCTTTGCTTACTACCTCTTTGATAATGGCGTAAAAATTGCTTCACTGTTATGTCTTATCAGCTTGTTTTAACTCAAAATAGCATGAGTGTGCAATGTAGAAATTAACCCAGTAAGATCAAGGTCATATCCACAAAGAGCTAGATCTAGAAATTAAGTAGGTAACGAAAAAAAAAAAAGACTCATGAGAGATTAAATTAAAAATAACTTGGTTGAAAATGATTAATGAATTTTTCTTTCAAAGGTGAATGAATGTGAATAGATTTTAAATGATAAAGAAATAAAAACAAAGTGTTTGCTCCAAATCAATTTTAATTGTGATGTATTAGTGATTCCTTCAATAAATTTAAGATAATTTAACCTAACATCAACGTTGATGATATTAGATCTAAATATATTACAATGAAGTTCAAAGAGATGAAGATGAATTCTTGCTTAGGAATGGACAAGTAGTTTCATATTATGTAAGACATTAAATCAAACAATCTTTATACCAAAACCAAGTTTTGTGCATCGAGATTCAAGATTATAACATTACCAAAATTATTTGTAAAATTTATTTATAATAATCAATCATTCATGAAGAAAATGAGAAGATAAAACATTAAGGATTAGTCATACCTCAAATAAATTACCTCAATCACTATCATCCTTGATTTAGAACAAAGAAAGAGACTAACCAACTATCATTATATATATAAACACTTGAATAAAAGTGAAATAACTTGAATTAAATTCAAATAAGAAGTTTTACAAACTAAAAACTGAATTCTACAAAGAAGAACACAATACAACTTCTGTATAAATTTTAACACATATTTAACTTTAACTTTGGACATCAATTAAACCCCTTTTCACTCTAATTTTGGAGATATCTATTAGATACATATTTATATATAGTTTTGTTATCTTTCTAGACATTTGAGTCAAATATTATGGGCAACACACCAAAGGTTGTTCTGGAAAGTAAACTTAGGTCAGCTTGGAGAAGATGTTGGTGCATATTTTTCTTTTCTTGTTTTGATCGAAAATGATGTAATATTATCCCCTCTAGCTTTCTATCCATGTGCTTGCCCTCTTTGATCAATTAATTACCTAGAATAAGTCAAGTGTTACTGTTGGTGGACTTGTATGATCATGGGTTGAGTTTGGACTGATTTGTGGGCTCTTTTTGGGCATCAAACAAGGATACAAATGTATTTATTACTTGAGCTAAAATTAACATTGAAACCTTGAATGTTTGGTAGTTGAAGTTTACATACAACATGAAACAAGTTTAAGCTTGAAGTGCATCATATATTAGCCTTTTCAAGGATTAGAATGAAACTGATATTTGGAGAAAATTTAGAGCACTTTTTTTTAAGTAGAATTTGTTTTAATCTTCAACAAAATTTCTCTTTAATCTTTCATTCCACATTCCGACCTTAACAATATCTAAAATAATTCATTTAAGCTTCAAAAACTATAAAAACATTAAATCAAAATTCATTACCAAAAGACACCAATTATTATGCAAAACCCAAATAAAAACAATAAATACATATATAAAATATGAGAATTAATGACACTTTTGATGCAAATCACCCATCAATTTATTTCCTCCTTACAATAGGTAAAAGGTTTTTAAGTGAGGGGAAATGGAAAGAAATCTAAAAAGGAAAAAAAATTAAAGATGAAAAAAAATTAAAGAGGAATATATTCCTCGACTTTGGGAGCAAGCCTAAAAATTAGAACTCTAAAACTATAAATAGGTTTCCTGTAAATTAAAAAAAAAAAAGAGAGGCAACCTACCAAAAAAAACTCTCTCCACATTCCTAAAACTTCCACAATCCACTGTTTTTTCTCTTTCTCTCTTCCACCAAAGCGAACATGCACTAACCAGTTTTGTCTACTCCTTCTCTATTTATCGCCAATATAAGCTCACAGCTAAAATTTTCTAAAATATAAAAATGTAAACTTGAAAATAAAATGGGTTAAATTAAGATTTAAGATGTAAACCCCTGGATAAAAATCTACAATATCAATAAAAAAAATATTAGGCTAAATGAGGAAAGTGATAATTAAATTATAGGAATGATGATAGTCTCGAGAGTTTTAAGTAAAATGTTATGTATGGATAATTAAAAATAAAAATATGAAAAATAACAAGAAAATAAAAAAATACAGAAACACGAATAAAAATTTAATAGAAATGATCTATACGGAATCAAAAGTACTAGTATGTAACTAAATTAAATGCAAAATAGCTCGGGTAAAATTTGTTATAAACAGGTGTCTGGATTAGGATTTTATCTGAAAAACATAAAAGGATACTATTGAGGGATATAATAGGAATTTGACTAGTTGTTATGTGTGTGTGTGTCAACCATGAAGAGAAAAGATAGAAAGGAAAAATAACTTGCTATCTTGCCTCGGAAAGCGATAAAAATCATAAGAAAACATTTAAAAAAATTAAGAGAAAATCTTGGGAAAACATAAAATCAAGCATATCAAAAACTAAATTTGAGAGAAAAAGCAAGAGAGGGAGAGTAATGAGAGACAAAAAAGAGGCGACAAAGTGAGAAGCAGAAGAAGAATTGAAAATTTTGATTTGTGAGTGTTTGGAGCCCTAATTATTGCTTGGTAGGGTGTTCTAACACATTTGAATAAATTCTTGTAGATTAATGCTTTAAATTGATTGAATTCATATAAATTAGGATTTAGGGTTCTCGGATAAAAATTGAGAAAATTGAAATTGTTTGTTAATTGATGTAATGAATGATTAAATAATTGGAGAAATTAAGGAATTTGTTCAAATTAAAGTGAAAATTATGGTGCCTATAAATGTTAGTGGCCGACCAAAAAAGAGAGGAAATGTAGATATGTTATAAAGTAGTTAGATGTTGTAAATTTTATGTATTTATAATGATGATGATTTGAAAATGAAATGAGAATTCAAATGTTGGTTGCGAAGAAAATTTGATTATGTGCTATAGCAATCTTGCTAGATAATCTTTATAAAAAAATTGTGTTGATGATATGTTCATTAAATGTGATATAAGGTGTACATTAAAGTACATTAAAATGGAAATAATTATGAGAGGATGAAAATAAAAATACTAGTTATTCATGGTGAAAGTTTAGACATGTTATGCTTATGAGAAGAAAGTTGTTTAGAATGCACTAATATGTAAAATTATGTAAGAATTGTTTTTGGGAGGAAATAATGAGGGAATAAAATATCAAAAATAATTTGATGATTAAATAAAAAAATTTATGTTGAATTGAATTAATATTATTTTATATGCAATTTAAGTCTAGGCACATTGGAATTATTGATAGGTTAATATGGTAAAATCTTGTTGATTTTGGAGAAGTTGGATTGTCTTGAGGATTAGACAGGTGTCAAGCATCTTATCATTTTCCTTTAGCCAGTGTATTGTAATAGTTATTTGTAAATGTAATAGTATGTCGTGTTTATAATTATGATTTAAGTTAGATAGAAATAATTTCCCGAGAATAGGACTAACACCTAGTAAGGGGCAATATAATTAGTTTTCCGGTAATGGGACTAATACCCGGTAAGGAATGAATGAATTAATTTCTCAATAATGGTACTATTTCTCAGTAATTGAACCATTATCCGGGCACGGGTAAAAGAAACAAGGTAAAGAGGTATTACTTGGAAAATAGGCTTGGAAATTTTGATATATTTGTACCCATATTCTAAACGTTACAATTGGACCTCTCTATGATCTGAGATTAATTGGTACAAAACTGAAAGTTTTATTTCATTTCTTGTTAATTTTAAGTTTGGATGATATCTAAAAAACAAATCGAATAAAATTTAATTTCTTTAGACATGAATTAAATAAAAAAAGACATTAACTTTAATGTTAAAAGTGTCCAGACCTCTAAATATAATTAATTTAAGTAAATGTGTGGAATTGGGTTTTTTAGGATAGGTTCATGCTTATACAAATGAAAAAAAATAATAATAACAACAATTGTTTCTTTCCATTTGTGTATGTATATTTATTTGTTTATCTTTTTTTTTATTTAGTTGATTCAATTTTATTAGGTTCATAATTTGAAAGATTTTAATTTAAAAGAATTGTAAATATGAAATAAATTGAACACATATCTGTTTTTTTTTTCTTTAACATATATATCTCTAGAAATCCCTCAAGTACTCAAGTTTTAAAAATATATTGAAGGCTATAATTTCCAAGAATAAATTAAATGAATTTCTCATGAATTTAAACGAAATAGGCAAATATATACCATTAGGGTGTAACCATATTCCTGTATTTTCATTGATTTATGTAGCACCAGGTGACAAAGGTATCATGCCACCTGGAATTCCGAAAGTTATTCTTCTTCTTTTTTTCCCAATATTAAACATAATTCTAGTCTTTGTATTAACATTGCATTAACTATTATATTATATAAAAACCCATTAAAACTAGGTATCTTTTTCTATATATATATATATATATATATATGCATGAGTGTGTAACAAGTAACTTCAAATATTTTTCTTTTTAATTTATTATTATCAAGTTAGTCTAATTAACTTGTCAAATCAAGGGTAGATTTTATATTTAGGGAGATATCCCTTGTCATAAATTATTTAGCCAAACTCGGCATATATGTTTCAATAATATTTATTTACCCAAATTATGTTCCTACCAACTATCAATGGATGATATCTCAAAACCTCAATTTTTAATTCAACGGGAAATTAATTATAGTTAATAAATATGTATTGCGTTTGTCTTTTTCCCTAGTGTCACATTTATTTAATAAGATTATTGACAGTTAATAATTTATTTATGCATATCAGCATTTGAATATGATATGTTAACTACTCGGAGTTTTATCTATTAAATTTTTGCACGTTAAAATATAGTATTATGGTTAGTTGTGGTGTACATTTCTATGTTAATAAATAGTATATAAAGGATGGAGGGTGGTTGTATTATCACATTCACGGGTGACTATTTTATTTTTTATTTTTTGCATAAAGTCATTATTATTATTATTAAAAACCCAGTTAAAATCTCAAAAAAAGGAAAAACAAATCTAAAAGAACACCTTATCTACGGCACACATATGTACTCCCTGAAAACAGACAAAAATATAGTATTAATACAGTGAATTGACTCAGTTTGCTGTCGGCCAAAGAATGTGTCGTAATATCCTTATTGTGTGCGTTGCTTATTGACCTGTTCTCATGATTGAGTATTCATGTGTTTGGTGATGTGCTAACCACAAATAATTGTGTTTAATTTATTGATTTCAGTGACGATTTTCTTGTTTTTCTTTTCTTTTTTACTGCTTCTTTGTCTGACTCGGTAAATCTTCAACCCATTCAGCTTTTCTGTTATTTTAAACTCAGGTAAGAAGAAGAGAAACATCCTAGGCTACGAGGTCTTGTGGTTTCATATATTTTACATATGTTGGGCGTGCATGCATAGCATTAAGATTTGCGCAATTACATCAGCAATGTTCTCAAATAATTCAGCAATATGTATGATCAGTGCCATTAGTCAACTAGGGCAGGTAATAGAACAATACAATATTTCAGCGATAATAAGAGAAATGTTCATGTTAATTAGAGTTAATTTTCATGGGAGGACATCATGATGTGTTAAGATTGTAGAGGTATTAGTTTTATTTGATAAAAATTAAGCACAAGATAATACGGATTTGTGCAAGTTTCAAGTTTAAAAAACTTTTATTTAAAAAACTTTACATAACCGTTTAAACTATTGTATTAAGATGATTTTTGACATTGTAGAGGTATTGATTTTTTTTTTTCTGAAAATCCGATGTAATTTACTCTTATGGTTTTTTGTAATTAACGTTGAACAAGATTGTAGCACCAACACAGCAAGCAAGAAAAGTTAATTAACTTACTTGCTTGAGGCAGACTAATTTATATATATTGATTGAAGGTTCAGTTGGTTCATATATACCATCCAAATTCAATAAAATATATTTTTAGTCTCTTCAAGAAATTAATTAAAACCAGCTAAACGATTCTATATGATCGATCGTGAAAGGAGATGTATGCCAGCACAGCAACCACCATATTATATAATTTCATACATTTGGACAATCTTCCTATAATTTTATTTAAGAAATCATAAACCTCAACGTCCAGAGTATTCAAAAGTTGCCATAACAACTCATTGTTTCATGAACTTATTTCGAGCTAGCTAGTTCTAGTAAAGAGTTTTTGTACAGATTTTGTTCCCTTCGATCAATTAATGATATAGCATAGTTACATATGTGCAAAAAGGTGTTTTAGCAGTAGAAAATGATGTATGATAATTTACTTACCAGAAGCTTTAGCAAGCATGAGCGAAAGAAATTGGGGTATGGGGCGTTGGCTGCGTGCTTGCTCATTACGTCGAGTTTTTTCATCGTCTTTAACCCTTATTTGGGTCCTCTACCACTTTGTAAGTCGTCCATTGTTCTTGCACTTCAGCTATCAAATCTGAGATGGTGCCTATGTATCGATTTCTTTGAACGCTATTTTTCCCAACATCCGATGGTTTTGCAGTGAATTTCATGCTATCAACGGGGGATGATCAGAAACTATTTGCTGTAAATGACACAAGTAGCTCTTTGCAAATGGACAAAGGTAAGCTTTTTTATCATGAATGCTTACACAGAAACGAGTTTAGTTGAATCAGTGATCGGCTATTATGCGAAAAAAAAAGAAGTGATTGTATCTAATTTAATTAGGTCTATTCGTTATTTATTATGAGGATGCAGAAATTATTACAATCAATGATGCAAGCAGCTCTCTGGAGGCAGTAGCTAGGGGTGAGTTTAAAGATAAGAAAAGCTCAGCTAGTTAAGCATTAAGGACTTCTGATAGTTCATCTGGGTATATAATGAGGTGCATGTCAAGGAAGTTTGTATGATTATCAAGCCTTGCTAACAAGATTTATTCCTGTATTTTGAAGATGCAGAAATGGGTAGAAATGATAAGAAATTGATCAATGATACTGGCAGCTCCAGGCAAACAGTCAATGGTAAGTCTTGATCAACTCTGACACTTCAACAGAAATGGTCAGTTATCGCTCTGTTGAATTGAAGAAATTACGTAAATTTTAACACAAGTTATTTGGTGTTGGTTCTTAACGATGCAGAAATTGTGATTAAAGATTCCCTGAATACAAATAGCTCTCAGCTAATAGCTACAGGTGAGCTACACATAAGCAGAGTTAACATTACCCTTTGACTTGATGACACTTCATAAATCCCTCACACACAGGCTCTTTTCAATTTTCCTAGATGCAGATGCTGCAACAATGAATGAAAAGATCGAGCTGCGCTGCAATATCATGGGAAGATCAGAGTTCTGCGAGATAAAAGGGGACATCAGGATTGATGGAAATTCCTCCACTGCTTTCATTGTCTCATCTGAAACCGATATCTTGACAGCAGAAAACACCTCATGGAGTATTAGGCCTTATGCGCGAAAAGAAGCTCTAGGGGAAAAGGATTTTGCTAGGAAATGGTCAGTAAAACTTTTAACTGATCGCCCAGATATCCCTCGATGCACTCGTAATCACAGTGTTCCTGCAATCCTTTTCTCTGTTGGGGGGTATTCAGGAAACTTTTTCCATGCCTTCACTGATATAATTGTCCCCCTATACTCAACTGCTCAACCTTTTAATAGAGAAGTACAATTTCTCATTACCAACAGAAAATCTTCGTGGATTGCAAAGTTCAAAACATTATTGGAGGCACTGTCTAGATATGAGATCATAGACATCGATGACAGACATGATATGCATTGCTTCCAGAGCCTAACAATTGGCCTTAAAGGTCGAAACAACAAAGAGCTCAGCATCGATTCTTCCACCTCTCCATATTCTATGAAGGACTTTAGGCAGTTTTTAAGAAGTTCGTATTCCTTAAAGAAAATAACAGCAGCCAAAATCAGGGATGGCGATAAGAGAAAGCCTCAGCTTCTAATCATTTCAAGAAAGAGATCAAGAGCTTTCACAAATGTTGGTGAAATTGCTGAACTGGCAGAAAGCTTGAGCTACCAAGTAATTGTCGCAGAGCCTGGGCCAGATGTATCAGGATTTGCAAAAATCATCAACTCTTGTGATGTAGTGATGGGAGTTCATGGTGCTGGCCTAACCAACATTGTTTTCCTTCCTGAAAATGCAATCTTGATTCAAGTAGTTCCATTTGGAAGGGTAGAATGGGCGTCAAGAGTCTCCTTTGAAGACCCTGCAAAGGACATGAACATAAGGTACTTGGACTACAAAATTAAGGTAGAAGAGAGCACTTTGATACAGCAATACCCAGCCGACCATGTAGTTTTAAGGGATCCCTCTGTAATCGGGAAACAGGGTTGGTTGGCATTTCGTTCAATATACTTGGACAAGCAAAATGTAACGCTAGATGTGAATAGGTTTAGACCCACTTTGGTAAAAGCTTTAGAACTTCTGCATCAGTGAATACGTTTCTCTCATGATACAAAGCATTACCTCATTGTTTTCTTACAAGTTTTACAGTAAAAAATCATTTTATATACAGTCATGTTGGTTTTCTTAGTGATGCAAGATCTTCATTTTGTATACTCTGGCTGCCTGCTCTGACCAAGAGTGGTCAGAAGAGAATGATTGTACATTTACCTGACCTAATCCTGTTATTATTACAAGGAGGTTAAAGAGCCAAAGGCACTACTCATCCATCCACAGATAAAAAAGAGTTCATGTTGACCTCCTTAAGCAGCACAAATACCAGGGTGGAGATTTTCTTGTTGCTATAGAACTTTAGTCTTGCGTGTAGAAAAAGCTAACCTGTTTTTCTATGTATTGTTCTTATCTGCAGGAGTGATTCTTACTATATATATATACACACATGATTTCCATGATTTGTAAGCAGAGATTATGGAAACATAACAAATGACACATGTTGAGAAGTTCATGAAGAGAATAAATAGGGATCCCTTCATATCTCTTCATGCCCCCTCAAGTTTAAGGCAGGGTTTGACCAAGACAGAGCTTGTCACGATTTGAAATGAACTTTGTAACCTAGAGGGATTTAGTAAAAATATCAGCAATTTGATCATATCTTGAGATATGTGTCAAGGAGAGAACACCACTCGCAACTCATTCACGAACAAAGTGAACATCAATTTTGATGTGTTTTGTATGGTTATGGAAAACTGGATTTTTAGCCATATAAATAGTGCTAATATTGTCACAGCATAGAGCAGGAGGAGGAACACAATAGCCTATATTCTTAAGCAAATGCACAAACCATATAAGCTCAGTTGTAGTTGATGCTAAGGCACGGTATTCAACCTTAGCTGTCGACCGAGAACAGTAGCTTGTTTCTTAGCTTCTTAAGATATCAAATTATCTCCAAAAAAGATAGCAAAACCAATAGTGGAACATTTATCATCCTTACAACAAACCCAATCTGCATCAAAAATCCACAAAGTTCATGAATAGAGGTTCAAACGTAGTGAAGACCAATATTGAGATTACCATTCAGATACCGAAAGATCCTCTTAACAACAATGAGGTGAGTATCATAGGGTGTTTGCATGAACTAATAGACTTGATTAACAACATATGAGATATCGGGTCTAGTCAGAGTGAGATATTGTAGTGAGCTAACCAAACAACGATAAAGGGTAGGATCAGCTAAAGGAGTACCATCAGTAGCAGACATGAAAGGCCCTGAAGTTAGTGGAGTGCTCACAGGTTTGGTGCCATCAAGACCAAACTTTAAAGAAGAGATAATAAATACCTTGTTTGAGTGACAGTGATTGTCACAACCTGAATCCCGGGTTCATGATCAGCAACGCAGGAGTGGTGTTGAAAGGACACCCCACCTACGCTAAGCTTCAGAACGGACATATCAAAAGAACAAATTATTTAAAAATATACAGTATTTTATAATCTTCAGAAATATTATATTATTCAAAACTAATAAACAAAACGATAGTTCAAAACTTCTCATCAGTAATTAAAACAAAAATAATAATCCATAATACTCATTACATTATCAAAATCCAAACTTAATTAAAACAAGGTAACAATGGAATGTCTAAGACATTGAATCAAAACTAAAAAGAAAACCTTGCAAAACAAGTAAGGCATACTGATCAAAACTGAAGAAGCAAGAACACTCAACAAAGTCCACTTGCTATTAGAAACTAAGAACCTGAAATAATATTAAGAATTGGGGGTGAGTTCAACCAACTCAGTAAGTGAATAACATTTAATATACATTTTTGATATTAATAGTTTGCAAGTTGATTTATCTTGATATAAATATACATACTAAGCATATTATCATAAAGTAGCGAAATACAAGTTAGAGATCAGATGACACCCGAAGGTGACCACTGTGGGAGGAGCAGTTGCCACAGGTTGATGCCTCTCTCACTAGCTAGGTATACAGAATATTATGTGCATATAGGCTAACTATTCTATGTTAGCATGGAGTTACTAACAAGTCCTATATCAAGACATAATAGATATTCGCAGAATCATCAAAGAAATATATATCAAATCAAATAGAATTTAATTCAACAGATTGCGAGTGCAAATTCAAGAATAAATGAGTACTCAGAAAATAGAGTAAATATTCAAGAGATTAACTAGTCGTACTCATCCTATAATCAACATACATATTTATTTATATTATATGCATATTAAAAATTATTCCACTCACCCAACAAATATAGAACTAAAAGGAATATCAGATGAAAGACCCGAAAATTCTATTGATAATCGTTAGGAGAACATACAGAAATATATGAAATATACTAAAAAACAACCCAAAACAACACAAATAAAATATTCCAATGCATAAAATAAAACCAAGTTTAGTCTCCTAAGTTTAGGAACTAAAACAACAATTTTCCAAAACAAGGACCAAAACATAATTTTATCAAAATTGGACTAAACTGTAAATACATAACCATATTGAAATTTCACCCATAAACCATCCTCAATTCTGTCTAGAATGAATCAGGGACTGAACTGTAATTTTCATAAAGTTCAGGGACTAAAATGTAAATTACCAAAATTAAGGGACAAAATTGAACATATTCCAAATCAATTATCAAACTGAGATTCATCATCCTTAACCTCATAATAACACTGTCCAGAATCTCAAAAAAACATTTAGGGGTCAAATTATAATTTTTTCAAAGTTTAGGGACTAAACTGTAATTTGCATAAATCAAGGACCAAAATAAAATTTCATCACCTTTAACCTTAAGACCATTTATTCTATATTTTCCAGCAAGGTTGAAATGAATTTCTTAACCTATAAAAATTAATTTAAACAAATTAACTCACAAATCCTTATTTCTAATAACATACTCAAAATCAATCACCTAATATTAAACCCTTAATAATCATAAATCAATCTTAACAACATAAACATCAAATCCTTATAAATCATAATCTCTTATTTAATCATTCCATAAACAAACTATAATCAAAAGTAACATGAAAGAGAACCACTTACTTGCTACTTCCACCTTTCTTGAACCAAAAACTCGAGATCAAAAACTAAAATCTTTGGTTTGATGAAGGGAGGGTCACGACAGCCACAAGAATTAGAAGAGAGAGAGAAAAATAATTCTCTTGCAACTTTTTCTTATATACCTAGGTTAACTTAGGTTGGGTTTGGACTGACTTAGGTTAAAAGTTTGGGTCTTACAATGATGGTGGACTCATCACAAATGATTTGAAACCCAAAATATATTGAATATCACCAAGGTCTTTCATATGAAAAGTGGTAGAAAGGCGAGCAATAAACTTAAAAATCTGTGAAGAGGAACTTCCTGTTAAAAGAATATCATCAACATAAATGAGTAAAAGAATAATGTTTGATCCTTGAGTGTGATAGCATAAAGATTGATCATAGGGACACCATGTGAAGCCCATCTACTGGATATAAGAACTGAATTTCAGGTACCAAGTTTGAGGGGTTTGTTTTAAACCGTACAAAGCTTTATAGAGATGACAGACATAATCAAGATGAGAGGAATCCTCAAAACTTGGTGGTTGAGCCAAGTATACTCGTTCTTGTAAGTCACCATGAAGGAAAGCATTACAAACATCTAGTTGTTTAATGGACCATCCTTGAGATAGCCCAATGATAAGGGTTAACCGAATATTACTTGGTTTGATTACTGGACTAAAGGTTTCAGCATAATCCAAACCTGGTAGTTGTGTAAATCCATGAGTCACAAGTTGAGCTTTATACCTTTCAATAGAACTACTGGACCGTGTTTTGATTTTAAACACTCATTTACTACTAACAATATTCATGTTTGGCTATCTAGGTACCAATGTCCAAGTTTTGTTAGTATGGAGAGCATCCATTTCAGCTTGCATTGCTTGTTGCCACTGAGGATGATGAAAAGCATGTTGAAATGAAGTTGGCTCTTGTGGTTGAGCTACAAGATCAACAACAAAGCAAGCAAGTATTAGATGTCGTAGAGAAAAGAATACCTTGGGTTTCAGCTTCCCTGTTTAAGCTCGTGTAATCATATGATGATGTCATTATGGAGCAGGTGTGGGATAAGACTCTAGTGCTAAAACATTTAACTCTGGTGCAGTGGATGGAGAAATAAGTTCAAGAATTGGAGACTGATGTGCTGACACACCTTGGACAGTTGTTGTTAGAACATGATGTATTACTTGTTGAGTTGAAACAAGTGATTTTTCAGTCATGGTCTTGAGTAGCCTAGGAAGTGCTCTGACTTTAAACAACTGAGAAGTATGTTTGCCAGGTTCTTGCATGAATCTGTAGGGAAATTGGAATTCATTGAATTTCACATGGCAAGATATATAGATGCGACTTGTTTGAGGTTCAAAACAGCGATATCCTTTGTGATTGTCTGAGTAACCAAGAAACACACACAGTATTAACTTAAAGCCCAATTTTGATCGACCAAATGGTGCAAGTAATGGGTAGCAAGTGCACCCAAAAACTCATAGAGAGTCATAAGCAGGAGTAGAACCAAAAACAACTTTATGAGGTGACTTGTAGCCAAGAATTAAAGTAGGCAGATGATTTATTAGGAACATTGCAATGTTAAAAGTTGTTGTCCAGAATTTTGTTGGAACAGAAACATGTGGTAACAATGTTAATCCAGTTTTCACGATATGTCGATGATGGCGTTCAGCCAAGCCGTTTTGTTCTGGTGTTCCTGACAGGAGAATCTATGAATGATACCATTAGTTTTGAAATGAGTGTGTAGAATTTGATTAACAAACTCACCACCCCCATCACTTTGAATTACTTTAACACAAGTGTTAAATTGAGTTTCCATTTGTTTGAGAAATGTAGGAAAAATTATTGCTACATCAAATTTACGATTCATAAGAAAGAACCATATATATTGAGAATATTCATCAACAATGATTAAATAAAATCAAAATCCATCATAAGAAGAAACAAATGCAGTACCCCAGACATCAGTGTAAAGTGTATGCAGAAAAGAAGTAGCATAGGATTCATGAGATTCAAATGGCAACTTCGTTGATTTTCCCAAAACACAACCTTAACAAAAGGCATTTTGTTTATTCATAGATGGTAAACATAATTTTGCAAGAATTTAGGCTTAAGAATGGCCAAGTCGTGTATGCCACAAGCTGTTAGGCACTTTATTGGCTAAAAACCTGACTGGAGGATTTAAGAGTTCTTGCAGGTTGATCGGATACAACCCATCCTTCATTGAGCCTTTAAAGATCACCTACTTCGTCTTGATTTCCTTGAGAATAAATTCATATGGATAAAACAGAAAATAGCATTTATTATCCCTTGTAAATTAAGAGGTAGACAACAATTTCTTCTTAATTGTAAGAACCACAAGAACATCATTCAGCTTAAGATTAGTAGTAGGAAAAATAATGTGTCTAGTGCTAGTGATAAGTAAGTCATGACCATTGCCAACCATGACATAATCATTGTCAAGATAATAGTTAATACCTTGGACTTCATTTGTGTCAAAGGTCATATGCTGGTTTGCACTAGTATCATAATACCAAGTCTCTTCTGCAATCTCTCTAATTTTAATAGCAACAAAAGCTTTATACTAATCAGCTTCTTCATCGAAAGCAAAACATATGTCTACTTTGTGATTAGGCCCCCCGCATCGAAAACAAGTGATGCCACCACGTCCACGGCCACCACAATTTGAGAATTGTTTCTGACGAGTTTCAGAAGAACCTTCATTTGAGCGAAAGAATTGAGTCTCTTTAGTTGTGATGATGAAGCACTTCCAGTTGAATTTCAATCATTATGGCCACAAGTACCAGGATTCACCCATGGCTTTCTGTTTGTTCGACCATAATTTGTATAAAAAGCAACATTAGAAGTAGTTGTTCATGCTCCTTGAAGTTGAATTTCAAAATCACAGAGTTTTCCAATAACTCCTGCAAGAGATGAAAAATATCTCTAGCATTCAATGTTGTTACTATAGGATCAAATTCAGATCCTAATCCTCAAAGAATGCAAATGATGAACTCATCCTCATCCATTGGTTTTCCTGCACCACAGAGAGATAAAGCCAAAGATTTTGCTTTGTGTAAATAATCTTGTAAAAAAGAAGTACCTTTGTTCAGGGACTGCAACTCGCCTTTGATTTGTTGAATGCGATCTCAAGTGTGAGTATCATAAAGGGTTTCCAACACCTGTCAGGCATCATGTGAAGATTCGTTATTGATGACTTGAGAGAGAGGACCATCAGATAGGGAACTATTGATCCACCCAAGAAGGGGCGGAAGCAAGGGGGCAAGCAGGGGCCTGAGCCCCGCCTGTAAGACATTTTAATTTTTTTTAATTACTGGGTAATTAAGTGTGAGGAGATTGATCTGGGTTAGATGAACGGTATTATATGTTGTTAAGAACCCACCTCCGAAATAATACGGGTTGAGAAGCAATTTTCTCGGCTCAGTTCAAATGCAGGACCACTTTTTTTTTTTAGCATTTAAGATAGATGCGGATGTTGCACCGCATTACATTATATATATGAGATTATGCACCATCCACGTTGAAATCAACTATGAGATCGCCCACTTTCCTCGTCGTTTCAAGTCCCCGATCCTCCTCAACAGTGGAATCTGTTTACTTCGTACTCGATGACTGCATCCTTATTTTATATGCCTGTTATATTTTTTATCTTAAAAAGGTGAGCCTTAAATTAAGTGTGATTTACTTTAGAATTTACTCTTGATCTACGTGGGAAAGAAAAAAAATATAAAGGCATTACTTTGTGAAATAAAAAATAGAGCCACCACTTTACCCTAATATAAATCCTGCAGCCGATAAAAAACAAAAATAAAAACACAAATCACAAGCAAAATTTTTCTACAAAAAGATTAAAGCAGAGCCATCAATTAATTTATCTTTCATCAAACAAAACAAGGTAACTTAAATTCAAAATCTAATTTTGTTTTGTTTTGAGATGTTTGTTAATAATTCGATGAGGTTTTTTTTATATAATTCTACCATTTTTGCTCTTTTTTTTCTCATATCTGCTAGTTCTACCAATTGTTTTTTGAATTCTTGTTATAGTGATTTTTTTTCTAATTAATTAGATATATTTTATTGGTTTGTTTTGATTATGCTTGGATTTTTTTTTTATGTTTTGTTTTTCATAGAGCCACCAAAATTATCAATTTTTTCTTACAATATATGTTTTAATTTTAGGTTGAACCATGAACAAAATAAGAAGAATTGATTTTTTTTTTGAAAAAAAAAATTATTAATAACTCACAGCCTACTGAACGAGCTTTTTTAGTGATGAAGATTGTTAAAACAAGACTTCACAATCGGATGGAGGATGATTTTCTTGCAAATTATTTAATTGTCTATATAGAAACAGAAATTGCTGAAAGATTCACAATTGATATGATAATCGATGATTTCTATTCTACGAAAGAACGACAAGCACAATTAAAATAAATATGTAAGAATCATTCTTTATTATTTTTTGATTTATTTCAAAGTTTATCAAACATAAATAATGCTTCGCTTTAATTAGTGTTTCTTATATACTTTGCATGTTTATATTTGATAGGTATAAAGACTAACAACATTAAAGTGATGGATACATTATGAAGATGAAATTAACTTCATTATTTTGACTCAATTTGGTATTGCTCCAAACATTTTACCTTTTACAAAAGTCATTATATGTTTATAGTAAGTTATTTGAACAAAACTAAATTAAACAGGTTTTGTTTTACAACTTATATACAATAAATTAAAACAAATATTATATCTTGTTATATTAATTTTGACCCCCCTACTAAATAATCCTAGCTCCGCCCCTGCACCCAAAGATCAGTTGATCAGTGCGCAACCAAACTGCTACTTCAGGATTTGTTTGCAACACACCATTCTCACCAATGATTGTTGACACTAGACAGGGAACCTCATTCTTCACATATCCAAAAAGACCATAACCATGTAAGATTGGAATGACTTGGGCTTTACATAAAAGATTGTTGTTTGAGACTAGGTTAATGGAGATATCCTGTAAGTGTGTTTTCAGAAGTGAAATCTCAAGGGAAGGGCTAGGGGGCACAGTTTGAAATAAGGAAGAAGATGTCATTGGGGTAGAAGGCTTTGATACCATGTAGAAAATAGTAACTTGTTTTTCTATACATTGTTTTTTATCTTTAAATAGGGGATTGATGCAGGAGGGATTATATATATATATATATATATATATATATATATATATATATATATATATATATATATATATATATTATTTCCATGATTTGTATGCAGAGATTATGGAAACATAATGAATGACAAATATTAAGAAGATTATGAAGAGAATAAATAGGGATCCCAGCAGAGAATCCCTTTATATCTTTTCTTTGCGAACAAAAAAAAAAAGAGCTAAAAAAGCCGATAGTTGATTAAAAGCATTCTTGCTGACTAATTAGTTGTGCCCGTCCTGTACCCTGATAAAAATCTCCAAAATTCGTCCTTTCCAAGCTATGGCCAAAAGGAGATTTTAGGTAACAACTCCACGACTTACAATTGAGTGTCTCCAAAGTGAAGGGATTCATTCGCAGGTGCAAAAAGTCAAAAAGCTATTTCAATTAAATCTGGTAGACACTAACCAATGATCATCTTTGTCATGAGTTTGGTTGCTTCATCACCAATTTTCTCTACCACATGGGATTCTTAAGATAGACAGCGATTCCCCCCACAAAAGTGTTATCTTGAAAGCATCCATGGCGGAAAACAGGAAGAACAGAAAGGACTCTACGCATGATTGCACCTAACCAACTTCCTTTGGTTCCAGAAGGGAAGGACTGGCTGCACACACACACACACATATATATATATATATATATTCATTCCACTAATCACTCGAGACAGCGATAGCAGTAAGTAGCCAGACACACGCAACTGATAGAGACATGCAGTAAGAATATGTGGCTACTTAACCTAATTTCGACGAGACTACTTATATAATCCTCCATTCCTGTAAATCAAACGTCAAGGGATGCACATGCGAGTTAAGTGATTGAAATCAATTGTGACAGTACTGTACGTTTATGACTAATCAAGTGAAAATGGAGCACAATCATCCGAATTTGCTGGCTTATTTTGATCACTACAAGGGTTAATGCTTTTCTCAGAATGACACGAAATCATCAATGATGGAAATAGTCCCCTGTGAATCTCTCTCTTTCTCAGGCACTGTTTACACCATTTTCGAGCATATTATAATTGGGAAGATTTCAGCACTTACTTCGAGCTCAAAATTAATCACACTCTACTTCCATATGAATTCTCACGCACGCTAGAAAAAACCCCACGAAGATTCAATAATATTATTATTTATATATAATCTTTTCAATAATTTGTGAATGCGAGATCTTAACAACTTAAAGACTTAATTAATTTACATTCTAAATATATGTAAAGTATAGAGAGTTAGGTCTCGTGTACATTTCCAAGGATTGAAAGGAAGCGAGAGTGATATACATCCATGGTGTGTTTGTCTTTTTTGTGGGGAGTCTGTTTAGGAGTATGGTTGCGGTTGTATTTTAAAGTGTTTTTCGTGCGGAAATGCATTAAAATAATTTTTTTTATTTTTTTAAAATTATTTTTGATATCAGCACATTAAAACGATCCAAAACATAATTAAAAAAATAAATTTTTATATATAAAAAATAAATTTTAAAAAAACATGATTTACACCGCGTTTCCAAACACTATTTTAGCGTTTGGAATGCACCATGGTTTTCTAGTGTTTAATAACAAAAAAAAAAAAAGAAGTAATATATTTCTTAAAAAAAAAAACCCATTGGATTTCAGCTTTTTTTTACAAGGTTTACACGATAACTTGTTTAAATCAAATACATATTAATTAAATCAACGATTAAAAATAATTTTCTTAAACTTAAAATCAACGCTATAAATCCAAGGGTGGTTGTATACCGTGGGAGACAACTAGAATTATTTTATTTATTTTATTTGGAAAGACTAATTAGTTTATTAATTGTAGAGATGGAAGATATTAAAATAGAATAAAAAAAAATTGAAAGAACACATAATTATTTATGGCGCGCGCACAGGTATTCCCTCGAAGCACACAAAAACTACAATACTCCCTTGCCCACTCAACACCATGTTGATTGTTGACATGTCTTATCCAATCTAACAAGCTTCTTATTTTTTTATGCCTTAAGCTTTCCTCGCTAATTGATCAAATTCTGTGAGTCGACTCAGTTGTCGGTTGAAAAATGTGCTTCTGCGTATAAACCTTGCTGTTTTGATTAAAAAAATAAAAAACTAATTTCCTGATTTCTTGAAATAATCATGTGTTTGTTGATTTGGTAATAAATATAAATATAACTTTTTTTAAGAAATAATTTTGTTAGATTCTTATTGATTATAGCCCCGCAATTATTATTCATGTTTGTTATAATTAACATTAAAATTATTTCATATTTTTCATATTTTTTTCTTTGTAAATAAGAAAAATACATAATAATTCATATTTTTCATATCCTCTTAATTCTAATTTAACAAATAAATGGCATTTCTTAGAACACTTTGGTCTTACAAGTAAACGAGCTATATATGCGAACACATATATTAGTTGAGATTAGGAATTAAATTAGGAATTAAAAGAGTGATTAAATTCAGTAAATCTTGAATATTGTATTTAATGTAATAATCACCCTTTTATTTGTGTTAAATGGTGTGCGAGCTAGTACGTACGTACGTACGTACCACCACAGCAAATCAATTTGCATTATACCTTTCAAATTAAGCTGTAATCCAAGGACGGAATTTTAATTATAATTTTAAGAACATGCAAGAAACATTACCTAATCACGAAAAGAGAAGTTTGTCACTACAGTCAACCACGATGTCCCTTTCAACTGCCCATAATTTCATGCATTTTGGACAATCTTCCTCGAGCAAACAGAATATATGCGTGAGGTGCAATAGTTTTCAAATCTACATAATAAATATTAAGCCTCAACGTCTTCCTATTGACATTCGTAATGCCTTCAAAATCTTGCTTCGCCACATCCATTCTGGAAAAATAGAGTTCTTGACAACTGGGTTTAGAAGCTTAATACGCACAACTTCTTCTTTGAGCAAAGGTTTTAAATCTTGTTCATCGCCATATACGCGTATACAGAAGAATGTGCTAGAGATGCTTGGAAGGTCTTGCTTAGGTTAGCGAAAATGATTTACGATTCTGTGCTTGGTCGAAGCTTTAGCAAGCAAGAGCAGAAGAAGTTGGGATACTGGGCATTCGTTGCTTTGTTGTTCATTGCATTGAGTTTCTTCACCAACTTTAAGCCCTTCTTGGGCCCTCTATCAGTTTGTAAGTCATTCATTATTCAGTCTGCTATATACACTTGGTGCTATCCCTCTTTAACCTCCTATATGGATCTTGCAGTGAATTTGAGGTTATCAATGGGAGAAGATGAGAAGCTTCCTCTTTTTAGTGATACAGACAGCTCTTTGCTGATAGCCAACGGTAAGCTTTGATCCACAAAAATGTTCTGGAGCTAGGGACTGCCTAGCTCAATTCGGTTGTGTCAGCGACGGGCTATGTAATCCAAATAAAATTTATAATATATCTAACTTTTTTGTTTACATAATTATTATTTTTGTTATATTTAGTCTTTGTCAATTAATGTTGATTTCTGATGATGCAGAAACTGTAGGCAGCAGCAGTTCAACTGCCAATGACACAAGCAGCTCGCATGAAGAAGCAGAAATAATGAGGAGTACATTAATTGTCAATGATACAGACAGCTCTCATGGAGAATCAGAAATTCGGGGTAAATTTTTCTTTTACGTATTTTCTTTTGAGAAAATCAGCTATATATATATATGTCTTACTTAAGTCCATTTAATTGATTTTTGAAGATGCAGAAATTATAATGAATGGTACCTCAATTGACAATGCTACAAGCAGATCTCAGGAGGTATTTAAGGGTAAGTTTTTCTATTTTTTAAGAGAAAAATAAAATAAATCAGCTAGTTAAAGATCACCTCAGTTGGTCAACCTGAGTTTAATCTCAAGCAAGTTACATTGCATCCAGCTTAGAATACTTTTTTTCTTGATTTTAATGCAGAAAGTCATACACAGAACATGAAAACCAATGATACAAGCAACTCCCCACCGTTAGTCAAAGGTGTGTTTCCATCAATTTTTACAAGAAAAAAGAAAAAGAAAATTAACACAGTGATAATTAATTATGTCAAGACAGCGGTTAGCTATGCAATGATGAGCTCAAGAAAGTCAGTGTATTCTTACATGAGTTATTTAATGTTGCAGAAAATGATATTTACATGGTCAACAATACAAACAGCTCTCTTCCAAAAGCAACAGGTGAGCACTTAGGATCATTTCTTAGAAATAAATTTCTAATTGCTTTAAAAAATCTGAATCATTGAGGATGTGAACAGAGTCAACAAACATCACATGATGAAAGCTCATAACTCCCTGACTTAATTCTGATAATGTTGATTAATTTTTGAAGATGCAGATGTTGTAACAAAGAACAACACAATCGAGCCTCTATGCACTCTCATGGGTAGATCAGATTTCTGCGAGATTAAAGGGGACATCAGGATTGATGGAAAATCCTACACTGTTTTTATAGTCTCATCTGAAACTGACATCCTGACAGCAGAGAATACTTCATGGAGTATTAGGCCTTATGCGCGAAAAGGTGACCAAGCTGCAATGGGTGCGGTTAGGGAATGGACAGTAAAACTTGTGACCGGTGCCTCAGATATCCCTCAATGCACTCAAAATCATAGTGTTCCGGCAATCCTTTTTTCGGCTGGAGGATATGCAGGAAACCATTTCCATGCCTTCACTGACGTAATTCTTCCTCTGTTCTTGACATCTAGACCCTACAATGGAGAAGTACAGTTTCTTATTACCAACGGTAGGCCTGCGTGGATTTCCAAGTTCGAAACAATAATGAAAGCACTGTCTAGATATCAGCTGATCAGCATTGATAACAGCCAAGATATACATTGCTACGATAGCATGACAGTCGGCCTCAAGCGTCGAACCAACAAGGAGCTCAGTATTGATCCTGATCCTTCAAGTTCTCCATATTCCATGAAGGACTTCAGGAAGTTTCTAAGAAGTTCCTACTCTTTAAGGAAAACAATGGCAACTAAAATCAGGAACGGTTCAAAGAAAAGGCCAAGGCTTCTAATCATTTCGAGAAAGAGATCGCGAGCTTTTACAAATGTTGGTGAAATAGTTACCATGGCTAAAAGATTGGGATACAGGGTAGTCGTAGCGGAACCTGATGCAGACGTATCAGGATTTGCACAGATTATTAATTCCTGTGATGTGGTGATGGGAGTTCATGGTGCTGGTCTAACCAACATTGTTTTCCTTCCTGAAAATGCAGTGCTAGTCCAAGTAATTCCCTTCGGAGGAACAGAATGGCTGTCAAGAACTTACTTCGAAGAGCCTGCAAAGGGGATGAACATAAGGTATTTGGACTACAAAATCAGAGTAGAAGAGAGCACTTTGATACAGCAATACCCAGCAGACCATGTAGTTTTGAGGGATCCCTCTGCAATTTGGAAACAGGGCTGGTCTGCAGTTGAGTCAATATATTTACGTCAGCAAAATGTAACCCTAAATGTGAATAGGTTTAGACCCACTCTGGTAAAAGCTTTAGACCTTTTGCATCAGTGAATATGCTACATTTTTTTCAGGATACAGAGTCTTCTTTGCCTCAGTTTTCAAATTATATATATTCAGTTCTTACAGCAGTCTTCTTCTTTTTCTTCTCTTTTTTTTAACAAAAAGGAGATTCCAACTCCAGGTTTAGAAAATCCATGTATAAATAATGGTTTGTAGCATCACTAAACTTGTACAGGTAGCATTGCTCATTATAATATCTCGTTTTCTTCCCTCTCTCGAATTATTGGTAATGATTCTGACTATTTAGAAAACAATTATGTGATTTATTTTGAATTACTCTATTTACTAAAGGCTCATGACACAAACGAGAAAAACACTAATTAAACTTAATTTTAAATTTTATTATTAAATATATTTATTTCAAGTAATATGTCTCTCGATTAAGTTGATAACTTCATAAGTAAACCTAAAAATCAATCTTAATAAACTAAAAAATCCAAAAATAAAAAGAAAAATAACAAAACTAACCTAAACAGCAATTTCTTACCTCATTTGAAGGACTTCTAGATCTCAACTGGTTACATGAGTTAATTCCCAAGAAACTAGATTTGTAAAATTTTCTAATTAAATTTAAAAGTGATATAATAATCAGATAAATCTTTTTATCATATATATATATATATATATATATAATCCAAGCCTCTTCTTAGACTTAACCTTGTCCGTCAATCCATAAATATTCTTACATGGCTATCCATGTAACCCATAGATTCATAATAGAACCATAACATCAATGTTAATACCTCCTAATAATACCTAAAATCAAAAATAAATTTTCAAACTATTTGGGTCTGACCCAAATAACCAGAATTTTTTTAGCCTTTTCATCCCAACACTGACCCGATCTGACCAATCTTGCCCTAATATATCCTTATATTTAGGTTCCTATAAGCCATGCCTACAAATTCTTCATGTAAAGAATTTTTTATATGCACCCACAACTTTTTCTACGTAGAGTATGCACCATTTTTTTACGCCATTAATACTGCTTATCACCAACATTTTTTTTTATCTATATCATGCATGGCAGTACCCATCATGGCATTGCACAATAACTAACATAGCCAGCATGATTAGCTAATTGCCGCACATCAATTTCTCCTTCAATAATACTCTCTTTCTTCATAAAAAAAAAATTAAAATCAAGACCTTGGTGTGTAAATATACTTGGTTATCATACAAAATCCAATTTTTGTCTTAGCCACACAATGATAACCAATCATCCAGTGGTGCATGCCACCCAAGTTCTAGCCACACAAAAACCAAAGCATTGATAGCCCTATAAAATATAGTTTTGAAGCTCGACCTAGCCCTGCAGGTCAATTCGGAGCTGGAACCAGACCAGATTTAAGTAAAAATAGAGAAAGTGAAAACCCGGTATAACCCAGCTGACTCAGCAAGACCTGGTCAAAAACTCGATTGTAACCTGTTGACTTTTTTTTTTTTTTACTAAAACAATGTAATTTTATTTTTAAAAAAAAAATCAGAATTGACTCGGGCAACCCGATAACCCGGTTAAAACTCAAAACCTGAAACTTGATGCAGGTCAGGATAGGTTTAAAAACTTTGATATAGAAATATTCTTTGTCATTGAAAGTCCGGCCTACAAACTAGGACTATTAACAACCATGGCCATGTCATGCAAGCATACAAGTTTCAAGTCCTTGAAACACAGTCTACACCTAAATACTTATTCCTAATAATTTTATTTTATTTTTATTTTCCTATACATTATTTTATATTTTTAGATTTATTGACTTAAGCATTAAATTGGCTCATATTCTTATAAGAGATTGGTTTTTCAAGAACACAGGCTAAATAAAAGTATGCATTCAAGCCACCATCAGCCCATGATAAAACCATGAAAATTTTATATTTTGTTTGAATGTTTTTCATGACTTCATTAATTATGTTGTTTATGAAAAATTAAACAAAAGTTAGTAGATTCCTTCTCATTCATCATACTTTTCCATGCCCGACAAAACTTCAGAGTAAGAGAGAGTAACTAATCTTTCTATCACAAAATCTCTAGCTTCTTCAAGTCTGTCTCTCATGAAATGCTTGTGCTCAATAATAATGCTCTAGCTATACAAGAACAGTTTTGCATTCTTTCATTCCATTAACAGTTCTCAAGGGATGTAGCGTGGTGGTAAAGGGCTTGAGATCTGCACAGTAGGTCTCGAGTTCAAGTCAGGGTGTGCATCTCTTGTAAGAGCCTGGGACAGTCGGGGTTTTACTCACTTACCTGGGCCCACAAAGTGTACTTTCCGGGAAGTGGGGTTTCCTCGAATCCAAAAAAAAAAAATTCCATTAACAGGAAATACAACAAACAACTCATTTGCATGCATAAATTATTGGTTAAGCCCAAGTATATTGGGTCTGAAATTTTATCAGACCTATATTATCTTAGGTTTAAGTTATTTATCATACCTATATTATTTTGGGTTTAACTGATAAGTAACCTAAGAATATTGGACATGGTAACTTATCAAACTCATATTATTTTAAATTTAGTTAATGGTTGGGTTTGGAAAAATATCAAGCACATGTAATCCTAAGCTATAAATTACTAAGTCAAAAACACTAACTCATCATTGGGGAATGTTTTATCCTCCTATATCTATTAACTTCATTAAATTCTTCTTTTACTTTCGGTTTTCCTTCATTAACAGAATATGTTCGCTAAAGAATCTCGGGGTCTACATTATAAAAGGAAAAAAAAACACAATAATTTTATTGTCTTGGATGGTGAAAACATAGGGAAACACTTTGTAATATTTTTCATGCATTTAACTTATAAATAAGAAGTTTCTTTTGATTATCATTGTCAAAGAACCATCTTAACCTAAAAACTTAAGTTATTCAGGTAAAATTTTATGATATAATTTATATTATTTTTTAACAGTCATCAGCTATATTTTTATACTAGTTTGTAGCTTAATGAAAATTAATTTTTCTTTCCAAATGATTTTAAAGACAACTTATAAATCTACATAATGCGTTCTGGAGAATAAAAAAAAAATCAATAGATAAAATAAACTTTCCTAACTATCGGATCTGCCCTTTAAGAGTAGTAATTTTAAATTTCAAATCATACATGGATACCCTTTACATCTTTTTCCATAGGAGCTATATACGTAGGAAAGCTCGGGTCGGACCATAATATATTGTGTTTAAATTACCTTGTTTAATATACAAATATTCCAATCTAAAAATGAAAGGAAGAAACTTATTCCAAAAAAAAACATGTTTGGTCTATTACATACACTCGAAAACGAATCTTTTAACTATATATATATATATATATATATATATATATATATATATATATATATATATATATCACTGTAATTTTAAAGAGATAGAAAAAATAGAGGTGCCGAGTGTCGGGCTTGTGCCGAACACACTGTCATCAACTGGGGCCAAGGGTGTACATGTCTTGCTCCTTGGAAGCAGCTGCTGCTGTCATCGCTATCCAAGGATATTAGCATATGCTTGAGCTGTGTTTCATATACAGTGATCACTGTATATGAAACACAGCTCAAGCATATTCAAAGATTGGAGTGCAATGCTAGGCACTCTAGCACAATCAGCCTTTTCTTGTCTTGTCTTTTTTCTTATGCAAACTTTTGCTGCCTTGAAGTTAAATATCACTTTGAAAGGGCATTGCAGACGTAGTATCCAATTTTGGAAAATCATGCAAACTCTTGGCCCTTACCACGAATCCAAACCCAACTGTTTATTCGAACCAAAATAGAGCTACCACTTTTTGTCAATTTGCACCTTTAAAGCTTACAGTAGTCTCCTATCTCCTCGCTTCATTAAAAACCAAAAAGAAAATCTCCTCTCTCAAAGAATGGTTCCAAAATCCATAAAGAAAGCCGCAATTTTGCAACTCTGTATCGATCGATTCAATGTCTACTTGCTTCAAAATCACAGAACTACATGAATGCAAGCATTTCTTCAAAAACAACTTTCCAAAATACTATGTGAATTTCTTTGTTACTTTCTTCCAGATCCAGCTATAAAACACAGTGTATTCCACTTTGGGAAAGAAAGAAATGCCCTCTATAATCAAGCTCATTGTCCAACTTCGTGTTTTCATAGCACTAGAAATTCAACATCAGAGTGGGTGGAACTGTAACAGTAGCTCTCAAGGGAAATGCATTGTTTGGAACAAGTTCTGTAACTGGCGAGCAGAGGGGCTTCATCTCAGCTACATCTGTTACAGAATTGACTCGTGTCAGTGAAACAAAAGGTCGATGATACATTCCAACCGAGAAACAATTGGTTGATCCATTTCGTCAAGGGGTCATCATTAAAGGAGGAGTTGGATACAGACAAACTGTTGTTACTTACAAGGTCATTTGAAGTTGGTGCTGATAAAACTGCAACATTAGAAAGCATTCTCAACCTTCTTCAGGTTAACTAGTTCTCACAAACATTTTGCCTTTGTAAGGAGCACGGAAAGAATTCTAAAACATTTAACTTTGAAAATTCTTTTGAGGATGCAGGAAACAGCATTGAACCATGTATGGGTATCTGGACAGCTAGGTGATGGTTTTGGTGCCACGCATGGCATGGTAAGCAATAACCTCGCAAGGGTTGTAACAAGGATGCAAGTTCGAGTTGATGAATATCCAGTTTGTAAGCCCAGTCACTTGTGTGAAAGAAAATTATTGATGCGTTGAACCACCAAGGTGTAGTCACATTTTTGGTGAGTTGAGGAAGTGGATGCTTGAGAAGCTTAATGGTTTTTGTAGGGGTGAAGTAATGGAGGTTGACACATGGGTAGGGGCATCAGGTAAAAATGGTAACAGGCGAGACTGGCTTATCAGAAGTGATGCCACCGGAGAAGTCTTAACTCGGGCTACAAGGTATTTCTCTGAACATCCTCATCCTTTCTTTCATGGTTCTCTTGGTTCCTCTAATAAGGTGCTGCAAATGTTGAGCAGAACTTGGGCGATGATGAACCAACAAACTAGACGACTATCAAAGATGCCAGAAGCAGTCAGAGCGGAGATTTCACCTGGGTTTATAGAAAAGAAAACTTTTCAAGAAGAAATTCCTGAAAAGATCAACAAGCTAAACACGAATGCCAAATTTACAAACAGCAACTTGAAGGTGATCTTCTATAATAGTGCCTTCTATATCAATAACAGACTTTGGCTGGACCAACAAAAAAAATATTATTTTTGTCATCATACTTGTACAATTTCACGATCAAAAGAACATTATATGCACAATCAACCAACAGAAATGGTGATAATTTTTACCTCAATCCAGGCGCAGAAATATGCTGACAACTTTGCCTGTTGTCCCTGTAACCCAAGAGAAGTGATTTGGATATGAATCACCATGTGAACAATGTTTAGTACGTAAATTGAATGCTGGATGTAAACACATATAACTTCCCTGGCTAACCATTCTCATTACAAAATTTGGATAGCCAAACAAGAGAATTCTAGTGTCTGGCTTCCTAAACGGACCATCCCTCACAAGTTTTTGGAGAACTACCAGCTAACCAGGATAGCTTTCGAGTGTAGAAGAGAATGTGGCAGTTGTTCAGACGTGGTTCAATCACTATGTGAACCTGAAGAAGAGTGTTCTGAAGAAAGACATCAAGACAGTAATAACGTTGACAATGGAGATTCACTAGCATCAGTTTTGTTTCAGGATCGTAACCACAGCAAGTCATTAAAAAACATACACCCATCTTCTACAGATTACAGGAAAAAAGGAGAGTGATGAGATTGTTCGGGGTGAACTGTGTGGAAAAGAAAGCTCTAAACTATGCAATTGATACCTAGCGAGCTCCAGCAAAGCGCGAGGCTATATGTAGTAGCAACTACCAACACAGCAACATTCTTGCAGACAAGAGTGCTGAGACTTCTACTACAGCCTCAAGAGCAATCAAGTATAGGATATAGTCACATACATAAGGGCAGGCCTGGCTTGCTCTCTTAGTTTCGTTCATTGGCCATTTGTCCTGTAATAGCCAAGAATGTTTGCTTTAATTGAATTCATTATCAGTTGTCAACGTGACTGCAACTTAGCACGATTTTATTTTTTAAAATGAATGGCACAAGTATTAAGATATAACAAATCCACGTAACATTCTATCCTTAACATTTTAATTTGAAAAGTGGAAATTTTATCCCTTAATTAGCACGAAACAAAACTATTCCAAATATTTTTGACAATTCAAGCAAATAAGAAACTGTAAAATGAAATCACAAGATCATGATATCAAGTCCTAGCAACATTTATGTAACATGATCAGAGATCAAATAACAAAGAAACAAATAAAACAAAAATATCGACAGTAAAGTCAGGCTTGGAAACATCTTTATATCTAGAACCAAAGAATAGAAAACATTTATCTTTTAACCATTAATATGGCATGGTCAACAATGGATGAGAAGTATATTACCTACAAGACTGAACAATAATTCTGACAAGCTAATTGATCTCAGGGCTTTTCCATGCGCCAAGCTGTGCAAGTTGACCAAACCATCCAATGCTAGAAGGTAGGCAAAGGTTTCTGTTGGCCTTCCTTTACCATTTATGACATCAGTTAACAAAATTTGATGGAAAATAGATAGATGAATAGTGTAAATATTTTGTTTTACAAATGAATCCTCGCTTGTTTTTCTTTTGGTAAGAATGATAATGCTATTCATTCACTATACTGACAGTAGTTAGATATAGAAGTGACAGTGGCCCTTTCATTCAGCAATATATGTGGATCGATGAGATCTTTGAACTGAAGCATAAGGACCAGTGCATAGAGAAATTGTTTGTCTTCCACTGGGTAGAAATGGAGCCTTCTGACTTTGGAGTATGTTATATCTCACACCTTTCTAAGAAACAAGAGGTGCAGTGAAGTCTGAGTTTCCTTTCAGCTGCCATTTGAAAACTGGAGTATCTGAATCCAACATGCGGGTTCACAAAAAATTGCTTTAGTTCTTCCTTGCAGTAAATGATATTGATAGTTTATTACTTGGTTCTCTATCACCACCCTAATTCCATTTACCACCACGAACTGGGATTCTGTTTTGATTTGTGGTCTTGCTCTTCTTCAGAAGCACCGAGAAGTGGTCAGTATTTCTGGAATATGAATGTGTCTCCCCCTTCAACCACAGTAGAGCAGCAGCAGCTGCATCCTTTTCTGCAAGTTTCTTACTGCTGCAAGGCTGCCCAGCAAAGTCCAGCCCGTTAAAGAAAACAGTAGAACGGAACTGGTTGTTTTTCAGTTGTTTTGTCTTATAAGTGGGTGATTCATGCCCTGCCCTGGCAAGTAAAGTTTGAAGCTCATTCTTAGAATTGTCACCCCCATCACCAGCAACATTTTTGGCCTTTTCTGCCTTCTTTGAGGGTGCTGGCAGCTGTCGACCAAATACAAATCTACCCTCACATTGGTCCTCTGAAACCAGCAATCTTATTGCCATCAGAAGCTCGTTGTGGGACTGTATATCCAACTTGGGATCTAGAAGCTGCCAGCAGCGAAAAAACATCAAACACCCAAATATTAGGACAGGGTGGATAGAAAACTCTAGAGCTTAAATGTGTCTAATCATCAAATAATTTGAACACTTGCACAAAAAAATAATACTTACTTTATTCTGAATCAGTTCCTCAAGCTCACGTTTTAAGCTTAAATACATATCTCCTAATGTGGGTTTCATAAAAAATTCAAAGTATCCTCCCAACATTTTTAGGTGCCCATCCTATCAAAATAAATAAATAGTTTCAGCAAAAGGAAGCATAAAAATGGATGTAAAAAGAGAAGAGGAGGAGAAGCAAACAAGAAAACCATTAAAAAACTTACTAGTCCACCCTCTCAATGTTTCCTCCAAATAAAAGCAGCACGGAATCAGAAACACCAGTTGAATCACGGAGAAAAACTGAATTCACTTTCACTTTTTCATTGAAAACTAACCAAGGGTATGGAATTTTGGGCACCCCAGCATTCACAGAATTCTGTTGTGAAATACATTCAGGAAAACAAATGAATGATTATAAATTTGAATGTGGTGGTATCCTCAATTAAAAACAGGGTAGATAAAACAGGGCCTTCAAGGAAGACCATGGTATCTACATATGTGAAACTTACCGAGTACAGAAGCACCTGACCATCCTCCATTGTTTTCAGTGTTATCGACTTCTCTTTGTTCTACATAACAAAATCATATGATGCAGACATTATACCATCTCAACAAGAAAAGGTTCACTAATTACTAGCACTGAAAGCCTGTGATTATGTTCCAATTAATAGAAAGGCCCTAGCACTTCATCACTGTTTCTCTTCTATTCCTTGACCTACCCATGCCCTACTTCTCCATTTCATTTCTTGAACAAAGCCTAAAGCACCATTCATTCTATTTGGCTCATTGGAATTTCAGGTTATAGGACAAACAGAAGCTGGAAGCATGAACTAGGCGAGGAATAGAAACTGTTTCTTGAATCTAAAAAACTGCAAAATCAAAGAGAATAAAGAGCAATACACAGCAAATTTGCAGTATGACTCACCACAACAGAGCACAATCCAGGGAACAGGCCAGCACAGATGACTGCTCGCATAAGATGCTCATCAATGCTCCTTGAATTGCAATTTTCTATCTGCTTATCAACCAGTCCAGTATCCTTGAGCAAATAAAAGAATTGTTTCCTTAAGGAATCAATGGCTTTTAGAGTCTGTGCAGAAAGAAAATTCTTCCAACAGTACTCATGACCAGATTGTTGTCTTTCTGCATCTTTCCAACCATTATAGGCCCGGACAAGTGCAAGATGGTCACTGCAATCACGACCAGCGAATTGTGCTTTTGCAGACTCTGCAAGCTGCAAGGAAAAAATTGCAAGTCATTCCTAGACTCCTTGTATTTGACAACATGAAACTTGGTCTTAAAACTTCATCATAGATTTCAACAAAACACCTACCACAGACAAGACAACCCCTCAAGAGATGAACAATTGAAATTTGCACAAACAGGAAAGGGATAAAGACGTGGTTTCTTGTGTACATTTCTTGGTCAAACAAATCTTTTTCTGCATCTCTGAACTGCTAATTTTAAATATTACAAACTGAAAATCTCTTAAGAAAGAATGTTGAGATAAAAACTCATTTTCCTTTCATCAAGTAGATTTATTTGGCAGGACTGTAACAAACAACAAGAACAGAAACATGAAGAAAGGAGAGCTAAGACCTTGAACTCAAGGAATCCAAATCTTCTGAGGAAGAAAAAAACTAGAAAAAGAAATATGCATAGGTAACCAATGGAACAAGGTTCTTAGAAACATTCACTTGACATCAAAGGCAGTTCTCTCCTTGCCTCTAAAAAGTCTTATATTACGTCTCAATCATATACACCATGGTAAACAAAGCATAAGTTTCCAAGTTAAAGCACCCATACCCTCCTATCATTCTTACCTATATTTATACATTTATGCCCAAAAAAATCAGATCAAGATATGATGATAGTTCTAGCAAACTAAATCCACGGAGAAAAGAATATCATCAATTACACTAAAAATTAACCGAAACATCAGGCGAAACTATAGATATGCTGGAGACTTACATCCTTCTTGTCAAACGGTATTAAGAATGGATCTCTAACACTGAGACCAGCAACGACAGTCATTATTGGATCTAGGCAGTTGAAAATGGTCCCCAATATGAGCATTTTCCCGAGCTTAGGCTCAACTGGAAGCACTGACAAATGACGTCCTGAAAAGCACATATCCTGATTTAGCATCAATTATTTGAAGAATTAACCATCACTATCTTAAAAAAACTCAGAAAATTAGATATGAGATCCAAAATGAACTTTTGGAAGAAAAACAAATGCTGCACCTAGCACTGTCAGATTTTCATGCTCATCTAAAGCCCCAATCAACTTCAAATACTCAACAGCATTTTGAACCTACAACACAAAACAGATGTAGAAAACTTAAATGTAGACAAAAAAAAGAGAGAGAGAAAGAAAGAGAGCAAATGTTGGAGCTGTGTTAAAACTCGAAAATTAAAGTGGCAAGCCAGAAGACTGGCACGAGCAATATCCACCAATATGCAGATTTTGATAACAGGCTCAGTTAGGAATTACCGATAGAGGCTCTGGTGGCTGCAGGGCCCTTGATAGGAACTCTGATATACTTCCAAGTTGGAGACTTTTGATTTGCAAACTCAAAGACTGTAAAGGTGTCCTCAAAAGTTCTGGTAATTGATAGTCAGCAAATGCATCATAAACACATCTGGGATAAAGATGATAACACTCGCCAGGTTGAACACGACCAGCTCTTCCCTTTCTCTGAAAAGCAAACACCGAACACCATTATAACCAAACCAGAAAACTAACTCTCAATGCAAAAGCAATTGTCTAGAGAAACTATACCCTTAAAAAAAGCCATAAATCATTTTAATTACAGAAAAATTCTCTGTACAACAACAAGCATGTGGAAAATTGATAGGAATTTTCATGCCAAAGCTAAGTCAAAAAGATTTAGGCAGATTGAAACATTATTGTTAATAAAAATAAGAATTTTGGCAAGCTGCACATAAATTAATCAAAAATATTCTGGACGAATGTTTGGATTTGGATAAAAGATCTGCTATCCAGTCTACCTCCCTTTTTTCCTGCACCATACCATGTTTATGCCAAAGAACCAAAAGGGAAGACCATTTCACTATTAACAACTATTTTATCAACTGTACTTGGAACTTCCACTTGCAATGATTTAGCATGCAGAAACGAGAATGTTTGGGAGAGTTTCTTAACATATAGAGAGTGTAAATAATGCAGTTTAAAATCTAAAAACTTACTCAATAATATGCTGCTTTTAGGGCTATAAAAAAAGCCTCAAGAAGGGAATGTTTTTCTGCTTATTAATAATTTATGTGGACAGTACACATTATAAACAAGACCAAACATCTTATAAAGTACTGTTCTGGCCACTTTCCTATGGACATCAACCTAACTCTTGTAAAGTTGATGTTTAAGAGAATGGGCCTTACTTGCCGGGCAGCAGCCTTTGAGATCCAGGATGGAAGCAAACAAGGAGTATTATTTAAAGCATCATACGATGTCTCCTTTGCCTTTCCACAATCAACCACAAATACCACATCATTGATAGTAATACTAGTCTCAGCCATATTCGTAGCTAAGACAATTTTCCTCACTCCATCTTCGGGTTTATCAAATATTAACCTCTGGATGAAAACAAAAGGGATCAGGAATCAGGAAAATGCCAATCACTGGAATAAACAATAACGAAAATGTGGGAAACCAGAAAAAATGGCAAAAAGGAAAAGCAGAAATTAGGGGTTTAATTTATGTGCTATTTCAATATCATATGAAAGACAATGAAATCACCTGCTCAGAGCTGGCCATGGAACCATGGCAGGCCAGTAACAATACTCTGCAAGGATCACCCAAGATAGGATGAGCTTGTAGCTGATCTTTTAAAGAGTTAATGTCATCCCAACCAGTCATAAAAACCAACACAGCACCAGGTCTCTCTTTCTTAACTATGTGACAAAGAACATGCTCAATGAGGTTAAAACCAATTGAGTCAGGATTCCAACAAGATAAAGACTCCCGAGTGCGTGAACTACACCCCTTAAAGTCAGCAACTTCAAGGGCATCCTGTCAAAAAGTTTTAAGGCAGAGATAGCTTGGTGAAAAAACAAACTCATGCATGTTACATGAATCAGACAATTTCATGAATTTATATACCTCAACAGAAGAAGCAATCTGGCTCTTCCTCTTTTTGAAAGCTTGAGCTTGTTTTTGCATTTTCCACGTCTTTTCTTGACCATAATCGTCGATTTGATTGTAAGGAGTCAACCGATACCCGGTTATTTCAAGAATATTCTCTAAAAAATGTGCACGGACAGGATATGTAAAACCCTGGAAAATTGGGCAAAAAACCATTACCGTCCAAAAAGAGAAAGACGTGTTGAATCTACCAAGCGATCAAATCATGTTCTTTCTACTTTGGATTAATAAAATATGTTATCAGAAATCACAATTGTAACATAAAAAAAGAAGTGCATGCATGACAAAAGAGAGAGAACAAAAAAAATGCACACCGAGAAGTTATGTTGCAGGTAAATTAACAAGAGAAGCACAATCTTTTACATCTAGGAGGTGTTTGGTTTGGGGGTGAAGAGGGGGAAAAATCTTAATACCTTCTCTTAAGAGATTGGATACATAAGAAAGTAACCATTGTTAAGTATTTTTCATGAAGAATAAAATAAAAAACATGACATGTTTACTCATTCTTTAGCTCGTTGCACACACCACTTCTTTGTTTTTCTACTGTATCTAACTCAACATAAGTCTAAAACTACACGTGCATGCATCAACCAATTTTTAAAGATTAGTACTATGTCCAAGCCAAACCATATTGTTTGCTATGTTCTTATGATGTCGAACAATTATCCCAAGAGTTTACAGACTAGATTGAAATATGAAGTTATTGTATTTCCTGTTTTAATTATTTTCCTAGTTAATTTTGGATTTTTATTATTTGTTTTCTACTTAGCTTAGGGCTTTAAATCTTTAAATTTAATTAGTATTTTACTATTTAGTAATCCTAATAGTAGATGGATTCTATTAATTAGATGGATTCTATTAATTAGATAAATTTTAATTAGAAATCCTTTTCTATAAAGGATTTATTTAGTACTAATATAAATAAGGATATCTAGTTTATTTTATGAAGATCAAGACTATTATTCAGATTCAATAAAATACCAAAGAATTTTCTCTACATTTCTCTACAATTTGATCAATAACCTTAGAGCTTGAGAACCCTAGTTTTATCTTCGCTATACTGAAGTAGAACAATTATCTCAGGAGTTTATGAACAAATTGACAAGACCAAGCCTGAAAAAAAGTCCACAAAGAAACCCACAATCATTTGATATAAAGTATGAAGTTAATGTTTTCCTGTTTTAATAATTTTCCTGGTTAATTTTGGATTTTAATTATTTGTTTTCTACTTAGCTTAGGACTTTTAATTTAACTAGTAATGGAGTATGCAGAGAGGTATACAAATGGATTGCACCAAAAACAAGGGTGGCAAAACAACAAAGAGCAAATGAACACTAGTGAAACCAAAAAAAAAGGAGTGAAAGAAACTCTAGAGAAAGCATTCTGCCACCTAAGCATCAAGAAATTCCAAAAAACTGAACAGGCAACCAAATTAGTAAGTAGTAACTTGAAATAAGCTAAGAGGTTAACCTGTACAGTTAAATTAAGCGGCAAAATTAACAAGATCTTTGCCTGCTGGTTTCAAAGGATAAGGGATTGGTTTCCTACACTTTATCAGGACAGAAATTAGCAATGTAAGACTTACAGGAATATGAATTGCTGGAGCACCGCCAAAGTAGGAAGAGAAAAGCTCTGCATTTAAGGTTGCACTCATCAAAATCAATCTCAACTCCGGTCGACGAGGAAGCAGATCTCTCAGTACAATAAGAAGGAAATCTGACAAATAAGAGAACCATGGTAAATATCAAGTGATATAACAACAAATATCTTAAATGAATTCCAAGTTACCTTCATTCATTCCGCGTTCATGAATCTCATCAACAATGACATGAGTTACACCTTTTAAATTTCTGTCCAGAAGTAATCTCCTCAACAATATGCCAGTCGTACAGAATAGAAGTCGAGTGTCCCTTCCTCTTATACCCTCGAGCCGAACTTTATAACCAACCTTTTAAAACGAGAGCAAATTAGCATAGATCAAAATAATTTACAAACTCCTGATTTTTAATAAAAGATTCATCATATCAGAGGCATGGACTAACTGATTCTCCCAGTTTCTCCCCTCGTTCTGCAGCAACTCTTTCAGAAACAGCCATAGCCGATATTCTTCTAGGCTGTGTACATATAATACTACATGCAGCTCCACGAGCAGCTTCAATCTCAGATTCTAGTATGTATTGAGGAAGTTGTGTGGTTTTACCACAACCAGTTTCACCAGAGACAACAATAACCTGCAAACATGCATCAGTTTGTTGTAAATATAAATGGTTATTTGTAAGATACGAGCCATTGTGCTAGTTGCAACCATAATCATTTGTTCATGCACACATCCATCACTTGGATGACTTGAGTGGTCCATATTATGTTAGATTCAAGAGATGGATTTAGCACAATTTAATTCTCAAAGCAGGATTCCTCTGAGACAACTCGGTCACATAACAATTTTGTTTTAACTCTTCAAATTGTATTGCCTAAGCAGCTTGCTCTTTTCTATATACAATTCTTGTCTCTTACATTTAAGAATGCACCTACTTGAATTGAGGACACCTTGCTTACAATTGACCAATATAGTTTCCAAACAGGAATTTATTTTCAACCATTATTGGACCTTCTCATGCATCACTACCCATAAAGCCATAAGAACACACAGTGTAGCCTCCATATGCATTAATTGATACACTGTCACTGTTTAAACCATTTGAGGTGTTGTATTAAAAACAAAATTTGGTCATGCTCCAAACCATCTGCATTAGGTATCAATATACCATATAATCCTACTTGCTCAACAACCAAAGTGGAGAGAAATGCATTCCTTGACATGGCATATAAAATTGTCCAAGAATCCCAAGAGAACAAATTTTATTGAAAAAATAAACAAGTTCCATCTTGGTCAAGACTTAGCATTGAATTATGAATGAATGCTGAAATTGAAGAAAAAACGACTGTCCTAGCAGGAGTTACAACCTCATAAAGGCAAGGACTGCAATCGGAAGACAATTACAAGAAAGAACATATCACAATCACCTGATTTTCAGATACGGCTTTTAACAGCACATCCTTTTCTTTATATGCAGGAAGGCTTCTACGAAATTCAATCATCTTTTGGCCCTCAGGAGATTCCTACACAAGAACTAACACCCATCAACACCATATCTTGTAATGTTACATTAATGTATAGCAGAAAATGAGAGGTAAAATCTGCGCTTAATACAAATTAAATTGACTCCTTACAGAACCAATACTTTATGATAACATTACATTAATGATGTTTAAGATGCATATATAAAATTAAGGATGTTTAAGATGCATATCCACTACACAACCTTGACAGAAAATAAATTTACAAGAGTTTTAAAATGTTCATGTACTTCCTGAAACATAATGCCAACATTCTCAAAACGTGGAAGAGCCACTACCAAAGTTTACCTGAAATATACCAAGTGCTTCATCACAAAATCCTAGAACATTGAAAAATAGTACTAAGGCACACGCTACTAAGATATCATAATATACACTAGTGCACCACTGTTTTACTTGTATGTAAAGAAAATCATGATAAGTTATAATGCAAAACGACTTGACAGACAAGAAGGGCAGTTGTTGCAAAAGATAACTCTGTGAAACTGATCAGGGTAAATTTACCTGCCACTTTTCTTGTTGATTACGAAGCTGCAAACTCTTCCGACTAAGAATTCTCTCCATGGCAACACTATTTTGTACTGACAGTTCTGGCCGCTCATAGATTCTTTCATCGGTGTCGATACTCCCACCACTGTTTGATCTTGACAAGGAATTGGGAGGAAAAAATCCTCTGCTCGTGGGCTTTTTGGAAATGTAAGCTTTGAAATGAGCATCTACTTCTCTTTGTAACCCAAAAGGTAAGATCACCTATAAGTTTTTCAAGAGCATTGCAAAAGTGAATTATATGAATGAAGAAACTTAGCCCCCCAAGAAATATGCACATACTTCAATCAGTGATAAGAACAATAAGTTCCCACCTGGATCTAATGAGCTGAGAAGTATTTGAGAGCAAGTTTCTAACAGAATGGTCAGAGCATATCAATTCATTACTCTGTTATATTGTAAAACTATAATACACTGAACAGTGAGGGACAAGGACTAGGAAAAGAAAATACCTCCCTCTGTGGACGCTTATCATCCAGATCATGTCTGTAATTTGGCAAGGGGATTTTACTAAACACAACAATTCTTGAATATTGACGGCTGCAAAAAATAAATTATATTCAAACCATGCACGCAATGGTTATAGTGAAGAAACAGCAAAACAAATGCTTACACTTTAAGAAAAGATTAAAAATACCTGTGTAAACCCATTCGGGTTGCCATAGCTGATAGATGCTCAAAATCACGTCTGTCCTTTTTCTCCCTGGATACAACTTCTTGCTGATCTTTACTTTGAAGAAGCATGGTTAACTTCCATTTCCAATCATCAACGTTGTCAAGGGTCGAGCCAGTCTAAGAAACATGAATCAACAACAAATACGAATTAAAGTTGTATGAGTGAGAATATTGTTCATTATGTGCTTAAAAAGCCAAGAAATTCCATTTCTTAAAAAAGGCTACATTTTTCCTCAATGCAACCAAAGAAAAAAAACAAACATGTTACATGCTTGAACTTCACTTTAATTATAAACCCTACAGATAAATCACCAACCCATAAAGGAACAAAGTTTCATCGAGTGTGCTGAAAATAGGAATAGTTGTTTCTTCAAAGGGACAAAAAGGGCAGCTGAAGCAAATGATATTTTCAGTCAGCATTGGGGGGGGGGGGGGGGGGGGGGGGCACTTTTAAGAGCTAAATTGTGAAAAATCAAACAAAATCGAACTAAAGACCAACCATTTCCTTCTGGGAGGAGCCTAATTCATAATCGGATTCATCACTAGAAACATCCCGGTAAGCAAACCTGCCATAATTAAAGCTCTGCATAGACCTGGTATATGGCAAAGCAAGTTTCTTGGAATGAAAATCTGCAACACCAAAACACTTGAATGAAAAAATCCCATGATGCCTGAATCGAAGAGGGCGGGGCAATGGCTGGTTAGTAAAAGATAGGGTTCGGTGGTTTCTAACGGAAACAAAAGATGATGAAGAAAATAAAGAGGGTTTAAGGGTGGTTTTAGCTTTGTAATGGAAATGGAGAGATTTTGCTGTTTTGGTGGAAGCGGGTCTTAGAGACATGATTGTGTTCATTCTGATACAGCAAGGCATGGTTTGCTCTTCTTTTTTTTATTTTTTTGGTTGCTTGCCTGGGGTTTTAGAAGGGTTTTTGTTACATTTGCTTGAATTAGGGTTTATGGTTCAGAAATACTACTTCTACTTCTCTGACAACAACATGGTTGTTGAAAATTTTAGTGCAGAAGAGAGAGAAAGTGAGAGGGTTGTTCTCTTTCTGGCTGGGTTAGTTGATTGTGGAGAATGAGGCCGTGCAGCAGCAGCAGCAGCCAGCAGCTGTGGAAAGTCCAGATCTTTTGTTTGTAAGTTTGAAGAATGGATAGCCCTTTTTTTTTTTCTTTTTTGGTTTATAAATTATTTGGGCAATTTGGATGGTGGAGCTTTGGAGGAGTTTCGGCCTGCTCGGCTTTTTACCTGTAATTTTGTACGTGGATAGAATTTTAAGTTAATTTTAAAGATTAACTTAAATAATGTATTGATAATATAAATATATTTTAAAATATTAAAAAACAATTATTCATAAACACAAACATGTTGTTTATATTGCATGTAAAATTTTATTTTAATTTTTAACATAGTATAAGAAAATATATCAGTTTTACATATGCATTTTATTGTATAATAATTTTTAATTAATAAGTACAAATAAGTTATTTACGTTTAATAAAATAAAATAGTATATAAATCCTATAAAATAGTTTTTAATACTAATTAAATACTTAAATAAAAAGCTAATTTTTAGTTGAGTATGGAAGTATTTAACCCGAATATTTTTTTCAATTGACACTTTTTTATTGTTTTTTGTTTTAGAGGTTTTTTTCTTACCAAAAACAAATCATTTTTATTTTTATAAATACACCATGCAAATAAACTCTATATATATCAAATAAAAAAATAATAATCTCTTTAAGACATTATAAAAATACAAAATAATTAAAAACAAAAAGCAAACTAATATTTAAAAAGGTGAACTAAAACATTTAAAAAAACAGAGAAAAAGTATTAATTTAAATTTAAATCAAAAAAATTAGTGAACCATATAAACTAGAAAAAAGATTTAATAGTTTTTAAAAGATGAAATAGAAAGTCAATCTTTCCCTTAAAAGTCAAAAACATATAGGAATGTTTAACCATGACTTTTCTTTTTAATTTATGCATTTTTATTCTTTATCTAAAATGATTGATTTTTATTTTTATAAAACATCATGCAAATATAATTTATTTATATCAAATATAAAAGAAAATATTTAAAAGATAAATTAGAATAATCTATTTGAGACATTATAAAATTATATAAAAATAATAATTACTATTAAAAAGATGAACAAAAAAATTAAAAGATCAAAGATAGAGTGTTAATTAAAATTTAAATAAATAATTAATACAAAAAAAAAATATAAAAAAATAGGGAGCATTTTCATTAAAGTTCTAAACTAAAAAAGAAAAACTAAACTTCTTGAATCCAATAAAGACATAACTACAAAAATTAGGTCCGCATTTAATCTTGTCTATTAAAAGGTTTTATCACATTTATAATGAAAAAATTTTTTTAAACTATAGGATATGCCCATAATGGACCTAGAAATATCCTATCATAGACTGAATGTTGATCATATTCTTCTCCAATGACAGAAGAAAAAACTATGAAGAGGTGAGAAGATATAAGGCAATATTGAAGGAGGTGGACTAACTGTTGGAAGCAAGATTCATTGGAGAAATAATGTACCCTGAATAGTTAGGGAACATTATCATGAATATGAAGTCTAAATAGAAGTGGATGATGTATGTTGACTTCATATACCTCAACAAAACTTTTTCTAAAAACAATTTTGCCTTTCTAAAATCAATTGGCTAGTGGATTTAATAGCTAACTACTTGTTCTTAAGCTCTTTGGATGCTAATATAGGATATAAGATCTTCGTATATCCAAATGATAAAGAAAAGACTTCTTTTATTATTGATAAGGGGACTATAACCCCACACATCTTAGATTGAAAAACATCATATCAAATAATGGTCAACAAGGTTTTTAAGGACTAGTTAGGAAGGAACATGGAGGTGTATATAGATGACTAGTAAAAAGCACCAGTTTTGAGCAACACCTTTAAAATTTATAGGAAATTTTCTCTATTCTTTACCAAAGTACACTTTCATCATCCAATAAAGGAATTCTTGTGGTTTCTAGTCAATAATAGAGGATAAAGCTTAATCTTAAAAAGACCAAATCCATCTTGGACAGGACCATCTAAGTCGATCAAAGAAAGTTCAAAGACTAACTAAATAGGTATCCACCCTAAAAAGGTTCAATTAAAAAAAACATGTTGGACATGACCATCTTGGACATTGTAGTGGAATCTCGAGTTCTAAAAGGCTATTGACAAATTATATCTCTTTTGAGAATTTTGTCTCAATTAAAAAAAAAGGAAGAACACTTCCTTTATTCAATGGTAGTGAATAAAGTTATAAGTTCTGTTTTGGTCAGGATGGATCAAAAAGTTTAAAAAACAAGTGTATTACACTACCAAAACCTTTCACGATGATGAGATTAGGTACTTAAAAATAAAGAAGGTGACTTCAGCATTGATAAATGTCTTACAGAAATTGAGACCTTGCTTTCAGGCACACTAAATTATTATATTAACCAATAAACCCCTTAAAAAATCCTTCATAAGCCAAATGTGTTATGAAGATTAGTTAAATAAGTGATTAAGTTAAGAGAATATGACCTAAAGTATTGACCATGTCTGATCATAAAAAGCTTAAACTCTAATAGACTTTATAGTCGAATACACTTTTGGTGGCATACCTGACTAGGTTATACAAACGTGAACTCTAGAAGAAGCGCCCATGTGGAAGCTATACTTGGACATTTCTTTTAGCATATAGGGGAAAGAGCTAGGATAGTTCTAGCCTTATTTAATATGAAAACTTTGGAAGGTACATTTAATGTCAAAGTGTTGTGCATAATTCAATGTCCTACTTGATGGGTAAACCTTGAAAAGTGTATTTTGCCACAATGCTTTACATGATTCAACAATAATGAAAGGATCCACCCTAAGATACATAATGGTTGTATCTTTTTTTGTCCTTTTTTTTCATCTTAGATTACAAAATAATTTTCCAACTTAAATTTCTACATTTTAAGATTACATAAAATTTATATAATTGAATAAGAAACCTCAAGTTACATTTAAGAGGAGTTAAATGAAAAAACAATTTACAACACATATGAAAAGTAGTGAAAAGGCAGGATATAAAGACTCTATTTAATAATGTAGCCATTCAGCCATAAAAAAATACAATTTCGTTGGTCTTTTACTGTCCACAATCATCAATCATGCTTAAAAACACTTAAATCTGCAACATTAAATATATTGCATGCTTCAATTCTAATTAATAATTTTATGTGAAATTTTAAAATAATATTTCTAATATTTGATAATTTTATGTGAAAAGTAGAGAAAAGGCAGGATATAAAGACTCTATTTAATAATGTAACCATTCAACCATAAAAAATACAATCTTGTTGGTCTTTTAATGTCCATAATCATCAATCACGCATAAAAACACTTAAATCTGCAACATTAAATATATTGCATGCTTCAATTCTAATTAATGATTTTATGTGAAATTTTAAAATAATATTTCTAATATTTAGAAATATTAAATTAAACTCAATTTGATAATTTCATAAACTTTTTAAATTTTACTTAATATTGATTTGCTTGATAAACCTTTTTTAAGATTTAATAAGAAACTTAATCATATTAAAATTCTTATTAACATCATAAACTATTTTAACATCAATTAAATAAAATATTTTAGCTTAAAAAATCTCTTTATTTTAGAAAAATCATTTTTCTAAAATATTTAATGAAAATTTTTAATTAAATCTTAATCCAATATTTTAGAAATCAATTTTCTTTTTATTTCATGGTGGATTCCAACCACATTTGAAAAATCCAATTAATCTAACTAGAACAATAATTGAAGATCTTTAAAAAAAAGTCATTAGAGAAAAATAATTTTGGGAAAAAAATAATTTTGCACATAAAATTAATTCATAATTAATACCAATAACAATCAAAACATGTAATGGACGACTTTAATTGTCTAACGATGGCTCTAATACCATTATTGAATTTCTCGAAACACATACACATAATGAAAACAATAATTTAAAATTTTCTTGGGAGTCCCAATAATTAAATTACATAATTTAGGTTTGTTTAGGGTTTGAGAAAAGATTACTTGAAGATTTGATCTTTTTTTAGGTTTGATTAATTTTTTCAAGGTTATCACAAACCACAAGTTATCCAAGTTTCCGGCCTCTAACGATAATTTACACAAATCGTCAGTGAGAAATCTCCTAAAACTCTTTTAGAAGGGGGAGGGAGAGAGAGAGAGAGAGAGAGAGAGAGAGAGAGAGAGATTAATATGCTTTGAGTACTAGCTCTTTCTTTTTTATGTTTAAAGTGTTTCTATGTACGTATGTTCTGTAACATCTATACCACTCTAACCCAAAATATAAAATATAACATTCTATTTATAAGAAAAACCTAACATCATTATAAATAATAAAATATCAATTTAACCCCTGAATAATATCACATATATTATTTTAGGATTATTTTAGAAATTTACTCAATCAAGTCCCTACATGATTTTTTTTTGTGTAGAATTGTAATCCCCTATATTAATTAAATTCTAGTTATTAATTTATAAAACTTATTAATAATGAAGTTACAATTGATTAATTTTCTCAATTTAATTTCCAACCAATGATTTTTAATATGTGTGATCCATTAAGTTTCTAATAAATTGGCCCAAATATAAATCATAATACTAAATAAATTAGGATTAAATAAATTAAATAATTTAATTTATTATCAATTCAACAATTGATTGACCTATATTTGAAGATCAAGTGCATCATTTAGTAATGTGTCATGATCCCCCAAATATTAAAAAAGTCATAAGTGATTTGACTTAACTTTTAGTGAGTAGTTTCACAGTATAATTATTATCTATTCATTAAGAATGTTTTGATTTATATATTATAGTATGGAGTGTGTCTGCCCTGTTAAGTCATAATTGTTCTCAACACTATAATTATTAATTATTTGAATTAGATTTGAAATTTTGTTTCAAATCCTATTTTATTTTGCGCAAGGATTTCACAATCAATATTATTTGAGAACATGTAGAATATTTTTTCTAATTCATCTAAGGTGATAAATCCTCTCTTGATCACTTAAATACATTCATATAGTTCATGTTATGCTCAATATCTTTTGGCCCTATTGTTAGAGTTTTATTGGCTTTCAATTTCATCATTCAATTAAAGTTTATGTTGTTTTATTTTTTTCAATTTGACCCTTATTCTTTTGATTTATTTTTTGTTATGTTAAAGTTATTTTTCATTTCAATTTAACCATCCAATTAAAATTTCTTGCTTGCCTTCTAATGTATTTTTTTATTTCGATTTTAACCCTCATTCTTTTAATTATATATTTTTTAAAATCCTTTTATGTAATTGTTTTTTATTTTTCATGTTTCATCCTTCGACATTTGATTTGTTAGGGATTGAGTTTTATATTTTTTTCATTTATGGTGCTTCTGATCTAATGACCTATGTCACGGGTTTGAAAAGTTAATGTCGTTTGTATTTTTTTTCATTTTCTTTTACGATCTTATCATTCTATATTAATTTCTTTTTTAAAAGAATGGTTTTGTGATTATTTTCAATTTCTTTTCTATGAGTTTATTTCGGTCTCATGACCTAGGTCACAGGATTCATGAACCTTTTTTGAATGTAAGTTTTTTTTAATTGTTATTTTTGTATTTGGTTTTTGAAGATATTATTCTAATTTATCTAAAACTTTTTTGTTTTATATAGATGAAATTTATTTTCTAAAAAATATTTATTTTTAAATAATATTCATAATATGATCGGTCTTGTGCAATATTTGTTTTAGATCGTGGTTTATTCAATCAGTTTCATTTATGTTTCTATTTCTATGAGTTTATTTCGGTCTCATAACCTAGGTCATAGAGTTCATAAACCTTTTTTGAATATAAGTTTTTTTTTTTAAATTGTTATTTTTGTATTTGGTTTTTGAAGATATTATTCTAATTTATCTAAAACTTTTTTGTTTTATACAGATGAAATTTATTTTCTAAAAAATATTTATTTTTAAATAATATTCATAATATGATCAATCTTGTGCAATATTTGTTGTAAGTCATGGTTTATTCAATCAGTTTCATTTGTGTTTATATTTATATTATCTTTTATTGATTTAAATAAACAAGTTAAGTAAACACAACCGAATAAATGTTTTATTTTGTGTGATTAAATATCTTGATCTATATTCATGTATCAAAATTTTCAATTTCTCTTTTAATTATTGTTAATGATTTCCCCCCGTTTATTTATATAGATGATTATCGATTTATTAAATTATATATTTGCATAGGCTTTTAGACTTATACTTTGATTTTTTTTATGAAAAAAACACATCAAAATAGTTTGCATACCCGAAACGCAAGTTAAATAGCTAATTTTAATTTATTTTTTGTAATTAAATTACTTAGATATAAATATTGTACTTTATAGCAAAAAGAAAAGGAAAATTAACAGAAACTAGAGCTTATTGCCAAAACATTATGGCTAATAATTGTGGATTGTATAGTCAAGTTTTTTAAAATTTTCAATTTGATTCTCGAACTTTTTTTTTTGACATAATTGAGTCATTTTGAGCCCAAATTAACATCTGATTGCCTAGTTTTTTAGAAGGAAGGGTTGGATTGAAAATCAGAGGACCAAAGTGAAAATTGTAGGTAAAATAGGTGGTGGCTTTAAATTTCATACAAAAAAATTATTTTGATCTCACATCTTTTTAGGTTTATAGGTGATTGGTCCTTTTAGTTGTCGAAAAATCAATTTTGATATCAAAGTTCATTTTCCTTATTTTTCAATCATTGTTTTCGTGAAAAGAGAGAGGGGACACTGAATTCCAATGTAAAGAAAGAAAATGACTATTGACGATGATTTCGACAAAAAAAAATTAAATATGTGTCAATGAGTTTCATTTAATGAGGGTGGTTTTACCTAAGTGTTTTGTTTCTTTCTTCTTGCCTAAGGAGACAGGCCTGATCACGAGAATGTTTTTAGGTTTGAGTTGATTTTGGTTTTTTGAGGTCATTGATAGTTTTATCAAAGTGTTTGAGGATGTTTTCTAGATGTTTTAGGTCAAAAAATGAAGTCATATTTTTTCGGTGACCTCTTATTGCCGAATTCTGCAAAAGCATACGATGCGTCATCTGCTGACTTTTTTTTTTGTAAAAAAATGGGATGAATGACATGTTGTCTGCTCCAATAAGAATATTTTAAGAAATAAAGACATGCCCAGGCTCACGAGTTGGGTTGAAAGACCTATGTGCCTGAGCTCCTTCTGGGTGTTTTTTTTTTCTATTTTATATTTGAGTTAAAAATTTTTGATATAAAAATCATTGAATTCGACTGAATCCATGAGCTGAATCACATGTTTAATGGGTTAATTCGTAGTATTCGAACTATTATTTGTTTTTTTTTTGTTTAATGCTTTTTATGCCCTTCATTTAAAAAAAATATAATTTCATTCTTGTGATCAATAATGTGCTTTTACTATCTTGGTACCATATGCCCATCACCAATTTTTTTTTTTTATTTCTAAACAAAATGTTTGATATAAAAAAATTATTATGTATTTTATTGTCGTATAATTATATAAAAAATAATTTTTGGAATAAAAAATAATTTTTGTAATAAAAAATTTATTAAATCTGAAGACATGCTTGATTTGCATTGTGAGTTTGCTTGGTTGACTTGAGTTCATTTAATTTTTTTAAAAATAAATATTATTTTTTTATTAATTTTATTCTTTAATATTGAGTTAATTTAAATTTAAACTTTTTAATTTATTTTTTTCAAGAATATCTCCATGAATTTATAAGTAAACTCATGCTAACCTAAATAGATTTAATATTTTTCATCACAATATTAAATAAAAAAAATCATTTAATTCATAATTAAAATTTATTTTTTAAAAAATTATTTTTTCATTGAATATTTTGTTTCTGCACTTTAAATTTTTGTTACGTGCCAATATACTAGTTGAAGTCTATTTCTCTATTTAAAAAACTCAGTCGCTTTGCCGTTTAGAAACCCCACTTTTTTCATCGTTACAGAACTCTCTCGATCTCACTCCCTCGCTCTCTAGGGTTTCTCTCTTTCTCATTTACCCCTACCTCCTTTTTTAATTTACACTCTCTCGCCACTGAAATAGGGTTAGGGTTTAGAAAAACAATCAATGGCACTTGTAGCAAAATCCGCTCCTCGATCTTCCAAAACCGAGTCGTACGTCGACAACAAGCGGAAAGAAGACATCCGCCATGCCAACATCAAGTCCGCTTGCGCGGTGGCTGACGCCGTCAGAACCAGTCTTGGTCCTAAAGGAATGGACAAAATGATTTCAACTGCGAGCGGCGAAGTCATCATTACCAATGACGGCGCCACCATTCTTAACAAGATGGAGGTTCTCCAACCGGCTGCGAAGATGCTTGTTGAACTCTCTAAATCTCAAGACACCGCTGCTGGTGACGGCACCACCACCGTCGTTGTTATTGCCGGATCGTTGCTTAAGCAGTGCCTTTCACTCCTCTCCTCTGGTATCCACCCTACGGTAATCTCCGATTCATTACATAAAGCTTCAATTAAAGCTGTTGATGTTTTAACTGCAATGGCTGTGCCGTTAGAGTTAACGGACCGTGATTCGTTGGTGAAATCTGCTAGTACTTCATTAAATAGTAAAGTTGTTAGTCAGTATTCGTCGTTGCTAGCTCCATTAGCTGTTGATGCTGTTTTGACTGTTGTGGATCCTGAGAAGCCAGATTTAGTTGATCTTAGGGATATTAAGATAGTGAAAAAGCTGGGTGGAACCGTGGATGATACTGAGATGGTTAGGGGTTTGGTTTTTGATAAGAAAGTGAGTCATGCTGCAGGTGGGCTGACGCGTGTTGAGAATGCCAAGATTGCGGTTATTCAGTTTCAGATTTCCCCGCCGAAGACTGATATTGAGCAGAGTATAGTGGTATCTGATTATGCACAGATGGATAGGATTCTGAAGGAAGAGAGGAATTATATTTTGGGTATGATTAAGAAGATTAGGGCAACTGGGTGTAATGTGTTGCTGATTCAGAAGAGTATTTTGAGGGATGCGGTGACAGATTTGTCCTTGCATTATCTGGCAAAAGCGAAGATTTTGGTGATCAAGGATGTGGAGAGGGATGAGATTGAGTTCATTACTAAGACTTTGAATTGTTTGCCCATTGCAAATATTGAGCATTTCAAAGAGGAAAAGTTGGGGTATGCGGATCTTGTTGAGGAGGTTTCACTTGGAGATGGGAAGATTGTCAAGATTACTGGGATTAAGGATATGGGAAGGACTACCTGTGTGCTTGTACGTGGGTCCAATCAGTTAGTTCTCGACGAGGCAGAGCGGAGCTTGCATGATGCCTTATGTGTCATTAGGTGTTTGGTGAATAAACAGTTTTTGATTGCAGGTGGTGGGGCACCAGAGATTGAGTTGTCAAGACAGCTTGGAGCATGGGCCAAGGTGCTGCATGGGATGGAAGGATACTGTGTGAAGTCATTCGCTGAGGCACTTGAGGTTATACCATATACTTTGGCAGAGAATGCAGGGTTGAATCCTATTACTATTGTGACTGAACTGAGGAATAGGCATGCTCAAGGAGAGATCAATGCAGGAATCAATGTGAGGAAGGGGCAGATCACAAATATTTTGGAGGAGAATGTGGTTCAGCCTCTGCTTGTGAGCACAAGTGCCATCACACTGGCAGCAGAGTGTGTGCGGATGATTTTGAAGATTGATGACATTGTTACTGTCAGGTAGATTGAAATTGAAGATAAAATGTGTTAGGCTATCTGTCTGGTAGTATCTATGATGTATTGAATGTGTGGTTTGAACCTCTTATGAATGGGGCTGTTTTTCCTTTTGTTTTTTCTTTTCCTCTAGAACTATCTTCTGAATGGTTTATGGTTAAAGAATTTTTGTGGTATATGCCTTGTTACTTGATGTTTGATTTATATTTGGATATTTTGTGCTATTTTGTTTGGAGATTTCTTTTACTCTTTCACAGCATTTAGCTTTCCTGTCTTTTGATCTATATAGATCATGGTATTCAATTTGCATATTACATCTGGTGTGTTGCTGAATAGACTGGGATTATTCTAGTGAAGCATCTTTTCAGTAAGTAAAACTGCCGAATCAATGTTTATTGAGTTTATATCAACATGTACATGTATTATGCTCCAATGAGAACCTGTCAACTTTCACAGATGCACTCTAGCATTTTCTCACCGGTTTTTCCATGATGTGATAATATATAATTCGAGCAAGATGATGACAATCTTTGCAGTAGTGTATGATTGTGTAAATTGCATGCAACTAAATTTAGTACCTAATGTTACCTGCAGCTCCGATTTCTAGCTTCTACTTTTTTTTCTTAATACCCACCATTGTTGTCTTGCTAAACATCGGCCACATAGTTATGGTATTATGGTTTTTGTAATGCTTCATAGCATTTTTCATTTTAACCCCTCTTCTACACATCGAACATACTCTTTGTTACCCTGAAGTAATGCTCCAATTACTTGTGAATATTAAGCCTTTCAAGTTCTTTGTTGATGTAGTTTACGGGTCTACATCATCACTAGGCTCAACACAACCTTCTCTACATGCCAAACAACTCTCTCCTTGTCAGGGGACAGAATTACCAACGACCAAGACCACTCACCAAAAATCCTTCTACGACTGCCTAGTAAATAAATCCATAAATATACGTGGGCATCCATGATCGCTGCACATAAATGTATATCTATTATGTTCACAATCCTACTAAGCAGTATCCTACTATAATTTATCCAGTAAATTATGACACAGCTTATGCTTTTAGCTTTTGGTCGTTAAAAATAATCCGACTACAAAGTTGTTGGTGTTCGTTTTTTATTTTGATGTTGATCAAGTGCAACTTTTTTGAAAAAATACAAATGCCAGAGAAGCCTGATGAAAGGTTCAGGTGGGGATTTCGGTATTTAGGAGATTCTTGTATCTTGCCAGGATCAATCATGCTTCTATTATTACACTGATGTGTAAAATGGATTGTACCTGGAAGTATTATGTCGGTCTCAGGAAAAGTTTAATTGCTATATAGGATGGCTTCACGTTTTCTGTAAATCAAGTTGGCTTGTTAAGGCTCTGTTTCAACTACTGTTTTTTTCTTCTTCTTTCCATGTGGAAGATATAGTTTTGGTACATAAAATGGGTATGGAAAGGAGTTGATCACATATAGATCATTACTATATTGTTGACCCGTAGTAGATTTTTTTTTAATGGAAAAAAAAAAACATCAAAGTGTTGTTAACATTTTATTAAAAATAATTTAAACCATGTGAGGACTGATCCAATGTGATCCGATTGACTTGGTAGGGTCAAATATAATCTAGATAACTGGCAAAAACATAGTTTGACTAAAAAAATTTGAGACGATATCATTTAAAAAATACACTATGTAGACAACATATATTGGATTGATTTAGGTCGACCCGAGTTAACTTGCAAAACTTACAACCTGAGTTATGAGACCTTGATAACCTCATATAAAAGAAATCAAAATAAATTATGAAACTCAATTCTTAATCAACCCAATATCGAAGGATGAAAATTTAAAAAATAAATTTTTTAAAAATGATAAAAAATGGTCAACTCGGCTTCACCAACCAAACCTGCGAACTGAATCATGAGATCAGGATAACCCCGTAGAAATTGAATCAAAATAAATTATGAAGTTTAATTTCCAATCAACTTAATGTTGAAAGATACAATAAAAAAAATCAATTAAAAAAAGGATAAAAAACAACTCGAATCAACTCAAGTTGACTTATAAAACCCATGACTTAGGCCATGAGACTAGAATAACACATAGAAAGCAAACCATAACAAATCATGAAGTCTAATATTCAATAATTAAAATATTAAAGGAAAAAAAACCAAAAGTAACAAAAAAAATAACTATTGCAATAAATAGTATTTTATAAGGTGGTGCACAATAAGCACCACCTCTTTTAGCTTTTGTTAATAATAGCTAGCTATTTGTTACAAGAGAAATGGAAGAGAGGGGTCTAATTCAGTCTCAAATAACCTCTTATTACTTGGATGGTATGACCCTCTATTAACATCAAAACTTCATAAAGAGTTTAGGAGGTCAAGAGGTCTTTTGAGATGAGTATGAAAAGGCTTTGTTGACCTTTAAAATCACACATTCATATTTATATATATTTTGATGATAACAATAAAATAAAAAATAGACTAATAATATGTTTTGTTGAGAATAAGCATTAAACAAGTTTTATATGAAGAATATATCAACAAGCATGATGGATTATGTGAAGAACTCAATCTGGAAGTCCAAGAAGGGAGCAAAGTGAAGACTTAGAATAAATGTTCATTTTAATGATTGAATGTAAATATTTATATCATATTTGATAACACAATTAAAATGAACTCATATACTTCACTTTGCTTGCATTAAATGATTGTAATAATATAAAATCTAAGTTAGATGGTTCTAAAAATTCACCTAAGTTGAACGGTTAAATCTTGAATTTTGCATGAACTTGTCGACTGTTTATTCATTAATGATGAACATCTATAAATTATGTAGGAACCAGTCGATTGATTGGCTTAACCAATCTTAACCAGTCAATCGTTTTAGCTGTCAGTGAGACTGGCTATAAACAACTAATTTTTTTTTAATATATATATATATATATATATATATATATTGTTTAATTGCAAAATTAGAAAGAGAATCTAAATATATATGATATACAAGTTATTCTAAGAGTTAAACAACATCAAAATTATCAATTATTGATCATAATTCAATTTATGCTATTAAACCTTAATATTCTAGCATAAAGAGTATTCAATCTCATTGTCACTACACTTAAACACCTTTATATCTTATAAGTGTTATCTAGTGAGGTATAAAGATACTAGAACTTTAATTTGTCATACCGACTCTATTGAGAGAGTTTAATGTGAAAACAAAATTATCATTGTAAACCTTTAAGAGTTAGATAAAAACTCTTGGTATTGATGAAGGAATCTCACCAAAGGAAAAAATAATAATCCAGAAGAGAGTATGTCTTTAAGTGAAAAAATATTGAAGAAAGGGTTTTCTCTAAGTAGAGTAAAAAGCTTGGTGTGGATTCATAAAATGAAATTGTACTCTTGAGCTTGGACTACTGAAGGAATATAATACTAAGTACAATTTGATACTTGAGGTGTGGATGTAGACTTGCCGAACCATGTTAAAACAAGTTTACAAATTCTCTTCGTTAACTCTTTACTTTAAGTACTTTAATTATATTATTAATTATTGTATTTACTTGAAGTAATTTGTCTTAAGTGTAAAATTTAGTGATACACCTAGTTAACCCCCTCTTAGGTGTTAATTTACCTTAATTTTTTAACAATAATTGGTATCAGAGCTTAGTTTTTATATATAAAGTTTGCTTAAACTTTGAATAGAATGACAACTAGTTATAATCTCTAAAATAAAGAATCATCCACATTTAGGCTATCGTTTTTTATAATAATGATTATACATATTAGAAAGCTATAATGATAATTTATCTTCAATCTATTGATTGTGATTTGTGGTTATCTATAGAAAATAGACCTCATAGACTTATTAAAATTGAAAATGGTATTGAGATTCCTAATACTAGAAGTGAATATACAGATAATGATAAAAAATTGCTTTCCTTGGATGCCAAAGCCATGAACACCTTATATTGTGCTTTAAGTAGAAGTGAATTCAACAGAATTACATCATGTAAAAATACTAGAGATATTTGGAATGCCTTAGAAGTAACTTATGAAAGAACTAACCAAGTCAAAGAGTCTAAAATTGACATGTTAGTTCATCAATATGAATTGTTTAAAATGCTTTCTAGTGAATCCATTAGTAGCATGTTTAATAGAATGACTACCATTACAAATCGTTTGAATGCACTTGGTAGAACATGCACTAATGCCAAAATTATGAGTAAAATTCTTAGGTATCTACCAAAAACTTGGGAAGCAAAGGTGATGACAATTCGAGAAGCCAAAAATCTCACCAAACTTTGATTGAAGGAGCTTATTGGTTATTTGATGACTCATGACATCACTATAGATAAGAAAGAACAAGAAAAAAAGCCAAAGAAGAACTTGGCATTCAAAACCGTCCATCACATTGAAGATGATGAAGATGATCACGAAGAGGACAATACTTTAATCACAAAGCACTTCCAAAGTTTCCTAAGGAAAAAGTAAGGCAAGAAAATATTTTCAAACTACAAGAAATATAAGAACAATGAAAATTCAAGCAAAGAACTCCTAAAATGCTATAAATGCAACAAAATAGGTTGCATCAAAGAGATTGTCTATTTCTTTAAAATAAGAAGAAAAGTCATCATCATAAGAAGGTAATGAAAGATATTAGTGATGATTTAGACTCAAACTTAAGTTATAAAGAAGAACATGTGGCAAACATATGCTTTATGGAAATCAAAAGTAAAAATGAGGTATAATCTTTGGATAATGAATCCGACCCTACATATGATGAATTGGATGATGCACTTGAATTATTATATGATGAATTTAAGAAATTAGGTTCAAAATATAGTACCTTGAAAAATAATTATGCATACTTAATTGTAGATAAAAAAAACTTTAGAAAAGAAAGCTTGCACGATGATTGAAGATAGTAATAAGGTAAATCAACTTGAAGATGAAAACAAATTGCTAAAAGAAAAGGTAGACAAGTTGAATACAACCTTAGCAAAAATTCACACAAGTAAAATTCTAGAAATGATGCTTTCAAGCTAAAGATGTGTGTTTAACAAAAAAAAGGTTTAAGTTATCAAGCTAAGAAAAACCAAAAGTATTTAAAGAACTATTTTGTTAAAGCTAAACAATCTTATAACCTTAACCATAAATGTAACTATTATAGAGCTATATGTTATTTGATTTATGCATGTCCTATTAAAAAGGACAAAATTTATAACATGACTTGGGTTAAAAAAGGAACCATCTTTAACAATAAAAGACCCAAGAAGGTATGGTTATTAAAAACCTCATCTTGATTTTTATTAGCAGGAATCGAGGGAGTATAAGAAATGGTTTTTACATAGTGCTTGTTCAAGATATATGACCGGAGATGACTCATTATTCTCAAGAATTACCAAAATAAATGAAGAAAATGTCATATTTGAAGACAATTCGAAAGGCAAAATAATCAAAGTTGGCAATATTGGAGGTAAATCTTCTCTTTCCATTGAATTTTTTTTTTCATGTTAATAACCTAAAACACAACTTGCTTAACATTAGTATATTATATGATAAAGGCTATAAAATTATTTTTGATCATGCAAGTTGGTTAATTATTGAGAATAATAAAGTAATACATATAGGAAATAGAAAAGTAAATGTCTACAAGATTAAAATTAATGCATACATATGAATAAAAAATTATCTTGTTGTTAGTATTAATGATAATTTTCTTTTGGTTAGAAGACTAGGTCATATTAACATGGACATCTTTTGTAATCTAGTTAAAGGTGTAACACATATAGCATTTAAAAAGAAAAAGTTGTGTAAAGCTTGTCAAATGGGTAATAAGTGAAAACTTATTTCTAGAGTAAAAATCACATTTTAATAAAAAGAAAAAAAACCTTTAGAATTACTACATATAGATCTTTTTGGACCCACTAGGACTAGAAGTATTAGTGGTAATAGATATGTGTTCCAATTATTGATGACTTTATAAGATATATTTGGCCATTGTTTTTGAAATCTAAAGAAAAAATAAATTATGAATTTGTAAAGTTTTCGAAGATAGTTGAAAATAAGAAAGGGTTATTTTTTTTATAATAAACATAAGAAGTGATCATGGTGATGAATTTATAGCGATTTATTTGAAATGTTTTGTGAAGAAAAAGAAAACCACTATAACTTTTCAACTTCTAGAACTCCCCAATAAAATAGGGTCGTGAAAAGAAAAAATCGATCTCTTCAAGAAATGGCAAGAACTATGTTAAAAGAATTTGACACACCTAAATGTTTTTGGGCGGAAGCTGTAAACACTTCTTGCTATGTTTTAAACTATGTTACTTTGAGACCAGAGTTGAAAAACACTCCTTATGAGTTTTGAAGAAGAAGGAAACCTAACATCTTTTATTTTAAAATTTTTGGTTCAAAATGATTTATTCTTAATATTAAAGATAAATAAGATAAATTTGATTAAAAATCCGATGTTGAAGTTTTTCTTTGCTATTCCTTTTCTAGCAAAGCATATAGAGTTTATAACAATAAAACACTTTGTTTTAAGGAATCCACGTTGTCTTGAGGAATCCATGCATGCTGCCTTTAAGGAAACTCAAAATAATAAAATTATTAAGATTCTAGATGACATGAATAAAAATGTTCAACATTTGAGTCTTAATAATACAACCCTTACAGAGGTGAACAACGAAGGCATGAACAAAAACTAACCAAGTTCAAGCAATTAACTAGAGATTATAAGTAACTTTTTTGTGCCTTTAAAAGAGCTAAGGTATGTAAGCTCTCACCCTCCTAAATTAATTATCAGTAATCATTTTAAAGGAACAAAGACTAAAGTTTCACTTAGAAATATTAGTGGTCACTTTGCATTTATTTCTCAAATAGAACCTAAATCATTTCTAGAAGCTAAACAATATGAAAAATGGATTTTATCTATGCAAGATAAGCTAAATCAATTTAAAAGAAATGATGTTTAGGAACTAGTCCCTAGGCCTAATAATCAATCAATAATTGAAACAAAATGGTGTTTAGAAACAAGGTTGATGAACATGGAACCATAGTTAGAAATAAAGTTAAACTAGTTACTAAAGGTTATAATTAAGAAAAATGTATAAATTATGAGGAAACCTTTGCACTGGTAACTAGACTAGAATCAATAAGAATGCTATTAGCACATGCTTGTCATGCTAATTTCATACTTTTCTAAATGGATGTTAAAAGTGTATTTTTAGATGGATTTATCATAAAAAAGTCTATGTTAAGCAACCATAAAGTTTTGAAAATTTTCATTTTCCCGATCATGTTTTCAAACTTAAAAAGGCCTTGTATGATTTTAAACAAGCACCTAGGACATGGTATGATAGACAAAAGTCTTTTCTTATTGATAATGATTTTAACATTGGTTAAATTAACACTACCTTTTTTACAAAGAAAAAAGGGCAAAGATATCTTAATTGTATGAATTTACATTCATGATATTATATTTGGTGCTACTAATAAATCTCTTTGTAAGAATTTTGAAAAATACATGCAAGATGAATTTGAAATGAGCATGATGAGAGAGTTGAAATTCTTTATTAGATTGTAAATCAAACAAAAAAAGGATGACATCTTCATCAACTAAAACAAGTACATCAAGGATCTTGTAAAAAGATTTAGGATGAAACATATCAAAGCAATCGACACACCCATATAAACATCAACAATGCTTGATATAGACGAAAATAATAAGAAAATTGACATCACCAAATATCAAGGTATGATCGGATCACTCTTATACTTAACTGCTAGTAGACTCGATATTATGTTTTGTGTATGTCTATGTGCATGTTTTCAAGCTTTCCCTAATGAATCACATGTTAGTATTGTAAAACACTTTTTTTTTTGTTATTTGCACGATATTATAGATTTAGGGTTATGGTATGTCAAAGGAAGTGAATTGAGCTTGATAAGCTATTCAGATGTGAACTTTTCTAGATGTAAAGTTGATAGAAAGAGTACAAGTGGAACATTTCAACAACCAAAGCAGAATATAAAGAAAAAGGTAGTTTTTGTGCTTAAATTTTATGGATGAAACAAACCTTAAAGGACTATGAACTTAAATTTTATCATATACTCATAAAGTGTAATAACACTAATGCAATTAGTCTTTTTAAAAACCTTATCCAACACTTTCATACAAAACATATAGAAGTGAGACATCATTTTCTAAGGGATCATATTGTAAGAAGAGATATCGTATTTGAGTTTGCGGGCACAAAACACAATTAACATATATTTTTACAAAGCCTTTAAATAAAGAAATCTTTTGCAAAATAAAAAGGAATTTAAGCTTTATTCATATTAAAGATATTTGAAGTATTGATTTTGTATGTACATATTAATAAAAATAAGTTCGACATATTTAAATGATAAAAACTTGATTTGCCAAAGAAAGGGCATTTTGATGAAGTAACTTTTATGCATATGTACTTAATAGATTGTATGATTAGTGGTATACCAATAAATCTTCCATATATCATGATAAGGAATATGATCATGACACCTAGTCAAAAACAAAAATCTCTTCCCTATGGTCAAGTTTTAACTTCTATCTTTCAACATTTTTAGATTTTATTACGGATAAGAAACCATATTCAAAACTAATTGGGATATATAATGTGACCCTCACCAAGATAAAATATATTTTAAATGAGGATGGTGTTTGGGTTCTTAAGGACCAGATAAGAATACATATTAAAGAAGAACATGATGTTGAGGAAGAAGAACATGTTGGTAGCAATGATGTGCTTATGGCTATGTTTGAGACACCACCAACTGCTTTTTTGCTGAAAAAGACTTTTACTAGCACATGGTTATCTAGGATGAAAATCTGTCTCATGCACCTTGAGATTGATATGCGTCAAATTAGAGAAACTTAATCACACATGAGAGATACTCAAACATAAATAGTCGAAGATTTAAGGGATATTAAGAATATGATGGCTTCTCTTCTCTTTTATTATCCACCACCTTAGATCATATGTGTCGCACCCTCGTGAGCGGAGCGCGGCGTCGCGGCGATCCTCGATTGATTTTAGGGTCTTTTGTTTTATTGTGAATAAAGGGAGTCGCCACCTAGTATTTGGTCACTCGGAACCCTAACTGGTCTTTCAGAGATTCTAAGGTAAGGGACTGGTTGCGTAAAGAAAAGGTATTAGCACCCCTAGTACGCCCTACCTAAGGTAAGCTGCTTGGTGTTTGATTTGCTTTATAATTGCTATAGTGTTGGTGTTTTCTAATCCCATCAGTTTTTCTAGGTTTGATTCAAACTAAATTTATTAAGATAGAAATCCAAGGAAGTTCCATGTGCTTTAAAAGCTCATTTTCCCCTTAGTTTTTCAAGAGTTTGCGACTCGTAAATCGCAAGGAGGAGGGGCAAAAATTTAGGACTCTAGGGTGCTTTAAAAACCTATTTTTTTTATCTTAGTGTTTTATACTCTCACGACTCGTAAACCGTGGAGTAAAAAATTGAAATGTCCTCGATTATAATCAAGGCTTCTTTCAAGGATGTGTGCGGATTTATTATTCCTAGAAAATTATTTTGGATATTTACCACTCCGGGTTTCTTTATCCAAATATTAACAATAAATAATAACAAATTATTCCCAATAATATTTTGGATATTCGTCCTTTAAGGATTTCTTTATCCAAACATTAGCGGTGAATAATAGATGAATTCCCCCCAAAATAAGATTTTTATATTTTTTTGGAATATTGGCCAATACCCTTTGGAGTTGTACAAACATGTTGTAAAATCCAAAAATGCAAGAAAATAATTTTGTTGTGTTTAAGAAATCCATGCGAAAACACATTTTCAAAAAAAAACTTCCAATATATTTTTTTTATATATAAAAAAGAACGTTCAAAACATGTTAGGGTATTGGCCGTATGCAACACACAAAAACATTTTTATATTTTTCTTTGTTAAAAAACGACATATTAATCAAATTCTTAAGGCTTTAATAAATCAGTTATTAAATCCCCAAAAATATATAGAAACATGTTCTTACATTTTCACGGGAAATACAACAAGATTTTATTTATCCCTAAAATACTTGATCATATGCAAATTAAAACATTAAATTTTTTTATCTTTTTTTATTTTTATAATTCAACAACATCCAAACACACACACACACATCCCCTTTTTATTATGTTTTTCTCAATACAGCCATGTTTAATTACAAATAACATAAATTCAAAACAAATCTAAACGCATAATATACAATTCATAAATTGCAAAATAGACCCCCAAATATTCAGGAATGGCAGAGGAACACTTCTGAGAATGCAGGAACAGTGGCGGCGCGTCTGCTCCAGGCGCCGCACCACTGGCGGCGCGTGGGTTCACGCTCCGCCGCAAGAAAAAACAGGGGACGGGAGGATCTGGCTTGGTTTCATCCCTTCTTCCCTTCCTCGCCGACGGTGACCTGCAAAACACCCAAAAAACGCAGCAAGCAGTTGATTTTAGTTTTTTTCTTTCTTGATCACGGATCTGTTTACTTCCGTTTAGATCTGCTTTTCTCTTGGTTTCGCCTTCTTCTCTATTTCAGGCGGCTGGCTGGCGAATGGGTTTCTGTCGACGGCTGTGCAGTTGCTGGTGGCCGGTTCGGGTCTGCTGGGAGAGAGGGACGGCGTCTGTGAGAGGATGAAGGGACGCTGCAACAAAGGAGGAGGCAAAATGAGGGGGTTTCTCTCTGGTTTTGGCCCGTCTATGGTGAGGTGCTGAAATGGCAGAGAAGGGCTGTTGATGCGCCAGTTCTGTGGGTCTGGGAGGCTGTTTGGCGGAGGAAAGGGGAGAGATCGACTGGCTGAGGGACCGGTCTCTTTTTTACTGGTTCTGGAGCTAGGAAAAAAATGGAGTGGCCGAGGGATGTTGATGTGGGTGTGGCGGCAGTGAAGGGGAGTTACAATCGGGGAGATAGAGGGGAGAATGTGCGGCTGCGATGGTTTTAGAGAAAAAGGGAGATGGGGCTGCTGTGCTGCAGGTTGAAGATTGAGAGGAAATGGCAGGGCGAAGATTTGTTTGACCGGCTAAGAGAGGAGAGAGGTTTGTCTGCCAGGATGTTGGAAAAAATGGCGTTGGGAGGCGGCTCGTTTAGGTTTTAGCCAAAGGAAGGGAAAGGCTTTGGTCGGCTAGAGGGGGGAACGGCTCCATGAGAAAAAAACGGGTTTAGGGTTTTTTTATCTTTAGGGTTTTTTTTTTTAGCTCCCTTTTTCTGAAAAATTGCCTCTTCTCAATCTTTTTTTTTTTTTTTTTATGATTGAGGGTTCATTTATATATAAATCTCTACATGTGCTATTTAAGGAAATATTGCAATAATTATTGCAGAGATTATCTTCTATAACCAGCACCAACAAATCCTATATATATGGTATTTTATATTGCATTGATTATTTTCCATAACCAGCACGAATCAAATCATATATCTATGGTATTTTATATTGCAGTGATTATTTTCTATAACCAGCACGAATCAAATCATATATCTATGATATTTTATTTTGCAGTAATTATATATGATTCAATAATTATCTCCTTGACATATTGCTTCATTAATATTAGCCCTGATGCTCTATGTTATCGCCATATGTAAACCCTTATTATTATTATTATTTTATTTTTATTTATTTATTTATTTTTTGAAAATTTATCAAAATATGAGTCAAAAATTGGGTAGCAACAATATGTATTATGTTTAAATTTTTTATGCTTTTGTTTTATTTATTTCCTCAATGTAATTGATATTGAATGTTTTTTTAAAAGAAATTATATACTTATGAATGTTTTAAATATGATTTTTAATTTCCAATGACATTATACTTTATATCCCCACCTCTCCATTACATTTTTTTTTTGTTGATGATAAAGGAGAAGAGAGATATTGTAGATGTATTATATGGTAAAGGACAACTTAATAATATATGCATACATTAAAGGAATATACATACATTAAAAGGGAGAAACTTGAATTTCTAAATGCATATGTAATATGTTAAATATTTACATTGCTTAGATTATGCCAAAAATATTATAGTTTGATATATATATATTACAAAAAATAGAGAGAGATTCATTTTAATATCTAAGCTATATATTTATTGCCATCATAAAAAAAGAGGGATATTTTTTACCCTAGAGTTACATATTCATGTTTTTTTATATATTTTTATGATAACAATAAGATGGAAAATGGACTAATAATATGCTTGATTGGGGACAAGTTTTATACAAAAAACATATCAACAAGCATAATGGATTACGTGAAGAACTCAATCCAAAAGTCCAAGAAGGGTGTAAAGTGAAGACTTAAAATAAATGTTCATTTTAGTGCTTCAATGTAAATCTTTATATCTTACTTGATAGCACAATTAAAATGAACTCACACACTTCACTTTGCATGCATTAAAGAATTGATAGTAATTATATAAATCTAAGTTAGATGGTTCTAAAAATTCACCTAGATTAAACTGTTAAATATAAAATTCTGCATGAACTGGTTGACTGTTTGAGGTTACCAAATCAATCGGTTGACTATTTATTCATTAGTGATGAAAACCTGGGAATTTTACATGAACTAGTTGACCATTTTAGTTGTTAGTGGGACTGTAACGGTTGTAAACGACTAATTTTTCTTAGAAACTTATATATAGCTAATCTAATCCAAACATATATGATATACAAACTTCTAAGAGTAAAACAACATCAAAATCATCAATCCACGATTATATTCTAGTTTATACTATTAAACCTTTATATTCTAGCATAAAAAGTATTTATATTGTCACTACACTTAAACACCTTCATATCTTATAAGTGCTATCTAGTGAGGTATACATATATTAGAACTTCAAATTGTAATATCCACTCTACTGAGAGAGTTTGATTTTAAAACAAAATCATCATTGTAAACCTTTAAGAGCTAGGTAAAAACTCTTAGTATTGTTGAGAGAATTTCACCAAAGAAAAAAATCATGACAAGGGTATCTTTAAATGGACAAAGTCTTGAAGATGAGTTTTCTTCAAGCTGTGTAAAAAGCTTGTTGTGGATTCATCAAGTGAAATTATACTCGTGAGCTTGGACTAGTGAAGGAATACAATACTCAAGTACGATTTGGTACTTGATTATGGATGTAGGCTTGCCGAACCATATTAAAACTACTTTACAAATTCTCTTCCTTAACTCTTTGCTTAAGTACTTTAATTATATTGTTGATTATTGTATTTACTTGAATTAATTTATCTTAAGTGTGAAATTTAGTGATACAACTAATTCACCCCCTTTTAAATCTTAAATTGCCTTAATAATTGAACAACAAGCTTTATGCTATAGGTTTGGGGGACAAAAGGATCCTTTAGAAGAGTCGGAATATCTTAAGCAAAATGGAAGTCTAGAGGCTTATATTCAGGATTATGATATTCTATGGAATAGGATAGAGATTAGTAAGAAACAAGTCCTATTGTTCTTTATGGATGGTTTGAACATGTAGATTAAAAACATGGTTAAAATGTGAGAACCCAAAGCATTGAAGCAAACCTATAATTTGGCTTGTCTATAAGAGAATACCATGTCCTATCGCAAAAATCACCTCAACAACCTTAAACATCCTACGTATACCATGACCTAAATTAGTCAATCTAGATTCAATCAACATTCTACCCCCAACAGAAACACATGTTCCATTACTATTAATACCCCAAATTCACATAATCCTAGTTTGTTAGCTACACCTACTTAGAATTTCATCGACAAATCAATTACCAAACCAACCAAGTCATTACAAAATAGGGAGTTAGATGAGAGGAGCTAAAAGGTTGTGTTTTTGGTGTGATGAGAAGTTTGTGCCATGCCATATGTTAAAAAAAAAAAGAAATTCTATTCTCTGTATATTGTAGAAGATGACGACAACGCATAGGAAACAATAAGAAGAGACAATGATTTCAATTCTAAAATTGTTACCCCTCATATATCCATCAATACATTGAAGGGTGTTAATGGGTTCATACCTTTCAAGTAACTAGAAAGGTTGATACATATTCACTTTTCATTACGGTGGACTTTGACAACACCTTTAATTTTATTAATTCTAAGGTGGCTAATATGTTACAATGTAATATTTATAGCTATTACACCTTTACTAGTGAAAGTTGCCAATAGAAGGATTATGATTTGCTCAGCCATATGTAGGGGTTTCAAATGAAAAATGCATGGAGTGAATTTTATGGTTGATGTATTCAATGTTGAATTAAATTCCTGTGACATGGTGTTAGGAATTCAATGGTTGGCCATGTTAGGTGACATTGTATCCAATCATAAAAAATTATGGATGTCATTTCAATGGCATGGACATGAGGTATTACTTAAAAGGGAAGAACCTGTATAATTTCAAGCTATTGGATTTGAGAAATTTAATAGCTTGATGAACAATGTATCTAGACTAGCAAAGGTTAGCCTGTGCAATTTAAGAATGGTGAAAAAAAAATGGCAAGTGTTTATGTTCCATAACTATTGTCTTATATGCCAATAAAGAAAAATGATCCATCTTTAGTGCCCTAATGAAGTCCTTCTAAGAAATCTTCAAGGAACCTAAAAACTTACCATCTCTAAACTCTTACGATCATAATATTCCTATAAAAGAAAGAGCTTAAGAGGCTAAATAGGTACTTTGACTTACATAAAGACACTATAAAAGAAATGATTTTTGAGATGATCAAGTCAGATACAATCCAACACAGTAATAGTCCTTTTTTCACTAGTGGTGTTGGTTAAAAAAGAAAGATAATTCATGGAAGCTTTGTGTGGATTACAAGGCTCATAACATATTGATTATGAAGAAAAAACTTCTTATTCTATTAATTGATGAGTTATTAGAAGAGTTAGGTGCTATTGTGTTTTCTAAGGTAGATTTGTGGATTTGAGGTTAAGGTATCATCTAATTAGAATGACTCTCAATGATATGTTTAAGACTGCTTTCAAGACTCACAATGGCCACTACAAGTTCTGACTTATGCTTTTTAGCTTAACCAATGTTCCTGTTACATTTCAAAGTTTAATGAATAAAATATTCAGGACATATCTTAAGAAGTTTATATTGGTAATCATTGATAACATTTTTATTTACAATAAGTTTTTAGCAAATCACTCCTAACACTTAAAATATCGTGTTTGAACTTTTTTTTTTAATTAACGTGAGTGTCCGGATCAGCTTGCGCACACCTCGGTAATCTCACGGGCCTTGAAATTAACGACTATGTAAACTTCCAGTGGCACTGAGAAGACTTGAATTCGTAACCATTAGAGAGCAAATCCGAGATCGGACTAGTTAAGTTACCCTTATGATTATGTTTTAACTATTTTAGTTTTATTGTTTGTTTGCTAGGAAAAGTAAACGTGTTTTCTATTGCAATAAAATTAAATACCCAAGTTATGTGATTTTTAAGAAAAGAGTACCTGGAATTAATTGATCCATCAAATTAAAGAAACACAACCCATAACTTCAGCTTTTCTTCTCAAATAAAAAACCAAGATTTTACAATGAAAAGAAATCTGATCTTCCAAATCAACCACTGTCGAAAAAAGATGAGAGACAAGGAGGGATGGGATAACTTCAAAAAAATAATCAAACAAAGCCTCTCTCCACGCAACAAACCCGCCATCAATACACCCACAGTGACCGCCGATCAACAAAACCAGTTGCCACAATCGAACACAACAACCATCCACTGCCTACTGCAACTCCTCCATCACCAATCATTTTCCCACAACCACCATCAACACAGCGGTGATCTTCCAGCCCACCTTCTCAAAACCGATCCCAATCTTCCCTCTCTTTCAATCAAACCCATCCTCTCATCTACTCACAAATCAGCCACCATCACAATCCTTCTTCACAGAGTCCAAACAAAAATCAAAATCATTCCCAGCCTCTCAACCGTGAGTCACTGCCCGAACCATCTCCACAACCCAAACTGACCACCACAGCCCACATCCGCAATTGTTTTTTATATGACCCCACATCTAGAAGCTGTACCAAAGATCCAAGGAGAGAGTAGAAGTGTAAAGAAGAGAGAGTGACGGTGAAAAAGAGAGTGAAGTTTTGAATTAAAATTGATTTATGAGCGGGTGAGAGAGAAGAAAGGCACTGGACTAGTATTGCTGATGAAAAAATTCCAGTATTGGTGGTGGACTGGAAAAGGAGGCAGTTGGGGAAGGGAGGCTCGTATTCCTTCCTCGGTGGATTTCCTTAGATTTCCAGTGTTATCAAATTATAAACTTAAACTGTAATTCGTGAAAGAATTCGGAAATAAAAGTGATCGAGGACAGTTGGGTAAAATTAATTTTCTCTTGAAAAACACAAAAAACAGCAGGATTTCAGGGGAATTTCAAATCAATCAAAAGGACTTTAGGGTTCCTCGAACATAGCCAGCACCATGAAATTAATATACATAATGAATTGTCAGATAATTTCAATGAACGCATGTCAACCTCAATGACATGCCCAAACTGAAGTGGGGCATCAACAACTACAGTGGCATGAACGAGACACGAAGCAGAAACATGTCAAACTTGCATGAGCATTGGAGCTGAGAATTGACGAAACAGAAATAGAAGCAATCGCCATACTCTGTTCAGTATGCAGAGATGGGGAAAGAATGTAATAGACACTGTACATAATAAGAGGTTCCACCACACTTGATATGATAATGAAAACCTTGCCTATTAACAATCTCTTGATCTTATTATTTTCCTCTGGTAATGAAACCTTATTAAGACTGGTAGTCCTTGCCTTCATTATTAAAATGGATAGGTGTGGGAAGCGACTCCATTTCTCATTTGCCTGGATGAGTGATTCCTAAGACAACCATCACTGCAGGATCTTACCACACTGCCTAATACGGTTTTTTTTTAGCGGCACAAACTACACAGCCACCACAAGCATGGGCCATCTCAGTTTCCACTCCTCACCATGTTGCCACATCCACCGCCACATCCACCACAACCCCCACAACCACCACTATTTCCACTCTTCATTGTGTCACCACACCCACTGTCACCAGAGTTTCCACTCCTCACCATGTTGCCACATCCACCGCCACAACCACCACATCCACCGCCACAACCCCCACAACCACCACTATTTCCACTCTTCATTGTGTCACCACACCCACTGGCACCAGAGTTTCCACTCCTCACCATGTCCCCGCATCCACCGCCACAACCACCACATCCACCGCCACAACCCCCACAACCACCACTATTTCCACTCTTCATTGTGTCACCACACCCACTGGCACCAGAGTTTCCACTCCTCACCATGTCCCCGCATCCACCGCCACAACCGCCACCACAATTTCCACTCCTCACTATGCTTCCTTTAGCCACGTCCACATTCAGCTCCATGTTACCTTCTGAAGCAGCAGTCAGGCTGATTTGCTCAGGTTCCTCATGAAAGCCTTTGGCCTTTTCCACTGAACTATCTACCTCCAGATTTTCTCTGTTAGAAGTGAAGCCATTATATCCTTCCTTCTTCAAAATATCAGAAAGTATGAAGGCTGATATGATTGCAGGTAACACCAACCATGATTCCTTTACCTGTTAATATGTTTTAAATCAGATGCAATTTGGGATATGAAAATAGCATTCTAGTCAATGTGATGAGCAGTAATGTACCTTGACAAATCCAGACTTTAAATCAAGCAATGCCACAGCTTTTCCATATGGATACTCAGCAGAAAATTCAACTGCAGTCATAAAATCTTGTTTACTTCTCTTCTTCTCGCAATGTTTAGGCTCAAAATCGAGCTTTTTTCCCTGGAAAAGTTTTACCTGGCCAGAGAAAAATTCAACACAAGTTTTGTAAGATACTCTGAAACGATGGCAAGTTCTGTGGTTAGCTAAAAAATTAAGACTCTAAAACTATGGAGGACGATACATAGAGTGAAAGCATGATCCATGTGGGTGAGAATGCAGTCCTATTCAGGTTGAAGACCCCGATTAGTTCAACTCAGCTAAACTTCAACCTTAAATTAGTACTACGAAACTATTGAATATGGCACATTGTACTGGTTTCTATGTTGGTTTGCAAAATCCTTGTAAAGATTCGATGGCGAAGTAACAAAAAAAAATGCAGTTCTTTCACAGATGATCAATATTATTAGTGATGTTCTGGCTATTTGGAATGATTGTTCATAATGGAAATTCGTAAAGAATAATGGATTTTAAAAGAATTTTAAGGATATCAAAATAACAAATTTTAGAGAAAAAAGTGAAAGGTAAAAGATGACTACCATCTGACAGCCTATGAGCTCAAAGAGATGACCATCTTCATTGGATTTCTTTTTTGGCTCAAGGTACCATTGAGAATCCATCAAACACCACCGAGTCCCCACAAACTCTGCAAGAATACATGTTTCACCAGTCTTCATAACACCAGTTACTTGCTGCTTAAGAATGCTTCTTTCTTTCTCCTTTGCCTTTGTTGAGTTCCTAAAGTACAATTAAAGCCAGAAAATGATATAATGCTTTGGAATATATAATAAGGTCCTGCTATCATGTCACATGCCAACAGAAAGATGCTTGACAAGCATACACTGCCAAAAGATCTCAAGTTTCTAACAACTTGAACAAATTCTACTATCACACTGAAAGAAAAGGACAGGTTCTGTTAATGCAGGATATTCCAACAAATAAAATCTCCAAATTTGAGAAAACTAAATTACCATGTAGAGTTACTATAACCAAAACATATTTTATTGGAGACCAAGTGTGAAATTATCTATTAGCATAATCCTTGGTGCAACTACAGGTGCTGTTCATTTTTAAGATTCATTACACTCGCTTACAATATAACATATGAACACGTAATTCTTTGATTAATGAATTTAAGGTTCTTCAGATGCAAGGCGTTGAGTGTTTGAAGTAATAACATTCTGATATAGGCCATAATTTTACTGCATATGTAAAGGCTGGAATTACAGTTTTAAACTCGACATGATATGTGGATACAAGCATACCTCATTTGTAGGCTGATAATCTCAGCATCAGTTTTCTCAACTACAGAAGTCCAGATATTAGGATGTTGTGCCCTTCCAGGAAGTGGGAAGAAGCAAGAACTTTTTGACTCTGCTCGGGAACGAATCATGTGCAGTTCATATGGTGCTTGGATGGGAACACTAAATGAGACAGCGATTCGGAGGCAGATTGGCTTTGAGATCATATTTCCAGAACTAGGCTGCAATTCCACCCATCTTTCCACAGAAAGTTCAGACACTGGATTCAGAAAGTCTTCCAGGGAGAATGATGTAGTGCCCATTGTTTTACACACCTTGGTTAGTGGTAAGTTGGAAGGTGAATAAGATACAAGTTCAAAGAAAAGCTCTCCCTTAGGTTCACATTCGAAAGAAGCAACATGTTTGTCTCCTGATTCTGACAGGATAGTAAGTTTCCGCTTAACATTATAGAATACATCAGGTTGCTTTTTATTAAACATCACAAAGAGGTTTCCCTTGTGCATCTCTGGTAAGTTTTTGACTCCCACAATCTCCAAAAGGACCTAAATATTAAGAAGAAGAAAAAATAAGAATGTAAGATGTTTCTGGTCACAGTAAAATAGGCAGCATATATAATCAATTGGCATATGTAGAGCGCCAAACTGAAAGGGAACTGAAGGCACTTTAGTGGTTGCACTAAGTGATACTGATAAATCAGAAAGGAGGTTCAATGTATAGGTTCATAAGCTTCTAGGCTGCATAAGAAATAGAACATTCCTATTTTTTCTTGTTACAAACTAGAGGTTAGAACTTGAGATCTCTTGGGAGGAGGGGTGACACTAATGTCAGTTGAACTACAGCTCATTGGCTATAACAGTCCTAACTTTAGATTCATTGCCCATATATTGATGTGTCACACTAAAAAAAATAGTGGATAGGAGCAGGAAGAAAGAGAGGTTTCTGAGAACTTCAAATTGACAAATGATAAACAAAATAATAAATCTCGGGGAAGGACAAAAGAACAGTGATCAGAAATTACCTCAACAATCTTCCGCTCTGAAAGTTCAATCATCTTCTTGTTTTGATTTGATTTTTCTAACTCTTTGCTCAAGATATTTGATTGGAACGGAATGGTTGTGAGAGGAGATGGATCACTGCCTCTATACATTGCACCTGCCTTCCAATACCTTCTGCCAAATGTCTCTTCCCAATGCCTGGTGGTTCCAGAAAATCCAACATCCAGCTTCTTCCCTTTAGACCTGTCAGAGTCCATGTCATCATGCGCCAATATCCTGCCAAGTGCTTGACTCACATCTTTACAGTAAGAAACAGGATGCAACTGGTGTGTGTGCCAGATAAGATCAATGTCATAAGTTGGAACACAAAAGCAATTTATGGACTTTTCCCTGTTCCTCTTGATAATATGCAAAAACCCTTTATATCTGGCTATAGCTCCTTGAAGGAAAATATCATTGTTCATATGGGGTCTGGAAACCTGTCACAAATAGGAGGAAGAGAAATAAACCAGGGAATGTAAAAAATAAAAACAAAAATAGAAGACCAGGGCACCAGGGCAACAGAAACCTTGAGCTGCACATAACTCCATGTGCGTGCCGAAAGCGTTTGAAGTAATTAACCATGTAAAAAGCATTTGCACATGTTCATAATCACAAAAGCAAACCAGATAACTTTAAACGGATGGTTCTTTAACTTTTGACTGTGCTGCTGGCACTCACTTATTGACGGAATTAAGATATTAAGTTCGTTTAGTTTTTTATAGAATATGGGGTTCTACCTCAGAAAGATCATGAAAGGGCTCTCCACCACTTACAGATTTATTATGATGTGTAGTTTTTGAGATGCCATACAACCCTCATGAAACTAAGAATACGAATGTTTTCATGAAAGATGCTTCTTTTTCCACCATTTCTGAATAGTAGGAAGCATTGTTCCAAATCATACTCGGGGAAAAAAGACAGTTGTAAAACATTAAAAATTCAAGAAACCTTTCCACGATTGTTTCTTTATGTAATCAATTAGTGACTTTAAATTGTAAGAAACTGATCTTATCGCTATTCTCCATATCCAAGTGCCACCCTAGCAATTATCAGGCTACTAACTACATTAATTTATGAGACAGCGACAAAAGTAGCATCTCAGCCAAACTATTCTAGCCACATGTCATCTTCACTTCAAATGATAAAAAAAATATGATCGCCAATAAATTCAAAGATTGTGACATAAGCGATCAAGATTATCCTTTCATTACCTGATAAAAGAAAGGGCTCTGCCTTTTAACTGCCGACACCAAATCATAGTTTGTACATTTCTCAAGGGTTGAATTTTTTTCGTTGACAGCTTCTGAGAAAGCCAAATCCAAGTCATAACGCTCATGTGGATAGAATCTATTCCAAATTTCTTCAGTTTGCCTTTTACAAACTCCATTGACAGAGGATACAACATCAGAGTAATCGAGGATCTTTCCATAAAGTTCTTCACAGTCAGATTTGTACCGTAGCTGGATAGCAAAGCCAACAAACAATGATTACCAACTAAATGTAAAAAGTCAAGGCAACATTATCGTAGTTAGTAACCTACTGGATTGAGCCGGTGACAATGCCAAATCCATTCACAATCAAGAGGCACCACCAATGGTCCTTCAGAAATTGGCGACTCCAAATGTTTTGCAAGCAAGGGAAGCCAGCAAGCATTGTACCTGAAAATTGAGATTAAAATTCATAAAATTGATAGATGTGTGCAGGGATTGAACTTCCATATGAAAGGTACACTGAAGAGACAAACCATGACTAAACCCCAGAAAATACTCAGATTCAAATCCTCCTAGAATGCATGTAGAAAAAAGAAAAAAAAAAAGGGTAGATACCTTCTTCACTTTGATTTTAGTGCTCTTTTCACATAATTATAATCCATAAAATGACAAAGCAGACTTAAACACACAGATATCTGTATTCCCAAGTGAATGTATTAACAAAAAAAAATTAGTAACAACAACAACTACAAAGAAAGAAACCAATATATATATATATATAAAGAATAACCAGCAGATTTGAAGTCCGAAGACAAGTAAAGGTAAGGTGAGCCAAATGAAGCAAAAGAAAATCAATTCAAAGAATTGGATAGGGTTAGATGTATTCTTGCCGGAAAATAGCCCTGTCAAGGGTAGGACCATCATAAAGCCAACGATTCTTATCAACAGCAGCAAGAAACTGAAGTTGCTGTTTCGCTGCAGCCAAAAGATCCACAGTTATCTCAATCTTTTGAGCTTTAAGCCACTCAAACTCTTGTTCTTTCTCCCTCTCCATCTCCATCTCCCTCTCTCAATTCTTTTTACCTGATTATTAAAATAATACTTGTTCAGTAGTGATTAACAAAACCCATCATCTAATAAAAATAAATAAATAAATAAAAGAAGGCCCAGAAAACTTTCAGAGACTGATTCAAAAGAAAACACAAAAATATGCTTTCAAAAGCTTTATGTACAAAATTTGAGTATGATCGATCAACTGAAACTAAAAGGTCAACGTAAAAGAAATGAATGGGATTGATGACCAGAGGATGAATGAACTCGTGAGTTTTCTTCTTCTTTTTTTTTTTTGGGGGGGGGGGGGGGTCACCGGAGATTGTTTACGGGAAAATGTTCCGGCGGGAAGGACTGGGGATAGCGGAAATTCTCGCTTACTTGCTTTGCTTTACTTCCCGGTTGGTGGTCTGGACATGGACATGATGGAAGGAGGAGAAGACAGGTACTTATAGTACTTTGAATAGGATTGCCATTTTGACATTTTCACTTCTTTTTTACTCTTTTTAGTACTTGGAATGACGCAATTATCCTTGTCAGATCAGATAGTAATTTACTAACCCATAGCAACTTAATTAATTAACTATTAACATTTAAAAAAAAAAAACTAAATGAAAAGGGCTTTTTATTGTATATCTTTTCACAAAATTTTATTTATTAGAATTTATAAGATTTGTCTTTGGAATATATCCTCTCATGACACAAATTACAAATTTAATGTATTAAATTATTTACCTCAAGTTTTTTTCTTTTAATTTTTTCTTTTAATATTAAATTTATTAACAAAAAACAAAGAGAAGGGATTTCTACCTCATCCCATAACACTATTCACCGTAATAATATTTGTTTTCCTTTCTTTGTTTGGTTTTTCTCTTTCTAATCTATATATATTTTTTTCAATTTCTATTTTATCTTTTGATATTAGATTTATTGAGAATTATATTTCATAATTTTTTTTATTTTATTTTTTATGAGGTTATTCCAAACTCATGACTCAAATTATAGATTTAACAAGTTAACTCTATTGACTCGAAGTTTTTTTTTCTTTTTCCTAATTATTTTTTTATCAATTTTATCATTCAATATTAAGTTGATTGAGAATTATGTTTCGTGATTTGCTTTGGTATGCTTTTTCTATGGGGTTATTCTTATCTCATGACTTGGATCACGAGTTTGGCGGGTAACCATAATTAACTCGAGTTATATTTTGTATTCTTTTTTTGATTGAATTTTTTTTTTACAATTTCATCTTTCAACATTGAGTTGATTGAGAATTAAGCTTTATAATTTGATTCAATTTGCTTTCTATTCGGTTGTCCTGATTTTATGAATCGAGGCCCGGGTTTGGCAGGTTAATTCAGGTTTTTATTTATCCTTTTTTAATTATTATTTTTCAATTTCATCATTTAATATTAGATATTGAAAATTGAGTTTCTTAATTTATTTTGATTTAATTTCTATGAGGTTATCATGATCTCATAACTTTGTATGTGAATTGGCAAGTTAACTTGAATTGACCTGAATTGATCTAATATATTACCGTCTTAATATTTATTAAAAAAATTCTATCTTAAATATTTATTTTAACTCAAACTATGTTTTTACAAGTCAATCAGGTTTTTTTTTGAACCTGCTAATGTGACCCATAAATTGTTTATTAGTTTTTCTTTATGATGCTGACGATGCTAAATTAAATGGCAACAAAAAGAAGGAGATGGTTCCAAGGAAAGGAAGGAAGTGACTGTGTCAATTGAATTGGTCTGCTGAGTACATTTCATTCTCTTTGCATATTTTCTTAAGAGGAAATGTCAAGGAAACTTAAAAAGACTTTTCTTTTTATCAGAAAAGGACATGACCTTTGTTTCAATTTGTTTGTTCAATTGTGTAACTTCCTCATCTTTAATTGTTTCATTTTCTGTTGGGTGGGTCTACGCTTCATGTTTTATGATAAAAAAATATAATTGCGTGTTTGAAAGTGTAACAGCGATTGTTTTCTAAAATATATTTTATTTAAAAATATATTAAAATAATTTTTTTTATTTTTTAAAATTATTTTTAATATTAACACATTTAAACGATAAAAAACATTAAAAAAATTAATTTAAAATAAAAAAATAAAAAAAAAATTAAATATTTTCAAAAGTAACTTTCAGGCAACAAAATAAACGGGTAAAACAGAACAATCAACAAAAACGTGAACTCAGACGGACACCGACTGAAGGTTGCGTGGAAAGTTCTCCTTTCAAAGACGAATGGATAATTTTCATCGTCAAGCCTCTTGCTTGTACGAAACATACAAGAGGTGTGTGCTGTCAGTACAATCAAGAGAGAACCAGTACAACTATGCTCTTTCCAGTACTATGTTTTATGCAATTGCCAGTACTCTGTTATATCAAGAATTACGATGATTTTATATTTTTTGAATAACCTTATTTTTTTCAAAATAAATAAGTTGGTTTATTAGAGATATTTGATTAATAGAGATATTTGATACCAAATTACAATTAAATCCATTTATTTTTAGGCTTAAAACTTTATTTAAATTTATTCTCCGATAAAAATTCACGTATTAACATAATTAAAATAGAATAAATAATAAATTATTATAATATGTTTTTATAAAATTCAAAATTTTCTATTCATATAAAAAAATACAAGATTTTCTTTTTATTATATAATAAAAAATTAAAAAGATAAGATGGGGCCTAAATAATACCATATAAATTGTTATTAAAAATAATTTTGATTGGTATGTTTTTGTACAATCCAAAATTTTTTATTCACATGAAAAAAATATAAGATTTTTTTTTAATTTATATAAATTTTGTATTATCAATATAAATTTTTAATTTAAAAAATTCTTGATACCATATAAATTTTTTATTCACATCAATATTTAAATCATGAGTTTAACCATTATTATTTTCCTCCAAAAATCTCATATAATATAATCATCTGTATTATTTTATTCTCCTCATACAATTTATTTACTTTTATTATTATTTTTAAAAATATATCGGTCATGTTGTCACATATGTTCTTATCCTATTCCTCGGTTATTGACCGTTCATTAGTTACTGAATATAATTTATTTAATTGTTGATATCCTGACAATTAAGTATCAAGTTACACTCATTGCCTGGTCACCAATCTATGTCCATAGTTACCTTTCTTTGAAAACAAAGCATCCAAATTGTGTCATATCCAATATTATAGTGACCAAGTAATATTACAATATTATAGGCCAAGCCATTATTATCATGGTCACTAAATATCATTATGTAACACAACCTTAATTCCCACACTACGATCACTAAATATCATCATAGCATGTCATTATTTACTAACATTACGGTTATTAAATATCATCCTTCCTTTCACAATCTCAATATCTCAATGTAACATTCTTCAATTTTCACAATCAAATTTTGTGATATATCAAACACGTGTTATGTCCATCAAATATTAATATACACAACTTATTCATATTCAATATAAATTCATTGTAAATTATGAATTAGCAAATTTGATATTTATTAACAAAATTATACAAATTGAAAAGATAAGATGCGATGCATCTACTTGTTTCTCCAACTAAATAGGCTTCTCTAATCACGAACGATCCCACTCTAGACACCTCTTCTGTTTTAAAATAAAGTGTGTCATTAATAACATTTCATCAACTTCACCACAAACACGAATTCTCATATAATTTCAATTCTATTCAAATAAGTTCACCGTCATATTTTAATTTAGATTTTTTATTATTTTTCTCCGACTAACCCACTCATTAAAATTCCTAAGACATTTAATTTATCATAGTCGTGCTTAATCCTTTTCATTAAAAACACATACTTATACATTTATTCTCCTATCGACAACATATATTTTCTTTCATTTTACTTCACATGTCATCAATATGTATTTAGCTATCATATTTCTCAACTTATAAATCTTTCTACATTCTTTATGATGCATTTACAAGTTCTTTCATACTATCTTTTTTCGTCCATAATATTCCAAGTTTTTTGATATAATTTTGTAGCAAGGTATTTTTATTATTATTATTATCTTGTTCACACTTATACACGTATCACACTTACATACGTGTGTAAATTCCAATTCCTTTTCAACATATAACCATTTTTGCTAAAAATTTCAATGCAAATATCTTTTCACCATTATAAACCCAACCAGGCAACCATAACATTCCTAAATTCTCCCCTTCTTTTTTTTTTTTATTGACTTGGACGAATGGGCCAATTTATTTCTTTTAAATTTTCTTGAGATATTTGATTCTTTTTTATCTTTCATACTCACATTTACACATTTACGCAATTCTATACTACTTTATATAATTCATCATCATATGTTCATGCTCCTACTTTTCTTCTTACAATCCATGCTAGGAATGTAACGATAATTCTAATTAATGAACAATGACAACAATTATCCTTACATCATCATCATTATTATCATATTTAGATACAATTAATTACATTTCACAAGAATTTTTCATCGATCAATCAATTTTCCTTGAACTACCCTCATGGCCGGCCCTAACATGTCCTTTCATTCCAATTACTTCATTTCTTTTTTACCTCATCATACATAAACAACTTACAAGTTAGCTTAAGCATGTTCATACAACAAGGTTCCTTCCTAACCTTACACCATAATCACCTTTCTACTTATACAAGAACATAATTTTTCAACTTAACCAAAACTCCATTTTAATCACAACTTACCCTTCATATAACTTGTTAAACACTTAGCATTATAATTTCAAACCAAATTTGCATCCCTCCTCTTTGTTCAAAACTGGTCAACCCTAAGGTTATGGTTTCCTCGTGATTTTTTTCCAATTTTTTTTCATGTTTTCTTTAGTTTTTGTCCTTTTATTGTTAAGTTAACATATTTGTTCACATAAACCTCCATTCCCAAACATTCATATAAACCCTAAAGTCACAACATTGGAGTTTTTTCATCTTCTCCATCAATTTCTACCAAGAACACAAATTAAACAATGAAAGTCATCTTACTAAATGAATTTGAGCTAAATTTAATCAAATTAACTCTTGAAAATTATAAATCGACTTCTAGAATTTAATTTCTTTCAATTAAAATATAAATTGACTTCATATATTAATTTTTCTTACAATTAAGTTCTCAATAAAATTAATTAAATCTTTCAAAATTCTCTTTGAATTCTTACCTATCTAAATTTATATTTCTTTACCCCAAATAAAAATACTTTCACCAAATGAGTCATCTGTCAATCATAATTGGGCTGTTAATTTTGTTAATTTTATACGTGTTAGTCCTCCAACTTTTCCACATAATATTTTGATCTTTCACCACCAACTTAGGCAACCTTCATGTATATCTTCTTGTGTTTTGGATTTTTTTTCTATATTTTTTTATTCTTTTATTGATTTTTTTGTAGGGTCAAGAGTGGGTGACAACAATGCTGAAATGAAGAATCATAGTTGGAGATTCAAATTGATGACAATCTAGAGAATTCAAGGAGTTTTGAGTTAAATAACATTAACAATATCGGTGTTGGTACCAGTAGGAGCACTAATATTCACAATATTGGTGTTGGTACTAATAGCGCCACTAATAATTCTTTGAATGAAAATGATATTGATGAATGTACTAGGAATAATGAGGAAGATGAAGACAATAAAACTAATTTTAGTTTACATGACATTACAGCAAATTGTTTATTTTAAGTTTGTTAATTATTAGTTAATAAAATTTATGGACATGAATAATTATATTGTATTTTAAAATTACTTAAACCATGTATAAATTTTTATTTGAATCATGAATTTTAAAATGCTTTAACTATATATATATATATATATATAATCATTTCATGATTTTACAATTCAAATTTATATTTTATATTTTATATCTTGTCAAAAATACATTTTAGATAACCTGGGTTGATACTATTGCTGACAATGATGACCTCTAGAGAGGAATCCCTGTCCGATCTAATCCACCCCCAGATTCAAGTGTGTATCTAAACACTGGAACTCTCTTGTTTCAAGCCCTAAATTCACTCGCTGCCTAAACCAAGACGTGAAGTACCCTTGTGGTCTCTTAGTGCAATGCCCTGATCACTACAACTTTGTCTGTTTTGATTCCAGCCATGACTCCACTATGCTCTCTTTAGGACCTTGTATTTTGTTAAAACAATGGCGGGGTAAGTCTGCGGCCAAAATCATTCAATCTTGTAATGGATTATTATTGTGTGCCTCGTTGAATCGAATTATACAAAACTATTTTGTTTATAATCCTCCTACCAAGAAATATGCTATCATTCCTGACAAGCCAGGGTTGCAAAAAAAGTCGATTAGCATTAGTCGATTAGTCTTCCAAGGAAAAACAGTTCTTAGAAACTTGGTATACATTGACCTGCTATAAGCTGGCATTTCATATCAATTGGTTCTCCTTTTCAAATGGGATTGCGGTAGAGCCCGTTTTTAATTCAATCCTAACAAAGCTATGGCTCTTACTCTTGTCAGTCTCGGAAAGCACTGCACATGAATTTAGGAAAGCAATTTCCACCTTCAATGTTCTCCCGATAGAAGTAACAATACAAGTTTCCTATATCATGCATTATATCTGTGGATATCATATTCATGGCCAAAAACTACTAAATCTTTATCAAAATCCTTCTCTGACTGCCCACGAAACTAGGTGTGTATCCAACCACTGGTTCTCTCTTATCTGGAACAATATTGAGTGAAAGTTTACCGGCTTGTAAGAACATTATTTACAATCCTCCTACCAAGCCATATGCATCGATTCCCTATAACATAGTTAGCTTTCGATCCTTCGAAATAACCTGACAACGAAGTTGTTAGTGTAAGATGATTTTACCAGTTCAGACTGTCAGATAGGAAGATTTACTCCCCAAAAACTGGCTCTTTATCAGATAAGTTCTTTTATAATGGTGCTCTTCACTGGAGTAGGGAAAGGGGTGATTCTTATATATTTTGATGTTGATCAAGAACAACTTAAGAAAATGTCCTTGTTATAAATTCTTGATGGCTTGAATACTAAACATGTTTCTGTATATATTTCAAAGAGTGAGATTAATGGTGCTCCTGACGACCAATTTGATGGGACAGCTTTTCTAAGTTGGTCATATACATGTTTTTCAATTTGTCCCTATAAAGTAATTGTTGTATAATCTAGCATCATTAGCAAGGCAGTGTGTGAAAAGCAATATTTCAGAATAGCATTGAAATTCTCATGGCTGTATATCTTCAGATAGAATCATTTTTAAGTACAGAGTTAGTTGCAGACTACTAGTGGTACAGTTTGAAGAGCCTCACTTCCTCTGAATGGAGTTCAAGTCTATAGCCAGCTTAGCTCAAGATTCAAAATAAAAGAGGAAATCTGTGAGAAACCAAACCCCATAAATATACATACATGTTGAGATGCTGGGCTAATCTAAAAACCATTAGAACTGATTGTTCTTCTAAGAGTAGCCATCGTTTTCAAAACATCTTCAGTTTTGGAGATAAATAAATAAATAAAGGGCAGGATATTCGTGGGATGTCAGACAATACAAGGCCCCTCTTCCTTGTCTTTATTTTTGTCTTCAAGAAGGTTCCTTGCCAGGGTCTCTTCCCTGTTTTGAATTTCCACTCTTTTCTCTTCAATTTTGCCCCATAAAACAGAATAGAGACCAAGCATGATAAGAATTGCACCAATAATCCTGAAATGTAAAGTAGGAAAGTTAGTGTCAAAACATAACTCTGTTCTGCTTGTATGTTAATTGAAGAATTCCATGAATTTTGAATGTTATTTTTTTTTTTCTTTGGAATGTTCACATACCCTCCAGAGTACAACTGATCACCAAGTATTAGAGAAGCCATAATAGCAACCAAAATTGTCTGCATTGGTTGAAAGACAGCAACAAAGACAGGACCACCTTTGTGAATGCACCATGTTTGAAGGGAAATGACTATAGCAGAGGACACAATCCCCTAAACAAGAATGAAATTGAAGAATCCATTTTAAATTCAATACATAATGACAGAAAAATAAAAGGAAGCCTGAAATTTAAGTTAATTACAGCATATAGGATTGTGAATAGTTCTTCTCCTGATTGGATTTTCCAATGGTTGACGTCAGTTTCTACAAATGCTGCAATGACCAAGAACTGGATCAATCCGAAAAGGCATGTAAAAGAAGTGACAGAGAGCTTTGCCGGATACTTCTTCAACACAGGAGCCTGCAAAATATTAATTCATATTTTAGCTCATAAGGTCAGTAGTAAATTATATGCCATCTACAATTTTTAGCAATCTAGATCAGATTAGCACATGATTTTCATAGCTGTGGTCTTATGTAACTTATATGGTGGTGACAAAATATGCTTTACCTGAAAGACCATCCAGCCAGCCCATGATAAGCAGTGCCCAAACAGGAATATGCATCCCCATGTCCAGTTTTGCATTTTCTTTGAAGACATATCTTCTTCAAATGTTATTCCTTGTTCTTGTTGTGTTATCTGATGCAGAAGAGGAGGGCCTTTGTAGAGTGTAATGACAGACGCACCCCCTATACTTGCAATGGTTCCTAAAACTTTTGCTAGTCCATCTCTCCTAGAAATGTTGACTTTCTCAAGTCTGAGGAGAAAGGTAAAAGTTCAAGAAATGTTTCTTTTGTTGAAGAGAAAGAGAAGAAAGTTCAACGTAGAGAGTCTGTGTTACCCTAGAGCAGAAGCCATGACAAAAGTGATTGCAGGAACTGAATTTTGCATTGCTGAAGCAAAAGCTGGAGATGCATAATACAATCCCAAGAGATAAAACCCTTGGTTTGCAGTGATTCTGGAAACACATAAAAGACAAGTTAAAACAACAGAAAGTAGTGAAACCATCACGTTATACATTTTAGATATCAAATGTATCTTCTCACCCCAATAATGCTAGAAAGAAGAGTTGAACCAGCACAGAGAAAGTAAGAGGTGGTCTTTCCTTCCTGAAAAATGTCAATCCAAGATAGAGTACAAGGGTAAATGCCAATCCAAACCAGTATATATATATAGACTACCAAAACAGAAACAGAAAAGCAAGCACCGAACTGAAGACTCACTTCTCAAAGAAATAAGCGAAAGGTCCCAATAAAAGCAATGCAATGATGTTCCTATAAACTGGGTAAACAACTTTGCTAACACCAATGTTTAGTGCTACCCTTGAAACAATATGAAACCCTGAATAGCAAAACTGTAGAGCAACTAAGGCCAGAAGAAGTTTCATTTTCTGAGGGAGAGCACTCCTATCTGCCATATTTCCCCGCTCCTTATTTTCTGCTTGGCCTTTGGGATGTTATACAATCACAAAATCTGAAGTTGCTTATATGGTTATGAGTACATAAAGGTACATGTGTTTTTTCCTTTTGGCTGGTGCCCGTTAACATATTTATACTAGTTGATGTTGCATGGAGGAAGTATCAAGCCACCTTCACCTTACATGCATAAGCAATTGGTGATGATGATATGCATTTGCCTCAAATATTATTTCCTAGTTGACTTGAGATTTGAATTCTGTTGGGGAGACAACGTCTAGGTGAAGCATGTTGGCCAGGTGATTAGAGAGTGAGAATTCCGGCTTTAAATCAGTGGATCATGAATCATGAACCCACCAAATGTTTTTAGTTAAGCATGGTCAATAGCATTATTGTTTTGTGAAATGATAGCAGACACAATAATGCTAGCAATATAACTAAACTTGATACCAAAAGGCAAGTTTGTCATCTAGATATACTAATTATTTCAACAAATAATAATTTTGCTGAAAATTATGCCATGGGTGGTGGTGGTTATTGTGAATTTTTATAGGTGCAGAAGGTGGGACAAAGAATCGCTGGTTGCAGCATGCATGTGGTCCTCCATATGATTTGGGTATTTCCCATTTATTTATGTATAAAACAACAAGTTGAGAGAGACAAAACACATGCAATTTTTACAATGGATCACGTCATGTGTTACTACTCCTAGGATTGAAGCTTGTCACGGCAGAAAAACTCTCCTAGCCAGTAGTAAAGCCAGTTTTGTTTTTCATTTCCCCCCCTGAAAATTCACAAATGCAATGTGGGAAGCCAGGGATGGTGTTTTGCACTAGGCTTTCCAAACAGAGGATGAGGCTTAACAAGATGGAGAAAAAACCATGCGGCAATGGTTTGATATGTTCTTGAATGCTTTGTGCTGCTTTGCCGCTCTTGTTCTGTTCTGTCAGCAAACAGCTCTCTATCTCTCTCCAATGATTCTTTGATTGGCTCAGAGCAAAGATCATGAGACCAACTACCCATCCCTGACGAATCAATATCTTTAATCATCATAATTTAAACGGATAATGTGGTGCGATTTCTTGTTTCTTAGCAAGTTGAAATGGGATTGTGGTTGGTTTGAGCAGAGCTTTTTAAGATTTATTTGTTTTTTTTATTTTAAAAATATTTTTTTAGTATTTTTAAATTATTTTAATGTTAAAAATTATTTTTAAAAACTAAAACAAAAATTAATTTAATACATTTCCAAATAAATTATTTTAAAAAACAATTATTACCGCACTTCTAAACCTAATTTACATTCATGCCAAGCATCAACACAATGGCTATAACTTTAGGACAGAACTGAACATGCGATTTTTCTCTACTAGACAAATGTATCTAATTTGAGACTTGCGAAGATTTGGTTAGGATAAATTCATGGCCACATGGGAAATTAGCACTCTTGAGCCGCGACAAAGGGCGTAGACGTTTTTTTTCCTTTTTTAATTTTTCTGTCTACATTCACGAACCACCTGTCAGCATGGTGAACGAAACAAGTTACAGGAAAGTGGTGGAAACACTGGCTCTCCACTCTGTCTGTATCCAATTCTGTCCATCATACCTTGAAAGTATGTAAAAGAAATTGAGATTCTTGTTAATCAGACGCCCAATCACAGGAGCAACTTGGAGTTGTTTGTACCTTGAATGCTGAACTTAATGTGGCTTGAAAAGGTTTAATTTAAAGCATATGTTCATGGAAAATAATCTTTTAGAAAAAATAGCAAAAAGCACGCATGCATATCCCTCCTATCTATGTTTCTCCAATTTACCTGTTTCACAAAAAAAAAAAAAAAGGATAATTAATAAAGCAACAAACAAAAAGTACTTCGGAGTTTGGACAAACAGAAGGAATTGTTTGCTCCCAAATGTTAAGCCACTTTTTTGCAAGAACAGTAGACTAGTCCTAACTTTGAGCAGCAAGATATTTCGAAAACTTCAAGTTTTATCCTCAGGGTTTAAGGTATCCCAAAATCTTGAACCTTTCTTTTTTTGTCTTCACAAACACACCTCAGATGTTAGCAAAACAACGTTCACATACTCCATTAGAATTTTTTTATTATTATTAATGTAAGTATCCGGACAAACTTGAGCGTATCTCCACTAATTTCATGAGTCTAAAATTAACAACCATGTAAGCCTTCAGTGACCCTGAGGTTTGTGAGACTCGAACTGGTAATCTTTAAGGAGCAAACCTAAAACCTAACTAGTTAAACTACACCCTTCAGGGTTCGAATTGTTGTTATTATTGGATGAAATAAAAAGTCGGGTTTCTTTTAGGTATAATACTCTGCTAGTGTTCAATTTATCTATTTTGCAATGAGATCAAAACTGCCGATGGTTATACAGGAGGATACTAATAAGACTTTTGAATCACTATTACGGTATTACCTATCAGGAAAGACGAGTGCAGAGAAAACAAGGTAAAGATTGCCAGGCTACAGCAGTGAATGTATTATTGGAACGGTATCTTCAAACATCTAGCAATCGTTACAGGACCAGCAACTGCAAGCATTACCACATCACTACATATTTCACTGATTACGCAGTAGTGCATAGCTTCGTTTCTAGACGTCTGAGTATATCAGTCAAGCTAATGTACTGCCAACAAGAGATGAACCAAGAAACAATATTTTGGCATTTCTTACAGAAAAAGAAGTGTCAAGACCTCCATGTACTGATGGCCAGCTGCTGCGATGTTTTTCCAGCGGAATGAACATCGGTGGCCCTCTGTGTTAACTGTGCTTGAAAACAATGATGATTGCAGTGCAATTATCTTTGCAGCGCCGCTCAAGAACAGCTTCCCTTACAAGACGGCGGCTCACAGCTGCAACAGTTAAACCTTCCTGCCAAACATATCTAATTTGTGAGTCATCAATTGATGTAGGGGTCTAATTAAAAAGAAAAAAGAATCAGAATCAGAATCAATGCTTAAATACATTATTGGTGTGAAAGTAATTTGCAATTCAAACCATGGAGCATGGTAATCCTAGAGGTTTCTATAAACACAGAAATTAATTTTCAATATCTAGATAGAAAGTCATGTTCAAATTCGACAGTAATGCCTTAGCTACAGTTTTGTAGATGCAATTCAGCTAGTTTTATGACTAGCTTTTAAGTACTTCATGAGTCGTATTTGTAGCAAGTTCTAATTTTAGTGAGCCGGACCACTTTGCCATCCATGCACCAGCATTAAATATTATATAGGAACTTAGTAAGCCTAGATATAAGCACCTTGTATCAGATATCATGTACCAATTCCCATGCAACAATATAGCCTCCTCTACCTTAGAAATAAAAAACAGTAATCGAGGATGAAGGAGCTCTTAGGCATGGGAAAGGTACATATAACAATTTCAATGAAACTAGGTTGCACACCATCCTATATATAGGCCTAAAAAAGTGACATTCGCAAGTAGGTTATAGCTCATTTCTAAATGGAATTCTATTCAGGTTATTTACTTGCTTTGTATGTACTTAGGTATGTTTGGCAGTGTGGTTGCGGTTGCTTTTCAAATAACTTTTCGTGCCGAAATGCATGTCAATGATGTTTTTTTATTTTTTAAAAATCATTTTTGACATCAGATCCAAAACATACAAACCATATTAAATTTTAGCAAAAAAAAAATTGAATTTTTTGGGAATTCCCAAACGATTTCTTAAAGGCAAAGAAATAAAACTAGCACTCATAATCCATCAAATGCTATTTGAATAATACAATGCAATTAGGATTTCGCTTCCTAAAAGCTTGCAAAGATGCAGTAATTTTCCTTTAAACTGCCACCCTTCCTTAAGTTCTGCTACAAGGTAAATTTCAACAGCTAAATCAAGAAGGATAGCACAATGGACAAAATTCAACTAATTATTCAAGTTCTACAAGGAGTCAAATAGTGCTTCACTACTAAACAGGTGTACTTTTACCTTCAATAATTTCTGAACAAATTCAACAGCATCACTTGGTCCAAATACCTGAAACAAATACAGAACTTCAATGTGTAGCATTATTTTTCAAACGTATAGAAGTAGAGCTCAAAGAAGATTAAAAAAAACATGGACTAACTATAATAGCAAAGATGTCAGACAGAAATTGAAGCCATACCCCCCATAGGCCATCACAACCAAGAATAATAAAGTGCTCTCTGTCTGTGAGGTCAAAGGAATGAATATCTGGGGTTGCCACAACACCTACCTGCAATTCCCACACTTATTTCAGATAGCAAACACATTTTACCTTGTAGGTTGATTCAAAAAGTAATTTCACCCAGAATAGATCAATACTTGTATTTGAAGAGCACGATAACGCAGAATAAATACAGACAGATTAAGAAGAAAAATAAACAAGGTAAGGTATTTCAAACTATATATGATATGACAGCGCAAAACTCTTCACAAGTTCAGGGAATACCATAAATGACTGCAGCAACTTCCATACTGCAGGATGATGAGTATATATGGCTTTGATAATAAAGAAAGGACATGAAATAATTGATGAACTCATAATGCACCTGGCACTTTCATATATTTATCAAAGCTGCAACCAAATCATTTGCTTATTTCTCTATGGTTCACATCTTCCATTTAATTAAAAAGAACCATCTCTGACCTCTCAATTGTTTACAGGAAGCATTATTGAATCCTAATGGTATTACATTAGCATCGAGAAAATTGAAAATTATACCAATCTGAGCTCCAACTCTGATTTTTGGTAAGGATATACCACACTTTTGCTTGTAGAAATTTATTCAGATTGCCACATTTCAATTTATCTCTAGATCTATAAGCCTGCATACAAGCTATAGCATTATATTTCTCTTTGAACCAAGTCTCATTTCCAGCTACATAACAAGGACAAATATACAAATGCTGTCATCATACATAAATAGAAAACATGAAACTACAGTGTCAACTGTGCAAGATGGAAGCACTAAGAACCTTCTTGAATTGGCGGTCTCCAAAAGCCCTAGAAACCTCAAGGCGACCTTGTAATCTTCCATTTGAACTCACACTTCCACCAGCCTGGAAATTGCAGGAGCACAAATATCAGATCATAAGAGTTAAAAGTTAGTAAATTCATTCAAATACCAAATAAGTAGAAGCAGTGATAATTTCATCGTCCATATAGGATTCCTTCTTTTCTTTTCAGCTTGGATTGGCCTCAAATTTTATTTTTTTTTCATGTTTTTCCTTTTTCTTTTTCTTTCAACAATAGAATCAAGATATCATCCAAAATCAGAAAATAATGGTTGAAGTTGAAAAGTGGGACTAAAGAACTTATATCATTCTAAGCTTATATCATTTTGCAGGGCAACGGTGCCTCCAGGACTTATCTTGCAAATAAATAATTTGAATCACTGCATCAAAAGACTGATGCCTCCAATACTGATATCCAGAAAATATAATTACTCGGCCTCATTATCAAAAAATTCATTTAAAAAAAAGAGAGAGAAAATAAAGAATTGAAGCATAATATCAGCTTAGAGTAAGTATAATTTGAACATTATAGTCTCTACCTTTTGTATTCGAGCACGTTCCTGTGGATATATGGCTTTGTGTTCCCTTGTCAAAACAATAGCCTTCAATGGACTTACTCCATCTGGGTGATTCTGTGATCCATCAATAATGGATGATCGGGCTAAAACTGCTTTTGCATCCCCTATGTTAGCAATGAAAACCTAAGACACGTTTGGTAGTGGCAAGTCAAATAAAAGTTCATCAGAGATTCAAGAGTATAATAACCAAAAGTAATGCAAAAGTTAATCATTAAGTTAGCAATACTAGATTCCACAAGCAAAAACAGGTATGATTAATGTGTGTAACTTAATATGAATTTTCATTCAGATATCAACAGCTGAAATGTATCAAGGAGGGAAAGAAGAATATGATAAATAAGAAACAAAGACAAGGAGAAATGCAATAAATGTAGGTGATGTGTCCTCTGTCTCGTATTTGCAAATAAAAGATTTGGTATATTAGAGGCGCATGCAAGTATTGATAGAGATAGAGCAGGTATGGAAGAAGAAGCTAGCATTAGAAGAGCTCATATATTAAGGCAGGTAAGAATTCAAAATGACATGAGAAATTCATAGAGATTATCATAGCTGGGTATGTCATAAAGATAGGAATGTTCCAGCAGAAATCTGTGAGAGTTGGAGAGGGAATTTAAGGGAGAAGTGTTTCTAGAAAAAATGGAAGAAAGCTACAAACCCTCGGAAGGAAAATGACAGAGTATTTATGTAGTACATATAGTCACCTTTAATCACTAATCTTTGTGGTTGATGAACAATATAGTCTCAGTAGTTTCATTGGCCAATAAAGGAATGAGATGACATGTTTAATAATGACACAAGATGAGTGACTTCAATATTCCTAAGGACCACAAAGGAGAGGACCTTCTTGAAAAAACTTGATCCAAACTCCCCAAGACAAATCTCCCATAAGACAAAGTTTAGTCATAAATCCTGCAACAATTCTCTTAAATAATTCTCTTTGTTGCTCATGCTGTCAATAACAATAAATAATGGTAACTGAAAATATTTGGAATTAATCAAAGAATTTTGTTTGTACCCAAAGGTCCCATGCTAATTATAAGAATGTTCAGCAACAAAACAATCAAAGGCAAAGCAAAGGAAGTAATATCCTTGTGGAAGGAAAGTATACAAAAGTTAAACCAAAGAGCTAGAATTTAATTCACAAAATCAGACCTATATTCCAGGTGAAGGTCTATGCAAATAATATTATCTCACTGTAGGATTGCAGCACTTATTTTTTAGCATCCACATCTAGCATACACTAGACCTATATTAATTAACTCTGTCATGTGACTGATAATGTTGCATCATGAGAACCATTCCTTGGAAAAATAATGAGAACCTGCTAGGCACCTTTTTAACTATAGGTTCAGCTTTAAATAACAATGGCCAACTTAAATTTGATAAGGGCTGCAAACTTACTTTTTGTCCCAATACCCATACACATACAGCCGTAGCACCATCCTGCCATCCTCCTAAAAGAATGTTATAAATGAACTGGTGAATTCTTTGGTGAAACTTGAAACATTTACTTAGCATGTTTACTGCTCTATATAATCCATAATTAGAAAAATGGAAATGAGCAAATTTAGAAAGTTAGAAATTAGCAACAGTCAAGACATTTATCTAAGAAAAATCATGAGTAAAGAAAGAAGCCCATGACATCATTTTTTTTGTGTGTTAAAGCAATCCACGAAAACGAAAGTACAAGACTAACATGTTTAAGAAAGGGATAGATCTTTTGAAAGAAATGGAGTGATGTTATCGGGTCAAAAGTTCAAGCAGTATGGACCATGCTTCTTAGGGGTCAAAAGCAGAATATTTTGCTAAAAAACTGTGGAAATTGTTTAAAGTACATAATTTCAGAACCAACTTTATCTTGGCAATGAAAATAATAACTAAAAAACAGAATGCACACGGGTCATAATTAATTATTTATACACTGACGCCATCCGTGACTCAACATATTCAGCAGTGGTTGTAATACTTGCAGTGTATTGATAATTCCTTTCATTCAATTTTCCAATTTCCCAAACAATGGACTGTGAAAAAGAAAACATTGCTTCTAAAATAGAAAAAGGATTAGGGTGAATACATCAGAGACTTGATCATGGAATTTACCTGAAGTACTTTCTTGAAGGAGAGACTCATCAGTTTTCCGAAAACCTAAATCACAAAAAAGAAAAAATAACAAAATATACCTCAAAACAAAAGCAAAAAATACAGAAAACACATAGACAAACTTCACGTCCAATAGATTTTGCATAACAATATTGCAGAGAAAATATGCAGCAGAAGACATGAAAAGTGAATTCATACCATCAAGAATGGCCTTTTTGGCAGCTTTCACATCCAACTGCAGCACCGGAAAACATACACCATCATTTTTAAATGCAAAAGGAAAATATTTTAACCACAGAAAATCAGGCAACAAGAAAAATCATCAGATTACAAAAGCAACAGGTAAATAAATAAAAAAAAGAAAAAAAAATAGAAAAAGAAACGACGGTTCATAAGCAGGCACAAACAATGAAGAAGATAATAGAATTGAAAGGAAATGAAAATATCAAACAGCAAAAACAAATGAATGTTTGATTCAAAAGCTACTCTCTAGTCATGATTAAACAATGCAATACAAGAGTCTGAAACCATTATAATTTCCCATTAAAAAAAGTTCTCATGAATTTCCACACTGATTATGATAACCCAGGAGAAATAAATAAAAAAAGAAGCAATAAACAAAATATAAACTAAAAACACACCAACTCACGTGGTAAGCCAGAAGAGACAACGTTTTTATGTAAATTCTTCTGAGCATACTCAGCTGCTAACCTCCCTCCATGTCCATCATATATTGCAAAATGTGCGCATCTGCACATAATTAATTAATTAGCTTTTTTATTATTTCTGCTTTTTTGCTTTTCTAATTTATTTATTTATTTAACACAAAATCAGAAACAAAAAATGAGAAAGAAAACCCTAAAAAACCTCAATTTTCCAGGAGGAGAGTCCAAGCTAGAGTCTAGTAACACAACCCAAGCATCCTCCATGGAGTGTCTCGATCCTTTATCCTCCGCCGCATTGGCTTCGATCTTAAACTCCTTCTCCGCCGCAATCTGTTGCTGTTTCTGCTTCTTCTCTTCCGTTCCACTGTCGTTTCGCTTGCTTTCTTCACTCGTCAATACTTCAGCTTCAGTTTTTTGTTTCTTTGTTGATTCCTCGATGATGATTGGGTTCTCGCGCTTCAGATTTGAGGTCTCTGTTTCAGTGACTGGATTTGTGCTTCTTTCGCTCATTTTTTGGAGTCTGTTTGGTTGCAGAGAATAACAAAAAAGGATTTCCTTGTCATTTGAGTTTTTTACTTTTTATATATATAAAGAAAAGGAGTGTTTGTAAACGAGAACAGAGTACACTGTAGCCGGGATTAGGATGCGCCTGGGTGAGAGAATAGTGAATAGAAATTGCATGCACTATTAGATATTACTAGTTACCTGATCCGCGCGATGCCGTAGATCAATTTATTTTGCATAAAAAATATCAAAAAAATTAAGATTTAAAAGTGTTAGGTCTTTCTGCGAAGCTATACCCAAGAGTCTTGGGTTTTGCTGCAACGTCTGATCTAAAAGTAATATTAATAATATTAATAATAACATTAAACTTGCATGACCCAAGTTTAAATGTGTTTGACTGCAATACCAGATCCAATAGCATTGGATGTAGGTCTGGCTGCAAGGTCGTGTCATAAAAATATGATAATTAAGTAGATTAATTAAAAAAAACAAAAAAAAACCAACATAAAGAAAAAAAACTAATGAGAAAAAAGAAAAAAAATCTAAATCAATTGGGTTAACTCGCCAAATTAGGTTAAACCGTCAAACCTGGAATTCGTGTCATGAAAGTGTGATAACTAAATAGAAAAAAGATTTAATATTAATGAACTAAATTTTTTTAAAAAAAAGATTAATTAAAAAGGAAAAAGCAAAGAGAAAAATACCTACAGGAATGAAAAAACTAATGAAGAAAAAGAAAAAAATCTGAATCATATGGGTTAAACCATCAAACCTGAGATCCGTGTCATGAAAGTCTGATAATTAAACAGAAAATATTTAATATTAAGAACCTATAAATAAAAAAAATCAACTAAAGGCATAAGCTTTTTCACTGTGGATTACACCGTACTATTCAAAGTAAAAGGCTTAAAAAGAAAAAAAAAAAAAAACAAAGGCATATGCCATGGTTTAATTATTTTTTTCTTGCATAAAAAATATCAAAAAATGCTAAGATCTAAGAGTGTTAGGTCTTTCTGCAAAGATATATCCAAAAGCCTTGGGTCTAGCTGCAACACTTGACCCATAATAATAACATTAAACTTACATGACTTAAGTTTAAGTGAGCCTGGCTACAACACCGGATCTAGAGCATTGGATGTGGGTCTGGCTATAAGGTCATGCCATAAAAGTGTGATAATTAAATAGATTAATTAAAAAAAACAAAGGAAAAAAAAACTAATAAAGAAAAAGAAAAAATTCTGAATTAACTAGGTTAACCCTTCAAACCAGGTTAACCCGTCAAATCTGGGATCCGCGTCATGAAAGTTTGATAACTAAATAGAAAAAACAATTGACGGGTTTACCCCAAATTAACTGGGTTAACCCATCAAACCAAGTTAACCTGTCAAGTCTGGGATACGTGTCATGAAAATCTGATAATTAAATATAAAAAAAATTTAACATTAACAAATTAAACTAAATGGAAAAAATTAATTAAAAAGAAAAAAAATCCAGATTAACTCATCAAACCAGACTAACCCATCAAATCCGAGATCAAACTAAAAAAATCATTAAAAAAACAAAAAAAATTAAAAAAAAACAATTTAGCGTTTTATTTAATTTTTAGTATATATTATAATATAATATATTAAACATGGGAAAGTGAAAGGCGTGAGAAACTACAGTAGTTTTCCCACGCCTTTTAGAGTATTACTTAATAACAAAATATTAATTTTTATTTTTAAGTGTTTTTGAAAAAAAATTTAAAAAAATTATTTTGTTTTACTTTTAAATTAATAAATTTTGAAGTTTTCAGATCATTTTGATGTGCTAATGTCAAAATTAACTTTTAAAAACTAAAAAAAATGTATTTTGATGCATTTCTAAACGAAAAGTACTTTAAAAAGCAATCGTTACTAGGGGTGATTATTTTCGGTTCGGTTCGGTTCGGTTTTTATAAAAAAAACCAAAATCATATTTTAAAAAAAAAGAAATCGAAACGGGTTCAAACCGACCGGTTTCGGTTCAGTTATTTTGGGGAAAAACCGGTTTGGCTCAGTTTTTCCCAGTTTAACTTGTTTTTTTCAGTTTGGCTCAGTTTTTTTCAGTTTTTTTCCGGTTTAGGTTCGGTTTTTTCGGTTTCAGGCTTATAAAACCAAAACTAAACCAGTCGGTTTTTTCAAAATTCTAATTAGTTTTTTTCACAATTCAGTTTTTTTGGTTATTTTTTTCCCAGTTTAATTGGTTTTTTAGTTTTTTTGCTCACCCCCTAATCGCTACCATACTTTCAAACACACTTTTAGGGCTGCGTGTAGGGTGATGTTTGGTTTTATATTAAAAACAAATTAACTTGAAATGTTTTTAGACTACTAACCAGTATTGTATTACCGGATAAAGAATGTTCAATATAGTTCGGTTTTTTGTGTCAAACCAGCAAACACATATGTTATTGTGACTGGGTTTTTTTATGAGCTTTATTATTTGTGTGAAAAAATCAATTACGGTTGTCCATATTATTATTTTTTTGCTTTTTTATTTGATATTAAAAAAATTTCAATTCCAGTTTTCAATCTCCTTTATCTTTGCTCTTTACTAAAGGAGTGTTTGAGAACATGGTAAAGTTGTTTTTTAATATGTTTTTCGGTCAGAAATGTATTAAAATATTTTTTTTGTTTTTGAAAACTTATTTTTAACATCATCACATCAAAATTATCCAAAAATATAAAAAAAATTAAGAAACAAAATTAGTTTTTTAAAAAAATCATGGGTAAATCTGGTCTAGCAATTATGAAAATGGGATTTTTTATTGAATTAAGAGTTAGACTATATTTAATTATGTTAGAATGGTTAAATCATGGGTAAAGTGCTTATTGAAAAAATAAAAGGATTGGGATGAGTATTCTTGATGGCATATTTAGCCATACTAGAAAAAATAAAGGACTTAAATGAACTAGCTTATTTAGCCTAAAAATATGTTAGATTGTGTTCAAAAGAAGTTTTAATGGATGGGTAATGGTTATTTGTTTTTTTTAATAACACACACACACACCTATTGTTTGATGATGGAATTTGGCCTTAATGAGAAAAAAAATAAAAAGGATGGGTTGGCTAATTTAATTGGTGTGAAACTTTAGCTCAATGTGTAATTCAATGGAAATATATATTGGGAAATGTGTTGTTTCAAAAAAAATACATTTGTTTTTTATGTGAAAGTTGTGTTTTAAAGAATTGATTTTGGGAGATTGAAGAAAACTCATGTTTCCTCCTTATTTACATGTTTCGATCAAGACAGAAGAAAACAAAATTTAAAATGGATAAGTTAAATACTTATGAGAATTGTGTTTAATCATAACGTTTCTGATCTCTTTTTTTTTATGTAGTGAAATTATGGATAGAAATGAATATGCATGAAACTTGAATTTGAAAAAAGGCTCCAATAATGATTTGATAGAGTATAATATTTAAAATTCATGTTGACACAAGAGACGTTGTTAGAGTGATACAACCATAGGATAGTCCATTTAAAGGTTAGACATCATGTAGATATTTGGCACCTTGACTCTTGTATTTAACGAATTTATTAAGTCAAGTAACTGCAAATTCTTCAATTGTGGTGTGTTACTCTTTCAATTGTAATATGTGTGGAACTAATTATCTGGTAATAGGGCTAGTGCCTGGTAATGGACAGTAGAACTAGTTACTCGGTAATGGGATGGAACTAGTTACTCGGTAAAGGGGCTGATGCTCAGTAATGGGCAGTGGAACTAATTACTCGATAATGGGGTTGGTGCCCGGTAATGGGCATTGAAACTAATTACTCTATAATGGGGTGGGTGCCCAGTAATAGACGATAAAACTAGTTACCTGATAATAAAGTTGATGCTCAATAATGAGCGGTGAAACTAGTTACCCAATAATAAGATGAAACTAGTTACCCGGTAATGAAGCTAGTGTCATCAATTTATTTAATGATAAGAATATATGACTTAGTAAGATTGTTCAATAGAACCATATAATTGATTGAAAAGATGAATTAAGATCATGATATATTATTGAGGTTGACTTATTATTTTGTATGTTTTTATTACAACGTGTTAAATCAATTTTAGGTTTATTATAGCCTCGTGCAAAGTATTCGATATTAAGGATCTCTTTTGTTTAAATAATGAAAATGTAATTTTGAATTGTTAACACCTTTGCAATGTAATTTTGGTATGTAAATAATGTTAAAATTTATGATATTTGTTATACTAATTATATAATTTCTTATTAGGCTTTTATAATATTATACATATTCAAAATATTTTTTCTGACAATGTAATGTTGTATATTAATGGTTTTGTTATTTTGTCCTGAAGTATTAATTGGTGGGTAATGAGATTACTTATTAGATTATATTATTGTAATTAAAATGTCTTCAAAAATATTTTTTTCTCACGTTATTGTTGTGTATTAATAGTTTTGTCATTCACATATGATAAATAAATCATAATGTTAAAATTTATGGTATTTGTAATATTAATGATATAATTTCTTATTAGGCTTTTATAATATTATACATCTTCAAATGTTTTTTTTACAATGTTATTGTGTATTAATGGTTTTGTTATTCTGTTCTAGAGTGTTGATTGATGGGTAATAATATTACTTAATACATTACATTATTGTACTTAAAATGTCTTCAGAAATATTTCTTTCTCACATTATTGTTATGTATTAATAGTTTTGTTATTCACATATACACCTAGGATAAATAAATCATAATGTTAAAATTTATGATATTTGTAATATTAATGTTATAATTTCTTATTAGGCATTTATAATATTTTTAAAATGTTAAAATATTAATGATATATTTAAAATATCTTCGTAAATATATTTTTTCTTACGTTATTGTTGTGTATTAATAGTTTTGTTATTCACATATAAACTTAGGATAAATGAATCATCATTGAGCATTGTCATATCATGTTGATTGGTTGGTAATGAGATTACTTAATACACTACATCATTATATATTCAAAATACTCTTCCTTGCGATTTTGTCGTGTATCAATAGTTTTATTATTTACAAATCCACCTAGAATAAATTAACTGTTACTTGATATTGCCTTATAATACTAATGGGTGGATAATAAAATTGTCTAATACATGCCTTTATTATATTCAAGATGTTTTCAAGATATCATGTTTTCCTTACAAATCTTGTTACATATTAATTGTTTTTATTATTTGTTAATCAACCTAAGATATATGAACCATCATTGGACATTATCTTAGGATGTTGCTTAATGGATAATAGAAACGATTAATCATGACTCTTTATTTTGCAAAATTAAAAAACAATAATAATGGGTTTTTTTTTTTTGGTGAATCTAGACTTGTGGGTTCGATGGTGCTCTTAGCAATACCATTTTGAACTACTATTTCGGTTATCCAATCAATTACCTTCAAGAAGCGAAGTCACCTATGATTACAACATTGTTTTTAAAAGTATCAATGTAAATTATTGTAAAACATAAATGTTAAATTTTTAATTATTTGTAAATATGCATTTGTTATTTGAATTTGATTTTTCTTTTTTTCGTGTTGATGAGTGTGTGAATTTATTCTTATATTTTTGTCTTTGAGACCTCTTTTCTACATGCTACTAGTGAATTTGGGCTAGATCAATATGATCTTACATAAATCAAATGAATGTGAACGAGTTATGTTTATTAATTGCCCTTTAATATTGAACGAGTTATGTCTATTAATTGCCCATCATCCCTACAAGTCCAATGCATGTGTTTTAAAAGTAAGGATTGAATCATGTATCCAATCCTAGGTCTCAAATTAATGTCTTATGTTATAATAATCTTTTACTTTTAATAACAAACAAATATATACCAGTTTAGACAAAACTCCTAACATTTAAGCATAACAGGTAACTTTACCATAAAAAACAAACATAAAGTAACTCATCTTAGATATAATATATAAAGTAATTATGATATTTTATATTACATAATCAACTCCTTACTTATTATATAATCAACTTCTAAAAGATTAGTTAGGATTTTCTAATTATTATAAAGCTATGTGGCATTTTTTTTTTACCCTTTCTATTTAATAGTTCACCAAGATATCTCCAGTAAGAATATAAATGACTTAAAAAATTTTATACTCATCAAATTTTATATGTATTAAAATAAATGATATAAGGTTACATGTTGCATGGATTAAAAAAAAACCTTTAATGAATGGGTTATGTAATCTAGAATATATAGTTGTTGAAAAATATTTTGACAAAAAGATTAGTAATATTTTTTTAAAATTTAATTTATATAATTCAGACAATATTTTATGATCATAAATGGTTTTAAACGTAAGAAATATTTGATAAAAGTAGTCTGATTTCATTTTAAAATAGGGAATTTATAAATTGTATAAGTTAATTACAATTTTCCTTATTGTCAAGATTAATTATTACACAATTTTCCTTGTCTATTTCTTTTCTTGATTTGTTGAAACTCAAATATAAAATACATGCATGATATTAAATGCTACAAAATATTTAATTAAAAAATTTACACATCTAATATTCATTGATTTTAATTTTATGTACTTAAATTCTTATAATTAATTAAAATATCAAAAAAAATTTAGAAGGTTGCTTGGAATAACACACAAGATATGAAAACTAGTGATGCATAAAACTAGTGATTCATATTTCACTTATTAAGTCATGAACACAATCATTTTTTTATATCATACTCCATCTTAAAAGTTTTCTTTTTTTAATTGGAGCCAAATTATAATTTCCTAATATATTTCTAATATTTCACACTATGAATTTTGTTAGTGTTGTTATATCCACAAGTTCATAAAACCAAATTCTATACCTATCTATTTATTAGTTTTTTTTACCATATTATTTTGGGTAATTGGATAGCTACTTTTCATAAAACTTAACTCCATTAACATCATACCAAGCACATTCTATGTGCACAAATATAGATGATAGCTTCTAAAAAAATAAAATGAAGATATATAAAAGTAAATAAAAACTACCTAGGCTCATTTGTTTAACAGAACAATAATTTTTTTTTTGAAAAGTTATTTTTATAAAAAATGAATTCCTAAAATGTGGTTGATTTTTTAATGATATGTAATATCATAAAAATAAGTTGAAAAATATTTTTTAGTGCTTGACTATGCCATGAAAAATAAGTTGGAAAAATAATTTATTAATGTTTTAATTTTTTTTTTCAAGTTTATTAAAAAAATAGGGACCAAATATAACATATAAAAAAGTTGAAGGATGATGGAATTAAAAAAACTCTAATTTTATATATTATTTCAAATAAAATAAATAGCAATTAAAAGAATAAAAATCAAATCTAACAGATAAAAAAGTTGAAGGATGATGGAATTAAAAAAACTCTAATTTTATATATTATTTCAAATAAAATAAATAGCAATTAAAAGAATAAAGATCAAATCTAAAAGATAAAAAAGTTGAAAGATGATGAAATTGAAAAAAAAAATCTCATTTCATAAATTATTTTAAATCAAATAAATAGCAATAAAAGAATGAGACAAAGTCTAATAGATAAGAAAAAAATTAATTAAAAAAAGAATAAGAGAAAACACAAATAATAATAAAAAATAACAACTTCTAGAAAGTGTATTCCAATAAAAATAAAAGAAAAATACTTTTCTAAAAATCAAGATAAATTTTTCTTTGAATAAAAAGTGTTTTCCACTAACTGATTTTTCTATTGTTAAACAAATACGAGAAAGTTTGAGAAATAGTTTCTAGAAAATTAGTTTTCATGAAACAAACCCCCTCCTTAATTTAAAGATATGCCATGTTTGTTTGATGAAATGTGGTTTTCTAAAAATCATTTTTCAAACTTTTTCATGTTTGTTTATTATTAAAAAAATTGATCAACGTAAAACGCTTTTCAGTCAAGGAAAAGTTTTTGCTTGGTTTCCAAAAAAAAAAATTTCCTTTTATTTTAGAAGAAATACAATTTTTGGAAGTTGTAAAAATTTAAAAATCTCTTATTATTTATTGATTATATCAAATTTGTTTCTTAATCTTTTAATTACTATATAGTTTGTTTTGAATTTATTTTTTTTCAATTTCATCCCTTAGAATTTGATTTTTATATCAACTTTGGTCCTTATTCTTTTGGTTGTTATTTTTTTATCCTTTTCTTAATTGAATTTTTTTATCTATCATATATGATCCTTATTTTTTTTATCGCTATTTATTTTATTTGAAATAATTTATGAAACTGGAATTTTGTTTTTCAATTTTATCATTTTTAAACTTTTTTATCTATAAAATTTAGTTTTCATTCTTTTAATTACTATTTATTCGATTTGAGATGATTTGTGAAATTGAAGTTTTTTTTTTAATTTCATCCTCCTTTAACCTCTTTATCTATTAGATTTGGTCTCTATTCCTATAATAAACTTGAAACAAAATTAAAATATTAATAAGTTGTTTTTCAGTTTATTTTTTATGGCATAACCGAATACTAGAGAGCGTTTTCCAACTTATTTTTCATGATATTGCCAAATATAAAAAAAACAATCCACTTTTTAGGAATTCACTTTTCATATAAATCATTAAAAAAAAAAATTCCAACAAACAAATGAAGTCTTAGAAGCTATTTGTTTTTGTGATTGAAACCGTATTTTATGATTTTATGATTTTTGTTTTGCTTGAAATTAAAATTGTTAATGTTTTTGAATTATTTTGATATCTGATGTCAAAAATAATTTTTAAAAATAAAAAAATATTATTTTATATATTTTTAAATAAAATACACTTTAAAAAACAATAACTACCGTGATCCTAAATACTAACTTAATTTAATTCAAATCCCAGCAAAAGGATATAGTGTCCCCCAATTAAATTATTACATGATTCTGAACTAGATACTTAAAAAAAAAAAAACCAACGTTAATTACATCTTTGATCCATCAAACATTGCTTTCATCCATTATTAAAATTTTATGACCAAACGAGGTCCTTGTTTCTTATTATAATTTCAAAGGCAAAAACTTTTAAGGCGAGAATAAATGGGTTAATTTCTTCTTCTTTTTTTACCTCACTGAGAATTGAATGATAGTTGGAGGATAAGTATACTTATCCCGTCCGTCCATTTTAACACCAAATCATCCAACCACAGCCACGCGCTGGATTGGAAAAAATAATAAGAGTTCGCAGCCGCAGGTCTAATTTCCACCCACTCCAGATCCGCGTCCTTGTTACGCTCTAAGAGTAGCGCGTACTAACACTTTTGCTCTGAAAATGATAAAAAATACGATAACCTTCTGACCAAACCCTAACTGCAACAACAAAAACTCTCATTTCACGCTCGCAACCTGACTACCAGAATTCCCGAAAAAACATAAACAAAACCCTAATTCTCCTAAAAAATATTACCGTTTCATCCTCAATCAATGCAGTGAAGCAAAACCCTAACACTCTCCAAACCTCCACAGACTGACCTTCATCATGTCGGGGGATCGCCGGGAATCACCTCCGGTGACCGGAGGAGGAAACGGTGTGGTTGAACCGGAGAAAAAACCAGCTCCAGTGATTGTGCCGAGTCAGAGGCTGAGACTACACGCTAACAAGGATCACATGCCGGAGAGCTATGAAGATCTGCAACTGGATTTTTGTCCTTCGATTTTTAGCTCGCTGGAGAAATACTTGCCGCCGAATATGCTTCATGATAGTAGAGAAGAGAAAGTGAAGTTCATGAGAGATATTCTATTAAAGTATTTGCCACATGGAGAGCGAACCAGAGTACGTTCAAATTACCACGCCTTCTGATTTTATTTTATTTTTTTCGTTGAAAATTATGTTTCGTTTCCTGGTAAGTCAATTGCATTGTTAGGGTTTTGCTTGCTCTTCCTTTTCAATTCTCTAACGGACATATCATTATGGAAATGACGGAAATGCCCTTAGACTCTTGCTTGCTTTCTGGTAAAATTTGGAATGAAGTTAGCAAGAGAGAATGTAAATTATTTCTAGTGGCATGCCATCATCATATATGGTATTGTTAGGAAGAGCTTTTATAATTTCTGAAATTAGTTTTCACTAAAAAAAATGACAGAAAAGGAAGGAAAAAAAAAAACTTGTGTGTGTATTAATTGCAAAATAAGGTGGATATACTCATCTTATGTCTCACCCTTTTGTCTATCTTAAAGTTATCAATGAGCATGCTACTTTTTAATGCCCGGGTTTAATTACAATTTCGTAATATTGCCTTAAAACTTGCTAGGAACTTTACAGTTGCATGGACATAAATCAAGAGCACCTTACTATTCTTGGCATTACTAAAGTTGCTATGGAAGTTTTCCCATCATTTTCTTCTTCACTTAGCTTAAAGCCTGTAGCCTCTGGGTGCTCCTCTGTTACAAAATAAACCATGGAAAAATATATAAAGCCGACCTAAGAAATGTGGACAGCTTCTGCGTATATTTTCTATGAGTTTTTTTGAAAATTTCAAGCACTCCTAGTTATTGAAATTAAAGAAAATAACAAGGTTCTGCATTGGCTGGGTAGTAACTGAAGGTAACCTAATAACAGGACTCTACTGATTTGATAAAATGATGCTGATACTTGGGATTAGTATTTTGTAATTCCAGGATTCCTTGGAGATTGGGATGAGTGAGAATATCTATTATGCAAGGTTGGGAAGGGTTCCTCTCTTCCGGGGTGTTGATTTGGGAACAGGGGATTATGCATTGTAATGGCATGATGTATTTTGTTATGGTTTACTGTACTTGTCATATATAAAGATGAGGTAGACAACTGCTTACCAATACTGCATAACTTTCATTCTGATGTTTTTATCAGGCTCAGAAACATAGAGAATACAGGCAGAAGATAATATCGCATTATAAGGTATGAGACATTGTAACATTTGGTTACTTTTTCTACTTTACTAGTGTGGAGGTGGAGGACAGTGGGGTTCTATGTTTACTTTTTTTTCTCCTGTTTTCCACCCTGAAGTGTTGTTCTGATTGGCTGGAAGCAAAGCTGCAAGAAGTTTTTAAATGGTCATTTGGTGGTAGTCTCCTTTCATAAACTTGCATGCTTTGCCCATCCCCCATTCTAGAAAAAATAAAGGAGCCTTTTTATGAAAATTGAGACTTCTGCATGGTCGAATTAGTTCCATCTGCCATATAGAATGCTACAGGTTATCAGGAATAGCAATGAAAATGTTGAGAGGTTAGGTCTGTAGATGGTAGTGGAGATGTGAAGTGTAGAGATAGAGATATTTTTTTTATTGTATGTAATCTCATTTGGTTTTCTGTCTAAGGTGCAAATTCTCAGTCTTGTGAAGAAATGAAGTTTGGGACTTGGGAGTTGTTTTTATGCTAATAGTTTATGAATGCTGCAATCAAGTAACAATCTGTTTGCCTTGCTCATTTGCTCTGTCATATTTGTGCAGCCTTTGAAAAGAGAGTTATACACAATGCACCCCGTTGCTTTCTTTGTCCCCTCCTTCATGAAAGCAATCAATGATAATACAGAGGACAGTCTTAGAAGCATAATATCAGAACCCTCTCCTGGTGTGCTCACATTTGAGATGCTTCAGCCACGCTTTTGTGAATTGCTAGTAGCAGAGGTGAATCTTATGTTTTATTGCCACATGTAATTGTGTACTCTTGAACCCACAAAAAAAAAAGTCTTTTACATCCAGATGTTTATTTTTTCTTTTGCATTCTCTTATTTAATGTCATTTTCCAGGTTGAAAATTTTGAGGCATGGGTTAATGATACAAAATTTCGAATCATGCGACCAAATACGATGAATAAATACGGAGCTGTTCTGGATGATTTTGGCCTTGAAACAATGCTTGACAAACTTATGGATGGTTTTATCCGTCCTATATCTAAAGGTGATACATTTGTGCTGATATTAGATAAGCTGTATCATATGTTCACTAGAAGATCTGTATCATATGTTCACTAGAAGATTTTTCTTTTTCCTATTTTAGTCCAAAATAACACAAATTGTATGATCATTTACGTTGCCTCTTCTCCTTCTCATGCAGTTTTTTTTCCTGATGTTGGCGGGGCAACTCTGGATTCTCATCATGGTTTTGTTGTTGAATATGGCAAAGATTGGGATGTTGACTTAGGTGCGTGCTTTAATGCATTCCTTTTGCAATTAATATTTGTTAAGAGTTTCTATTTCTATTCCCTCTTTTTTTTTTTATAACTATGCACCACCAAGCGGTTTATGGCTTGTAGGTCTGAAAAAATTTATGATATTGTGACTTTAAGCATGACATGACTATGGGCTGTACTGTGGCTATGTTAGCTGCAATCTGTATTCTACTTTATTTATTGTCGAGTCAAAATCCATGCTTGCATCTGTGTGTAACATCAATTGGTGTACTGTGTATGCTTGTACTTTTCTTTTTTTATGAATAACGTGCTGGTAGTGTCTACATCTATCCATCTGTGTAGCATGCTGTCTTCACTTGTACCATTTTCAGGGTTATTTAGTCTATATTGTAATGATGCTTATATTAGGTCTTAGCTGATACATTTGCACTATGCTAGACATTGGTTGACACTAAGATTGTCATGCCCCTCTCCTTATTATGTTGAATATTTTAGTTAGTGATTTTTTTCCTTCTACCATCCATGAATTTGTTTACGTCTCTTACCAACCTTGTAAATTAGGTGCATGAATTTTTGCTGATGCTTCCTAGAAATTGTGAATTATATGGAGGGGATGGGTGCTTGGTGGATAATAGGAAATATAATTCACCTTTTCTGTATTCTTTATTCATATTCTACTCAGATAAATATATCCATGTCAAAATCTCTATATTAACTTCATTGATGAGTCATTATAGCTACACATGCGCACACACACAAAGGAAGGAAAATAGAAAAGACAGCATGGACACACCTTTTATTTGATTGCACAATCTGTCAATTCCGGATTTTAAATATATATAATTTATATTTATAGGCTTTCATGTGGATGACTCTGAAGTAACTTTGAATGTTTGCTTGGGTAAGCAATTTTCTGGCGGAGAATTGTTTTTCCGGGGCACAAGGTGTGATAAACATGTAAATACAGGAAGTCAGCCAGAGGTATGTTAGTCTTTAATGTGGAATATTTTTCAAGCAGATTAGCACAAGACAGATCTAAGACTTGAGCTTATCTATATTTAGAAGGAAAACTTTCCTTTGATCTATGCTTTTGTGCAGAGAGCCAGTGGATTCTATTTTTATTTCTCCATGTTTGTATGCTGTATGGATGAATCACCATATAAATAATTTTGTTGGTTCACATGTACAAGTTGTCAATCATAAAACTATTCTTTGATTAGCAAGTTGTTGAATGTTTTACAGCTTTTCCAGATTGTAGTTCTTGTCATCTAGGCCTATTGTTGCTATCATTTTGAATTCTCTGTGTTGAGATCTTTGATTTGTAATCAGGATAAGAACACTAGATTCTTTAAGGACCCAGAAACTATTTATTTCAATTTGTCAGGTAGATGGCAAAAGGTGTTACCTTCCATTTTCCAAAAACATCTAAATCCCTTTCTATGGAAACTGAAAACTTAGATTTTTGGTATGAAAACTTAGATTTGTGGGCACTTCTATTTTACTTGACCATTGAGAACCACTTGCCAAGTAGATGGCTAAGCTAATTAAATTGCTAACATTCATTTGAATTTTGAAACTATAATGTGTCATCTGGTATTTATATTCTTACAATCCCATAAAACCAGTATTTCTAAATCAATTGTGTACGACAAGGCTATATGGTTTCTATATTGTAGAATTCGTGCAAAACTGTGTTGTTAATAGCTTTAGTTTTTTTTTTTCAAGTTTTATATTTTTCTGTATTTTTTATGGAGTGTTTTCCTTGAAAGCAGGAAATATTTGATTACTCTCATATTCCTGGACGAGCTGTGCTTCATCTTGGTCGTCATAGGCATGGTGCTAGGGCCACAACATCTGGTCATAGGATCAATTTACTCCTGTGGTGCAGAAGGTATTTCCTTTCACTGCCTGTTAATCTTACATGGCCTGACTTCAGGAAAAGAAATAATTTGGTCATTCATTAAGCATGTTTTGCATAGTGAGTTATCATTAGTTTTCATCAAACCATTTTTCCTCTAGCATTTTCACCAGCAATTTGATTGCTGCTCATTTGGTGTTGTATGTATCTGTTCTTTTCTTGTTTGCTGCTCCTTTTATTTCAAAATATTTCAAGAGATGCCAAGAGTTCTTACTGACTTTCTTTCCAAGTGATATGACACTTTGCAGTTGGTGCATGTAATTTAATGATGGCAAGTACTGCACTAATTGTTATGATCCATCCCACCATGATTTTAATAGCCATCCTAATAAAGAGGACACTGCAGTTAGTAAAAGGATTATTCTTAAAAAAGGAAAATAGTAAAAAGATTTAGTAAATCAGTGTTAGTATCCCTAGCATTACTGACTTTCATTAAACCTTGCTAAGTGTGCTGGGATTATATTGAAAGGTTCTTAATCAATGAGTCTAGTAACATTTAGATTTCCCACTGCATCATTTATATTTCATCCATTGTTTTTTTTTTTCCTGGAAAAGGTTTACTGGAAGATTCAATTGAGACCTGTTAGGAAATTTATGTGCATGTACAAAGTTTTTTGGTGCACTGAAGATTTTGTGCTTATATTGTCTACACTTTTCAGGCAAAGTTTTGCTTGACCTCTATCTCTATTAGCCTCTGTTTGATCTATTTGTATGAGAACTTACTGATCTATTTGTATGAGAACTTACTGGGTTCATAGTTTTTTTTACGATGCTTATTTCCTTATGCTAAATGTACTTCCTCGATCCCATTAATAGTTCTTCCTTCTGGTCTTTTAACTATTTAAAGAGACACCTAATGTTTATGTTTAATTGAAATCGTTGATGTTGTTAGATATCCAAGAGTAATTTGTAAAGTCATGGATTACCATATATTTTCATTTGGAAAGTAGACAGATAAATTGAGGCATTTCAGAAAGGAATTGGGCAAGCTTAAATATGAGATTGAAGTAGTAATTTGCTTCTCACGTTGAACTTTACTTTTCCTAGCAATTATAAGGTATTTATTTCTTCAAAATACGCTGTGTTGTCTCTATACAGTTCAGTCTTCAGAGAGATGAAGAAATATCAAAAAGATTTCTCGAATTGGTGTGGAGAGTGCTCACGAGAGAAGAAAGAAAGGCAACGGGCATCCATTGCTGCTACTAAATCGGTAATTTTAGTCTTAAAACTAATTCATTTCTGCAATTTCTGGGTTTTGGTGATGCTTGCATGAGCAATTTATGCAACAAACAATTCTGATAAATAGGGCAGGGTTATAAAAAGAAGCAATCCATACACTACAAATAAATAAACATGCCTGATGTTTATTATCATATCCAGATCACCTCCTTGGACATTACATCAGAGGGAATAGCGTTACTTTGTCTGACATTTCTAAACCCCTGAGCCTCCAAAGAATAGGCATTTACCTATACAAATAATGGTATACTGGTGATGAAAATCACCATAGCATCTAGAAGAGACTCAAAACTGAAAAAGGTTTTGTTTTTCAAGTTGCAACATGCACACATGCATGTGTGTGCGTGCGCGTGCTTGTGTGTGTGAGAGAGAGAGAGAGAGAGAGATGCTTGACTAAAGCATTGAATTAATACTTAAACAAATTGATCTTTTGCAGGAGTTGCTAAGGAAGGATGGTGAATCCGTAGTGTAAGTTGTTTCAGTTGTAGTTTTTTTCTGTTAATTGTAGACTTGTGCAGCTCTGGATGCAAAGCGCCGCAGTTGGTAACCTTTAGAAGTTCAGTTTTGTGCTCCAGCTTGGTTGTAACTTGTATGTACAAATTATGTCAAGTGCATGAGATGAATCTGCTTGTAGCTGATAGCAGTATGCCTGCACATTTTGTAAAAAGATTTAGGATCAGTCTGATCAGTGATCATAATTAAAAGTTCTTAGCACCATATTTAGGGATAGCTTTGCTATTTGGAACCACAGTTAGCTCTGTCAATAATTCTTTAACTTGATCATTTACAAAATGTTTAGTGACACTTTGTGAACATAGCTGCAGGTTGGTTTGCATCATCTGGTCCGTTGGTTTGCATCAGCATGGTGTTTGAACTGAACGGGTAGCTTTATTTTCAGTCATGTGTGGATTGGCAATTTTAATTCTGTTAGCATCGTGAATCCAAAAAAAAAAATAATAATTTTTGTTAGTAGCAGGAAAGCTATCTCTTTAGTTTGTTTGGTTAGTGCCACATGATTAAAAAAAACAACAAACATGTTTAGAAAAGAGGCAAAGATGAAGATAGAAATTAAATCTATGTATGAGACAATTTTTGGAGTAAATTTTGTACTTTCAAAGATATGTTTTCTACCCTTATTGTTTTAGACAGTAATAGTTATTTTAAGATTTTAATTTAATAATATTTGCTCTTCCTTTCAAGTAATTATAAAATATACCAAAACGTGATCCACAGTAATAATTTTTTTTTAATTTTATTAATTCATAAACTTTATAACAATAGATATAAGATTGTAATAATGTTATAAAAAAAAATAAACAAGAAACAAAGAACCACTTGAAAGGAAAGGAAAAAAAAGCATGAAAGGTCAATTTTCAATATTTAAATTATGATGAAATTTAAATAAATAAAATTAAAAAATAACAGAAAAACTAAAGTTAACTTAATTTAACCTTAAAAATTAGTGACTTTAGTTATGAATCTAATATTAACACTTTATAAGTCAAACAAAAAAAAATAACAAAGCAAAACTTTAAAAAATTAAGTAAAAAGAAATCAGCTTAAAAAAAAACCTAAGCAAACCTGATTAAACCTTCTATGGTTGAATGTCCAAAACTCGTAACCTATGAAATTTTAAACCCTAGTTGAATTAAGAAACTTAACTCTTAATCAATTTAATTTTGAATATGAAATCGTGAAAAAATATCAATTTTCAAAACTTACAAAAGCAAAAAAAATATAAAATAGCAATAACAAGAATAAGGATCAAATTTGATAGAAAAAACCCATGCGGGATGGAATTATAAAAGAAATCATAAAAACTTGTAACCCGTAAAACTCTATATTCGAGTCCAATTAAAAAGTTTATTATGAACCAATTTAAAAATATCAAAGAAAAAAATGACAATAAAAGGAATAAGAATTAAACTTGATAGGAAAAAAGTCCAAAGGAGGGTGATATCGTTAAACTAAATCAACTTGAAAAATGATTTCAAACAAAAAATTGATAAAAAAAATAAGGACCAAATTTGAAAGACAAAAAAAAAATTAGAGGGATGAAATTGAAAAAACATGTCAATTTTATAAATGATTCAAAATAAAAATAATCATAATAAAAAAAGGATCAAATTTGAAAAATCAACAAACTAAAGGATTGTTCTTGAATTTTTAAGGGGATAACGCAGAAATCTAGGTGGGGGGAGAGAAAATGGAGAAAAAAAAAATGATCGCCGACGTCAAACCATCGTGAATCTTAGAACATGTTCTGTCTTATTGGGCTAGGGATGTTGAGACCTTTCAAACGCCACTCTAGAAGGCTGCATTTGATTGTTGGACCGCCCTTCATACGTCTAAATGTTGGCGTGTGCCATGCACAAGCCACCATTTTTTTAATTATATTTAACATATTTCGATTACAAAAAGGTCTCTAAGAAACCTTCAAATTTACAATAAAACCAGTATAAAATGACAAAAAAAACCCCTAGTGAGAGAGTTAAATTGATTTCTTCTTTAAGGACATCATAATAATTACACTATTTTGATAAAATTAAAAAGACCAAAACATCCTTGGGTAATAGACATTTTATATATATATATATATATATATATATATATATATATATATATATATATATATATATATATATATATTCTAGAGTTAAATTTGTATTTTTACTATGCAAAAAAAAAAGTGAAGTGACCAATCTAACCCCATACAATTTGTAAAATACAATTTTATTATGGTAAAAAGACCACCTTGTCTTCAATGCTAAGTTGAAAGGGTTTTTGAGGCAGGTGCAATATCGTCAAATCACTATTCCAATGAATAGTAATCTTATTCTTGGGCTATGGTAATTTCTCCTTCACCCTTCGTTTTTTTTTTCTAACGATCATATTAATGATTAATTTGATAAGGTTTGTTTGAGAAAGATAAAATTGAACAAAAAATGATCAAAGGGTAAAAGAAGGAGAAACCATATAGCTAATCTCAAATTTGAGTGAAAAAGTTCTATTTAATCCATTTACTTTTCTTTTTCTTTCTCTATCGTCCTTTTAGTTTTTCTAAATTTAATTTTGATCTAAAAGTTCTAACAGCATGCCACACGCTCCTTAAAAAATAAATAAATAAATAAAAACAGTCCTCATTTGCAGGCCTACCCCACACCTATGTGCATGACCTTTTTTTTTTTTTTTTTTTCTCTTTGAGTATTTACTTTTTTTCAATTTGACCCTTTAATATTTTGTTTATGTTGAATTAAGCTTTATAATTTGTTTTAGTTTACTTTTTGTAAGTTTATCATGGCCTCAAACAAACAACCTGATATTTAGTTGGTGTCTAATTTTACGTGAATCTATTTTTTATTATTGTATAATTAAATAAAAAATATTTTCAGAAAAAACAGAGTTATTAAACCTAGTGTAGTTTATGATCCGGATCAGAAGTTTGACGAATCAACTTAGGTTGATTTGGAATTGGACTTTTATAATTTAGTTTGGTTTTTTTTAAAAAAGAAAGTATTGTAGTTTCAAACAAATATCTCGATAGTAAGTTGATACTCAATTTTGCTAACGACTATTTTTGTTATTATATAATTGAATAAAAATACTTTTAAAGACACAAAGTTATTAAACTTAGTGAGGTTTAAGGCTCGGGTCATGGATTTGGCGGGTTAAGTTGCGAAACTCAGGTCGATCTGATTTGTCGTCGTCTCAATATTGAAAAAAATGTCACCTTGAAATTCCTTTTACAATTAAACGATGTTTTTACTTGTCGTTCTAGTTGCTTTTAGGCCCATCAAGTTTACTGGGTCATATAGGGGCAACACCCACATGATTTAATTTAAAATTCAAGCTAAAAAAGGAGTCGAGTAAAAAAGAAAAGTTATAGTAGAGAGAGAGAGAGAGAGAGAGAGAGAGAGAGAGCTGAAAGAGAGAAAGATGAAGAAATAGAAAACCAAAGCTTTGGAAGTCCAAATCTCTGTCCTTGAGAGCAGTGGGTGTCATCGCCAGTCTACAAGTGAAGATGAGATAAATCACCACCAGATCCACCAGCTCACTCCTCTCTAGAAGTAGCGGTATGTGAATCCACACATTGATAGTGGTGATGGCACGTGATACACGCGTCGCCACTGTTCCTGCGATCTTTCTTTATCAATTTCTGTATATCTTGGACATTTCAAATGTCTCGCAAAATCGATTTATAAACACAAATCATTTTTAGACAAATTGCTATACAATTGTGAAATTTTGAAACCAAATGCTTATTATTTTGTATAATATTTGGATTGTTTGGACACTATAATTTGGTTTGATGTGTGTGTGTTTTTTTTTAATTTGTTGTTATTTGTATTGAATTGTGAGATTATTTTTTTGGATTAAGATTGCTTTTTTGGACATTATGTTGGTGCATGAGTTATGTTTGGATTTATTTTGATTTATTTGGATTAACATGAAATTTGAACAAAGTAAGTGAAATTAATAAAACTTGTGTGGATGTTTGGCATTATTCGGTTTTGAGTTGATGAACAATAATTATTTTTGAATTGATATCGTGGTAAAATTATCCTTAATAAAAACATTTTATTTGCATCTTGTCGAACACGATCTTTGTCTAGTTTTAATATATGTTTAATGTTCGAAAGACAATCTTACAATTAATTTTGAATTCCCCACTTTTTGTTTCTTTTACCCCCATGTATGTAATATTTGAAATTATGATCTATACGCGAAACACTTTTTCAGTATTAATAAAATCATTTTCCCTTCATAAAAAAAAACATCAGAAAAACCTTTCTTTAAGAAATACGATTTTATTTTAAATAACATATGACCAAGTCTTTCAAAAAAAACATTAAAAGCTTAATTTTGTGAAGAAAATATTATTTACTTTTAATATAAGGATAAAAAAACCCTAAAAAGGATTAATATCCAAAATATTATTAAGGATAATAAATTTTTATTACTCACCTTTAATATAAGGATAAAAAAACCGATATAAGGTTAATATCCAAAATATTATTGAGAATAATACAACTTATTCACTTCTAATATAAAGATAAAACCGCAAGAAATTTTATTTGAAATATTATTTGGAATGATATAGTAGCAAAAATTCTAGTTTTACCCCAAAAGAAACCTTAATGATAATTGAGGACATTTCACTATTTTAAACCAAGTTCTTGACTTATGAAACCAAGGTTTGTTCATCATAGAAAACCCGTCATAGTAGGCTAACAGGAATAGAAACACCATTAGACTATAATGAACAAAGAGAAAAAAAAAAAAAACAATGCAACTTACCTCAAGTAAGGCATGCTATGGGTGTTAATAACTTCCCTTTACACAATTAGTTACTTGCCTAGAATATTTAAAAGAGTAGTTAGAATTCTTAGTAACCATAATACTAGGTGACGACTTCTTTATGAAACTAAAAACCATCTAGAACACCGTCTGGAAAGTGTCATCATGCCCCTGCGTTTAGGGTACGACAATTATCATACTATTAATAATAATATTGAAAATGATTATTACTATTTTTACTAACATTTATATTTTTTTTTAAATTGAATTTATCACTAATATATATGGTTTATATTCATGTTGTTTTATTTCATGTTTGTACTTTATGGGAATTTGAGCAAAATAAAAGATGCTTTTGATCTCATTAGCCTTGATATCATTGAACTATTAAATGAGTGGATTTGTGAAAACCTACCCTTTTTAATGGAGATGATATAAATTGAGAAACTCTTGAGGTATCTTTGTTTTTTTTGATTTTAGAAGATGAAGAGATTTATTTTGATGGTGAGAATAAGCTTAGTGAAAATGATTATTTATTAGAATATTTGGTTGATGACTTTCCTTACAAACCACCACATGATCAAGATCAACATTTTAATTTCTCAATATTTTAACATTTTGTTTGTGTTGAGTTACTACAAATGTTTTAAATTTTAAAATTATGTTTTGATGCTTGATATTGTATTTATATTGCATAATTTAAAATTAATTTATTTTTAGATTTGAATTGGAATTATGTATGTTGAATTAAGTGTGTGTGTATAATATATACGACTCCGAAACAACATACTGAAATGATTTGGAACTGAAATATATTGACAACTTTGAGTAATTGATGTATTGGTTTAAGTACTACTCTCCTAATATGAAATAGAAAATAATAACAAATAAAAATTGAATATTTTATTTGGTTATTATTTATCATTTTAATAGATAAATAGCGTTAATGTTGATGCAAGTTCGGTTAACCAAATAACAAAGGCTGTCCATTATTAATGCGATAACTATCATGAGAGAAAAATAAACCATAACCTTTATCGTTTATTAAATATTTCATTTTGACCCTTAAAAATTAGAATTCCCTAATTGTTTGTTTTTTGTGAACGAATTTTAAATAGCTTCATTAGCAATTAGTACCTTTTATTCTAAGGTTCGATCTTTATTTTCTATATAAATGTATACTTTTTTCAAAGTATAAAATATTTAATCCTTATTATGAAAACATAAACTTCATCAATTTTTCACTATTTTCTTTCCCTTTGATGCAAAAGCAAATCCTTAATATTCATGTTCATACATCCTTTCTATCTAAAAGGGTGTTTCAACAGAGTTTTCAAAAATTTTGAAAATTACTTTTGCTTCAAATTAATTTTTTGATGTTTTTGGATCGTTTTGATGTACTAATATCTAAAAATCAATTTTAAAAAATAAAAAAACTTTATTTTAATGCATTTTCAAACAAAAAAACACTTTAAAAAACAACCATCACAATTGTCCCAAACACCTCATAAAACAATTTTTCCTTACTTTTTATAGATATTACAACTATGTTATCTTTTCACATCAACAATGTATGCAATTATTGAATTATCTTATTATTTTCTTATAATTAACTTTGAGGAAAATGACCTTGACATCCTATAGTTTAGTTGAAATTGCACTTGCTTACTAAGTTTTGAAAAATTACGGTTTGTATTCTAAACTTTGGTTTGCATGTAACAATTTATATTTTGTACTTGGCATGCCAAAAAAGTCAATAAAAATTATTTGATTATTTACATGTTCATCATTATTTTTCATTTTATGACTAAAGAGCCCTTGTTGTGTTAAATTAATGAAAATACCATTAATGAAAATACCACAAATGCCCATATTTCACCTCCACCCAAAATCTAAATCTACATCATCCATCTAGATTCTCATATTAACACTTCACAATATTAAAATTTTTTAAAAAGAGAAAATATCATCATCTTCATTTCTATACAAACTTTTAGTAGTAAGATCACACACTTGTTATCTTTAATCACACTAACACTCTCTAAATAGACTTCACCCTCTTCTCAACATCAGCACTCTCGTCATTCCTCCCTCACTTTTCACCTCTAAATCCAAGTCAATCTCCCCTTTCTTTAAATCTCGTTCCTCTTTCTCAATATGAATAACTTTAACAACATTCATCTCTTATCTTCTTTACTACTATTCATAGAAGACACCAAAGATTTCTTGAAACTATCATCTACTTGTACCTCAACAAACAACTTATTTAATGGCTTATTTTGAACAACTTATTCTAAAGAAAGATTATATAATCCAAAATGTACCCACCTCCAACTTGATTCTTGTACATATCTCTTACCATCCAATGTCTTTATTTGTTGTTGTTGTTTAACCCTATTTTGAATGAAAAGGAGAATGTTGGACACATAACTAAGTTAACAAGCCATGAAAGTTTTTGCACCATTTACCGGGTGGTGCTAAATTTAAAGCAACTAATGTCCATGCCATGCTAACAATTGGTGTTAGGTTTTAAAATCTTCCATGGAAAATAAAGGTTATAAGCCAAACATTGGCTCTTTATTTCCCCACAAAAAGGTTGTTATAATGAGACCACCAGAGCATACATATTCTTTACACAAGTTCTCACAATCAAGTGGTGAAGTGGAATATATATCGGGAAAAATATATAAAGACATTTAAAAAGAAAAATACCAAAACAATCCAATGACAACCAAATACAAGACACTTAATAATAAAACAAATTAAAGCTAACATTTAATATTTAAGAGATCATTGGTTCAGACATAAAGACAATAGTTAGATAAGTTGATAGACTTAAACCATGTTTAAAATTGGTGAGTTCAAAAGCATCTTCATTCAAAGGAGTACCTTTAACTACAATAACTTCTTACTTATTAAAATCCTCTTCACTAATCTCTTCCAGTGATGTTATATCTGATATTTTTTCTTTTTACACATCTTCTATTTTACCATTGTTGTTGTTGGTGGTGGAGATAACAATCTTATTTTTACCCCTTGCTACCTATCCAGGGTTTTCTTCTTTTCAATATACTTCAACTCAACATGATATAAACATTTATTCCACAATCAAGAAACAAGAATCTATCGAAACCAAACAGATTTTAAGAATCTTGAATACAAAAACAAATAGATTTATTCGATTTAGTTTTCTTTTTTCTTTCAAAGATTTGAATATTAATAAATTTCAGTTAAAACTGTCTAACTTTCAATATTCTTATCTTGATTTTAGATCTGTTTATTGTTGTAAATAAAAATTTATACCTAGAGAACTAGATCTAACATAAACATGAACATGAATCCTTTTAACACAAACCCAGTACAAACAACTACGTTAAAACATAAATTCATGCAAGAAATCAATTTTAATAGTAATTTTGTTGTTTGATTGGGGAGAAATCACAAGTTCTACATTGTTTGTTAGTCAAAGAAAGAGAAAGAGAAATGATGAGTAATTTGATGTCTCTAATTATTATAATATATAGGTGTATTATGGTAACTTTAACCTAGGTTGCAAACTGTAATTTTTTAAAATTCGATAGGTAAGTGCAATTTTTACTAAACTTTAAGATGTTAGATGTAATTTTTCTTTATTTTTTTTTATGCGGATGACCATGAACAATTGATTTAGATATAAATATAAATAATGTTATAAATAAAATATAAAAGTCTATTGAAAAAATATTTATTTTTATTTAAATGGGTTTGCTAGTTGAATATGATAAATTATTATCGATGACTTAATTAAATAAATGAGAGGCTGTTTCACATAACGTGAGTTTTTGGTAAAAATAAACTAAATAAGTAATTCCCAACCTTCTCTTTTTCAAAAGAAAATGAAAAATGAAGAAAATATAAAAATTCAACATAACACCAATGGAAAACCTTTGAAATTATTTAGGTAATTTTAAAGTTTAGTTAAAACACTAGTTAGGTACCGCGGACTCACCTTTTATTTTAATAAAAAAGTTGGGTCTTGACGTTGGCAGGACCCAAGGCTATTTGAAGTGTATTTTGGATCCTGCACAGCCAATGATCCAAGGCTATTTTGGGTTCTGCAGCATGCAGGATCCAATGATAGTTGGGTCTTGGTGCAGTCCAAGCGCCACGTGTACGCTGGGTATGCCTCGCCCCTAGACAAGCAGCCCAAACGTCATGTGTGCGTAAGGGTGTGTCCATCACTGAGGCAGGAGACCAAGCGTCACATGTGCGTTTGGTCTGCCAGCACCCAGGTAACAACCCAAGCGCCACGAGTGCGCCGGGGTCTACCCAGCACACGGGTAGCAACCCAAGCGTCACGTGGTTTTTCTTCAATAGTAATAACAATTTCTTTAAATTTAATAATAATAATAATGGTAATGGTAATTTTTAATTTTACATTTCAAATCAAATCTATGGTTGTTTTTCAATATTAAAAATAATATTTTTCTAATTTAGTAATTATTTTTCTAATAATATTAATTATTAGAAAAATAATAATATTTATAACGTAAAAGATAATATTTTTAATATTAATACTTTTTATTATAGTAAAAATAATAATATTCATAACACAAATCATACTATTTTTAATTCCAAGAATATTTAGAACACCAATAATAATATTTTTTTATATTAAAACTTTGAATTATTATAAAAATAATAATATTATAACACAAATAATAATATCTTTGATATGAATACATTGAATTATAAGAAAAATAATAATATTTAGAACACCAATAATAATATTTTGATATGAATACTTTGTATTATAAGAAAAATAATAATATTTACAACGCAAATTAAAATATGTTTTATATTAGTACTTAGAATAGCTGAATATTTTTAATAATAATACGCCACATGCTCACTTTTTATTTTTATAAAAAATATCATAAAAATTTATAAGATAAATAATAATATGTTTTTAATATTAATAATAATATTTTCTTTCAAATTTATTAATTATTCTATCAATAATATTAGTTATAATAAAAATAATAATATTTCTAAAACACATAATAATATTTAGAATCCTAAGACCTAAGAACCTTGGGCCTTGATGAAAGACCTAATAGAATTGGATCGTTACGTAAGACCCATTGATTTTGGGTCCTGACGCCGGACCCATTCTTCTTGGGTCCAACGCCATGACCTAAGCGCCAAGTGTCTCCAAGTGGACGCGGGCATGGCTCACGCCCAACGCAGCCCAAGCGCCACATGTGCAATAAGGTATGCCCAGCACATAGGCAGCAACCCAAGCGCCATGTGTGTGCATGGTCTGCCAGAACACAGACTGTAGCCCTGCCACGAGTGCGTTAGGATCTACCCCGCACACAGGCTGCAACCCAAGCGCCATGTGTCCCCACGTGATTTTTTTCAATAATAATAATAGTTTTTTTAAAATTTATTAAAGATGATAATAAGAATAATAATAATAGTAATTTTTTATTTTACCTTTCAAATCGAATCTATTATTGTTTTTCAATATTAAGAATGTTTTTTTTTTCTAATTTAGTAATTATTTTATTAATAATATTAATTATTATAAAAATAATAATATTTATAACACAAAAGATAATATTTTTAATATTAATACTTTTGATTATAGTAAAAATAATAATATTCATAACACAAATAATACTATTTTTAATCCCAAAAATATTTAGAACAAAAATAATAATATTTTTTTATATTAAAACTTTGAATTATTATAAAAATAATAATATTATAACACAAATAATAATATATTTGATATGAATACATTGAATTATAAGAAAAATAATAATATTTAGAATACAAATAATAATAGTTTGATATGAATACTTTGAATTATAGAAAAAATAATAATATTTAGAACAAAAATAATTATATTTTTTTATATATGAATACTTTGTATTAGAAGAAAAATAATAATATTTACAACACAAATTATAATATTTTTAATAATACTATGCGGGTTCACTTTTTATTTTTATAAAAAATATAATATAAATAATAATATATTTTCAATATTAATAATAATATTTTCTTTCAAATTTTTTAATTATTTTATTTATTATATTAATTATAATAAAAATAATAATATTTCTCACATAGGCATCTGCCCAAGTGTCACGTGTACGCTTGGTCTGCCCAGCACACAGGTAGGCAGCCCAAGTGCTCAAGGCTGGGTAGACCGAGTGCCAGGTGGTTGTAGCTTGAGGCATGGCCTGCTCAGCACCCAGGCCTGACAGCCAAGCGCCAGGTGTTTGCAACCCTAGGGAGCGTGCCTCCAGCCCGATGCTTGGGGTCTGCTAGCTGTAGCCTTATATATGCTCCTATCAAACAATGCAGTCCACAATAAAAACACTCACAATACATAATATCTGTACTATAATGCAAAACAATGTAATTTATCGTAAATTCACTCACAATGTATAATAACCGGCGTTACAATGAAACACTGATTATTTTAATTACAGGTAGTAATAAATCTTAAAGATAGTTTAAAAATGATAGTATCTAAATTGAAATATTTGTCAAAAATAGTGGCTAAAACACACTTTACCTATTTCATTGAATATATATATATATATATCCACCGCCAGCGATGTACACATACACAATACACAGGGCCCCGCTCCCCCTCTCCCTCTCCCTCCTAAAAAGAAAACAGAGAAAAACAAAATCTCAAAAATTTTCTGCTAAATAATCACGATAACGATAATTATCTACGTCCTTCCCTTTGTAAGCTCTCCTTTTCTCTCTCTAATACTCTCGCTCTAGAATATATCAATTATTCTAAACTTCTACTTGTTATATTTTCTCATCGATAATCGTGCCAGTGTCCAAAATTGGAGCGGTTGAGGTTCAACCGATTGAAGATTTTGATTAGCAAGGGACGTAATCGCGGAGGTGTATTTGGATGTTATCAATTTGATTGTGGAATTCGAAATTAGGGTTAGGAGTTTGATTTTGCCCTAATAATTTTTTTTTGTGATGTACTGTAGTCGATTTTATATTCGATTGAAATCTAGGGTTTTGGTTTTAAAGTTTTGAATTTTAAAGGTTGCTTGTTATATTCTTGCCCCTTTTAATTAATTGTAGCTCTAATCAGTCAAGAAGTACTGTACAATCAACGATCATTGCTGCTTCATTGTTATTTTTTTCTGTTTAATTGTTCTTTATTTTTCTTGTTTATTTTTGAGGTATATTCATTAGATTATCTTCAATAAAACAAAAAAATCGTGCCTAACAATCCCCATATTCAAAAAAGAAAAGAAAAAAAGCATAGAAGAATAGAAAAAAAATTGAGGTAATTAAAAAAAAGCAATGGGGAGCCCAGGTTTAATCAATCGAAATAACGGGCAGCAGCAGCAGCAGCAGAGACTAGGCATTACAGAACCAATTTCATTGGGTGGACCAACAGAGTACGATGTGACAAAGACCCGTGAACTCGAAAAGGTTCGATCTTTGCTGGGTTTTGTTTTTGTGATTTGCTAAATTATAAATTCTTGTTCTGTAAGTTCTGAGTTCTGAGTATGTGAGTGTTGCTTTAGTTTTTGCAAGATGCGGGATTGTATGAAAGTCAGGAGGAAGCTGTGAGTAGAGAGGAAGTACTTGGGAGACTTGACCAGGTCTGAAGTTTTTTCTTTTATTCTCATGTTTTGCCAGAAAAGTTTGCATCTTGTTTTTTGATTGTTTTGGCTCCTTGCATAAGAACTGCAATACTCCAGCATTTATTTTAAGTAATTTAGTAGAGTGCTTCTTAATGTTTCATGTTGACTGCAAAATGGAACAGATTGTGAAGAATTGGGTTAAAGTAATTAGCCGTGCTAAACGGTTGAATGAGCAACTGGTGCAAGAAGCAAATGCTAAGATTTTCACATTTGGTTCTTATCGCCTAGGGGTAGGTTATTAATCTTTTCGATCTAATCTTCTTAGTTGCATTATATGTTTTCTTTTCATAGTGATTTCCTTAGTTTGTATAATGCTGAAGCTGAACTAAATAAATGGACTGCTTGTGTTGCTTAAAATTGTAAATACTCATCTATCTAAGAGCAATGGAAAGAAAAGAACTTTTTGTATTGAATGACTTGTCTTTGTAACAAAAATAAGTTGATAAATAAATAAAAGAGTGTGTGATGGTCTCCATTTTTTTTCTTTTGTATTTTCTGTTCATCAAAATGGAAAGGAAACAAATGCTGTAATGTTTCATTGATGCTTGGCGAATGTGCAGATTAATGATCTAAAGACTCTCACCACTTTATATTCTTGTAACTCGTTTGAGTAACAGTTTGTGACACTGTTATCTATATATTTTTTTAGGTGCATGGCCCTGGTGCAGATATAGATACTCTTTGCGTGGGACCTAGACATGCAACAAGAGAAGTGAGATCAGCTCTTACCTGTTTATGGGGCAAAAAATTTTATTCTAGTATGATTTAATTGGTGATGCTCAATTAATATAACTATACTACAAACTTTGCCTGCAGGAAGATTTTTTTGGTGAGTTACATAGAATGTTGTCAGAGATGCCTGAAGTAACAGAGTTGCACCCTGTGCCTGATGCTCATGTTCCAGTGATGAGATTCAAATTTAAGGGTGTTTCTATTGATCTTCTTTATGCTAAACTGTCACTTTGGGTTATTCCTGAAGTAAGTGACAGTTTAACTTGACATTTTTTTGTTTGTTTTATATGAACATTGTTATTTATGAACATGCTTTATTTTCTTTTTCTCTGTGAATCTCTGTTGTCGCTGTGGTCAAAATCAATGCCATGCTTGACCCAATATGATGTTTCTTTGTAGACTTGGTGGTATAATCTGTGGAATCCAAATGACATGATATACTTTACTTAGCATGTAGAAGTTATATTGAATGCGCAAATCGAGTGAAGTAGTTTTATCATGGGGGTTCAGGTTCTTTTTTTTTCTGTTGTTATAAGTCATTATTCTCATCTTACACTAAAATCCTCTCAGTTTTTAATCGTCGATCCCATAAATAGCATCTAGATTTCTATTTTTTTTTTTAAAGTTGAACATAATAGTCATTTGAAGGAGAAGGGTTAGTTTGAGAAAAAGTGTGCAAAATACATGACATGGCATTCCACTCACTAATTCTACCTATATGGAACTCATTTTTTTTTTATGTGGCAAGTTTTTGATTATTTGGATAAAATTGTTTTAATTTAATGATTTGTCACAGGATTTAGATGTTTCACAAGACTCGATGCTGCATAATGCAGATGAACAGACTGTTCGAAGTCTCAATGGTTGCCGAGTTACTGACCAGATTTTACGTTTGGTGCCAAATATTCAGGCAAGTGGCATTTCTTTGTAATTTATGCTTCTTTTGGTTTTCTGATTTGATGCTTTCTGACTCTTCTACTGTCTCTAATTGTTTTTTTCCCCATTAAGTGCAGAATTTCCGCACAACATTGCGATGCATGAGGTTTTGGGCAAAGCGTCGTGGTGTATATTCAAATGTATGAGATGGTGCATTGAATCTTATGCTATGTTTTTCACCAGCTTTCTTCTTTGTTTGTCAAAGTATTTGACCTATCTCTCATCTGCAGGTTTCAGGGTTTCTTGGTGGTATAAATTGGGCGTTGCTTGTTGCTCGCATATGCCAGCTATTTCCAAATGCACTCCCAAATATGTTAGTGTCTCGGTTCTTCAGGGTGTACACTCAGTGGCGTTGGCCAAACCCAGTTATGCTATGTGCTATCGAAGAAGGATCCCTTGGTCTTCCTGTTTGGGATCCTAGAAGAAATCCAAAGGACAGATATCATTTGATGCCTATAATTACTCCTGCTTATCCTTCAATGAATTCTAGCTACAATGTATCTTCGAGCACACTGCGTATAATGACAGAAGAGTTTCAGAGAGGAAATGAAATTTGTGAGGTATGATTCTATGTTTCATGTCATCTCTCCCCCCTTACTAGTATATGTGGATCAGGATATAACCATTGCAGATATGTCTTGTTTCTTTGTATTAGCTCATATCTCAGAGTTGTCTGTACTATCTGCATTAATTTGATGGCTTCTGGTGGTTGCAGGCTATGGAGGTGAGCAATGCAGAATGGGACACCCTTTTTGAGCCATTTTCCTTCTTTGAAGCATATAAGAATTATCTACAGATAGACATCAGTGCTGAAAATGAAGATGATTTAAGACAGTGGAAGGGATGGGTTGAATCCCGTCTCCGTCAACTTACCTTGAAGGTGAAGCACCAATTATTATTTTTGTTTGGTTATGTTCATCTCTCTTTCTGGTTTGATCCTTTATTTATCTCTAATGGTAATTTGCTAATGTAGATTGAGAGGCACACCTACAACATGCTCCAATGTCACCCCCACCCAGGCGAGTTTTCAGACAAATCTAGACCTTTACATTGCTCTTACTTTATGGGCTTGCAACGTAAACAAGGAGTTCCTGTAAATGAAGGTGAACAGTTTGATATAAGGATAACTGTTGATGAATTCAAAAACTCTGTCAACATGTACACATTATGGAAGCCTGGAATGGAGATCCATGTAACTCATGTAAAAAAGAGGAACATACCGAATTTTGTTTTTCCAAGTGGGGTTCGTCCTTCTCGTCCATCAAAGGCAACTTGGGATGGTAGGCGGAGTTCAGAAGCCAAGGTTGCTAATAATTCTTCAGCAGATAAAATTGAAGGCAAAGGAGTTCTTGATGGATCAGATGAGGGAAAGAAGAGAAAGCGAATTGATGACGATACAGAAAATAACTTGAGAAATCCCAAGGGCTATGCTGCCATGCCTCCCTCCGGTGGGGAAGTTCATGAGGGCAGTCCTCCTGTTGGTAATGTCAGTTCTTGCTCTACACAAAGTGACCTTGTAATTACAAACAGTTTAGGGGAATTGAAGGGGGAGAAAGCTGACAACAATGAAACAGAAAGCTTAAATAATTCACAAAATTTAGCAGGGATTTTTGCTCAAAATGGTGAGCTTGATGGAATATTGAGATGTAACCTTCCGGACAAAGGTTTGCCAGCTAACAATGATACTTCAAGTTCTAAAGAGGCTGAGAAGCTGGCAATTGATAAAATAATGTCTGGTCCTTATGTTGCCCACCAAGCTTTACCACAAGAACTCGATGAGCTCGAAGATGACTTTGTATATACAAATCAGGGAAAGGGTTCAGAGTGGGCTGCAAAAGGTAGCCCAATGGAATCGTCATTGTCAAATACAGCAGTAGAACAAACAAATGAATCTATAGCAGCAGTTGCATGCAGCAATGGAGCTGGTCCATCTGCTTACTTGTACCCTAATGGTGGCTCGGAGGAGCTTGAGGTCTGTTCTGTTTTTCCCCTAATATGTATCGTCTGTCTACAAATGAGTAGAACATAATGTTTTATTTTTGTTGTGGTTGATTGCAATCACTTGTGTGCTATATAACTGTAGCATTTTTCTTCTCTTCCTCTTCATTTCATGTGAAGAAAAAAGCTGAAACTTGTGATTCTACAATTACCTTTATGGGAAATGGTACCAGAGATAGACCTGCTTTTTGGTTGTTTAGCATACATGAAAGGCTCAACCTCTATTCTCAATATAACAAACATCACCATTTACCATGGTTGTCATGCAAATTGGAAATAAAATAGTTTTAGTATGCTGAACGATTTCTGAAATTAAATTTTAGGGAAATTAAAATTTTGGTACAAGAATACTTGTTTGATATAATGAGCTGCATAACACTTTTTATGGCTCCTTTCTTTTGATGGAAGTTCCCTGACTTTTTGTTGCTTATTTTCTTTGCCATACTGCATTTGGATTGACCAAATTGTTTTGAATCTGACACTGTTCTTGCATTTCTTGTCTGTTTTATTCTTGAAGCCTGCTGAACTTATGGCACCATTGTTCAACGGAATCTCTTCAGCTCCACCTGTGGCACAACCGAAACCACTTATCAGGTTGGCATTTCAATGTTATGGAAAAAGCAAAATCTAATTGTGAGAACAAAATTTTAATTGGAAGGCAGCTGTAGTTTGGACTGTTGGTTTTGATATTTGACCACCTTTTTGCCGGGACCTGCAAGGCAAACTGAAAATATATTTACTTTCCCTGTGCTGGCAGGTTGAACTTTACTTCCTTGGGCAAAGCTGCTGGCAAAAGCACATGAAGCGTTGCAAAAATATAATCAGTGGGAGCAAAGTTGCCTGAGGGTTGTTCAGTTTTTATATGTAAGAGAAGGAAAAGATCCTTTTTTCATCACCGTTTTGTTTGTCTTTTTGTAACAACAACAGTTGAAGTGAATAAAATCTTGAGTTATCAAAATTCCAACCTCTCGTCTGCCTCGGATAAAATTCAAAGTGTAGATTTTGAATGCGAGGCCAACCATAGAAGAAAGTCATACCCAGCAAATCCATCTAGAGGGCTACTGTAAATGAACCTCTATATTTTCTATTTTATTTTAGGGGAAGCACATTTATCTGTCCCCAGTCTAAGCTCATGTTGATTGTCTGAATTCAAGCAATTTGGGGCATTTATTGATTATGTTTGTTTTTAATTTACACAACAGATGTCTGCAGTTCTGCCAGGCCATTCCATCTTTGGCCTTAGCGATGCATGCATGTGTTGATCAGGGGCCATTATTTAGAAGAAATGTGAGGTTTGAATATTACAAGTAAGAAACGCAAACATGGAAAGTGATTTTATTTTTTTGAAAGGTTTGTTGCTATGAAGCGAGATATTAAGCCATTGGACCTGGAAAAGATCAAACAAATATTATCACGACCTCTCTCATCTAACATGAAAGAGATGCCAGCATGATTTATTACCCAGTAAGGGTAAGGGGAAGATGCTTAAAGATGTATTTAATGAGTTTACTATATTTTTATCAAGTGATGACAATAGACCTTGATTAATTTAATCTATATATTACTACTTTATTGGCTAAGTAATTTTAGTTGTTAGCGGTTTATGTTTTATAATGCACACTTTAATTCTAATAAGCATAATTTTTAATCTGACTGTTAGATTGAACTGAAATTGTACTAGAAATTTTTAGAGATCTTGTTTTATATTGGATTAAATTTTTAAGGGAATCAAACATTGAAAAGGCTTTATGATAAGGTTCAGAAGCTATTGTACGAGAATTGTATTAGTTTTCTAATTGATTTAAGATTTTTTTTCTTATTTTATTTAGAACTCTTTTAATATTTTTCCAGTATTATTTATGATATTTTTATTTATTATAAATAAGGTTATTTAGCTTGTATTTAAGTTTTTTTTTTTTTTTTTACTTTGATTTCAGCAATTATTATTGTGTGTGAAGTTTTGCTTATGCTTTTAGTTCTTCATTGAACTACTTTGACTTATCAAAGAATTGACATCGTTTCATAGCGACTTCTATACTTTTCATTCGCATCTCTTTATAGACGTTGGTTGGGGGTTTAATTATTTATAGTCTTAGTATCTTGGTACAAATTATCATTGTGTCAAACTTAATTACAAGTTTACATTTAGTTTTCTTAAGAATGTTGATTTAATTATGAATTCTTGAATTTTTATATCCATTGGATCCCATTAGTTGGGATTCTATTTGGGAGCTAAAGAAAGCATTGCGTAACTCGTTAGGAAAGCAAAGAATTATAAAGAGAGATGAGCATTTTCGATTTGATTTGATTTTCACTTAAAAAAATAACCAGAACAATGTTTTTTTAATTCAAAGCCAATACCAAATCAAAACCAGTTTAAACCAACTCGTTTCAGTTTGTTTATGTTGTTAAAAAAACAAAAAAACTTATTTAATTTTTATTGGTCCTTTTATGACTTTATATGAGCTTTTCAAAGCCTTGTAATTGATGTACAAAAATCTATTCAATTGTATAATTTTTAATGATTTTTTAATTGGGTTTCTTTTTGTGACTTTTTATGGGTTTTTAAAAGCTGGTGACTAGTAATAGATTTCTCCACCTTGGATACATTTCACTAGTAACTGGATCTCTCAAATCATATGATTCCTTTTTGACCAATACCATAACCTTTCAGTCTTGCTTGATGTTTGCCACAACTTTCAAAGTAGATTGGTCTTTGAATAATCCGAAGAATTGGGATATCCCGGCTGTCCTTGGCACATGCTATATGCCCCTAAGTTGACGTACAACCAAAACGGATGCGTAGTTGATATATCCAGCTACTCCAATCAGAGGCACTCATCGTCTTTACCCAGAACTTATTAAGCAATTTGTTGCTCTCATCTATAAGGCTTTCCACTTCACTTTTCCTTACAGGATTCCTTGCAATTTTACTTTTAAGTTTTTCTCGTTTAGGTCCTTCCGTTTCTCTTTTTTAATTATCTCCAATGGTTTTTGACTAAACCACCAGAAGTTGTTAAATACCGATCTTTTTGGTTTCTATATGGCTAAGAAGCCATATGTACAACAACTGTTCACAACATCTTATTGATCCATTATCATCCCTCCTACAATGGTTGAGCATTAAGATAGTTTTTGCTAGTATCACCGTAGTGGGATTTATCTGAGTGTTTTGATATGCAACAAAAGCTGCAGTTGCTTCTAAACTGATTATTCCAGTGAGGTTTGGAAATAACACTACCCCAAAAATTCTTGAAGTAAGTATTCTGCCTTTTCTTCAACAAATGTAATGTCATTCTTTCTCCTTTCAAATATCTCATCGATCAACTTTCATTTTAGGCTAGTAGCACTTTTCTCCAATATCTTATGGAGATTTGAAACTTTAATCAATTTGACCAATTCAGTTAGCACTTTGTCGTGCCTTTGGTGGAAGTAGACTTTGTATAGATTTCAATGGAATTCGGTTAGTAAACCATACTCTTTCAAAGTATGACATATGTTTATAATCCCAAAAGTGATGCACTAGTACTTGAGGTCCTAAAAATGCATCAAGGCTTTAATTGTTGAATTTTGCATGTACTCCTTCGTGATTTTCTATATCGTCCCATATTTCTTTAAAAACCCATCCTCACGGATGCTTTTCAAGTGTGAGATGACCTTCTTCAAGTTGTTTCTAGAGCAACTCATATTTTTGCTGGGTGACAATTTACTATCATTCAGTCTCAAACAATCACCTTCTAATAGTTGTAAGGATTCAAAATCCAACCTATATTCAACAAAGGTCATCTCTTTAATGGTGGCTATTTTATCAGCCTAAAGTCTTGCAAATCAAGATGCTTTTTAGGGTTTAGCATGTCTTAATGCAATAAAGTTTATTTGTGGAATAGACATCATACAAGCAGGTTCTGTCTTTTTACGTGAGACATTGAGGTAAGTATTATCTAATCTCAAAAGGGTATCTTGTTGTCCTAGTGATTACCCTTATGGAGGTAATATGTGGGCTCAATAGGTAGTGAGATGGTATGTATATCAATCATTACCAGTTCAAGCATTTAACAAATAGTCGGATGGTTTCACGAACTTAAACCCTAACTGGAAGTCATAAGGTAAGCCATTACTCCCCCACTTAACCTGGAGTTTCCCGTGTGTGCATTCCAAAGCGATATATCACAAATAAACTACTGATGCATGAAGAAATTTGTCCATATCCAACATACAAGTATGGGTAGGATAAAACATGCTAAAGCGTAAATAAAAAGAGGTAAGACAAATGCAAAAATTTAAACACATCAAATCACATAAACTATATAAAACACATAAAACCTAGTCCAATATGGTAAAAAACAAAAGGTTCTCAGCGGAGTCGCCATTTTGTCTCACGAGCGGCATAGCGGGACGTCAAGGTTAAGGAGTCGCCACCTAGTTATTTAGTTTAGGGTCACCAAAAGACTTGAGTGGACTGATCTTATATGAAATTCTAAGGTAAGAGACTGATTGTGGTTAAGGAAAGTATTAACACTTCTAGCGCACCTTACTTGAGGTAAGCTGCATTGTGTGGTCTAGATGTGGATTCAAGGTAGTGATTAGTTTCTAACCGATAGTTCATCTATGGCTTAGAATAAATATTTATTCTTATGAATAAATTTGATGTTTCAAATTCATTATGGGCTCATATCCCCAAATAAATTCTTGTGGGAAGAATCCATGTAGGTGCCTTAACAAAGTTCACTTATCCTGGAAGGCGAAAAAGTTTTCCACAACTCGTATGTTGTGGTGAAAAAATCTTCCGATTAAAATTCGTGAATACTGAAATTAATTTTAGAAATTTTAAACTCAAATTCTAGTGTTTAAATGTCAACCTACTTGTAGGTCCAACATTTATACCAAAATGTTTACCATTAATTCTCTTGAATTAAAATTTTTAGGGTTTATTGAAATATTGGCTAAGTTCTCATGGATTTAATAAACTGATTATTAAATCAAAAAATAATGTAAAGATATTTTTTTGAATTCTTTTGTATATATAAAAAATGTTAAATCATACCAAATGTTTATATATTGTTTAAGATATGATTTTTATCTTTTGAGAGACTTGGTCAAATGTACACCAAATAAAATACATTTTTGTATTTTTTAAATGAGATTTTTATTTTGAAAATTTGGAAAATTTTGGGATTTCGACGAAAAGCGAGTATTTTAATACTAGGTCAGTATCTTACAATGTAAGTTTACAGTCCCGATATTAAATAAAATTTTTGGAAAAATGTGTAAGGGACCAAAATATTTTAAAATTGTTCTTGATTTTTTTTATAATTTTTAGGAATTTATTTGGGGTTTGTTTGGCAAAAAATACATTTTTATTTAAAATAAAACTGTCAAAATAGGTCTAAAGGTATGTTTGCCAAACAACCTTTTAGGCTAACAATTCCTCAATAAAAAAAGTAACCAACCAAACGAAGCCTGAACAAAATCAATCAGGTTGACTCGAAAACACTAGTTCAACCCTTAACCAAACCAAAAACAATGGTTTGACATGAAACTAAAGCAAAACAAACAATTAAACCAAAAACAGAGTAAAACTAAAAAAATAAAAAAAATATTTTTTTTAACAAAAACAGATCAAACACCAAGAACGTGAAGAATACGATTAAACCTTCAAATTGAAACCCAACAAACACAAATCACAAACCAGATAAGTTTTCATTCAATCAAGGGTAAAGTTTTGTTCGTAATCATGCATAAATCAAGAATCATGTATCCATTTTTTTTGATTAACACTCAAAAGTCATGATTTGATCAAAATATGTTTGTGTTGTTGAAAGAGCCTTAGAATGTAAATGCATGAATATGTGTTATTGATGCGTTTTAACCCTAAATTATTGTTAAAGATGACAAGCTAACATGTATGTGCCTCTAAAAAAGAAATTGAAGAACTTTTGCCAAAACCTAGTTTTGGCCATCTAGGTCTCTAAACACACTACTTTTGGTCATCACAAACTATATTACCAATACCAAGCATAATTGACTACAAATTACTAACAAATAATATCAAATAATCAATAACATGTATGAAGTTTCAATTCCTAAAACTGTTAAATTTTATCCAGCCTATAAATCTATACAATTTAGATTCAAATTTAGTTCCCTAAAATTATTTTGGTCTTGAACAAGCCTTGTAAATTCATGATTAATAATATTGCTTCACAATACATCAACTAAACTAAACTAAACAAAATGAAAAAAAACATTGTTTTTATCAAAACTAACCTAATTAGAAAGTCTGTCACATTAAACAATGAAACACACCCTAAAAACAAACATAAAACCGTATAGTTAAAATCATAAAAAAAAAACACAGCCCTCTTTGTAAATATAAATGTAGACCAAATGACAACCAAAATTTCCTTATACAAGCCACATGGACTCTACTTTTAGATTATAAAATATACCTTCGAAACCATAGAACAACTACTGTTTTTTTTTGCTCTCCTTTGTAAAGTTTTACTTCCATAAACTTAATGCCCTTTCAAAACTGAATAAACTCCCGTGCTAGGCTTATAAACCTTCACAACTAAGATATTTTCTTAATATTTATCTCCTCATTATCTCCTCATTCTTAGCTTTGATTTTCATGGGTTATTTATAGGGTTTTGCTAGGGTTTTTTGTTGTTGGATTCAATCAAAGATTGATCATGATTGATCAATCTTGGCCTTTTAATCAGAATGGAAGGGTTTTGGACAAATAAATAAATAAATAAATTGAAAGCTCTGTACTAGGCTGGTTTTGCAATGGTGGTTTTGGTTTTGGGTTTTAGTGGTTTTGTCAAACTTGAAGACTAGGGAGCTGTTTTTTGGTCTTCTGATTTTAAGAGAAATACAACCAAACCATGATAAGAATCTATTGAGAAAGTTTTGAGTGTGAACACATGAAAAAGTCAGTGGTTTTTTGAAATGGGTGTCACAGTCATGGTTGATTGAATTGACCACTTTCAAGGTATATATTGTTAGAGCAACTTTAACTTCAACATTATCAGAGACCACCTGAAGTTGGTAGAGAAGGTGCACACCTTTTATTTGGATCTAATTTTGCTCAATTTGAAAGTTTATAGTTTCACATTCATTCGGCCAAATGTGTTAACTTGATCAACCAAAAAATTGAAAATCCAAGGAAAACTGATTGGGGACAAGATGTTGGAGACTTCTATGGAAGAATTGAGATGTAAATGTCTAATTTCATGGGCATGAGGTTGTAGAGGGGGTGTTTCTCAATTGAATGATGCTGGTTACAACCCCTAAGATGGTTAAAAACACCACATTCATTCACCTGAAGATGTCTATTCAGCTAGTCAAAATTGCTGAATAAGAAGATGAATAATGGGTTTTTTAATTTGGGATTTGGCCAATTTTAATTTGGTCCTTACTCTTCCATTTCTTTTTAATTGCACCCATAATTGTCTCCCAACTTATAATTACATGCAATTGCTCCCCCACAAAATTCACAGTTCAGTCACTTTTATAAACGAGTCCTTGGTTTTAATTTGTTCAATTTCATCCTTAATTGACTACTAAAATTTCAATTCCTTTCAATTTGGCTCCTGATATCACCAATTTCTACCCCCGAAAATGTGCGCCACTTACAGGTTGGTCTTTGGTCTTGGAAATTTGCAATTAAGTCCTTAAATGACCTATAAACTTTTATTTTTTCACAAATAAGCCCTTAATTTAACCAATTAAACCTTCCAAAGTCTAATTTAAATCTCCAAACTTCAATTTCTTCCAATTAACACCTAAATTGACTCCAAAAGTTTATTTTCCTTGCAATTAAGTCCTCAATAAAATTAATAAGCCTTCCAAAATTCTCATTGAATCCTTACCCACCAAAATTTGTGTTTTACCCTAGATAAAAATGTTTTCACCAATTAGGACTTTTGTCAGTCATAATTGGGTTGTCAATTTTGCTAATCTTATACATTTTAGTCTTCCAACATTTCCACTTGTCATCTTGGTCCTCCACTACTATATATATTATGTGTGGTAAAAAATGGGCAACAACAAAGATGAATGATGTATGTAATGTGACATAAAACACCATATGGACAAAGATATATATAAGAACGTATAACACATAAATCACAAATAATTAACCCATAGTAAATAGTTTAGGCAATCCAGCATAAAATATGTACAAAGCACATCAAGCATATTATCCTCAAAATTAAACGAACAAAGCTTAGCTCTAATTCCAGTGGAGTTGTTATTCTCTCGCATGGATATCTCAACCATCTGATTATGTGAAATACAATAAAAATAAGAAAATGCGTCACCACCTGCTTTAATGGTAACTAGAAGCTCTAACCGGTCTTTTAGAGATTTTTGGGTACGAGACTGATTATGTTAAAAGGAAGATGATAATCACCCTAAAACATCCCATCTTAGGTAAGCTATATTATTGCTTAATTTTAATAATAAAAATATCTATTGTGCATACATGCTAATATTTCACCAAAACTAAATACATGCTTATTAGAGGTAAAAATTATAAGGATAATTATTTGAGATTTAGGCTTTACAACGAAACTTAATCCTCACTTTTTTTTTTTTTATTATAGGGGGAAAATTTGAAATAATAATAAATGGGGACTTAAGTTTTGAATCTTTTCTTTTAATTACCCAATTTATATGAACCCACCATAAACTAATTATTTCACCAAGCATACAACCATAATAAACAACAAATATTTGAACCAATCTATTTAATATAAATGAGCATAATCAAATGCGAAAAGAAATCATGAACACATCGTAAATTTATTCAAATCAACATAAAAAAATGTTGCAATTTAAAATTTAACAAACAAATAAAAAATTGTTATAAAAATAAATAAATTACATATTGGGATTCAAAATTGACCTTAACGAGTCATGAGAGTTGGCTGGAACTCAACCAAAGTGGATGGAATTAAAAGAAATAGTGTGCTAAAAAAATAGTGTTGGCTCATGTATTGTAAAGGAGAAGGACCAATCAGGACTGCAAGCATCAATTGTATGTGTCATTAGGTTAGGGAGGCACATGGACCACCCCACAACATGCATGAATCCTTCCTCTTTTTTTTTTTTTTTTTTTTTGTGGGAAATGTTGACCACCTCCATCGGAACTAGAAGATCAGAAACTGAAAAGTTGCTGATGTGCTGGATTGTTTTAGGTTGTTATCAGTTTTAAGTTTTTATTGTTTCATTGTCTTCTTTATTGTTTCTTAGGTTTTTTATTTGCAAGAATGTCTCCCTTAATTTTTCTTTGTGTGTCCTCTCCTCTTTATATATTCACCTCTATTTATATTGCATGAGATCCTTTACAAAAAGAAAAAATAATTTTGGCAATCATATTATTTTCTTCTAGACCATGGATTCCTAATTAATCAAATTTCATATTTTTATGTAGGATCTCTTTCAATAATTTTTCATTTTTGCTTGATCCTTCTATTTATTTATTTTTTACTCTTTTCCATAGTCTTCCATTATTTTTAAGTCTTTAAACACATTAGTCCCATATTCTCTCTTTCTTTTTATTTCGCTCCCCAAATTCTTGTTTTTTTTTTTATATATATATATGTATCATCATAAAAATAAAATAAAATATAATAATTACGAGTAAAAAAATGGGTCATGACAAAATAAAAAATTAAGAAAACAAATCATGAAGGATTGTAAAAAAAGGGTGTTTGTAAAAAATATATATTAATCTTATTAAGAAAGAAAGAAAAATTGAATTATGCTTTATTAAATAAAGTCCCAAATATATTTTTAATTTATTATTTTCAATTAAAAAATTTCAAGACTTGGTTTGATTTAAAAAAATTAATATTTTAAGATAGGCGTCGCTTCACCTTATTTTTTAAAAATAATTAGACAATGAGATTTGGGATCCAAATGAGAAATCCTAGTGAACCCATGGAACTCGTTACCCTATTAATGGTCTTACTTGGATCATTTTGTTTTTATTTTAGAATCCATAGGAAACACAAAATAGATAGATATTCAAAAGCAAGCAATCAAATAAAATCAAAGATAAAAAAAATAAATTTATTAAGGTTTTTTTATTAGGTTTTTAAGAGTTTTGCCAGCTATTAGAATTGTGATGAATGAAAGAAAAGGCCTAGGGGAGGAGAAGAGACATTGATATAAATTATACCTGGGGAATTTGTTATATTTAATGGTATATGAACTAAAATAGAGAAGACTAAAAATTTAAACCGGTGGCCCCTAAAATGAAAAAGGCCATGCACTTGGGTTTGGAAAGGCAATCCCGCACACCTGGATGTTTTATTTTTTCATTGGCTCAAGGAGTAACAAAATAGATGATGCATCACCTATAGTGATAAATAATATGTTGTTTGAAAGCCTAGTTTCTAACTGAACATAGTAGAGGTAGTTGAAAAATAGAGTAGGGTTACTTTTGAATAAAAAAAAACAATTTTAAATCTATATTCACCTAAAAAACCTAATAAATACCCTAATAATCTTAAAACCGATCTCTCAACTCAAAACACCCTCAATTGATCGATAAACGCAAAATCAAGTCGGGAAAAATATATTTATCAACCCTATCTATTTTTTTTGGCATAAAGGGAAAAGAAACACCTAAATAGAACTATCCTCTCATCAAAAGAAACTCTTTAACACCAAGAAAGCTTTGTTTCATCATTGAAAGTAGGTCAAACATCAACTTTCTCTCCCCTTCGTTGTTTTGCAGTGACTTTGTTTTCTCTCAAACCCATGAATTTGAAAATGAACAAAATAAAGTTTTAGATCAAATAAAAATCTACAAAAACTAAAAGGACATAAAATGAAAATGAAAATATTCACAAGCTAAAATCAACAAAATTGTATGGCATCAACAATGTAAAAAAAAAAGCTTGTTGCTCACTGTTAAATTTAGTCCCTCAAGTCTTAATTTTTCTCTATAATTTTTTTTATTTTGTAAAATAAAGCATCAATCTAATACAAAGATTTTTTTTCATAGTAATAAGCCCATAAAAGGAAACTATAAATAGATTATTAAGCTCATTTGAAAGAAATGTAGAAGGAGTAAATAAAAAAAAAATATTTGGTGATTAGAATGGAAAATTTTGGAAGAAAAAAATGAAAACCATGCGAATCTAGGTCATAGTACAACAACAAAGTTTTAACCACACAACTCAGATATCTTCTTAATAAAACAAGAACTATAATAAAAAAAATTAAAAAAAAAACACAAAGGAGTATTATATGGTTTGGTCCATTAATACTTTAGTGGCATTTAATTTTTTCCATTAGTTATTTATTTTTTTTATAAATTAATATAAGCTCTTAATCTTCTTAATTTTTTTTTTAAAATCTATCTTTCTTCTCTAATTTCATTAAATCTAAAAAAAATAAATGTGATATCTCTCAACATATTAGCATAAACTTCTTGTAGGTAACATGATATAATTATCTACATATTTTTTATAATGCAATTAAATGAGCAAATTAAAAATGTGAAAAAGAGATATTTTCAACATAAAAATCATCTATGTCTCCAAAAAACACTTGGCATGATTGATAAAAAAAAAATATTGATTCACATTTAAGTTTGAACCTAAAATAACATAATTTGATAGAAAAATTGAGACTTAAGTTAAAAAAAAGAATTGGAGCATTTAATTTCATCAAATTAAATTGACAGCAAATGCCAAGTTGGGTTGTTTAGAGTAACCAAGCAACTAAAAAAACGAAGGAAACCAAAAAAATGAAAAAAAATATCACATGTATGGGCTTCGCGATGATCGTTTTCTCGGAGCAGTATCTCTTTGGTAATGGGAAAAAGAATAAAGAATTCTTGTTTCTTATCAATAAAAAGGGTATGGAGTTGCCATTTAGTATTTTGATTACTATAAATCATAACTGGTCTTAGAGTCTGGATAAGAGGATTGATTGTGTATAGAGAGGATATATCACCCTTATTATACATTACCTAAGTTAAGCTGCATTGTTTGTTTGTTTGATATAAACTAAGGTATTGTTGTGTTTTCTAGTCGTTAATCTATTTAATATTTTTAAAAAATCATCTTCAGCAAGAAGATCATTATTTTATCAGGTTAAAACTTAACTATTTTAGAGCCAAAACATATTTTTATATTTTTTTCTTTTAATATCATTAATACGTCTTACGTACAAGTTTATAATTCTTGATATTGGGATAAACAAAATATATTTTTTAATATTTTTAAAATATAGGTCAAGTTTTCATGGTTTAAATTGGTTACTAAATCTAAAAATTCATGTAAGAATAAAAAGACTATTTTTATGACTTTTTAATATACTTATATACAAATATAATTTATTTTTGAGATACTTGTCAAATTTGATTTAGAAAAAAAAAAAAATTCTAAGAAAATCCTAAGATTTTGGGTTTTTGAATTAAGGGAAAATTTGGGCTAAATATGAAAATAAACCTCCATGCTATATGAAGCCCATCTTTTAAACACAAAAAGATCCAGCAAGACCAAAACAATGCATTTTAGCCCACGATTAGAATTCTGCTTATCATGTAATGGTGCACTCGTTTAAAATACAAAGACCTAAATTAATTACCCTCTAGCAAGTGTCATGGCTCAGCATCATTGAAGAGGAGAAGCACACAATCCTTAATTAAAACCAAGCAATGAGGTATATACTCATGCTCTAATCACAACACAATCCATGTTTGAGCTTATACAAATAAGCTGTCTACTGTCCAACATACACAATGAATACTATATTTAAACACAAAGTCCGGAAGGTCAACAGAATCATCCACAAAAAAAAAAAAGGTTTAATCCTAACTATGCATGTTTTATTGTCTAACCCCAAATATTGAAGATCATAAATCCAAAAACAACTTATGGCAGAAAGCTACCCCATGTTTCAAATTTTATACAACCGAAATGCATGATCAAAGGGAAAGAGATGGAGACGTTTATACCTGCAAAAACAAATGTGGATCTTGCTGCAAAAAATGGCAGGCTTCCTCAGCTTTGACAGTAAAGGTGGAGTCCCTCAAACTGCTACTCTCAGCCTGAAGTGAATCTGTTGTGGTTGCTTCTTCCTTAAACTGCTACTGCTAGAGAGGTTCGCTGCTGCTACTGGAGAGGTTGTCAGCGTGAAGGACAATCGGCTACAGGGGCTGGGTTGTGGAGATTCACGGTTCAGCTGCTGAAGACTTGCTGGAGGATGATCTGAGCTGCTGCTGAAGACTTGCTGGAGGCTCACGGCTTCGCTGCTGGATCTGGAGAAGACGTGATGGGTTGTTGGACTATGAAGAAAATAAAGTGTTGAAAGTCCTGTTGGTGTTACTGCTCTGCTGGAACTTTGAGTCTGCTGTGCTGGAAGTAGCTTATTGGATGTTGCTGTTGCTGTTGCTGTTGCTGGTAGTGCTTGATTAAAGGCTGCTATGATTTCTCAGCCACAACTGGTGCTGCCATGGTTGTTATGGACAGAGGAGCTGAAGGTGTGGAGAGATCGGTTGCTGTTTAGTCGCTGTGAATAGAAGGAAAATATGGATCCTGGTGCTGTGTTGTGATGCTAGTGTTGCTCTACTGGAACAAGGGAGATAATGTGCAGCTGGAGGCTGTGCTGTTGTTTGCTGTGGAGAAGCTACGCTGGTGCAGAGCTATTTGGCTGAGAAGACAATAGTGCAGCCGTTCCTGGCGTAGTAAAGAAGAAGCTGCTGTCCGATGGATGTGAGCTGGTGGAGGATATATCAGTGCTGGAACCTCTGGAACTATGTTGCAGGGACTGCCATTTAAAAGAGGTGAGGGAGAGGTAGAAAACACTGATTTCAGCAAAAAGGAAGGAAAAAGTGGAAAATGGTGCTGCTGGGTTTCTGAACTGGGTCTTTGGATTGTAAAGAGATGGTAGCTTATAACCGTGTCCTGGGTTGTTGCTGTCGGTTAAGATTTTTTTGTGTTTCAATCTTCTTCTCCAGGAACAAAGCTGCAGGCGAGGTGATCTAAATGGCCAACTGATGTTGTGTTTATGGCTACTGAGGAAATATAAAAGAAGAGCTGGGCTTGCTTTGAACTGGAATAGGGAAGCGGCTGGTGTTTGTTGCTAGTGGCGTGGTGTTGTTTCTGGGTGCTGGAAAAATTAAGGAGAAGGCTGATGCAGTCCTGGCTATGAGATAGTGTTTATGGCAGTCCTCCCCCAGTTTTTTGGGTTAGGGTTTTGTAAGATATTTACGGGAGAAATGGGAAGGTTTTAGAGTTCATGGTTTAATGGGATCTCGATGCTTGATGCTGAAGAATAAATTTCATCCTTTCAAAGCTAAGGACAAAAATTTCTCCTGCTCTGCAACTAATAAAAAAGACACAAGACTATTTTTCCTGGCAAAACAGTGCTAGGTAGTGTTTTTGGAAGATAATTGACAGGTGTTTTTAAAATAATAAGAGCTGAAATTATGGCTCAAAGTGAAGTAAAAATATTAGGGTACAATTGTATGGTATGTTGAAGAGTTGAGGGAGAGATTAGGGCTAAAAGGTGTATAATTGATGATTTTTTTTTTCTTGTTTAAATGAGAAGAAGATGATAAATAGTAAAATTATGGTATTTTTTAATTTGATCTCTAAACTTTTAGAAATTTGTAATGGATCCCCCAATCAACCTTAATTTTTTGGATTTCTTATAATTTCACCTTTGGTCTTCTTTGATTGGACCCTTAAATTTCTGTGTTTTTATAAAGTGGTCCTTGATTTTAAAATTTATCAATTTGATCCCATATTGACCTCCAGACTTTAATTTTCTTGTAATTTTGTCCCTGATTTCGCACGATTGAGCTTGTGAAAATTAAACTTGATCCTCTAAAATTTTATTTTTTAATTATGTCCAAATTAGGTATTCAAACTTAATATTTCACCAATTAAATTTCTAATAAAATTAAGTTGACCCATTAAAAATCTAATTAAATCTTTGCACTTAATTAATTCTTTTTATTTGGCCTAAATTAATTCTTAAAATTAATTAATGCTTTAATTAGGCCCATGATTAAATCAAATTGATCTATTAAAAGTCTAATTAAGTCCTCAAACTTAATTTTTATGCAATTTCGTCCAATAATCATTTAGTTTGACCTTAAATTTGCATTGTCCTTTAGTCTTGAGTATAATGAGGTACAATTAGGCTTCCAATTTCATCCAAAACTCTAGCTTGGTTGCTCCATACTAAACCCTTCTCAACCTACTATTGCCAAGTTGCTAGTCTTTTTCATTTTCATTTTTTATTTTTCATTTTCTTACAGTGTTTCTTCAATTTCAATTCCTGACATTTTTAACATGATTTTATTCTTGTCATTTTTAATGGTCTATCTTAAGAGTTATAGAGTTGTTTAAATTCTAGTCTTGTCTAATGGGACTCTTGGTCTTTCCTCACTCACTTTGTAGGAAGTTTATATCGCTAGATTTCATAATTGTTTATATTTTTTACATGTCTTTTGGGTTATGGATTTAGGCAGTTTCGTTGTGATTTTCATTCATGTTTGCTTTGTAATTAGGGAGAGGTGTAGTTGATGAGGTTGTAAAAAATCCATAAGAGAAAGATTGGGGTTTTTTTTTATGGGCTAGTAAAACTAGAGCCAGAGGACTCGGTGGGCTTGGCGACATCTGCAAGAAAAATATTTTAATACTTAAGTCAGTATAGTATTTGTACAAGTGATAGAAAATGAGTTGTATTTATGTATAGAGAGAGAATAAATGATATTCTTTAGACTTAAATGTTTCTTAAGCTTGTTCAAGTCTTGTATTTAGACTTGTGTTATATTGGACTTATGTTGAGTCTTGTGTTGTCTAGAGATATAAAATCTAGGAAGATCAGCCCTTTTTATGCTCTTAGAGACATTTGTTTATATAGAATTTTTTAAGATAAATATCTTAGTTTTAATATATTTTATATAAATATCTCTATAAATATCAAAATTATAAGATATTTAATCTTATATATATATATATATATGGAGATGTGTACATTGTATAAAACACCATAGAAACAGTGATGATAGAAAAAGAGGATCAGGTCAACTAGGCGATGACTAGGTTGTCCGATGCTGGTGGGCCCGGCTAGACTTGCTTGGAGCTGATGGGGCATGAGTTTCTGATATGGGTCAAATGGAGCTTACTCGGAGCCCGATTGGACTCGACCCAATAATTAATATTAATGTATAGTGTTTTCATGTATCATCAGAGCCCCAAAAGTCTTGCAAACAAATATGTATGGAAGACTTGACCTAGCAAGAGTAGGGAAGGAAATACTTACGATGGGTAATGTTACTTTTTATGCATACAAGCCACTATAAAAGTTATTTATAGACGTAGATATGAGGCACAACCACAAGCATAGCCATGAAGAGTGGGGTCATTATAAGAGTAGCTATGGAGGTCATTATGGGAGTAGCCGCTAGCATAGCCACGTGGGGCATAATCATGGGCGTAACTGTAGGCCTAACCACTGGCTTAGATGTTGGCATGTTGTCGGCATAGATGTAGATATAGTCGCTGATATAGCAATATATAGGGGTAGCCATGGACATAGCCACTACTGTGTTGGGGTTTTGTTAGTTATGAAAAGAGCTTTTGAGAAACAAGAATGAACTAACTTTTTGTCAATTCCCACAGACGACACCAATAATGAGGTTGAAAGAAATCCCCAGGAAAAAGATTGAGGATGTTTTCTATAAGTTGATAAAACTGGATCCGAAGGACTTTATGGGCTAGACAACATCTGTAAGAAAAAACACTTTGATGCTTAAGTTAATATAGTTTTTGTATAGGTGATGAGGATAATGAGTTGTATTTGGATGTAAAGAGAGAATAAATGATATTCTATAGTCTTAAATGTTCCTTAAGCCTTATTTAAGTCCTGCATTAGATTTGTGTTGTGTTAGACTTGTTTTGAGTCTTGTACTGTCTAAAGACATGAAGTTTAGAAAGATTACTATAAATATTTAAGAAATATATATAAAAGTTATAAGATATTTAATTTAAATATCTTATAAATATCCTATATATTTATAGAGATATTTATGAAAATGTATACATTGTATAAAACACCATAAAAATGACGAGAATGACAGAGAAAGAGGATCAGGTCAATCAAACAAAGGACAGGTTGTCCGATGTTGGTGGGCTTAGCTAGGCCAACCTGGAGCCGATGGGGCACAAGTATCTGAAATGGGTTAGGTGAAGCCTACCTAGAGCTGATTGGAATCAACCAAGAAATTAATATTATTGTGTATTTTTTTCATGTATCATTAACAATAGTACTGCTCAGAAAGAGAAGGTGTGTTTTACCAAGTTATTCAAGAGCCCAACAATTTTATTTTTAGGTTGCTTGAAGTGACTATAGTGTGTTGGATGATTGGTTTTGGCTTGGCTAAGTGTATCTTAGGGTTGATCCTCCAGTTCATGGTCCTCATGTTCCTGTTGGAGGTCTCTTTTAGAGTGTATTTGGTATTGTGATAGTTTTTATGATTATGATTAAAAAAATAGTTTTAAAAAATCATTTTGTTGTGGATAATTATACTAAAATATATATTTGATTAAAATTGTAGTTGAAATTAATATCAGTAATAAAATAACAAAAAAAACATATATTAATTTTTTATTTTACAATTTTATTAATATATATTTGATTATTAATACATTGTAAAATTAGTCATGCAAATTACAAAATTGATTTTATTGTCCCATCACTTACATGCTGAGGATAGATTCATGAACGTCAATCACAAAATAGGATTTCATCACCTCCCCATGCCCTACCCCTACACAACCAACACCTCATTACAGCTGTACACCAAAGTAAAACACAGGCAAGCCTAAACATGATATCAGAGTCCATAAAATGCCAAATCAGTAACCTATCATTATAACCTAACTTCCTTCACACGCTCTAACTTGGAGAAACGAACAGTTAGATTGATAACTTGGTCAACTCAACTTAGCTCCTCCCACCCAACCTCAACTTAGTATCCAAAAATGGCTGCTTTACACAACATTTCTCTTCACGGTCTCTTTCCTCTTTCAAAAACCAACAAAACCATTTCAAAAAACATGCAAAACCCTCAGTTTCTCAACCCAAAATTGCCAAAGAGCCAAATTTTCTCCAGAAACAAACAGAGCTGGCACTTGAATTCTGTTGTCTAAGAAGAGCTCAATGTTATTCCAGTACAGAGTGGTGACAATGTAGACCAGCATGAAGGGATAGTAGCGAGTCAAGCAAAGAGAGAAGGGACAAAGTTGGCTACTCAGGTGAGTGGGTTTGGAGGGAGTGAAGGTAGTTTTCTTTTGAAGGGTTCTCCTTAGCTTCAAGTTCTGGTATTGATGGAGAGAGTATAGAGAGGAAATTGGAATCCGAGAGGTTAATTGATAAGACCATCAATGCAATGATCGTTCTTGGTGTTGGTACTTATTCTATCACCAAGTTGCTCACAGTTGACCATAATTACGGGCATGTAAGTACAATCTTATGTTAGGTGTATTTGGAACAATTTATACTTGTTTTCTTTGTAAATTGCTTGTGGCTTTGTTTTTTTTTGCTTTCATGCTCTTTATGAAAATTGTTCTTGTTCATTACGGTTGGACAATGCAAAGGTATCTCATTTTTTTCATTCATTCTTTTAGGAATGTTCTTCATGCGTAGCATTTCTTGACAAATTCTCTTGGCGTTGGAGCAAATTTGATTCTGTTTCTTGTATCACCTTCGGCTTTGAATTTGTGTCCTCTGGCTTAAAGTTATGCAATTAAGTATGATTTTATGGAAGCCGAAGGTTTTATTGGGGGTATTAAGAATGCTAGAATTTTTTTTTTTGGTTTTTGTAATAAAAGAAGTTTGGGACTTATGGCTTAAAATATGCAGCTTATGACTTGTACAGAAGATTCATTAAAACCTTTGATTCGTATTCTGGTTTTATTGATGCTAGCTTGATTTGTTGTTCTGGTCACTCAATCGAGGAGAAGGAAGAAGAAGGTCATTTTCGTCTGTTTAGGTTATCAACAGTAAAAAACAAGAAGGATGCAGCACAGTCATGTGAACCGCAATAAAAAAAGAAAAAAGCTAGTGAAAGATGCTTGCAAATAACTGAAGTTGGACCTCAGTTTATTGGTGGATCCCACTAATAAAAACACAGCTTTCTTTTGTAACCAAACAATATAATCTGTGGTTCTGCTCAAAACGTGAAAGCTGCTACAAAAACAAACGCGCTTCCTTGGTTTTTATTCACAACTTGCTTGTCTTCGATTGTCTTGAATTTTGTTTTTCTGTAGAGAGTATTATATTTTCTTAAAAGCCCAGATTAGTACGTTTGGTGCTCAAACTTGTCATGGATAATCAGATTTCTTTGGCTGATTCTCTTAACCAAGAGAACAAATCCTGTTTTCTCTAGGGAAAGAAGCTATTACTTGCCTTGAGAGAGGTAAAAATGAGCCTTATTCACATTTTGTCCAGGTTATGCCATATGAGTTGAGTTTTAGGTACCTTTTGTACACAATAAAATTTTGATCCATCACAATTTTGCTCATGTGATTATTGGTAGCTGGGAAACTCAGTTTTGTACAGAGTACAGGATATATAATATCAAAGTCTTATGTATAATTTGGATGTTGTCTAACGGAGTGTAATTCTAATCTGTCATGCAACGATCAGAGCAGTGGACTGTTCAAATAAAATTCCTATTGGTCAACATGCTGCTCACCTAGCTTTGTCGAGTGATATGCCAACCTCACAAGTACTAGCAATTAACTTAATTTTATTGTACTGGGCATGGTTCTGTTGTGGTTAACAACTATAATTGCGAGAGCAAGACCACCTTCTTATGTCCAATTTCATGACAGTTGTGAATCTACATCGACATTACAGCTTCTGCTTTTATATTCTGCTTTTAGGCCTCATGGCTGTTGGAGCTGGTGGCACAAGATCATCTTCCCCTTTGGTGCTGATCAGTGAGGCAAGAGGGACAAACTTATACGTGCTGGAACATTAGAGAGCTTCTTCAGCTGGTACTGTGCTATGGTCTCGGTTGCCATATTAGAAATAGAAGTATTAAATTATCATCCCAAGCCACACATGTTAGGATTGTTATTTATTCTTTTTGTTAATTTGGCAACCCGTTTATCTCATAATGGTCTCCAGTTACTGGAGGCAAAAGTAAAAGTTAAGGAACTGAATGGAAGAATCTCTAGCATGGTTCACTAAAGCGCAGTCTTGGACTTTTGCCTAGTGAAGTAGGCTTTTTTTCTTATTTGTGTGCATTAAAACTATTGCAGCCAGTGGCTACTGAAAGTAATTGTAAAGCCACAGAGATTCTGTGCTGAGAGAGTTATATTTATAAGTAATGTGCAGTATAGTTACAGTAGTAAACAACAACTGAATAATGTAAATCTATCTAGCTATATTATCTCTTACAACTATGGAGAGTAACGTGTTGTATCACATCCCTTATCATCCCCCTGCAAGTTGAGTGTGGGATTAATACGAACACGAAGCTTGGAGCAAAAGAATATGAACAGTGGCTGAGAGAGATTTTTTGTAAAAATATCAGCAATTTGCAGGTTGGATGGCACAAATTTAGGCTGAATGGTCCCTGATGCTGCTAGCTCATGAATGAAGTGATAGTCAAGAGCGATGTGTTTCAACCTTTCGAGTGAGACTGGATTAAGAGTAAGAAACAGTGCACTTTTGTTATCACAGAGGATTAGTGGCCGGTGTGATAAGGAAACATTTAGATCACGAAGAAGATGAGTTAGCCGGACAACTTCAGAAGCCGTGTGAGCTAAGACACGATACTCAGATTCACAACTTGAACGAGAAACAATGGGTTGTTTCTTAGCACTCCATGATATGAGATTGTCACCTAGAAAGATTGCATAACCGGAGGTGGAGCGACGAGTGTCAGGGCAACCGGCCCAATCAGCATAGAGTAGGCAGTAAGACCAGTTGATGACAAAGGAGAGAAGAAGAGACCATAGTGAAGAGTGCCTTTAACATACCGAAGGATGCATTTGAGGGCTTGAAAGCGGGGCATTGTAGGGGATTGCATATGCTAACTGACAGAATTTACAGCATACATTAGATCAGGAAGAGTAATCGTTAAATATTGCAGAGCACCCACCATGGAACGAAACAGCGTGGGATCATGGAAGGCATCACCATCGCTGGACAATTGTTGTAAGAAAACCATGGGAGTAGGCGTTGGCTTGCATTCTAGAAGTTGAGCACGAACTAGAATATCACAGGCATATTTTGCTTGACTCAAGAAGAGGCCATTTTTAGAGGAGGAAACCTCCAAGCCCAGGAAATAATTCAATGAGCCTAAGTCCTTTGTGGCAAACTCACGATGAAGTTGTAGAATGAAATGCTGGAGGAAGGGAATATTGTTGCCAGTAACAACAATGTCATCGACGTAGAGCAAGAGGTAAAGCATGATGTTGGAGCGAGCATAGACAAAGAGAGAGGGGTTTGTAGTGCTGCATGTGAAACCAAATTGTAGCAGAAAAGAATTGAACCGATGAAACCAAACCCGAGGGGCTTGCTTTAAGCCATATAGTGCTCGTTTTAACTTACAGACATGATGAGGAAAGCGTGGATCAGCATAGCCGGGGGGTTGCTCCATATAGACAGTTTTATTTAACAGATCATTAAGGAAGGTGTTTTTGACATCTAGCTGGTGGAGAGGCCAGTGAGAAGAGACTGCAAGTGAGAGCACAAGGCGCATAGTAGAGGCCTTAACGACAGGGCTAAAGGTGTCATGAAAATCCAAACCAGAAAGTTGAGAATAGCCTTTAGCAACAAGGTGTGCTTTGAGATGATCAACAGTGCCATCATCTAAATATTTGACATGGAAGATCCACTTTGAACCAACAATGTTTGTGTGAAGTGGACGAGGAACCAAGTCCCATGTGTCATTAGAGGAAAGGGCATCCAGTTCTTCATTCATAGTAGCAACCCAACCGGGTTGTTTAGAGGCAGATGAAAAACTTTGTGGTTCCTGTGTAGTAAGTAAGGTGTGGACCAATGGTGAAGGCAAAAAGGTTGTAACATATGAGTGATGTTTGGGCTTGAAGACACCAGCCTTAGCTTTAGTGATCATCGGATGAAGATTAGTAGAAGCTCCGGAAGAAAGTGCAGGTTGGTCTGATGGCAGAGAAACAACAGAAGTGGCTTCTGTTACAACAGGGGAAGCAACTGTTTCGTCTGGAGAAACACCTGTGGCAGTAGGTTCAGAGGATAAATGCTGCACAAAATCATTGACAAGATTAGTGGTACAAGGAACACAAGATGATATAGAAGGTGCAATAGGAAGTGATGGAAAAGTTTGCCGATTTGCAGTAGAAATAGCGGTGACAGCAGGTTCATTAAAAGATGAAGTAATTAGGGATATGGGACCATATGAAGAGGATGTCTTAGTAAATGGAAAATTAAGCTCATCAAATCGGGCATGACGGGTGATGTAAATATGTTGTGTAGAAGGATCAAGACATCAAAACCCTCTATGAGACATATTATAGCCAAGAAAGATACAAGCAGTGCTACATGGAGCAAATTTGTGAGGTGCGTAATCTTGTAGGCAAGGAAATACACGACAACCAAAAGGATGGAATTCAGCATACACGGGTGGCTTACCAAATAAAATCTCATAAGGAGAAAGGTTGTCAAGGATAAGTGAGGGCAACCGATTGATGGTAAAAACAACAGTACTGAATGCGTCAACCCAATATGATAAAGGAACCTGAGAATGGAATAACAAGGTTAGACCAGTTTCAGTGATGTGGCGATGTTTACGTTCAGCGCGACCATTTTGGGAAGGAGTGTATGGACAAGACATTTGGTGATGAATGCTGGAAGCATGAAGATGAGATTGGAATTGATTGCTTGTAAATTTAGCTCCCCCATCGCTTTGAAAGGTTTTGATTTTGCAGGAGAACTGAACCTCAACAAGAGTTTGAAATTGCTTAAAAATCATAAAAGCTTGAGATTTTAATGTCATGGGATAAAACCAAGTGAACCACGAGTGATCATCAACAGATATAATATAATAACGAAAATCGGATGAAGATGTAATAGGGGCAGGTCCCCATATATCATAGTGAATGAGTTTTAAAACATGAGAAGCATGTTGATCATTGACATTAAAAGGTAGTCTGTGACTTTTAGCAGACTGACAAGCAACACACAGGTTGAGAGAAGGCAATAAAGAAGTAACAGAAAGACAACCTTTTTTATTTAATAAAGAAATAATAGAATGTGAAACATGACCTAAACGTGCATGCCAAACATCGTAAGAGACATGCATAGAATTATTTTTAAGAGAAAAAACAAATGCAGATTGACTATGTTCTAGCATATAAAGACCATCTTTATGACGACGACCGGTTGCCACCACCTTTCCTGTATTGCGATTTTGTATGAGAAACGATGTGTCAATGAATGTAACAGATAAGGGATAATCAGAAGTTAATTTGCTAATGGATAACAAATTTTTGGTGAGCTGGGGAACAACTAAAACATCCGAAAGATTAATATTTGGAGTAGGGGAAAGAGTACCAATATGAGTAATCGGCAAAAAGGCTTCATTACCTACTATTACACAATCCTTACCATTATATGGTTCAACCTTGTCTAGTTGAGAGGAGTCTAGCGTCATATGTGCAGCAGCTCCAGTATCAGTATACCAATCGGCTGCAATGTGAGGTGAATAGCAGGGATAGACAGTTTCAACAACATTGGCAAAGTTAGCAGACTTTGCATAGCGATCAGGACAATGTGCAGCTGTATGACCAATATTGCGACAGATCTGGCAATGGGGTGAATAAGAGTTTCCATGTCCCTTGCCATGTTCAGGATAGAAGGATCCTCCTCCTTCACCATGAAACTTACGAAAACCTCCATTGCATTGCTGATTGGAATGGCCTTTAGTGACAACAAAAGCAGCAGATGGGAGAGCAGGTGTTTCAAGTGACCTTTGAAAAATTTCAGAACTTTCAGCCTTGGAGACAAGATCACGAAAGGAAGGTAGAGGAGAAATAGATAGCTGGATGGTTGAGAAGTTTGCAAACTCAGAGCCTAGGCCACGAAGAAACCAATGAATTTATCCATTTCATTAGCAGGAGAGCCCATGACAGCAAGTTGATCACAAAGTGTTTTAAATGCACGAGAGTACTCAGTAACACTGCGAGACCCTCGTTTTAAATGTTGCAAGTCATCTTGAAGATGAATTTCATGAATTTTGGATCTATGACTAAATGATGATTCAAGTGTAGTCCATACTACATGAGAAGTAGAGAGACCAAGAACTTCAGCCATGGCTTCCTCGGTCAGGGATGAAAGAAGGAGTATAAGTAGGTGCTGGTGTTCTGATTTCCAGATGGCATGTTTGGGGTTGGGAATACTGATTGAATCGAACAGGATGGATTATGGGGGCTCTTGCAGAGATTTATCAATATAACCAAGTAGATTTTGAGATTTTAGGAGTGGCAGAATCTGATTTCACCATAAAAGATAGTTGGTAGAAGAAAGTTTGATGGTGATCATATAAAACATTGTTTGAAGAGAAAGAAGAATTGAGAGCAGTTGAAGCCATTGGATCGGTGGATGTTAATCTTATACTGCTCTGATACCATGAAAGTAATTGTAAAGCCACATAGATTCTGTGCTGAGAGAGTTATATTTATAAGTAATGTGCAGTATAGTTACAGTAGAAAACAACGACTGAATAATGTAAATCTATCTAGCTATATTATCTCCTACAATTATGGAGAGTGATGTGTTGTATCACATCCCTTATCAGTTACGACATTTCTACTAAATTAATATAAGTTAGAAATGTTCTTTAAGATGCTCTACAATGGGATAATTACATGTAACTTAACCTTTCTTTTCTCTCCACAAAGATCACGAGTAGATGTCTTTGATCCATGAACAGCTTATTCAGGTTGAAAACCAGCAATCAAGTCTTTTAGACCTTCCTCAGGTAAAAAATTAGAATTTTCAATCCCCCCCTCGTATCTTCCCTCTCTTACTAAGAAGACATTCATGTCAATTGTGAAGAAAGACTTTCATTCATTTCCTCTGTTTGCTTATATCATGTTGTAGCTGGCTCTGTACTTTACAGCTTTATTTAGACAATTTTCCCAGATCATATAAAAGCATGCTTTCACTGTGTGTAATTTGTAATGGTTTCTCCAATTAATAGTCACGTTTGGACAATAAAAACAGTAAACTCTTCCCCTTTACTGAATAGAGACCCTTGCCATGGGTCAACGTTCCACCATCCATCCACGTTTTATGCAGTTCTGCCTTCAATATTCAATTATTTCATGCCCCCATAGTTTACAAATGCTTTCTTGGAAATGTAGCACTTTAGTGGGAACTGGTGAAAAGTCATTCGCTGATTTCAATTGTCCATCTTTTCCTGAATTTAGAGATTCATTATGAGCTCCCAAAGCGGTATAAAATCTCTTTAGACACGTACATGTTCACAGCCTGGAGATGGGACTAATGAAATTTCATATGATTTGGCAGTATCAAATGGAAGGATTCGTAAAACTAACTCTGACACATGTTTGCTGTGTAAATAGGTAGACTTCAGGGTTCTATCAAATCAAATGGCAAATAACATAAGTTGGGATCAACCTAAGCAGCAGGTGATTAGATATCTGGTCTCACACTAGCTTTATCATATTCAATTTTTTCTATTTACAAGCTCCTGCTATGCCTTTTCTTTTCATTGTTTTGAGCATCAATCAAATAAATCCTGAAGGTTGGTATCATGACTAAGTGTTCTGATTGCTAATAACTACAAATTGCAAACTATTTATGCAAACCTCCATGTAAATATAAGACCAAAGGTAATAAGACGGAGACAAGTAATAGAAACTCGGGATGGAAAGAGATAGATAAATGATGGAAATAAAAATAAATATGATGTGTAATGAAGGGGATGTTCTCTATAAATAAATTTAAAGGTAATGTTAAAGTTAAAGTGAGAATTATGAATTTTAGCTTAAATTCATAATGTTGACGAAATTCATAATGAGTTTCAACGGATAGAAAAATTAGGAAACTTTAAATGAATATGTTTTGAAAATGAAAAATTAATTCAAGGAATTATAATAAAAATAAAGAATAAAAGTTAAGAAAGAACTGTACCAAAAAGTATTGGTGTAAACCCTAGTTAAATATTGATAACGTTACTGTAAAATCGTCGTAAGTCTGTAAAAGAAATGAACGATGAAAAGACAAGGTAAATATATTTTGAAGTAAGGAAATGGTCTTGATGACTTAGTAAGATAATTGATATGATTCCAACAAGGATTGAATAAGAAAATTCAGATTTTGATGTAAAATTGTATACTGACTATTTTTACGCTATCATGCATAATTCCCAATCAGACTGTTGGATTGGACTGAAATTTTATGAGTAGCCTCCTAACATGTCACTGTATCTTGGGTTAATATTTCATGCCAATCGAGATTTAGAAAAACTTTACAAAGACATTGACAATCAGGTAAAATAACTAAAAAATAACTTATAGGTTCATTAAGGGCATTATTGTCAATTTGGATAAATTTATCCTTCTTCCCCCAAAAAAATGACCTATAGGTTCAAAAAGGCTAACTATCATCATCATCTTCTTCTCTTGTTAACATATTCCATGGAAATTGATGGAAATTGTGATGTGAATGAGAGATTAAAATCGCAAACATCCAACACTAAGCTTAAGAAATCATATAGAGAGAAAAACAATAGAGAGAGAGAGAGAATAATTGGAAGAAAATGAAGATTGGAGGTGGAAAATTTGGTTTGGAGGAGTGGAATTGACATTAACACAATAAGAGAAAGTTGTTAAAGTCGCCCGATTTACTTCGATTTCATTTTAGTAAGTTTTAATATTTAATTTTCAAGGATTGTAAATTAGGATTATTGAAGGATTTTAAGGGAAATTGAAATTAGTTGTTGATTTTTGTAATAGCAAATGAAATGAAGATATATATGTTTGGTTGTTATGGAAATTCTTGCCTTCCGGTTAAAATTTGAGCTAGTAAATAAGAGAATTTGAAATATGTTTCTTGATGAAAGTTGTAACTAAGGATGTTAAATTTCAAATGAAACTTCTCTTGCTTAATTTTGAGTTCTAAAACTGCAGATATAAGTTAAAAACTAAAGAGAGGTCAAATTGAAATCTAGACATTTTTACCATTTGAATTTCAGCTGGAATTAGAACTCGTAAATGAGAGAACTATAAATATGTTTCTTTATGAACGTTGTAGCTCAGGATGTTAACTTTTAAATGCAACTGTTTTTGCTTAAATTGGAGCTATGAAACTCCATATAAGAGTTAAAAACTGAAGAAATGTTTAAATTGGATCCTATTAGACAGATTCCACATGCTACTATAATAAGTGTTACTCGATGTATAAATGATAGAAATGGGTTCATCGCCCTTTATCAAAGTTGTATCTTAATGTCTTAATTTTTCAAAAAGATAAATCACGCTTAAACAGTGTTTTACAGCTCCAGTTATGATCAAAATTCCAAAACATGTTATGGTTTGGTTAGACCAAATCAATCAAGATTTGCCATTTTCTAATTCTTTGAATGACATGGGATATAATTGTGTGTTTAGATGGGCTAAGTATTATATGAATAAGCATAGAAATAGATTCTTAAGAAAAGGATAGGATGTAACTTAAGGAATGACTAACTTTGATAAGTTTGATTTTTCATGGAACTCTTATAATCCTAGTTAATTGACTTAAAAACATAAATTGAATAGAAATTAGAATGAGGTTTTTATGGTGGTTGATATTTTATAATGAAGATATTCTTTTTGGTATAAAAGAGGTTGTCGGGACAAGACAATTTTAGAGAGCATTAGGCATACAAGCTCTAGATAGGTGTTTGACACCTCATTGCATATTTAAAGTCTTAAACATTTTGTAATTGTAACTTCTTTACATGTATAATCTGGGTTCAGATAACAAAAGTACTGTAGAAAGGGAAAAAGCAAGAAAAGAATGAAATTAAATATTGGATGGACTGATTGGCAACTAAACAGGTAGCTAGGGTTATTAGAGTTATTAGCATCCATGAGGGATATTTAAGTCATTAAGGATTTTGATGGGTTGGCAACTAAGAATGAAATGAAATTCTATAAAGGAATTGCTGGATTGGTTGGAAACCAAAGGGGTTAATTAGAGTTATTGGCATCCATGAGGGATTACCATATTTATTTGTATTCATAAGGATTAACTTGAGTTAAAAATATCTGTAAAGGATGGTTGAGTTTGAATTGATTTGATTAATGATCGATTGTGAAATGGAGAGACTAGTTGAATGGAAAAAAAGAAAGAAAATAAAAGGGAAAATTGAATAAAATACTGAAAGATGCTTTGTATATGTAAGTCACTATTGATAATGGTGATAAATCTTTATGTGAATGGCCGAGATGATATGATAACTATATAGATAACATGTTTTAAAATTCAATACCGAGTTAAAGTGAAAGGCTTAATACAGACCGACATAGCTAGCAAATCTTCCATGAAGCAGGGAATAATGGTATTAGTTGATATTAAGAACTAGATTGTTAAGTAGTTGGAGATATTTGGAAAAGTCATTAAGGATAAAAAGTTCATATTAGGTCATAAGGATAATAGAGTAAGGGTTAGTGACAAAAAGAAAATAAACACAAATGGATACAATATATCCAAGGAAGAGGGTTGGTCTGTTAAAAAAGTTATTATAGGAGATTAAGGTACGATGTCAATGGAAGTCAGATGGTTTAAGATAAGGGACATGTCTTATGATAGAATAATTAGAGAAGATGTTAGTAGATCAATGAGGAGATGAATGGTGATGATAAAACAACACGTATGATGGGTAGATGATTGTTGTTTCAAGGAAGTTTATATAGGATAAGAGTGATATTTATATATGATACAAGTGGTGGCAAAAACATTAGTAAAGTGGTCTAAAAGTGACACAAATAAAGGTATAAATGCGATGTCTAGATAAGTTATTGTGATGGACAAATTATGTTCTATTTGTTTGGAAGTTAGGAAAGCCAGATCATGATGAAAGAGTAGTAAAAAAGAGAGTAGCTATGACAGTTCATAAAGAAGGATTTTTAGGCCTTCAAGATAGCATCGGGCGTGCTAATGTAGAATAATTAAGTTAAAGAAATATTGAGAAGATCTAAAACTATTAAGATAGTTTGAACTTTTAGAGACAAATGAAAATTATATCATAGAAAAGAGAGGGAAATGGGTTATTAAGATGGTCTGGGATGCGAGAAGATGAAGGAATAGGTTGTCGGCTTGTTTTAGCCAAATAATGGAACATAGGGATTGCAAAGGAATATAGGCGTAGAAGGGACTAATAATTTAAGAGAAGAGTCAGCAAAAAAGAAGAAGGTATGATTAGTATGTGTACTTACAATGAGGATTAAAGAGAGAATGATAGGTGTAACTTTGATATAAATCAAAATGGTTTAAGATGTTTTTGATATTATTAAAATGTACGATTGGCGAATGAATTATGGATCTAAACTGTTAGGGGATCGTACGAGAGCATACACTAAGGCATTTGCTTTCTTGATAATTAGGTTGATGGAAACTCCACGAGGAACCCATTTTCATTAGTGAAATGGGAAAGAAAATGCCATAAGATAAAAAAATACAAGTGAGAAATCTTTGAATTGGGATTTAAGAAATTAAATTTCTTATGGGACTTATGAAAACCTATATATGCTCACTTAATGAATAGAAACTATACTTAGGTTGTATGTGCCACCTGATCAATAATTCTAAACTTCGCTTGATTTTCTGAGCTAAGATCATGACTTTTCCTGAATATGCGCAAGAATCTAAGATGATGTAACTAGCTGGAGGAATTACCCAAGGATCAAGACCGGGAAATTACCGCATATAAAAACTGTTGTCTATTTTTATAAAGGGGCTAAGACACAAATTTTTTGTTTTGTACTCTCCAACGTGTATGTGATTTAGCCAAAATTAGAACTTCGGAAAGATCTTTTAAGATTAATTAGACTACAGACTTTTGCCCATAAAGAAGTCATGGATTAGCTATTTGAGTAGGTTAATCCATATTTAAGGTACCTGTATATACACTTGCATTCATGAACATACATGCATTTATGTTTAAATTTCATGCATACATATGAAGGTTGAAATATAGATCCCCGAAAGGCTCAAATTTACAGAGTTTACAAATACTAGACTCCGATAGAGGAATTTAGAAGATGAAGAACTCTCATCGTGATGCCCACTTCTAAGAAGAGTTAGGCCTCATGAAGGTTAGCATAACTCGCATCGCCAGCTTGAATAGACGCTTAGGAATACCTCTGATGAAGGCTCGTTCAGTTAAGCTATCACTTTTACTCAAACTCAAGCAACAGTTCAGCATAAGGAAAGGATGGACGAATAGGCTCAGGTCCCCTTGTGTAATAAAACTTTTGTGTAGTACACAATACCTGCACCAACCCTAGCAACCGCTGACGTATTTTCTAGCAAATCCCAAAAAACATTAACTACAGTCCTACCGATAAGGTTACCTTTAAGGTGACTATGTATGTTCTACATGTGTGTGCGTGTTATATAAATTTTTTAAATTTGATTTTTTAGCATGAATTTATTGTCTAAATATTTTTCTTGATGTGAACATGAGTTGGGCTACATTGACGCATTCTCACCAAGGTCTACTGAATGTGTGGTGCTGGATCATGAACCCATTTTAGAACATGACTAAGAGATTGACCAAACCTCAATTTTCTATGACTTTTCAATGCCTATATTTTCAAAGTGAGGACTAGGCTTGGTGGCTAGGCTTAATTTCAAATCACTATCTTAGAATTCATGACAACTTTTCATGAAGATGCTAGTTCAGGCAAAAAAATCACAATATGTGTATTTTTATCATTAAAAATTAGCACAATACAACTTATTTTATATAAGATTTATATAGTGATAATTATTTTTTTTATTATATAACCAGCTTTTGACTTAGAACTTTAAAAATCAATTAAGATTTTTAATTACTATCATGACCACAAATTTTGTGGGTGTTGGCGAGATGTAAGTTCCGTAAAACTAACCTAATTGTACAAAATAATAATATAATAAAATGATTCTAATTGTTAAAATGATGCTAGAAACAATTAGAAAATGGGGAAAAAAACTGTATGGGATTTGAGTTTTATTTTTTTTTTAGTTTTCAGTTTTATTTTTTATTGTTTTCAAAGTCTTTTTCTTTTTCGTTTTGTGTTTGGAGTTTTTTCTTTTAAAATCTTTGTATGCTAAGTTGTATAAAATTATCCACTATATTACTGAATTCATAGGAAAATAATATTAATAATATAAAATTTCCCTACTATATATAAAAAAATTGAATCCCAATACCTCCTTAGATGTTTCTTCATATCTAATTTTTATAGCTACGAAGATATAAATGAGGCTTGGACCCTTTACAGGGCATTTCACGCCATTACATTTGTATTCAAGTGATTAATTCGATAGATTCGGCTCTCAATCGCTTCAGATCTATGCATTTTTCGTTCAATAATTATACAAAGTACTACACATCATTGGGTAAATAAAGAGGCACAATAAAGATTTATGAAACTTCCAACGAACCATAAAAAGAATAATCATGAAAAAGAATTCATATCCATACTCTGCTCATATATATTAACAATACTCTAAATGATGTGATGGAAATTACTGTTTTTTTTGTTGCATTTTTTTCTAAAATTATTTTTGTTGATTTTATTTTTTAAATATTAAACTAGTTAAAATTATACATACATCAAAATAGTATGAGGAATCACTGTTCCTCACACCTAAAATAACTGTGGATTACAACAGTAATGCACAGTGCATTCCTTTTTTTTTCAAAATTATTTTTGTTGATTCTACTTTATAAATATTGAGCTGGTTAAAAATTTCACTTTATAATTTTTTTCCTGTAAAATACTGTGCATTGCTGCGGTGTTTTCCCACATAGTTTTCCTATTTTATTTTTTTATTTTTCAAAATTATATTTGTCGATTTTTTTAATATTGAGCTGGTTAAAAATTTTGCTTTATAATTTGTTTCCTTTAAAATAGTGTGGATTGCTGCGGTGTTTTCCCACATAGTTTTTCTATTTTATTTTTCAAAATTATATTTGGCAATTTTTTTTATATTGAGCTGATTAAGAATTTAGTTTTGTAATTTTTTTCCTTAAAACATTGTTAATTGCTACAGTGTTTCTCTGCATGATTTTTTTTAAATGATTTTTTCTAAAATTATCTTTTTTTATCTTATTTTTTAATATTGAGCTGGTTAAAAATTACAGTTACAATATGTGAGGAAAATACTGTAACTTTCTTCGCAAATTACTGTGGATTGCTACAATATTTTTTCCCACATGGTTTTTTTCAGTTTTGTTATGTTTTTCCTTGAAATTGTCTTTTTCAATTTTATTTTTTAAATATTAAGTTGGTTAAGAATTTCAATTACAAGTAAATACAAGTTTTTCCTTACAAAACACTATGGATTGATACAATTTTTCCTCACATGGTTTTTTCCAATTTCTTTTGTGTGTTTCTTTTTTTGTAACATTTTTTTTCCAAAGTTATCTTCGTTGAATTTTTTTTCCATATTGAGTTGGTTAGAATTTAACTTTGTAATAAAGCTTAATCATGTGGGGAAAGCATTGTAGCTTTCCTCACAAAACATTGTGGATTGCTATAGTGTTTCTCCACATGGTTTTTTTTCTTATAATTTTTTTCAAATTATCTTTGTCAATTTTATTTTTTTAATATTGAGTTATTTGAGAATTACAATTACAAGTCATTACAAATAAGGCTAAATCATGTGGGGAAGTACTGTAGCTTTCATCACAAAACACTGTGAATTGTTATAGTGTTTCCAACATGATTTTTTTTCCCTTTTTTTTGGTTTTTTTTTTATATTTTTTTCTAAAATTGTCCATGTCAATTTTTTTTTTAATATTGAGCTAATTAAAAATTTAGCTTTGTAATTTTTTTAAAACAATGTGAATTGTTGCAGTGTTTTCCCATATGATTTTTTTCAAAATTATCTTTGTCGATTTTTTTTTTGAATATTGAGTTGGTTAAGAATTATAATTACAATAAAGCTAAATTATATAAGGAAAGCGTTGTAGTTTTTCTCACAAAACACTGTGGATTGCTACAATATTTCTCTAAATGGTTTTTTATTTTATTTTATTGGGGAAAACATTGTAGTTTTCCTCACAAAACATTGTCAATTGCTACAACGTTTTTTCTTATTGGTTTTTTTTCTTCTAAAATTATCTTTGTTGGTTTTATTTTAATATTAAGTTGTTTGAGAATTTAGCTTTGTAATTTTTTTTTGTTTTTTTATTAACAAAAAAGTTAAATCATGTGGTGAAAAAACTGTATCTTTCCTTACAAAATATTGTAGATTGCTACAAATCATTTTGTTCATTCTCTAAGTTGTTGATCACTAACACATCTTTTTTTTTCTGTCATGAAATATTTGCTCCATTATACATTTAGTTTTTATTACTTATCTAGTATAGATTCACAATTTTATTACTATTAAATATATTTATTTTATAAATACAAAGTAGCACAAGATAATGTGTATATATACACACGTACATACATGCTGGGCCATCGAAAGAAACAAATTATGATTAATTGTCGGGGGGAGCTAGGCCACACCTCGTAAGGACATACACGACAAAAACACATGATGAGGGCCACAGAGTTATGCTAACCACTAGCCAAAAGGAGCCATTCCTCTGCACGAAGTCTTTTTCATCAACTGCCCATTTCTTGCCGATAAAAGAGTGAACACCTTGTCCTTGTTTCCAAAAAAACAGCTTAATTTCAAAATCTTAACGGTTTAGACCTTTTTATTCACGCAATACAGTTTCTTGCACATAAAAGAAGAGCGTCTATTGTGATTATTACATGTACTCTAAAAAGTTTTCGGGAAAATATTATTCCATGTAAATCACCATTGCTAAAATGATTTTTTTTAGTTTATTTTTTATTATTATTTTATTATATCTTTATTTGTCTAAATTGATGGTCAATTAAAACATATTTATTAAGGGCAAGATTCAAAAATTAAGGAATAACTAAAAAGGACGGAAAAAAAATGATTTTTTTAACTTGGAGCTAAACATTCACTTTGATTCTTTAACTTTTCAAATTATAAACTTTTGGTCTCTAAAGATTTATGAAATTCAATTATAATCCCAAACTTTATTTTTCTTATTATATGGTCAATGATTTGAGAGAGGAGAGAGAAAGTAGCCAGATTCTGGTGGTAGAGAGAGAAAGTTTTAGTTAAGACCGATTCTGGCTATGAAAAAAGATGATTTCGGTGTCAATAGGTGCCTTTTTATATGGAGAGTATATCTTAAGTGTTTTTTTTTCTTTTAAACTTGCTTGAAATGGTAGATCTAAAACCAAAAACAAATTTGGATTTCCGGTTGATTGTGGACTTTAAAGCTAATTTTTAGGTTGTTAAAGGATATGGATATGTTTTATAAGGTGTTTAAAGTGCTTTTTTATACATTTTTTTGGTTGAAATATGGTTAAAAATGGGTTTTTTCTTGGTCTAAAATAGCTCAGATCAGACAGATTTTTCAGCAACTAGAGGTTGTTGGAATCTGGGTAAAACGGACAATGTGTCGTCTGCTGTGTTTTTTTTTTTAATTTTTTATATAAGAGGCGGAAGATCATCCACCCCTTAAAATTTTTTTTTTTAAAAAAAGCACAAACACATGGGTAGTCCTAAGCCCCCGAGCCTGGGCCTTTTTTGGAGGCTTAGGAGGTTTGGGCCATCCAGGCCTGAGAGTCTAAGCCTTTTTCCTCTTTTTTTCTTTCATTTTTATCCATTACAATTGGATTTTTATAATTTTTCATGCTTGTTTTTTTATATATATATAATTTCATCACTTAATATTTGGTTGATTATTAATTAGATAACTTATTTGTTTTGGTTTGATTTTTTTACATTTGCCTTAATATTTGGTTGTTTCTCAATTTTATATACGTCTATTTTAGATTAAAAAAATTTAAAAATTATTAAACCCAATTGAGTTCATGACCCTGATTATATGTTTAACTAGTTAACTTTGGTCGGGTAGGGATCAAGCTTCATAATTTTTTTTTTCATAAATAGTTCTCAATTTATTTAATTATATGTATGCATAGACTTTTTTTTAATTCCTCTTGGATTTTTATGTACGAAAACATGTCGTAAAAGCCTGCATATATAATTTGTTTTGAACAGAGAAACTATTCGACGTGCAACAAAGCATGAGTCAAATAACTAGTTTATAGTTTACATTTAAACACCAAAGCCCTAGCTTGATTAAACAAGGAATTATCAAAAAATTCTCCATCCCCTCTTGATTAGACCAAGGACTAGTTTTGTATTAGCGCTACGCTGCGGACCTAATGTTTTTTCATGAAAATTGTTGCTCAAGTACCGCAAAAGTGTTTCAAAGAACGAAGATAAATATGTGACTCGAATTATAGACCTAACTAAATCAAATAAGTTGATTTTATTTTAATTAGATGATAAAAATAGATAATGATAGTAGATGGACCTAATAAAAAAAATTGATCACAATAACCTGGGAAACAATATTTTTTTAAAAGAAGATAAACAATGTAGCTTAATTCTCAACCCATTAAATATAGAAAGATGAAATTGGGTAAAAAAAGGACCTAAAAAAATTAGCCTAAGTCAATATAAGTTAGCATGATAAATCTGTAACCCTAGTAATCAGGGCTAAGCAAACTCGGGCTATTCCATTAAACCCGTGGTCCAAGTCATGAGATCGGGATAACCCGATAAAAAAAAAATTGATGAAAATCATAAAGCCCATATATATATATATATATATATATATATATATATATAAACAATGTCAACTCGTGTTTACTTTTCAAACCTGTGACCCTGATCATTAGACTAGAAGCACCCTATTTAAAACAAAAAGCCATGAAACCTGGTTTCCATTCAATCAAATATTGAAAGATGAAATTAAAAAAAAATATTTTAATTATACAAACAGGATTCAAAACAAAAAATAACAATTAAAAGAATGAGGTTTGAAATTGAAATACAAAATAAATTTGATCTTTAATTAAAGGGTGAAATTGAAAAAACAAATCAATTTAACGAAAGGACAAAAAAACAATAAAAAAAATGAGGATCAAAATTGAAATAAAAAATACATAAAAAAATTTGATTAAAGGGTGAAATTGAGAAAAAAAATCAATTTAACAAAAGACCTTCCAAAGAAAAATAATATCAAAACAATGAGAATCAAATTGGAAAAATAATACATGACAAATTGGGATCGAAAGACGAAATTGAAAACCAATAAAACTTCTATAAAAGGGCTAAGAAAAACAATTAGAAATAAAAAAACAAAGAGGACTAAGTTATAATTTCAGGGGGCGAGAGAAAAAACAAGAAAAAAAAGAAAGTAAGCCCTAATAGTGACAAATTGTTGCACCAACAAGAAGAACACTTGATAGTGCTTCCAACAAGAAGATGAAAGGGCATTCTTGTCTGCTGAAAGGGGTTGGACGTGCCTCCTTAAGTGCATGAGCACCCCTTATATGCTTGCGCTTGCGCCACACGCACCAACACCTTTTTCAATTAAAATAATATTTAATATATGTAAAAAGACCAAATTGTCCTTCATAAAACTTGTAATAACAAAAAAAAAAATTATGAAAAGTCCAACAGACCCTTGTACACTTGTTTTAACTTTTTTGATTTATATGGTAAATTAATAATTTTATTGTGCTACAAAAAGTGAAAAGACATAAATGCCATTGTTTGTCAATTTCAAAAATTTTGACTTTGATGGTAATTGAGTTATTTTACTATGTTTAAAAAATAGAAAAAGACATGTATATCCCTGGTCAATCCTTTAATGACTAATAGGTTCTAAGAAGAGACCTAAATACCTTCAATACCAAGATATTTGACTTTTTTTTGGAAGGGCAAAGATGCAACTACATTGTTCCAAGGAAGGGTGCAAATGGGTTTATTTCTACAATGTTTTTCAATGTTCAATTAAACTTTTGTTAATGGTGTTTTTTGAATATAAGACAATAATAACACCTAGGGGTGAATTACATGTTAGACTAATATTAATAAATAATAAATGCAATTAAACACAATAAACACAATAACCAACAATATAATTAAAGTGCTTAAAATAAAAGATAAGGGAGAGAAATTGCATACTTGGTTATTAACGTGGTTTGACAAGTCTACATCCACACCTTAAGTACCAAATCATAATTGAGTATTGTATTCCTTCACTAGTACAAGTCAAATGGTATAATTGTCACTATATAAATCCACACCAAGCTCTTTACACCACTTGATGTTCTTTCTAAAAGATTTTTTCTTAGTGACAATACCTCACCAATACCAAGAGTTTTTTTTCCAAACTCTCAAGGGTTTACAAATGTAATTTTATTTTCACGGAATTACTCTCAATATAGTGGATTTTACAATTGAAAATCCAAGGATCTTTATATCTCACTAGATATCACTTAATGGATTGGAAAGTGTTTTGAGTGTTGTAAGAATGAGAATGCATACTCTTATGCAAGATTATGAAAGTTTTAATGCATCAAATATGATAATGATTAAGGATTGATGATTTTAAAGTGTTTTTTCTCTTAAATATATGATATGAATATGATATATGATATCTCACAGTTAAAATGATTGTCCAGTTTAGATTGGTAAAGACAATCGATCGATTGATTCCTGTAAAATTTCTAGGTATTCATCATGAATGAACAAGTGGTTGACTGGTTCATTTGGTATTACCAAATAATTAATTGTTTCATGCAAAATTCAAATTTTAATCCTTATTAATTCTTAGAATTGTTTTATCAATCATTTTAAATACATGCAAAGTGAAGTGTGTGTATTCATTTTAATTTGTACTATTAAGTAGAATATAAAGATTTACATTGAGCAATAAAAATGAATACTTCAACTAAGTCTTCAAATTGCTTCCTTCTTGGATTTCCGTCATGCTTGTTGATGTGTTCTTCGTATAAAACCTGTTTAAAGCTTGTTCTCAACCAAACATATTATTAGTCCAATTTTCATATTAGTGTTATAATCAAAATATATATAAAAACATAAATATATGACCTAAAGGTCAACAATCTCTCCCATTTTGATGATAACAATTAATATGCAACTTATAATGAAATACATGTCTCCCTTTATCTTTTGCAGTGCAATATTTAGGAAACATTTGAACAATCTAGCATTATCTAAGTGAATGAGATAAAATTGTATTATTAAATATATGCATATATTATTAAACTACAATTCACCCTTTTTGCAATGATTTAATTCATATCTATTTTGTCCCCCTTTGGCATCAACAAAAATATATTATAGAGAGATTAAAAGATACGCAAAAATATAATGGAAATTATAAAAAGGAATAAACCGTATATAATCTCCAAAAATAATTCAAGATTAATTACAAAATAAAGGAATAAAAACATAAAAGCATAAAAACATGCATATGTTTGTGGTACAACTTCTAGACACAATTATTAAACCCAGATCGGCCCGATGGGTCAACCCGGGACCTGGTGGTGGTTGGACCGATCTGGGTAAGGTGGAAAACCGGCAAGAGTAAAAAAACGGTTAAACCTGAGCGAGATCTGAATATATATATTTTCCTTTGAGTCCCTGACAACAAAAGTAAAGTTAAACAACCAGTTTCTTAGAGTCCTTACCCTAATTTCTTTTTTTGAGTCATTGCCCTAATTTCTTTGAAGTAGAGCTAAAGAAAGGGAGATGGATAGCTTAAGAAGATGAAGTCTTAACCAAATACATTCTAGCCAATGGTAATAATGCTCTTTATATTCTTTGCTACAATTGCTTATAATCTTCTTGCCTCTGGTATCTTTTCCAACCTGTTTGAGGGATGCTTTCTAATTTTTTTTGTTGGATTGTGAATTTGTTGTCCACCTGCATAGTTGAATAGAGTTGTAACTGGACCTAGGAATCCAAGAATTATTAGTGATAGAGGATCTGGATCCTTTCCAAGGAAAGGTGAGTTCAATTGTTACATTTTGTTTACATTATCTTGTTGCACTAAATCAAGAAGTTTACTAGACTTATTATTATGTAAATTTGCTTTTTGAGTGCTGAGCATTTTATACGACCATGTGATTGGGGAGATTTGATTCTTATATAATTGTTGCTAGCTTATTTGTGAGCCAAAAAGTATTATTGAATAGAAATGCTTTCATTCTTTATTGTCGGCTTGAAAGTGAATTGAACATTTATTACCTAAGTTTTCTTCTCCATTTTATTTAATTTAAAAAGCATTTCATGATTTTTTTTTACTTTATTAAGTTTTTTACTATAAGCTTGATAATTTTTCAGATAATTTTAGCAGGAGTCTTTACATATATATGCAGGTTAGAAGTCATTTCCATCAATAAGATGGAGTAGTATGAACAATTTATTTTTATTTTTTTGGTTTCTGTTAATGATTTATTTCATGATTAATTTATTTCCACTTGCTAGCAAGCAAGTATAGTACCAAATCAATAACTTGAGTTAGCAATCACCTTATATATACAATATGGTTATGGCTTCTTACATTTTTATCATGGGCTTTAATGAACTTATATGCAATCACCCCACATATAGGCATAAGAGTGTATCTAGAGGTTCAGAAATATACCAATCTTGGGAAATAATAATTAATTATTTCATTATGTTCTTTACCACATTATGTTTCATCGCAGGACAATTAATTATTTCCTCCGAGTATTATGTTACAAATGAAAACATAAAATGTCTTCTCAACATGGTTTTTAACTTAAGTTTGATTTGGTTTATTACAGGTCCCTAAAATGTCTTCTCAACATGGTAGCACTCCAAATAACGATCATTTAACTACTCAATCATCTGAACCTTCAATTCCCATGTCAACATTAAGTGGTATAAGAGGAAAAACAGATTTGGCATAGAATCATTGTAGAGAAGCTCCTGAACTTAGTGTGGGATGTAAGAAAAACAAATTAGTATGCTTATATTATGCCAAAGTTTTTGCGGGTGAAGGCATTAATCAATTCCTTTAATATTTTAGGCTGGTTGTTGCAAAAGTTGTTTAGAGAGGTTGTTTTATTTGCTAGGCTTGAAAATATTATGCATATGGTAACTGACAATGCTTTTATTTATGTTGCTGCTAGCAAGTTGTTGGTGGAAACATTTCCTTCAATATTTTGATCTTCTTGTGTTGCTCATTGCATCGACTTGATACTCCAAGATGTTGGTAAGCTACAATCAGTTTATTATGTTGTTTATCATGCTTCTAGTAATACAAAGTATAGTTATAATCATTGTTATCCATTGCATTTGATGAGGAAGTTCGCTGGAGCGAAAGAAAAACTTTGGCCAGCTCCTACTTGCTTTGTTACTAATTTCATTACTTTGCAAAACATTTTAATAGACAAAGATAATTTGAGAGCTATGGTGAAATTTAAAGAATGGATCTCTTCTGCTTATGCTAAAGATAGCAAAGGAAAAAAGTTTGTTGATAGGGTGTTGAACTCTACGTTTTGGGAAGAATATGCATCAATTGTACGAATGACCGAACCATTAGTTCGAGTTCTACGAATTATTGATAGTGATGATAGACCTGATATGAGATTTTTATATGAGGCTATCCATTTTACAAAGGAAGAAATGTTAAGGAGATTTCAAAAGAAAAGGACTAAGGTGCAACCTTTCTTAAACATCATTAGCAAATATATGGGATGGATAATTGTATAGGAAGTTTTATGCAGCGAGATTTTGGTTGAATCCTCGATTTCAATATGATATCAATCTAATGGATAGATATATAAACACCATTTGCAGACTTCTAAATGTTATTGAGAAGTACGCAAATGAAAATGCAATTTTGCTAAGCAAGCTTTCAAGTGAAATGAAGTTGTTTAGGAATGCAGAATATGACTTTGGTAGAGTGTCCACGAGAAATGATCACACCCTTTTACCTCCAGCTATATTATTATTTTTATATTCAAAGTAATTTAAAAATATTATCTTGACATAATCTTACTTATTAATTTTATATATAGATGAATGGTAGGTGTTGTATGGAACTTGTGCCCCAAATCTCCAAAAGTTAGCAATATGAGTTTTAAGTCAAACCTGTAGTTCTTCAGGATGCGAGAGGAATTAGAGTATTTTTTAGCACATCCACTCTATGAAGAGAAATCGATTGGAGCATCATAGGCTTAATGACCTAGTTTACGTCCACTATAATTTGAGATTAAAACAAAAGTATTTTCTTTTCTCTAATTCTTCAAAAGTTATTTATATTATTAAGTAGCATCATTAATATTTATATTGTATACCTTAACTTTGATTTTGTAGAAATTATTGGAAAGGACAAACTTATGATCCGATTAGTTTTGAGGCATTTTATGACACTAAAAATTAGGTAGTAGAAGATAATTCATCATCTTTAACAACTGAAGAAGTAGAAATCTTTCACTATGATTTATCAACCATGACTATTCAAGATACTTTAAATGAAAGTAATGGAAGATTTGATCCTCTAGTTATAACTTTGTTTGAAAATAAATTATTGTGTAACATGTAATGTTTATTGGTTAATTATGTTTCAATTATAGATTTTATAAATATAAATGAGATTGAAGATGACTGTGATAATGAAGATACATAGGAGCATGATGATGTTTCGATAGACATTAATAATATTTGCTCAATTCCATTGGTATTTGATTCAAATTTTTCTCCTATGGATACTGAAAAATTCAATGCCTATATTCAACCAGAGTAAAGATGTTGTATTAGAAAAGTGTGGCATTCCAATGAGGTCTTGTACTTTACCATTCTTTTTTAAAATTCTATTAGTGTTAAGTGTTCAACATATTCTAAAATCTTTTGCTTGATTTATGCAACTGAGGATGTTGATTTATGGATTCTAATGCAAAGTGGAGTTAGGATGTTGATTTATGGATTCTAATGCAAACTGGAGTTTGGATGTTGTCACCTTATATCTATTATGTTAAATTATTTATCTCTAGAACAACTTGTTATTTTATTATTCATATCTTTAAATTATGTTAAAGGTTTGTTTATTTAAAGACAAATGCACCTTCTAATCTATTGATGCTAATTAATTATGCTAATATATATGTTGATGTAATATTTTCTTGTTACTTATGCTAGCATATATGTTAATGTTATATTTTATGTCAAAACAACCATTTTAACATGTGTCTTGGTTCTAGATTTGGGATGATCCGGGTTGATTTGAGTAGACCTACCAGACCCATGACCTAGTCATTTTACTAGGATAACTACCTGGTCAAGTTTTATAACTATGCATCTAGGGTGGTGGATAACGAGAGAGAAGATTGGCCATCATCGTCTTGATGTTATGTAAGTCATCGTCCATATTCTCTCGATTAGCTACTATATGCACTTGAGTATCTCTAATATGATGCACATCTATCTCAATATGTGTTAGCCAGTTTTCCATCCTAAATTGTCAAAAAACTTGATGCCTCTTCAAGCGAGGTGGTGGTGTTTCAAATAAAGCATCAAATTCATCATCACTACCCTTGCGTTGTTGTTCTTACTCATCATGCTCTTCCTTAACATGAACCTCCATCTAGTCTCTAGAGACCCAAGGACCATCTTCATTCAACATATATTTCATTTTGGTTAGGGTTCTATTATCTATCTCTATTAATTTTGAATACAATGTCCTATTAATACCCATCAATAAAATCTCATAATGCTTAAATATAGTAGTGAGACATTGACCATGGGTAAGAGATTTTTTCTTCTGATCATGTGCTCTGATCAAATTCCTCATTATAATATGCAATAGATTAATTGGTTGATCTCTAATCATATAATCAATTAAGCATATATCAATAAAACTTACCTCTTTATAATTCCCCTTCTTAGGCAACATGTTATGTGTTATAATTTGATGGATAATCCTAGGTCGTAAGAGCAAATCTTGGCTTTTGATTTTTGCTCCAGGAACAAAATCGTATCTACTTGTATGTAATACCATAACTTTGTCATACACAAATCCCTCTATGATGGATATTATTTTAACCTCAAGTACTCTAGAACCTTGATTGCTTTTTCCCAAAATATCGCATAGTGTCACAATAATAAAAAAATTATTTATCATGCAAACTATTGAAGATCGAGGTTCCATATTGATCCTCATGTTTGCAAAGAACATCCTTATTAATTTTGGGTAAGTTGGTTTCTTTATATAAAATAAAGTTCTTCAACCTATAGATTCAAATATCCCATCTTTAACCCATATAAAATAAAGTGCTTCATTTGGATTCTATGGATCCATCACTTCTACTTGAATAACTACTCTATCTGGGAGGTTCACTCTCATAGAACCTCCTCCCCTCTGTGGAAATCCATCATTTCCTTAAAAGATGAATTGGTCGAGTGCTGTGGGGGGTAAGTTGTAGCCATTATAATGATGTTTGGTTGGTATTCTAGTGCTGAGCACTTCTTGCCAAATGCTTATGATTTCCTCATAGCCCAAGGTGCTAAGGTGACTTGGGATAGAGTGGTTTGGGAGCCTTGGTCTATGCCAAGATATAATTTCATCCTCTGGCTAACTGTAATGGGGAGGCTAAAAACAAAAGACCGACTTCATTTTGCTTCAATAAATGCCTTTTGTGTGTTTTGTCGACAGGAAGATGAAACTCATGCTCATTTATTCTTTTCCTATGCCTGGACTTCAAGCTTGTGGGGGGAAATCAAGTCTTGGTTGCGTATTAATATGCGTATGTCCACAATAGTCAGCGCCATTCGAGGCCTGAGTCCTAGAGGGCGTAACAAGGAGGCCAAAATGCGAAGAGTATCACTGGGACTTACGGTATATATTTTTTTTTTGATCAAATGTAAGAATTGTATAGATTAAAAAAAAACAAGACAAGCTTGCAAAACAAGATGGAAACCAGCAGTACAAATGGATATATAAATATATATCCAGGCAAAGGGAACAAACTCCCTTGAACAAACCATAGCAAGACGAGCTTGCGAAACAGAAAGCAACGGGAACATACTCCCTTGTACAACCTAAATCAAAGGGAACAGGCTCCCTTGAACAAGCATCAAGCCAATGGCAATAATCCTACATTAGAACTGTCCTAGCAAACAAAGAAGCATCTGCCTAGAAACCCAAGAACCAGTAGTATCAGAAGGGTAGATCTCCTTTCAACCCAGCAAATCGGCAGCAATAAAAGGTGTAATCCCCTACCGTTAACTGCCACCACATATGAACCAGCAACATGCTTTAGGGAGAGAACCTCACCCAATGATTCCAACCGGCAGCAATGACAGGCATATCCAACCAGTGACTGCAATCGTTCATGGACCAGCAGCACACTTTCTAAGAAGGAAAAGAACAGCAGTTGATAAACCCACCTTATCAACAGACCTGCCAAATGGTTCCCATTACCAGGCAACCCTGACAAAACAGCCATTTATCAACACCAGCTGACCGACTCTGCACCACAGATTGTGTGGGGAGAGAGCCTCACCCAAACCGTTAAGATCCGTAGCTTAAATAGGCCAGCCGAATCAGACCAGCAACAAATCAAGGCAGCAACCTGCAGATACAGAAACAGGGAACAAAAACCCCCAAACATAGCTCTTTACCAAGCAACACAAGGGTAGTGAACTAGCCGCACATCCTCTCCAGAAGACCAAGCCTACACCACAACATTAACTTGATTGATACTAGGATAGTCTCCATCTTGCACTCTCCACTTAGAAGTGATCTATAGGGCTAACGGTATATTTAATCTGGGTAGAATAGAATAAAAGGCTTTTTGATAATTGCAGTGTTTTCGTGGAGATGATATTCCATAAGTTTCAAGTCCTGTTTTATACTATCTTTCACTTTTATGATCAAAACCACCTTAATCTCTAGGTTGGTTAACATCTGGTTTGCTTGTTGCCCTGACTTGATGCATGATGTTGATAGTGCCTTGGATTCTACGTTTCTCTTTGCTGGTTATTTACCGGCCACGCTAAGTATGCTGATGGATGATGGCAATTGTTGCTCCTACTCAGTACCGTGCTCCATTCTTTGGTTGTTGCTGGCAAGGTTATATATTATGCTTTTATCGTGGTTCTCTCCTTATGTATGGTGAAGGCTGCGGGTTGTTGTCTGAAGTAGTCCTGACTGGCTGATGGGTAGTACTGTTACATTATTATGCCTTTTTGGTTATTTTGTTTGGTTAGGTTGGGCACCTCCTCTTTGATTAGGTTCCCTCATGTAACCAATGCATGCCTCCTTCTTTGGTTTGTAGCTCCTTTTTAGATGAGCTTGATGTAATTATTTTGTCAGGGAGCCTGTTCCCTTTTATATATCTCTGTATATGAACCTGCGGGTCCCCCAGCTTGTTTTATTTTGATCTTTTAAATATACTTACATTTTGATAAAAAAAAATATATGTATCTCATCTATACCAAAAACACATAAATCATCTCTTAAACCTCTTTTTATAGTAATTGACCTATTTGTAAACGAGTTCAAGAATCATTGGATATTATCACATTGGTATGAAGTTGGATCATTTGCCCTTTTGCTAAACGATTCGACTTCTCTTTGGCATTTCCTTGGTGCCATTTGACTTTAATATTTGAGAAACAATCTAAAAGGTGTTTGATTTGGTAGGATTTAACGAAATTTTGAGAGTAGTAGGTTAGGGTTTCAGTTTCTTAAATTTAAGGGTTTTCTAATAACATTGGAAAATGACAAGTATATATAACTAACGAGTAATTGTTTGACTAGTTGTTTTAGGTTAAGTTCAACTGGTCGACCAGCTGAAACCCCAAACAAGAATTCCAAAAATTCTCTTCTGATCCTTTCTTTGCACTTAAAATAGAACCATTTCATGTAAAAATTATATCCAAAAAGCAAAGGAATCAAGAGTTGAAAATTTCAAAATTTTTACAGTAGCAACACTATTAATGTTTTGGCTTAATCGATTGACCGATTCACACAAGGTTCATGTTTTTTTTTTTTGAATTTTCTCTTTCACATATGTTTAATTAGTCAAAATATATCTTTTTTTTCCAATTTATAGACTAAAACCCAAACTCAACTTAAAACTCAAGATCTTAAAAAATTGATAATAGTCATGCTCTGTTTTTCTAGCTCAACCTACCAGCCAAGTGAACTGGTTATAACAACCTGGTCAATCGGTCATCTTAGACTTGTGCTTTTAGTGAATTTTATAGTAGAACAAATATTTCATGCTAAAAGCAGAGTTTTTAAACCTGAATCGGTGGAAAACCCGGCCCAAGGCTCGAGTCACGAGTTTTTCCTAGGTCATCAGGTTTTGATCGGGTCACCTGGGTCAATCCTAATTTTTTAAATAAATCAAAATGATGTTGTTTTGGTTAAAAAAATAAATAGTCAACGAGTTGCAACAGGGTTTTTGACCGAGTCTTATCGGGTCAACTCGCCGGGTCACCTGCATTTTTGACTTCCTTTATTTTTTCTTAAACCCGGCCCGGTTCCAACCCTGGGTCAGCTGGGTCCCAGGTCGACCCACAGGGCCTAGCTGGGTTTTAAAACTATGGCTAAGATAGTATACATCTTATCACTTAAACATGTCTAACTTATTTCTAATAATGTATACACAAAAATAATATCTCAAATATCTTTAGCTTGAATAAAGTCTAAATTTCTCTTTATTTTGAAAAAAGAATATTTATTTAAAGTGTTTGTGAATATATTTGTTACATGGTGTTCTTTACCCACAAACGTAAGTACAATAACTCTTTTAGTCATGTGATCTTTTAGGAAGTGATGTCTGACTTATATGTGTTTTGTACGTGAGTGTTGTATAGGATTATTAGATAGATTTATTGTACTAGTGTTATCACACTTAAAAGGTACATGATCAATGCAAGTCCAAAGTCTTCTAAGGTTTGTTTCATATATAAGATTTGAGCACAAAAACTACTCGTTGCTAAATATTTTGGTTTAGTTGTTGATAGGTCTATTGAGTTCTATTACTTACTAGCCCAAAATGTTAGTGATGATTCTAAAAAATAACAAGTTCCACAAGTACTTTTTCTATCAACTTTACACCCAATAAAATCTGCATCTGAATTGCTAATTAAAGTCAACTCGCTTGCTTTCGGATAGCACAACCCTAAATCAATTATACCATGCAAGTAATGAAAAATGTGTTTTATAGTAGTTACATGAAATTCTTTAGGATATGCTTGAAAACATGCATATACACAAACACAAAACATAATATCAGGTCTACTTACAATTAAGTATAAGAATGAGTCAATCATACCTCAATATTTAGTGATGTTAATGTTCTTACCATTTTCATCTATATCAAGTTTAATTGATGTGCTCATGGGTGTATTGGCTTCCTTGACATGTTCCATCCTAAATATTTTTAAAACATCCTTGATGTACTTGCCTTGGTTAATGAAGATACCATCCCTTGTTTGTTTGATTTGCAATCCAAGGAAAAAACTCAATTTTTCTATCATGCTCATTTCAAATTCCTCTTGCGTGCACTTTATGAAATCCTTATAAAGAGATTTATTATTGGCACCATATATAATATCATCAATATATTTTTTTCACAATTAATGTATATTTACCCTTTCTCTTCGTAAATAAAGTGGTGTCAATTTTACCAATGTTAAAATTATTTTCAATAAAAAAAGATCTTGAGTCTATCATACCAAGCTCTAGGTGCTTGTTTTAAACCATACAAGGTTTGTTTTAGTTTAAAAACATGGTTGGGAAAATGAGAATTTTCAAATCCTTAAGGTTGCTCAACATACACTTCTTTCATGATAAAACCATTTAAAAATGAACCTTTCTTTATTATAACCTTTGGTAACTAGTCTAACTTTGTTTATAACAATAGCCCTATGTTCATTAACTTTGTTTTCCTAAGAACCCATTTTGTTCCTATTATGGATTAGTTGCTAAGTCCAAGGACTAGTTTCCACACATCATTTCTTTCAAATTGGTTTAGCTCATCTTGCATGGCTAAAATCCAATTATCATATTTTTTAGCTTCAAGAAATGATTTAAGCTTTATATGCGAAACAAATGTAAAATGACCACTTATATTTCTAAGAGATGCTCTAGTTTTAGTGACTTCAAAAGGATTGCCAATGATAAACAAGGAGGGCGAGAGCTTACATACCTTAGCTTTTTTGGTGGCATAAAAGAGTTACTTACCATCTCTTGTTGTCCTCCATAAAGTGCTTGTACTTGATTGGTCTTTGTCCATTCCTTTATTGTTGTCCTCCATAATGGTCTTGTCATTAAAACTTAAATATTGAATATTTTCATTAATATCATCTAGAATCTCAACAATTTTATCATTTTGAGCTTCCTTAGAGGCGATATGCATGGATTCATCAAGACAAAATTGTTTTATTATTATTATAAACTCTATATAGTTTGCTTAAGGAGGAAAAATAAAAATTCCAACATCGAATTTTGAATCTATTTTGTCTTTAGTGTTAAGAATAAAACACTTTCAACCAAAAATTTTGAAATACAAGATGTTGGGTTTCCTCCCTCTTGAAAGCTCATAAAGAGTCGTTTTCAAATTTGGTCTTAAGATAATACGATTTAAAACATAGCAAGAGATGTTTACAGCTTTTGCCTAAAAATATTGTGGTGAATGAAATTCATTTAATATTGTTTTTGCCATTTTTTGAAGAGATAGGTTTTTCCTTTTCACAACTCCATTTTGTTGGGGGTTTCGAGGTGTTGAAAAGTTATGGTGGTATCTTTTTTCTTCGCAAAGAGACAAACAAATCACTTATAAATTCACCATTATGGTCACTTCTTATGTTTATGATAAAAAAGCCTTTTTTTTTTCATTTTCAACCTTCTTTGAAAATTTTATAAATTCATAAATAGTTTAATCTTTTGATTTAAAAACAAAACTCATACCTTGTAAAATAATCAACAATCACAAACATATATATACATATATATATATACATATATATGTACATATATATATATTACTATTTAAGCTTCTAGTTCTAATTGGTCTTAATAGATCAATATGTAGCAATTCTAATAGTCTTTCGGTTGAGATGTAATTCTTGCTTTTAAATGAAGTTTTCACTTGTTTTTCCATTTGGCAAGCATCACATAGCTTTTCTTTATTAAATGCAATATATGGAAGACCTTTTACTAATTAATTCTTAACTAGTTTAGAACACTACCAGAAAAATATAAAGGGAAGAATCAACAAAATTATTTTGTCGGTAGATTGTGGTAAACTTTACTAACAGAATAATCCCTTGCTATTTTCGTTAGTAAACATCAATGAAAATATTCTCCTGGTATATAACAATGTTATTTTGTAGGGAAATACTCTCAAAATAAAAATCTCGCATTTGAGAAATTAAAGCTGATGGCTTTTTTTATGAAACACTACCAGATTTAACAGTTTTACCGATGAAAATTTATATTGGTATTTATACTAACAGTTCGTTTGTGATTATTTTACTGACGGGGTCACGGAAGGAAAACATCATTTGGAAAAACGCTTATCGGTAATTTCTGGTCTGTCAGTGAGTCCCTCATTAATAAATTTATCGATGGCTTTACAAACGAAACATGTGCACAAAAAAAAATTACCCATTTTATTTCATTGGTAATTCCCTCGGTACAATTTAGCATATCATTGATAAAAGAACCGTATGTAATTTCATCAGTAAAATTACATATCACCGATAGAATGTCATCGGTAATTCCATCAGTGAATTAACAGTTGTAGTGATATTTGCAGTAATTCTTTTCCAACTCTCTGAAATATACCAACGAGCATATTTCGTCGTTAATAGTAGAAATGACATTTTCTGTAATTCTTTTCCAACTCTTTGGAATATACCGACAGACTTATTTCGTTTGTAATACAATTAATAATTATTTAAAAATTTTCTTTTAAAAAAATATATTAAAAAAAGTAGAAAAATAATTAAAATAAATAAAATCAAATATTTATTAAAAATTTATACATTTGTACATTCAGATACAATGAAACTAAAATAGAGGCAGTGCTGGAGGAGGCTGGTCATCACCAGGATTGTGGGGCTAAATAGTGGGTGCACATGTACCCCCCATCCATGATCTCATCTTTATTACCACTCGATGGAGTTCTTCATAATCTGAAGAGAGTTGTTCATATTTTTCATTGAGATGGACTATACGTTCTTGTACTCTTTGATTTAACAAGGCCACGAACTCTGGTGATTGAGTGCTCAGGACCGATTGCGAGCATCCAACAATCGAAACACTACGGGTTGTTCGGAAGTTCTCAATCATAGTGTTAGAGAGTCCATACACCCAATTCTTATTGGGTCCACCAGACGATCCTGCCTCTAACCACAAATCCAAATCGATATTCGGGTGGGTTGAAGGATCGTCCTCGTATCTTCCAACCACAATATCCAACCGGCTATTATAATAAATTCATCAAATTCAAGTAAATAATAACTTAAGAAAAAAATAGTTGAAAACCAACATACCACAAAGTGTTGAGCTTAGCAATCCATGAATTGTTGCATCCCTTTTTGGCGGTCATCACTTCATACGCGCGTTTCTAAAAAAAACTCCATTGACTTGGCTCACATCTAAGAACCGTAGGCTGTAAGATAAAAATATTGTTAGTTAAATATATTTATAAAAACAATAAATTAAAAACTCCATTGACTTGGCTCTTGTTCCCTGCACCAGACTGTGACCGTCGCGTGAAATATGTGGACGTAACATGCTGAATGTATTCTGCCCATATAGTCTTTAAGATGTATGGCGGCCTGAAATCCTTCCAAATTGCCATATCATTCCAGCCTGGTGGAACACTTTCTTTCGTATATTATTTGAATTTCTTTTGTGCCTCGTACCAAAAATCACGCAACCTATATGGTACAAATGAATTATCTACAAGTAAATAACAAATAAATTTTAATATTTGGAATAAAAACAATTATCTTGATTTTGATGTTATTTAGTTGCAGCGTGATTCTCAATAATTTCAATAAAGTAAACGAATTAACATGATAAAAAAAATTTAAGTTAGTACTAACCTTAAACCTTAAAAACCATGCATCGACTTGCGGTTTCCATTCAGGATGTTTGGAAACTTAACTCCATTGAAACAATAAAATTTTTATCGATGATTTAAATGCCGATGTTATTGTTCTCGCAGACTCAATGTTTATAAACCTAAAATTGGATAAATTTAATGAAATATTATTTTTTAAAAAATTATTAAACATGTCGCTGTGAAAGCAAAAAAAAAACTTACAATGAAATGCCATCCTTCTAGTGGGCCTCATATTTGCGGGTAAATGGATCCCGTTGTGAAGGGACCCCCTCTCGACATTACGGTATCACACTCAATGAAGTTGCGTTGTGAGTCGATGTCTATACCTCAGATGCCTCTTCTTGGTCGGCACTTAATGACTTATGGTTGTTATTATCACTACTAGAAGAACTAGCAGCAATCATGTCCTAATAACGTGCAATAGATTTTTACTCGAGCATCTAAATAAATTTACAAAAAAAAAAAAAACAATTTGTAATTTTTTTAAAAAACAAATTAGCAGCATCTCCCTTATATGGGAAGCTACCCAAAATTTCTAACCCTGTAAATAGACAACATATATGTGGCAAATCAGTTGATTTTAGTCAATTTCTACCAACAATTTTGAATAATTCAATTTCGTAGAAAATTCTCATTTTTTATGTGGTAATATTTTTAATCCTAAATTTACAAGAATTTATTTTGAAATGGCATAAATACAATATAATAATTAAAATTAATCCTACCCATTTAATTAAAAATTAACAAAATTAAACAAAGAAAATAACTAAGACTCAACGAAATAATGAAAAAGGTATTTCAATAACAACTTCTATTCAATACAATTATTTCTCAATAGTCATACTTGTGATCCTAAATTCACAAAACAATAATCTAAATGGAATAAATACAAAATAATAATTAAAATTAATCATATATATTTAATTGAAATTGAACAAATTTGAAACAAATAACTAAAATTCAACAAAATAATGCAAAAATTATTTCAATAACAACTAAAATTCAACATAACTATTAATTCATAAAATTATTAAGAAAAAATAATAGAACAAAAACAAAGACAAAAAAAAATGCAATAAAAAATAATGGATTAGGAATGAAAAATTCTTATCAATGGCATGCTTAATTTCAGAGTTGAATTAGGTGTGATACAAAAGAAACAAAAAATATGAAAAAACATTGTTTAAAAAACCCAAAAATAAAAGAAAAATAAAAAAGACAACATATCAGGTTAATTGTGTTGGGAGAAAGAAAGCTTGATTTCTATAAGGATTGAGAGACAGAGGAGAAGAGAAGAGAAAAGAAAAGAACAATTTGGGTTCGAGAGGAGAAGAGAGAACAAAATGAAGCATTGTCTGATGTGCCCAAAGAGCTTTTATATTAGGTTTTACGGACGGAATTCCAGATGAAAAATTAAATATTATTATTTTTAAATATTCTATCAATGATTCTGTCTATTAAGTAAAATTAAAATTTTCAATTCACACTAAAAATTTCAAATTTTTTTCAAAAACCCTCCAGTTTTTTTTATTTTGTTCGTTATTCTATCGGTAAAATAGAAAACAATCAATAGTCAGAAATACATTAATTACCACTGCATTGAAATTCTCATTTCATTGGTGATTCTGTTGGCGTTAGGAAACCTGTAAAAATAAGTAACTTAGTTAGTAAGAGCATTAATTGTCAATGCGTTGGAAATTTCATTCTATCGATGATTCCATCGGTGTGTAATGAGCACCATGAACAGTACCAAGAGAAGGGAAGTGGTTCCCATCGCCACTGAAATATACCGACGGACATAACCCGTTAATATACCGGGGTGTGATGCACACTATGAACAATGTCAAGAATAAGGGGAACAGTTCCTATCGCCACTAGAATTTACTGACAGACACAACCCATCAGTATACTCATGTGTAATGAACACCATTAACAGTGTTAGGGAGTAAGGGAACAGTTCCCATCGTTACTAGAATATACTAATAGACACAGCCTATCGGTATACCCGTGTGTAATGAACAAATCGTCGGTATTTCCATTAGTGTGAAACAGTGTTTGATACCAAATTATATTTGTATTCCTTATCCATTCATCATGCAAATACTTAAATTGATAGTTGCATGTATGACACGATCAAAGAGTTGATGTCTTATCCCAAGTGCAGGAGTGTCGAAGTAATAAATAACCCAGCAAGACCGAAGTCGAACCACAGGGAGGTAAACTATATAAATTATAAATAATGATGATGATGATGATGATGATAATGATATCGATGTTGAAGAGAACTTTGAGATGTAATATTGATGTAAGGATTAAACAATGATAAAACAGATGCCAAGGTTAGAGGATTTACTAATGGTATTTCAAATAAATATAATATAAACTCTCTTTATTACTCAACTGGAAACCACACACAAAGGAGGTTCCAATTGGATGATTTATCATTATCAGCTCATTATAAATTATTAACATGATCATATTAATCATCTTATCTAAGAAACACCATACTTATAAATATCATCAGGCATTCATGTTGCTAGCTTATGTTAACAACAAATCAAGTTCCTATCATAATAACGATGTCGGCTGAAGACTATGAAGGATCAAGCATTTGATGTACCAAGTGTTATACAATACAAATTTAGACTAACCATTTAACAAGTAAGGTATTAAGAAATAGTAAGATAAAAAGATAAAACATGTTAATAACAATCTGTATTGGTTATAAACATTAAAGTCCATGTTAAGTTTATATTATACCTATTCTAACACCACTAGTGTTATCTTTTCACCTTAACATAATTAACTTAGCTAAACATAATGAAGAAGAAAAACATAAATAAACAATATAAGAACATAAACATGATATAAGTTAACTAAGTATAGGAAAGGAAATGAAAAAGCATAAATAAGAGATTAATCATGAAAGAAAACTTGAACATTACAAAGAGAGAAAGCAAGAAGATAATCTTGATCTGATAAATAAGATGACTAAATACATGACAAATGCCTCCTTTTATAGGCTAAAATTCAGAACTATTGATTGGTTGACTAAGAAAATAGTTGGTGGCCAACCATTGATTTGGTGGCTGGTTTTTGACATTATTGGCTGCTGGTTATTGATATTGTTGGCTGATTATTGATATTGTTGGCTGACCAAAACGTCATTACTATCATCAGAATTAGAGCCCATTAAATTCATGAAAGTTGTGGGCAATTGTCTCTGCTTTCCAACAAAAAAAACCCAGAGCTCATTCAGACTTCTAGAACTCAAGATACGAGCTAAACAATGAACACTGTCTGAGTTGCAGGATAGATTCTGACTTCTCCGTTGTTGCTAAGATTTGAACTTGAAAACGGCAGGAATTGAGTCTTAGACTCCCATGAAATTTTTAGGTCAATGTCTTAGCTTTCCATATATATAAAGCAGACCTAAATCCAAGGTCTACAACTTCAGTTATGATCCAATAACCAAATGGTATTCCAGTTTAAACCAGCATCTCTTCTCTTAGCCTTTTCTTTGTCTTCTCAATTTCAATAGTTAATCACATCAATCAATCATTTGAATTGTGATATATACCTACATTCAAAACAAGCATTTACCATAAATTAAAGATATATTATATTATCAGACTTGTTATTATAAAACATGCTTTAGTTAGGGAATTTAATGATACTTTAGTATAATATGATGATACAAATTAATATCATTGTCATTACATTTAAGTGAATTTCATCCATAAATATTACATTATAGTTTATGGCATTACACTTTTGTGTTTTGCAAATTAATGAGAATTGTCTTCTTCTTCATCAATTAACTCGTCGTCATTTCCATCGCAATCTTCCATGACGATTTCATCCTTATAATCATCTCCATTAACTTGTGCAAGTTCGTTGGAGCTAAAAACAACATTCAACTCCTCAGCGTCAATATCAATAAAAATATTCCTGGTGACGTTAAAATTTGATTTTTCTTCTAAGTCAATTGACGGAGCAACTCGATATGGATCAACTAACTCACCAAGTTGAAAGACATCATCTCCCATATTTGATTCATCGTTCCCATCCTGAACAACCTCGACACGACCCCTGGGTTTGGTTTTTAATACAGATAATCAACCAACTCTTGAATGATCCTTTCTAAAGGAAGGAGTGTATATGTAATAAACTTGCTTGCATTGCTTGGTGAAATCAAAGACATCATCAACATTGTGGAGTCTAGCCTTTGAATTAATTTCGACTAAATCATGATGGGTATCTACTCTAATTCCTTTGTTAGTGGTGTCATACCAATAACATTTAAATAAAAATACTCTATTATGTTCGTTATGACACTGCAATTTAATTACCTCTTTTAATTTTTTATAATAGTCAACTTCAAATTCATTAGAAGTCGATCTCTTAACACAAAACTCATTGTTATATATCTTTCTACCAAGCTCATATTCTTATGTATGAAACATGTATCAATTGATGAAATACTCGTTCTAGTACTTCACCTTTCTTTCAGGATCCAGACTCGGTTAAAACAAAGTAAAATTAGCATTCCCTTCCAATTTATTAACCTAGTACATGAAGAAGTCCAACCATGAATATTTAACGAGAAATGTGCAATAAAATTAAGTATCTCGATAGATAATATAATTAAATAGTACTTATATATGTTCTGAACCACGTGGAAAATTATTTCTCTTGTAATCAAAAGATTTGGGATTCAGTTAGCTGTGAGTTTTAGGACATAAATATTGACGATGTTGCCTATGAGGTATTCAATAATGTATTAGTTTATGATATTATAAGAGATAAATTTTTTTATTAATAATAGGGTTTAAGTAGTATACTTACTGAATAAAAGGTCTAAGTTTATAACAATTAAATAACACATAATTATGTGCCTGTCTAAATTCTATTTCAGACAAATATCTTTCAGGATGGGAGAATATTAACAAGTTCCACTTGAAGGTACTTCACCACCATCATTTTGCTTTGGAACCCGATTGATTCTTGTTCTCATTTGAGGCTTGAAATAGTATGAGATAAATGTTGAGATTTCTTTAACAATATAGGCCTCACATATTAAAACCTCAACATGAGCCTTGTTTTTAACTTTCCTTTTAAGGTTGAATAAGTACCTACATGAAATTAAATGAATGTTTTGAATTATAGAAAAAAAATTAATTAAATTATATGTGTAATCTCTAACCTCTCGAATGGATACATCCATCTATATTGGATTAGGCCTCCAACTTTTACCTCAAATGGTAAATGTATGGGTAGATGCTTCATCGAGTTAAAACACAATGGAGGGAATATCATCTCAAGTATGTATATTATCTGGATAATAATATTCATTTCAAGCCTCTTCATGTGTCGTGTCTGGAACTTGGAGCATTTATCTCTAAAGAAATGATTGATCTCCGTGAGAGCATCTTATATCCCTTTTGGCAATAAATCTTGATAAGCTAATGAAATGAGTGTTTGCATAAACACGTGTGGCATTCATAACACTTTTTTCCATACAATCTACAATCATCCAAATTAACCAACCTTAATATGTTCGAGATATGTCCATTATGAAAATACAAACTCTTAAGCCATTGGTAGATAAGTAATTATGCATTGTTGTAGATAAGTAATTATGCATTGTTGTCTAAAACAAAGTTGGCTTTAGGCTTTGCGACCCATAAACCAACTCCATATTTTTACAATGACAAAAAAAAAAGAAGCTATGTCCATTTAAGCCTTTATGTTGTTCCTTTGTTTTCCCCTTCACATCCATAATCTTGTTGAAAATATTTTTTTCTATGTGCATGACATCAATGTTATGGCGAAGGAGATTGGTCTTCCAATAAGGAAGCTCCTAGAAAATACTTCACTTTACCCAATTATGGATCAAACCAAAACTAGAAAACTTCTGCTTATCAGATTGAAAACCAAACACAATGTCACCATATTCTGACACCTTGTCGTACAATTCTTCACCTAAAAAAATGGTGGTGTAACATCGCTTTCAACTATGCCAACAAAGAAGTCCTTTTTGTACTTGTGATCTGCTGGCAAGAACCACCAGTGGTAGTAAAAAAAGATGTTTTACCGTCATTTGTTAGCATGAATGCCATGTTATTTTCTATATAATATGGACATGCTAGTTTTCCATGTGTGCTCTAACCAGAAACCATTCAATATACTGGAAAATCATTGATAGTTCACATCAAAACTGCCATCATCTAAATTTGTTTTTCCTCGATACATTATAAGTCAAAGCCATGACCACAACTATGTCAACTCATCAATCAACGGTCGAAGACAAACTTCTATATTCTGACTTGGACTATTAGGACCGAGGTATGATCGTAGATAAAAATATGAACTTTGGCCTTATACATATTCTCGGTGTTAAGTTGCAAACCATGAGTATAATTAGCCAACAAGAATAAGGAGAAGCAAATGACTCGAATGAATTGAATCCGTCTGTATATAACCCAAGACGCACGTTCCTTGATTCCACTGAAAACTGAGGATGCACATTGTTAAAGTGTTTCAAGGCTTCACCATCGGCAGGGTGAACAATCACTTCATCCACTTCACCATATGATTGGTGCCATATCATGTGCTCAACAGTTTTTAGTGACATGAATAACCTCTGCAGTCTAAGTGTGATGAGGAAGTATCTAATTTTTTTATATGTGACAAGAGTCATTCTCTTACTAATTTTGGGTTTATAACAAGAATTCTCATATGTTTTGTACTCTGTCAGCTCTGTGTTTTCAAGGTTGCACAACATGCAGAAGTTTGAACACATGTTAATTTTCTAATATTCTAGACCGAAGGGTTTCATTATGGACTTAGTAGGTAAAATGCTTGTTCATTCGATAATTCGGTATAACCAACCTTACTCAACCCATGATTTGACTTGATGGTGAACACCTGTGCAATGACCGATAATTTATTATGATTTGTTCAACCATCCCATAATGGTTCATCAGGGTCTTTTAAAAGATCAAAAAACCTAGCAGCGTCTGCATTAGTTTCTTTATGTATGATTGGACATTGACCGACATAACCCTAATTCATTCTCATTGCATCCATAACCATATTCCTATAAGGATTGCTATTGTCATCTACAACTTGATGCACATTACTAGCACTGAAAGTTGACCCAACCATCCTTTCTACCATAGTATTGTGAGGAACATATGGTTCTCCGTATGCATACTAACACAAATATTTCTTTATTAACCCTTTTTGTAGAAGATGCATCGTTACAACATCTAGATCAAGAAATTTTTTATTTTTACACCTCTTATGTAAGATCCCACATCGGAAACGAGCGTCCAGAGCCAGGCCTTATAAGTGCATGCTCACCTTGACTAGTAAGACGCGTTTTGGGGCCATGCATGGCTACCAAGAACAAACCCGTGAGGGGGACCTGGGTGGAAGCCCTGGATTTAGGGTGGACTGGGAGGTCCAAAGCGGACAATATCTTGCTAGTAAGGTGGGGTGTTACATTTGGTATCAGAGTCGAGGACGGCTCGTCTTAAGGTGGGGGGATTGTAAGATCCCACATCGGAAGCGAGCGTCCAGAGCCAGGGCCTTATAAATGCATGCTCACCTTGACTAGTAAGACGCGTTTTGGGGCCATGCGTGGCTGCCAACAGTAAATCCGTGAGGGAGACCTGAGTGGAAGCCCTGGATTTGGGTGGACTGGGAGGCCCAAAGCGGACAATATCTTGCTAGTAAGGTGAGGTGTTACATCTTACATGAACATCTAATACTGCCTCTACTAATATTTCTTGGATTAAATATTGCATAATTGAAAAAACCCTAAACCACATTACAATAATCCATCATCCGCAACCCTTGTGGTGAATTTTGATATATTCATGAATGATCATCCATTACTTATATCAAACCTATATAAAATAATGATGACAATATCTATTAATTAACTATGTTAACTAAATAAATTTGCAAAAATATTAGTTTAGCTCAAGTTTATTCAATCTATTTTAATAATTCTCTTAATTCATTATCAATTATCCACATGAATTCAAATTTGTACACATTTACCAAAAATTACAACTCAGCAATAAAATTGATAAAATATAAAACGGACCTGTTAAATAAGCTATTATTTATTTCATCACAAAACACCTAAGTAAAAAATTATATATAAGTTTAATCAATTTACAAACAAATATAATTTTACAAAATCTAAAACAAACCCTAACATACACAAATCATAAATCCATATAATAAATATGTTTTAGGAAAAACTATAAAATAAGTAAACACTCAAACAAAATTCATATATTATAAAAATATGCAAAAAAAAATTAACATTTTAAAATTATGTTCAAATAAAGAAAATAAGGTAGATTTGCTTACATAAGATGGAGAATCCTCAATAAAATTTGAATTAGAACACAAATGTTGACAAATCAAGTGTTGTGGTGGCTGAATTTATTTTGGGAGGTTGAATTGTATTCAGATTAGGGTCGAGCACTAGGTTATAAATTAAATATTACCGACAGATTGATCGACAAAATTATTTTGATGGTAATGTCGTCGGCAATCTTGTCGGTAGAAATGTCATGTTACCGTATGATTTGCCTTATTGAATCTCATTGTAATACCCTTCATAATGTCACCAGTATATAACAACAACAAAATTTCGTTGGTATTTACTCGGATGAATTTTACCGTCGGGTTAATTCCATCGGTATCGTTATCTGTAAAACTTACATGTCATTGTATTGTTTGTCTTTTTTTATTCCTTTTTTTTCCTTTGTGATTCCCTCGATATATACCATAAGAATATTCTTGTCGGTGTTTACCGATGAATTTAGTGATTGAAAATTCGGTCGGTAAATGTCACCGTAATATTTCGATGGAAAAATTATACCTGTATTTCTGTTTGTATTTGTCAATTTTCTGGTAGTGAAAATACTTTATGCAAAATACTTTATTTTGCACCATAAACGCAAGACAAAGGAACAATGAATCAACATATGATCTATTTTTTCAATTGCAGAACTACATAATGGACAAAGTGCTTGAGCTGCTGTCAACACTTGGTGTTTTAATAGAAAAGAACCTGTACAAATTCCTTCTTGCACTGCTAACCATATGAAACACTGAATCTTAGGAGGAACAATCTTGATCCAAACATTGCACTGAAAAGGTTTGACTCCACTGCAGTATATACGATCTAGCAAAAGATGGCAAGATTTAACAGTGAGTGTTCCATCTTTAGTGAGATTCCATACCTTGACATCCTTTTTGGTCTGACACAGTTGAATGGAATTCAATAAATCTAACAAGGAAGTGACCTGTTGAATTTCAAAGCTTCTAAGAGTTCTTCGTTCGTTCAACTCTCCCAACTCCAGCCACCTTCAGACCATTTTCCCATTGCTGCAACTGTTGCATTAGGTGATAAAGACTGCACATACAATCTTAGATGTAAGTCTTTGAGGATTGAATTCCCTATCCATTTATCACTCAAATATTGTGTTGAAGTTCTGTCCCCAACATCATAACTACAACTGCTTTGCAGAGCCACAAATGCTGGATGATTAGATTGTACTATGGACATGATTCCCTGCCACACACTAGATAACCGCTACTTTTTAAAAATTGGAATCCCATTCTGAAAGTCCAGTTGATATGTTTTGCAAATCGAATCTTTCTATTTGTCATTTCTAGGAATACTCATATGCCACAATCACTAGTACAACATTGACTTTTTCTCAGCCAACAAGGAATCAATTCCTAATCTTCCTCTAACTTTCTCCTTGGTAACAATCTGCCACAGAAGTTTATAAATCTTCCTTTGTTTAGCCATACCAGCCCATAGAAACCTCCTCTGAATAGATGTTAGCACCTTACATACTCCTTTCGGCATTGGAAATATAGGCTGAAATATAGTGGAAGGGAGTTCATGATAACACTTTTTGTTAGACATAAGCGTCCAACCATGCTCAACAATTTACCCTTCCAAAGTGAAAGTCTACTCCGAAATTTAAAAATCACAGGTTTCCAAGTAGAAATTCGCTGTGGATTTGACCCTAAAGCCATGCCCAAATAAGATAGTGGTAAAGAGTCATGTCTGCAATGGACATCATTTGCCAACCCAGCACAATATTCCTCATCAAGATTAATGTAGTGAGGCGACGTCGAAATGACGCGCTAAGTGGTGTTGGGAAATAAAAGGTTTTTGGGTTTAATCATATGATTAAGGTTCATGAGTCACTACGTAATATTATAATTACTAGAAAACCTATAGCCTGTAAGAGTTCGAATAAGGGACTGGTTGTGCAAGAAAAAAATACATCACCCCTAGTACACCCTACCTAAAGTAAGCTGCATTGTTGTTTGATTATTTTTCTAGGTTAAGTTTCTATTCTTTGGTCTCGTCTAAGGTTCAAGGTAGATCTCTCTTCATTAAAGAATCTCTACCTTATTAGGGTGAATCCTAATCATTCTAAGGGCTAAATTTTAACTTCACATTTATTTATTTGTATCTTTAATACCTGAGGATATACTCTACTATATAGTTTTATACCTCTAAATATTAAAGTCTACATCTAAACCCTAGTTTAAAATGAAAAAAATGATTGGTGAAGAGTTTTCGATATTTTGATCGAATTCTAATTGATAATAATAAACTAATTATGATATCTTTTTTTTTTATTTTAAAATATGAGAAAGACGCAAAAACATTTTATGAAAATATGCTTAGAAAACTTTAAAGATTTAATCGTATGCATGAAAACAAAATATTTTTTTTTTGTTTTTTAAGAGGAAATTAATTTAAAATTTTTTGAGATTTTGTTTTTTGAATTTTCAAAAAATTTTAGAAACGTTTCGGAGAAAACCAGGTATTTTAATACCAAATCAATATCTTATAGTGTAAATATAAATCTCGATATTATGCAAAATGATTAGACAAACATGCGAGAAAATCACAAATGTTTTGAAATAACCCTTGGATTTTTTTGGAATTTTCACTTTCTTTTTAATATATATAATATTATATTAGTATTATATTAATAAATATAAATTGGGTTGGACCCTACCAACCATCCGGTTTGGGCTAAAACGGGTCCAGCCTAATAGACCCTTCTTTTTTTTTGTGGGATGGACCTAGCGTAGCCATCTTGCTAGGCTGTAACGGGTCCAACCCACGCCCCACGTGGTCACTGGCCTAACCCAGCGACCATGTTAATTATAATTCATTCCCTGCATGTAGAATGAGATGGAACAAACTTGTAAGGGGAAGAAGAAGAAGTTTACATGGCGTAGGGGGCAGTGCAACTAGCATCACTAGTCTGGAGTGTAGAGGGTGGTGGTGTTGGTGAAGAGAATGGCAACTAGGGTTAATTGTTGAGGGAGAAGATGAAAAAACTTACAAAGGAGAGAGAGAACTTTGTGGTGGTTGCTCCTCATGTGAGGTGGTCAGCTAGTCGCTCGTGGTGGAGATCGCGGTGGACAAGCTGATGGTGAAAGTGTTAGTGGATGAAGGTAAGGGGAAGAGAGAGAAGATTGTGGTGGAAACAAAATTGGGGGAGGGGAAGCTAATTTTTTATTGACTTTGAACCTGATTTTCTCCTCTCTCGAGTCATGAAATCCACCCCTATTTATAGGGGTTGAAAGAGATATTTTTTATTTAATGGTGTTAAATCTTGGCCCTTGATTCAACCCAGAAAGATCTCAATTGTTGGTTCAAAATGGCTATCATGGGCTGTTAGATTTGTTGCAGGAAAGGACTAGTTGGGTTGGCCATTTTAGGACAATGCCACAGCTGCTGTGGTCTTAATCGGCCAGAATGGACCACACTAGAGTGTAGTCAAATGTTAGGCCATTGTTTGTGTGCACATTTTGTCAAATTTGATGAAGGAATTAAGCATTAAATGCCTTGGAAAGGAGGTCATTCGAGCAACTTTTCTGAAGAAGAAGATGAATAGTCACTAGACGACACGTCGTCTAGTCTTTTTTTATTTACTATTCAAAACGGCGCCATTATAGGGTTTTAATTTAGGGTTTTGGCCAAAGTTTAATTTGGTCTTTCATCTTTTAATTTCTTTCGATTGCACCCTTAATTGATTCTAAACTTCTAATTTTATGTAATTTTGTCATTGCCAAACTTCAATGTTAGCCTCGGATTTCAGTGTCTCTTCAATTGACCATTAAACTTTTAAATCTCTTCAATTTCATCCCTGATTTCAGCCAATTGGGTCCCTAGAGTTCAACACCATTTTCAAATTGGTCATTGGCTGCAAATTTCTTCAATTTAGCCTGTAATTGACTCTAAAACTTTGATTTTCTTGCAATTTTGCCTCTAATTTAAATCAATTGACTTGGTAACAATTAAATTTGGTCTCCTAAAATTCTAATATTCTCAATTAAGCCTAATTTGGGCTCCCAAACTTAATTTTTCATGAATTAAGCCCCTAATAAAATTAATTTAACCTATTTAAAGTATAATTAAGTCCTTTCACCTAATTTAATCCTTCAATTGGACCCAAATTAATTCTTAAAAATAATTAAACTTTAATTTGGCCCATGATTAAGTCAAATTAGCCTATTAAAATTGAATTATGTCCTCAGATTTAATCTTGATGCAGATCCCTCTATTAATTATGTAACTTGACATTTAATCTGCATTGTCTCTCTAATTTTTAGTAAAATAGGGTATAATTAGGTTCCCGATTCTATCCAAAATTGCAGCTTGATTTTTTATAAAATGAAATCCTCCCACCTTTATTTTTGCTAAAATGCTAGTTTTTATTTTATTTTTTGATTGTTTTTATTTTTAAAGAAAAAATATATATGAATTTAGAAAATAACCCATAAATAAATTATGACAATTAATACTGACAACCAGACTCTTATGAAAATTAATTTTCAAAGCTGAACATATTTCAAACCAACGCAGAATTCTCTCGACTATCTACAAGGAGTTCAGAGAAGTTGGAAGGAAAATAAGAGCTAGTTTCGTCAACATATTACAGATGAATGAAATAATCTCCATGCTCCAGTTGAGCTCCCCTACACTCCAATATGCGATGCTCTCCCCAAAAGTACCTAAAGGCCTTCTGCTGCTATATTACTGTGATTATTCTATTCTCTTACATTTACATGTTGAACGCCAAACAATTCTGCAACCTGTGCGTACAAACAGCTCGTGCTTGGCCATTGCAATAAAAATTAATCTCTTTTTTTTTTTTTTTTTCCTTTAAAAAAATGCTCTGTTCTTGCGGGTTGAAGATATTTTCTCATACGTTCTATGGCTGATGCTACTTCTTTGTTTCCTAACCAAGTAATGACAGACATGGACCCAACAGTACAAAGTGATACGGTATTGGTGGGCGCATCATTTGTTCTTTCCTCTGACCGTCTCTCAGCAGCCACCTTTGGATCATTTGATGAAGCTTTAATTTAGATACTCTCTCAGTAGTGGGCTGCCTTGGGATTGGCTGAGGATAGGGTCCTGTGAATCTTTCCCCATTGGTATTGTTTCCTTGCGAAGATAAAAATGACTGCCCTTTTTTCAGTGGTTTTTTTTATATATTTTTCTTTTCATGGATGACAATATTAAGGACCAAAAAAAAATAATAAATTTGACAATATTGTGTCAAATTCTCATCCTGTCCTTTTTATGAGACACTATATATTCATATAAATACATGCAGAATGTGTTCTCTCCATAAATATAAGAATAATTTATTTTTATTTTTATTTTATATTGGAAGTTTGATATATTTCCTCCGTCTCATTATATTTCTCCACATTTATATTTTCAACTATTTATCAAAATATCATTTATTTTCCATATCTTGGAAAGTGCAGAATTCCATTTATTAATTTGAATTAAAAGTTGTAATTAATCAAATAATCAGATTAGATTGAAAAATCTTTTTCTTTTCTTTTTATACACCTCATTACACAGAGAAACATTATGAGACATGCCTAAAAGGAAACTTCGCAAAACAAAGAGGGATATTTGAGGGAGTATACACTTCATTTTCTTTTCTTTTCTTTTTAGTTGAAAATCATATTATATTTTCTTTTTTTAATAAATCTATTAAATAATTAATAATAAAATCATTATTGGAGTCTCACAAAATAATTTAAATTCTAGATTTTAATATTTTTTATATAATATTAAAGTTTTAATAACTGACCAATCATGAGTTTAAACCCTAGTAGTCTCTCAATATTGTTTTCTAATAAAATTAAATTTTAACACAAGGTATAGAGTGATGAATATGTGTAAATTTTAGGTTTAAAGGATTTTTATTTAAGAAGATGTGCTAGAAAGTTAACATAAAATTAATTTTAAAATCTCAGTACTCAAAATGATTTTTTAATAGAATTTGAGAAGTAATGCAAAAAGTAATTGGAACAAAATTAATTAAATTATAACTTTAAACCATGTCTAATATGAATATATAAGCTTAGGTAATGATCAAATTTGTAGAAGATATTATAAATTGACACATATGTATGGATGTTATTGTTGTTATGGTAGTTGCTTTCTTTCTTTGTAAGGGAAGAAAAAATTGAATTAGATAGGTAACACTAGTTCAACAGTCATTTTGAATATTTCACTTTTACTTTAAAATAAAAAAAAAATATTGTGATGAAATATGTAGTGAAAACCGAAACTTTATTGTTATATTTAAGTTAATAAAATGAAATATGAATTGTTATTATTATGATTTTATTAACAGTAGAAAGGTACACAATATATAGTATATTATAACTTATAAAATTCAGTTTGCTTTCATTATTTAACTCTCACTACTGCAAATATTTTTTTTTTTCTTATCTGGGTATCTTCACATCTTTTAAAAAGATAAAATTAGTCTCGTTCGGGGTTCATTGCTGTCCTTTTCAATAAGTATATTTCGTAAATTAAATTTGTGTTCTTACCTTTGCAGAATATAGATTACTACAAAGAATTAATGTAACCATTACATTACAACAAAGAACAAATGACATTATTAATTTTTGTTCAAATAACAGAGGAGTTGTCGGAAAATCTTTCAAGACTAAGCCCATTGTATAACTATCGATCTACATTAATTAATTAAGCTAATGCGTTTTTCATAATTTATTTTCCTAGAAACATTTTTAGAAGTCGAATCGTGATAATGTAAGAAATATATCCACTTATCAACCATTTTGATAAATGCAAAACCTTGAAGGAAAAAAAGACATGACATAAGAGTATTTTTCTTCTCTTTTTACTCAAAAATTGAATAATGCACATCACCATTTAATCAAGAAAAGGTCCACATAATTAGAATACGAGTACAATATGATTAGTGCAATTTTGAATATTTCACATTAAAATTAAATAAGACTATGAGTTTTAAGACTTGAAGGATTTATTTAAATGACCAAATTAACTAATATTGCTATCTATATATCTATATATATCTATATATATATATATATATCTATATATATATATATATATATAGATATATATATATATATATGGCTATGCATCACTCACTCTCCATGAGTGAAATATTAACCATTGTTATTTAATGACAAAATAATCTTACATTTTAATCATATTTTATTTGTGGGCTATAATTATAATAGGTTTTGTATGCTCTTGAATTATGATTCGATACTATTATTATAATGTACCTTTAAATTGAACTATAATATAAGATATATGTCCATTCTTATTATATATATAAACACACCTTTTAACCATATTTTGAATCTAAAAAAGCATACAGACACTCAGCTGTAACAAAATCTTTTTCTTTTTCTTTTCAATTTTGGTTTTGCAACCAGTTTATAATCAATAATCTTAAAAAAAGCTTATCGTCAGGAAGAAACAAGCAAACATGAGACATACAACTGCTGGTGTCGGCATAGACTTATGTGAAGAGTTAAGCAGTAGTCTCTCTGATCTTTCCCCTTGATTCTTCTTCTTCTTCTTCTTCTTCTTCTTCTATAATCATCTTGTGGGATTCTAAAGAGCATAAACATGAGAACTTGTGAACCATTAGTTTTTTGCTTGCAAAAAAAAAAAAAGGATTAATTGGCATCTTTGCATCAGTAAATCTGACTGCCAAAAGAAGAAAAATCTAGTGGAAGGTCTGCAACTAGTCAACTATATATATAATGAATCTAGTAGTACACTTGATCCACACAAGACTTGACGAATCGAATCATTCAATTGATGTAGATAAAGTATAGAATTATACAAGCACACATGAAAGTCGAAGATGATCCTTCATAGGCCCTTGTCAAGAAAAATGCAAATCCAAAAGAATCACACATAAAATGATCTGATTATGGACTGCTTATTAAATCATGTTTTAGGCTATTTAATACTTAAAGGTAAGAACCTCTGGTAAATAGAATTTAACAGATCTGAGCGTAATTATATATGTATACCATTTATAATAACTATATGATCAGATTCGTGATCCAGGCTCAACCTTTAAAGCAAGAAAAGAAATTTGAGGTACTTTTGTACTGATAACGATCAAAACCATCATACTAAACTGATCACCTCGAGAACTTCAGCCCTATTCGTCCTGTTTTGTGCCTGGAACTAATATCCTTTGCTCAGCTTTACACACTCCTTCACGGAAAAACACACAAATAATATACCACAAATATCTAAAACACCAATAATTTGGATGGCCCTTCTCTCACAAAGCATGTACTTGGTATACCTACTGAGCATATGTCCGTAATTTAGGATAGGAATCATCACTTTAGTTCTATTCTAAAAAACATGTAGTAACAGAAAAAAGGCTGAGTGCACTTGTCCCAACTAGCCAGCTAATCCCTTTTAGTGTGACAGTTTAAGAAGTTTGCAATTAATTAAACTTTGGGAATTTAAATCAAAACATTAGTTTATTCTTTTTGAAGAGCTAATGTGATACATGAAAAAAAAAAGAGAAAAAAAAAAGAGAGAGAAATGAAAAGAACAATACCTCTTATACGGTCTATCAATCACTGGTAGTTGGCTATTTTGTTTATATATAGCCAGGCCAGGAACAAATATGATCCTTATACATACTGAGAAATCACTTCGAATATCAAGACCCCCCTTTCCGTTATCTGAAATGTTACTTGCCCTGCGCTTGCAAACTAAAGAAAACATTAATGACATATAGATTGAAACAAAGCAAAATCATGGAAGATTGGGCAAAGAAATAGAGGAGGAGGGGGGGGGGGGGGGGGGGGGGGAGGGGGTCGGGGCTGAAAGTGATGACAGAAGCATAGAGAGCACAAAGGAGTGGGATGCAGAGTCCATTGCATATCATCATCTGTGCTCTCTATCTTCTGTCAACAACATCACCAGTGCCTCCTTCTCCCCCAAGTCCCAATTCTATTGGTTTTTCAACTTTTTTTTTTAATTTATGAAAAGAATCTGGTTTTCTTTCTTTGTTTTTTTTTTGTTTTTTTCCCTTGCTGAGCAGATGAAAAAAAAAATTGATTAGAAGATAGTATGATAATAATAATAATAAAAAGAAAGTTTCTTTAAAAGGAAAGGTGTATAATGGCTTAGAGGAGGAGAGAGAGAGAGAGAGCGAGCGAGAGGGAGAGAGAAAAGTGAGGGGATGACCTATAATAGACCACCAGGAGCCTCTATTTATAGAAAGAAAAGGATTATGCCCAGTCCAATGAAAGAATTGCAAAGGGTAGATAGAGTAGGAGAGTGCCTGTACCTTCTTCTTTCTTCTCATGTAACCGTCTCTCACGAGCTAAATATTTGATACGACAGCCATTGTCACCTCCTAAGAACCCTAATCGTACTTATGTGGTAGTAATAATAATAATAACCCTACCGGTACTTCATTCTAGACCTAGTACTTATATTTGATAAAAAAAAAATTATTTCATTTTTAAGATTTTTTTTAAAACAAATTTTACTTAAAAAAATGTTAAATTAATGTTTTTTAATTTTTTTATGATTTTAATATGTTGATATTTAAAATAAAAAAAATTATTTTAATATATTTTCAATTGAAAAACTATTTTGAAAAGCACTCTAAAGCACATTTTTAAATACCCAACCTACATAAATAATTTTTTCTTTTTTCATGAGTTCAAAATCAAAACTCGGATTTAATTTATTTTTTATTGAATTACTAGCTTTGAACAAAAGATTGATTGCCAAAATCCCTTACATAATTGTATAAAAATAAAAAATAAATGTAGTTAGCAATAAGTAAATGGGTTGAATGATTCATAGAATATATATATATTGCAAAAAAAAAATTAAAAGCCTTCAGTAAAACACCATGACCATAAATACATTACATTGTTTATTGGAATGGTATAATGATGATTTTGTCTTTTTCATCAAAACATAAAAAGCTTATTGTTGCGGTTAAAATCATCCTTTTAAGGGGATTCAATGGGCATTACAAGATTGATTGGAGATAAATTGGTTGGTATGTCTTTTTTTAGCATATTTAAATTATTACGTTGTCGTTAAAAGCAAAAAAAAATGTACGGTCAGGGGTTTTTTTATTTTTTCAAAATTATTTGCACAATAATGTTTTTGTTTAAATAGTAAAGTTACAGGTTGCCCTTCAAAAAAAAAAACAAAGGTTGTTTTTCAAAGGCATTTAAATCTTTCCTTTCTAGTTTTTTTTTTTTTTTGTTATTTTTAGGTTTACTTAAGGGTTCTTTTGTAATTTCAATGAATTATATAATATTGAAAAAAAAATTGTTGACACGTGCACGCGTCAACGCGTGATGACCCCTGTGCTTTTTGGGCAACGCGTATGCGACCTTCCGATTATCAAATTCCAGCATCTGAGGCGGTATTAGAAGCTTTGTGTCATTCTTTTTCTGACAATGTAGCGTGTGCTTGAGTTGGATTCATGATTGGCCTCTAATAGACTTTTTTTATAACATCCCAAAAATTTCACAACATCAAATGATAGATTAAGCCTTGAAGTCAAGAAAACAATGTAATTTTTTTTTCTATACTTAATATCAATGATCCATATTGGCGTTTTAATCTCATGATTAAATTCAATTTGTTATTTAATGCATTCATATACATTACAGAAATCATACAATTATGATTTATATATCTAATTCCTATTTGGTAGAGTCTTCTATGTCCGAGTTACTAAGCAGTTCTTCTCTTCTCTTATAAACCTATTTAATGATTAAGGAGAGTTTCAAATCCCACATGCAATAATTCATATCTAAGTATTGGGCCTTAAGTCATTCAATCAATCAAACAATCAATCAATTCATAATAGTACTTATCTATTGAAATTCATCCATCGAGTATATTTAAATAATTTAAGTTTAACTTTTCATCAAAAGAACATTTCATTATATGAATAACATTATAAATACTTTTTTATTTTACAATTCTCATCCATTTCAATTACATTATACTACTAAGAATCTACCTAATACTGTAACTAAGAAAATCATAGTTTTGTCTCAATAAGTAATATTTCAAATCGTGAACCTTTAAAACATATAAATTTAAATAAAATATCTCTTACAACACAATTAAACATATCAGATACAACATGTACATGATTCTTCACGAAACAAACCTCTATAATTTCTTTTGATAATAACAAAATCGACTTATTTATCATAATCTCTACTAACCTTAAGTATTTTATAATCACCTCGTTAAGGAAATTCCAAGCTTATCTTTCCATCCCAGATGTTACACCTCATTCAGAAATCCTTCTCGGTAACTTTAACCATCAAAATGCACCCCAAGATTTTATTGATGGTAAAAGCCTATTCCATGCATTTTACTTTATACCATGTGTTTATCAAAGGTAAGTTATCCTTTGTACTTTTTACTTTGTATGTTTTTTAAGAAATGTGACCCTTTACCGGTATTACCCAACAATTTCAAATAAGTATAATCAATAATTTATCGATTTTTATTTTTCATAACAAATCCTTAACATTGATTTAACTTGATTCAGTTTGATCCAACACATCATTAGTCGTTCATCTTACAACAAATTTTTATCTAACCATGTCCTCACATACATTAATACATTATTAATCCCTTGGTCTGACCATCATATTACCTAAAACATGCCTACATTCTTGTCCCATTAGGCCACCAAGATAGTTTTCAAATCTCTTACCATATAGTATCTGAAACAACTTATATTTATGCCCTTCTACATAATCAAACAACCACCCTTTTTTTCACAAGTACACAATCAATACCACTTTTATTCAACCATATCGTACTATTCAAACCAATCCTTCGTTATAGCCCATCTTACTATCATTACAATCCTTAGATTTCTCATCATACATTGTCCAAAACAACATTTGAAATGCATCTAACTATTAGATTGTTTTGACAGTATATTATATGAGTCAGAAAGCTGTTATGAGAACAACAATTAGATAAATTTTAAATTTATTTAAAATATCCTAAAGTATCATAACTACCCCTTAAAAATTAAACATTTAAAGACAACTCAATCCTCCACCATTTCTTAATGGTGGCTGAACCACCCCTTTAAAAGAACCAAGGGTCTTTTATTTTGTTTCATTTGTAATTCCTTCAAATTAAGTCTTTTAACATGTCACGTAACATAATTAAACTAAATTTTCATTATGATTTGGTCAATCAATTCAAATTCTCGTTTACCTTTAGTCATAGCCAAGACTAATATCAAATGGGTCATTGGATTCTTTTTCAAATTTCTTCCTTAATTACACATCATCCATCATTTAATAATGCCCTAGAGCATAGATTCAATCCTAGGCTTAAAAGAACTAATGGTTCTCTTTAATTTTCCATGCAATTTTCATCTAACGTGTCAATTCAATCCTAATCATCTTCGCAACTTAAATGAGTTCCTATAGTCTTTTTTTAATATAGGTTTTGTTAGACCTAGAGCATAGATCTTTCCTAAGATTTTTTTTCATCTTTAAATTTGTTTTTAAACAAAAACACATTTCACATTTATTCAACATCTACATATAATTAAAACCAACAAAACCAAATAAATCCCATCCCTTCATAAAGTGAGAATTTCACCCAAAATAAGGAATTTATCCCTAGGTAGTTTCTTCATTTTTTAACTTATATTTATGCCTTAATATCATCATGTATAACTATTAAGCACAATTACAACAAAAGATTAGCCATTTTCATTTTTCTCAAACCCTAAACAAGCATCACATCACACTAACATTCTCAATTTTACCATAGAACATCAAAACAAGAAGAATCAAGTGTAAAAACCACTTGCCTAAGGTATTTGAAACAAGTTTTATGAGTTTTCCTTGGCCATCTCTTCCATTTTTCCTTTATACTCCATAGCTCCAAGCTTTCTCTCTTTACCCAAACTTTCTTGTTTTAATTTCACCTTCATATTCATTCTAGAAGTGTTTTTCTCTCCATAATCATTCTAAACACACACTAATCTCACATAACCCTTGAGAAAATCACTTAATTTTGAAAGAAATATAAGAAAAACACTATTAAGTTATTGGTTAGATTTTTAAAGAGAAAGTGGGTGGCATTGTTCAATTTATTTACAAGTTTGCACTCATTTATTCCTATTTAGATTTCTCACGCAGACTACTCAATTTTCCTCTTAATTCGTAAGCCCTTTTCATCTTCGATTAACTTGAAATTTTAACACAAGATAGGACAATATGTTAGGAGACTCTATGCAAAATTATCGTATGATCAAACAATCAGATTAAAAGTTATTACCAATGGAATAAAATTGGTCGATAGGTGATTTTACACTATAAATCTGAATTTTTTTGTTCAATCCTTGCAAAAATCATATAAATTATTATAATAAATTCTAACGAGCATTTACTCATATCAAAATATATTTATTTGGTTTTTTCACTATTTATTTCATTTTCAGACTTTTTACCATTTCAAAAGTGCAGGTTAGACAAGTTAAACAAGGTTAGCTTGTTTTTTTCAATGTTTTTTTTTTATGTAACTTCAGTATTTTTTGCTAGGTTCTTCTTTTGAAAGTCTATTTTTTTTAATCATGATCTCATATCGCGGGTGGCGGGTTAGTCAAGTTAACCCGGATTGGCTCAGTTTTGTTTTCTCGACCTTTTTTATGAATTTGATTTTTTTTTTTAGCTTTATCAATTAGCATTAAATTATTGGTCATTAAGCTTTGTCATTTTTTCACTTATCTCTTTGTGAGATTATCCCGAGTGCGGGTTACTCAAGTTTACTTAGGTTAGTTCAGGGTTTTTTTCACCGTTTTTTTTATTGAACTTCGATGTTTTTTACTAGGTCCTTCTTTTGAGAGTCTAATTTTTTTTATACCGATCTCATACAACGGGTAGTTAGTTAGTCAAGTTAACTTAGGTTTTTTTCTTCAACACTATTTTTTAAAAATGATTTTTCTTTTCAATATTTAACATTAGGTTATTGGACCTTGAGTTTTATAATTTTTATTTTATTTTATTTTTGCGGGTTTCTTGGATCTCAGATTATATGTTAATAAACTCAAACTGAATTGACTTAATTTTTTAGTGTTTTAATAAATAAAAAGTTATATTATAAAGAATTTGACCTTACTTCCACTTGTCTTGTATACACCTAACCAATTGGACATTTGATGATTTTGCAGCAGTTTTACATTGACGTGCCATGTGCGTGCATTAGGATTTTCTGGTATCTTATAAGGTCATTTACAAGTCAAAATCCGCATGCCATGGCTGTAAAATCTTGGATTATTTAGGTAAGTTGTTATGATTCATCTCTTGTTGACTTTTATGTCAATGTTGTGTGACCCACTACAAAAGGAAATGAAGATATGTGTCTATGATTGAAGTTTTGAAGTGGCTGGAACGCAGCAAAATAAAGTATATGTGGACAAACTATTCTTTGAATGCCAAAAAAGTCATAATATCACCATCACTTTAAAAGTTTAAAAGTGAAACTCTACCCCATGACACGAGTAATAACAGTGGTTCCATGATAAGATAAGCTAACGGGAACCAAATTACGTTTTATAAAAAAATTTTAAAAAATAAAATTAATTTTTATATTATTATAAATTGTTCTGATATAAGAAATAAATTTTTAAAAATAAAAAAATATTATTTTCATATAATTTCAAGCAAAAAATATATAGTCAATCCTTAATTCACTACAATTTTTATATTGGTCTCAATGTTTAATTTTTTATTTTTTAATTCCTATCTTAGAGAGAGGAGAGAGAAACTCATTAAGAAAGGACTGAGAGACAAAAAGTTATCGATTGTGTCACTTTTTGACAAAGAAATTCGTTGTTTTTTGTGTCGACGAGTTTCATTGGACGATGAAGGTTTGATGGTGTTGTTTTGAACATTTATCTTAATTGAAAAAATATATTAGAGTCAGTTTAAAGATTTTTATATGGTTGATTTTTATTTTTTGGTGATTTTGGGGCATTTTGGAGTTATTAGGCGATTTAGGAAGATTTTTATGGTGTTTATTAGTTTTTTTAATTAAAATAGGTTTTAAAAAATATTTTCAACCAAAAAAACCAATTCCCCCTTTTCCAACCACCACGATAATAGTTGGATAATGGATTGATGCCACTAGGCGACAAGTTGTTTACCACCCGCAAGTGACGAGTTGTCCTTCAAAAAAAAAACAAGGGTCTCAACAAGTTGTCCACCCCTTAAAAAAAATAAAGCATGGCCCAAACACCAAGGCTTTTTGTGGTCGAAACAAGCTGGACCAATCATGCCTGCTAGTTGGTCCGGACCTTTTTGTTTTTTATTGTTATTTTTCTTACAATTTCATCCTTTAAATTGATTTTTTGTTAGATTTTTTATTGGGTTTTTTATTTCAATTTTATCATTTAATATTTGATTGATTTTAAATTGATCTTTCTATTTTGTTATCATATAATTAAAATAAAAAAAATCTTATTGAATTCAATAGAGTCTATAACTCAGGTTACGAATTTGGTGAGTTGACTCAAGTTGACCAGAGTCAATTTAATATGTCGAGTTGACCGGAGTCAATCTAATATGTCTTCATCTCAATGTTTAGAAAACAAATATCATCTTGATGTTTTTAAAAACTCAAACCACTATTTTACCGATCATCTAGGTTGCCTTAAGACTTGCGCACTTGGATTTTATTTTTGGCATTTGTTGTTTTCTATGATTTTATTTTTTTGTTGAATTCATAAAATCAATTGAATCATGTCAAAATAACTCTTATATATTTTTATTTGAAACCCAGATAAGATAAGAAATTGAGTTGATAGTTTTTAAATTTAACTTGAACGGGATTTAATTATAATGTGAATGAACTCCTTCACCACTTAAACATTTCTTTTATGTTTAAAGTTTTTTCCTATCACTACCAGCGTTGCACAACTAGTATGTGAGTGTGTGTATGTGTTCACTAGCTATTTGACTCTCGTGTCTCTGCAAGTTATAATTTTTTCTACAAAAAACCATGGATATATAGGTTATTTCTTTTAAAAAAATCAAAGTATAAATTAAAATGCTTATGCAAGCATCTAATCAAATAAACTAATAATCATTTATGTAAATAAACAAGAAAAACGTTGTTAGCAATAACAAAAAGAGAATTTAAAAAAAAATGAGAGATAAATGTATGTCAAGAAATTTGATATTTTAAAATGAGATATTTACTCATTTGTGTCTACTGAAGTTTTTTATTAAAATTAATAAAAGATAATAAAAATAAATTATGCAAGGCCAAACATATAAGAAATATTATTTCAAAATAAATATTTTTTAATAAAATAAATTTCACTTGTATAATATAAAACGAATCATTCAAAAATTAAATACAAAAGAAATTATTTAAAAAGAAAACTTTATTTAAAAAAGATTTGCAAAACCCACAATTTAGGCTATGATAACATGATAAATCGATAGAGAATAAATTAAAGATAACCACAAAATCTTTAGAGGTCAAAGGATGAAACCAGAGAAAAAAACCACATAAAAATTATGATTAAAAAATAAGCAAAAAATTAAAATAAAAAATAAATTAGAGAGCATAAAAAAATATTTAATTTCGAGGCTTAATTTAAAAACAAATAAACTATAACAAAAGGAAAATCAAATCAAAACAATGAGGGATAAATTGAAAAAAATAAAACAATATAAACTTTGTTTGAATGATGAAATTATAAACCAACAAAACTTTAACAAAAGAGCCAAGAGAAAAAAATCAGAAATCAAAGAGAATACAGATTGAATTGGAAAAAATAATATATGACAAATTGTAATTTAATGAATAAAAAAAAAAACTTTTATAATAGAACCAAGGACTAAAATAAACAATAAAAAACACAAGAACTAAAATCGGCAAATCTAAAGATAAAAGGAAAAACATGCACTTTCTCTAGAAAAGAGATAAAAAAAAATAAAAAAAATAACCGCCGGTAACAAACTTGCCATCATCCATAACCAATCACACGACAGAATGGTACGTTTGGCCACCAGATGACGCCACACATGCAACCCAAACACCACAAACAACACTCACTCGCTGACACGTGAATGACACACGCTAACAACTTCTTTAAATAAAAAAATAGTTTCCCAACTTAAAAAAATATTAGATTGTCTTTCATGAACCTGAGAATCACAAAAAAAAATCATCATTAAAGTACACAATACCCCTAGACGCATGGCTTGATTTTTATCTTTTCTAATGTTATAATCATAATTCTATTGTATTCTAAAATGTAAAAGAAAAACCAAAAAAACCTTTGGTTAACAACTCTAGTTTGTTTTTGTTTTTTGTTTTGTTTTTTTATCTTAGGGGAAAATAAGTAGTCTTATTATTTCAAAGTTTTTGAAAAGACTAAATCACCATTTGCTAACAATTTAAGAAACTGATAGGTAATGGGGTAAAATCTTATTTTATATATAAAAAAATTCAAAAATTCAAACATATTTCCAAATAATGTTTTAATGGCTAATGAATTTCTGAAAAAAAAAACTAAATTACTCTCAGTACCAAGACACTTTTTATTTTAATTCAAGGGTAAAGGAAGAATTTTAGAGTAAATTGTGTCTTGTGTGGTACAGTGGAAAACTCTAACACTATGTATTTTTTTTTAATATATATATATATATATATATATATATATATATATATATATATATATATATATATATATATATATAATACGATGAGGTGGGGTATCGATGGGTCTTGGACTACTATCTGTGTCTCCCACTGCACATGACTTGTCACTCTAGCACATATTTATATTTGGACTATTAATTCGATAGACTCGACTCTCAATCACTTCAGAAACTCGTCATTACTATCACTAAATGTGTAGTTTTTATGTAGAAATTCAAGGGTAAAGTTCGAATACGTGACTTGTCCATTAACATGCACTCGCTTTGATGGTTATCAAGTTTTTTATGTTTTTTTTTCTGTATATTAGAAAAAAAAAATGAGGAGTATTTTTTCTGTAAAATATGGAAAAAGGACTTAATTTTGAGAAAATTAAAACAAATGTGAATTCAATTGATTAATTTCAAAGTTTAAAGGACATACTTGGAGAATATATCCTATTAATAACATGTTTTTGCACAAGTACTCTTGTGCCTATCTTTTTTATTTGAAGTTTTTAAGATGGTGAGGGCATAATCTCAGTAGAAACAATCTTTCTCATGATTTTGTTCTTTGGGAGAGGCTAAAGAACATAATACTAACTCCAATTGGAGCTAGAAGAGAAACAAATGCGCATATATATATATATATATATATATATATATATATATATATATATATAGGTCTAATTATAGAAGTGTTGCTCAACTGATAAAGTTCTAAGTTTGATTTCTAGAGGTAATCAGTTTGAGTCCTACAAACCTCAAGTTTACTGGAAATTTACATGGTTGTTAACTTCAGGACCTCAAGAAATTAAATATCGAGGTACGTGTAACCTGGCCCAGATACCAAGAAGTTTAAAAGAAAGCAACCTAATACCAAAAGATAAGAAAGATCGACAGTTGGTTCGCCCTAAGCACCACCCAATCAGGACGCATAGGAAAAGAAATAAACAGACTTTGGACCACAGAGTCGTCCAGAGACTAGCAGGTTAGGGCATGTGACACCGGGGAACATGTTCTTGATGTTTGTAAAGTGGCAGAAATCACCAGCTTGTTCATGTTGAATCAAGATTTTAATACATGTAAATTTAATTAATGCCTGGATTAAATTCTGAGGATGACCCATCATGGAGATGATTTTTATTCATTCCCTCTTCCAAGTTGCGAAGATCAAATCTTGTAAATTGAATCCGCCCAGTTCTTTCCCACCTCAAACTAACTATTTACATCATCAGTTTTATTCTTTCTTCTTTTATTTTTGGTAGGAATATATGATCATCAGTTTATTTTATTCTAAGAAAAAAGCCCATTTAAAATTAAAGATAAGAAATGCAAAGGTTATTACTATTTAGCAGCAATAATTATTCTCCTAGCTAGAATGTTCCCTTACCACAAGTTTCTAAAGGGGGATAAAGACAGAATAGTTTGGCTTTAACGTCAGGAATTATCATGCTCCATTTGCAACTTGCCAAGAAACATGGAGAAGGAGAGCAAAGCAAAGATTCAAAGCAACCCTCAACCCTCAACACACATCTCTTATCCTTATTGTTACTATTATTAATATTTCTCCCTTTCCGTAACCTGTCAACATTAACTATTAAGATGGGGCGCCGGTGGGTTGCTATGCTTTGAAAATATTACTTTTTTTTTCTATTCCAGCTGAACCTGGAAAAAATACCAAGACCCTAGTACGTGTCAGCACCCCGGATAATCCTTTCCTTTATCTGTCAAATGAGATTAGGTTTACTTAAGAGAAAAAGGACCTGGAACTTCATCGGCATGTCCATCTCTGTTTCCTGTGCGAGTTATTTCGATTGTTGTTTCGGTGTTTTTGGTGGCTTTTGCTCCATTCCACTGAGGTTTGTATCCTAAGATAAAAGGAGGAAAAACTGGGAAAGGAGAGGGAAAAAAAACACAGGATTGGATGGAATATTTATTGTATTATATCCCAGCCATGCCATTTTTGGGGAGTGGGAATTCTTGAGGTTTGTGCTTTCCCCTTTTGGATGGAATGCAAGATATGGTGGTGCTTCCAGGGAAGGAGTCATCTCTCCTTCTCTATCAGTCAAACAAAAAAAACCCATATCAGAAGTATCATTTAGTATTATCTCATAGAAAGCATCTTTCTACAATAAATAAATAAATAAATAACACTTTAAAGACTTGGTGAGTGCTCATGCTACGCGAGCTTGGACAGGCGTTTAATCCACGCTAGCTGCAACCACATGAAAACATATTCCATCCTTTTAGTGGAGGAGGTTCCGTGATCTTGTTTCTTATCTGCTATGAATTCTCAAGTAATAAGAGACTAGATATGAAAACAGGCTTTTCACTTGTTTTCAATACAGGAAAATTGTTTTTATTTCGGATAACCATATGGGAAATTAATGTTCTTATACACACACACACAACACACACTCACACGCACACACAACACACACACAACACGCACGCACACACTTCCCTTTATAAACCATTCTTTGGATTTTATCTATTTATCGATAAAATAACCTAAAAGAAACCTTTTTTTTTCCTTTGGAAATCCAAGTTAACAATATATCAATTAAGTAGTCAGAAATTTGAATTTTATCACCAACTCCTTCTTTATTTTAATTTATTGAAATTCTATTACAAAGTAGTGGAGATTTTATATAAGTTGAGAGCTAAGGCTTTCATTTAATTAAGAGATTATATTAAAGAATATATATATATATATATATATATATATATATATATATATATATATATGACCTTCATATGACCTGATCTATTAACATTTTGGATTGAATGGTTCTATTACACTCTCATAAATTAACTTTTTCCTATTTCCTCCAACATTAACATTATCTATTTCAAAAGGGCTCACTTTCTCCTTCCTTTTCCTCTTTAATTATTTGTTAATGTTTTTGTTGATTATATTTGGAAAAATTTTGTTGTGGTAATTTTTCTTGAAAGAAGTTATATTTATTATTATAATGTTATCTTTTTTAAAAACAAATAGGATTTTATTGTGATAATCAATGATGAGCTGATGATAAGGATGGATGTGTTCGTGATGATACATACAGAGATAGATAGAAATTTAAGTTATTGATTAATGAAGGTGGTGATTTTGTTGTTTTTTAGATTATGGTAAATTTAAAATCTTAAAATTAATTGATCATTATGATAATTGGTTTCCTCCTAGATATCATATGGTATTTATTATATAATTGGTGATTAAGTTTTTAATATATTTTTTGCATTAAATTGAAAAATTATTCATTAATATTTTGAGAATATATTTGTTATTTATTTATTTTATTCTTGACAGAAATACTAATAGAGTTGTTGTTGTTATTGTTTTGGTTTCCTCTAAAATATCATTTTTAAAATATAAGTTTTTATTATAATAATTATTAATTAGTATTATTAGTTAGTATGTCTGTTTTCTAAATTATATTTTTAAAAAAGAATAAAACTTTAAATAAAATCTAAGAGGGGAAGTTTCAACGAAAAATAGTTTCTTAATACTACTATAGAAATCCCATCGGATCCATTCACGACCTACCATTTTCTTATGGTGATTCTATAGAAATCTATGTATGCATGTAAGGGTGGAGTTAGGAATTTTTTCCACCTTGAATTATTAAATAAATATATATAATTTTTTTTAAGATAAATTATTAACTCATGTAAATAAATTTTTAAAGTTAATATTAAAATTTTAACTCAAATACATTACGTATTAAAAAATAAATTTGAAAGTATATAAAATTAAAGTGAAAGTAAAAATAAACTCAATATTAAAGTTACATCCTTCGATATTTTGAAAAATATAATTCATCTATAATCAAATCTGAATCGTTATTGTAACAACCCCTCAACGGGGATAAAATAACAATCTCATGTCAACTGAAAAACAAAGTAATTAATTTTTTTCCTCTCTCAATTCCTCCTTCCTTCACTTGATTCTTCCTTAGATTAATATTTTATAAGTTGGACTTTGTAAGTTTACAAGGTTATTCTCTCACTTTTCTTATTTTTTTCCTTAGATTTTTTTTTATGTTTTTCCCTTACTTTTCTCTCTTTCTCTCTCGTCTTTTTTTTTCTTTCTTTTTCTATTCTGCTTCTGCCCAGTCGGCAACATATAAAAGGAAGAAAGAACTGATTTATTTTATTTTTTAACGATAAATAATCATTTTACCTTTAATGAGTCGTTTTGCTTTTATTTAATGTTTTTTTTTTTGTTACTACTACCAAACTCTATTCATCCTAAAATTTTAACCAGATTTTATTTAATATATTTTAAGATTTCTCGTAAAATTTCAGCTCAATCTGATGGTCGGATTGAAAATTACACTCAATAACGTAAAACTGGTCAAATTGTGATTTTTTATCAATTTTCTGAATTTCTTCAAAAATTCTGAAATTTAAAATATTCTGAAATTTTAACCCAAGTTAAAGCATCATATTAGAAGCCTCCACGTAAAATTTTAGAATTTTTTAATGCCTCAATTAAAAATTAAAATTTTTTTTTTATATAAAACTAGTCAAAATATATTAATAAACTCTTAATCTATAGCCCATCCGAGCCCTCCGCCCTTTCATGCATGTATGCAAGTCAGGAGGTAATAATGAATATAAAAGTCGAAATTTTTTTTTATTCTGACTTCTTGGCGACAGACATATCTTTGACCGTAGCGAGTTGGTCGTGGAATTACATGAGATCTATTCAAAGTTCAAGCTATTACAAATTTACAATGCATCAATCTTTAATTCTGACTTCCTTTTTCTTTCTTCTTTTCTCTTAAGCTATTAGAAACAAGGTTCATTGATATCTTAAATTGTCAAAAAAAGCCATAGATATAAATAGAGAAGAAAAGTGTGGGTTGAAAATAAATATATAAAATATTTTTTTCTTGAATAATTTATTTATAAAGATATAACAGAAACATGTTTCTATTTCTATTACTTTTATTTTTTTGATCTCAAATTAACCAATAATGCATTATAAATGTTTGTGGGATATTATGAGATATTAGTTAGCATGTAGGTCATTGCATACACTCTACCAATGTATCTAGGGTATTTGACATATGTTTTATTTTTATTTTTAAGTATTTTTTACTTAAAAAATATTAAATTGATTTATTTTTACAAGTTTAATATATTGATATTAAAAATAAAAAAAATATTTTAAAATCAAAATATATTTTAAAAAACATCACATATTACAGTCTCAGAGCGCTGCTTATTGAAGTCAATCACGAATGAATGTCAAAGGATGCGAGGAAAAAAAAAACCCAAACAATGCGAATTCGAATCAATTCTCGTGCAGCTTTTGTTAATTTCCATGTAGTGAACCAATATGTGTCATGCAGAAAAGAAATGCAAGCGATGCCAAAAAGTGCCCAGTTGATCTAAAATGAAATGAGATTACTTTAGTCAGAAAATAAAAGAAAAATCGATATAATTAATTTAGATAATCTTTAAATGAGTTTGAGTCTTTTGCTATTCATAGATAATCTTTAAATGAGGGGTCACATATCTACCCAAACAAATATTAATAATTACTCCTTAAATACAATAAAATTTCTCATTTTAAAATCCAATGATTGAGAATATGGCTACTAGTAATGTAATTTATTTATGTTTGGTTGGAAAATAAATTTTTTAATAAAGTATATTTGTTTGTTTATAAAGTTCAGTTTTAAGAATTCATGTATAATTTATTACAAGATTACTATATATTGCAGCAGACATCTCTCAACGAATTATACATTAAAAAAGAATAAAAATAAAAAAAGAGTCGTCTCCCCCATTTAGTTTTATAATAACTAAAAAATTCTAACTAGTTTTTAAAGTTTTAGATAAGAGATTGAAATGTTATAGTGAAGTTAAACTATATATATATATTTGTTATTAAAGATAAAAATACTATTAAATTTAAAGTAATGATTTGAAATCTAAACCTAAAAATAAGACTTAATTCTCAATTTTAAAATACAGTCTTTAAACTCAAAGGGGCAAAGATATGGTGAACAAATGAAAAACATGAGCCCATGTAAGGTTTGATTAAAATAGATATGAAGATCACCACTCACATTTAATAAGTATATGTTAAATTATATCAATTCAACTCAACTTCATTAGCGGCTTTAAAGAAAGTTATCCTGAAAACAAGAACACAATAACAAATCCACTCACACATTAATATAGAAAATTCAAATTCAAATAACAAATATATTTTCATATTCTTTCTCTCTCTTTATTTTTTTCTTGGTAACAATTTTTCTTTCCTTAAATTTTTTCCCTCTTGATATTATGTCTCTCTTTTAAATTCCTCTTTTTTCTATTGTATGGGTAGGTCTATTTATACCTCTCTTCCTATTTTATTTCTTCTTCTTTTCTACCATTTTCTACTATCTTCCCTTTTTTGTTCTTTTTTTTTATTTATTTTTATCTTTATCCCCTTATCTCTTAGCTACTTGGAGAGGGGGTTAAAACTTCTTCTTCTCTTCTACCATTTTCTACAATTTTCTACTCTCTACTCTATTGTTTTTCTTTTATTTATCTTTATCCTTATTTTCTTATCTCTAAGCTACTTACAGAGGGGGCTAAAACTTTTGTGTTTATTTTGGTCCTTCTTTGATTATTACCATGCTCACTCATCTTTTTATTTAAAGGTTTTTTTTCTTTGATTTTCTTTTCTTTTTGATATTTTTCAATATTTCTATTTTTAAAAATTTGTTAGCATGAATATGATAAAAATTATGAAATTCTCAGCAAATTGCATCAAAAAGGCACTTGTTTTTCAAATGTTTTGTATTTTTTTCATTTTCTTGAAAGCCTAGTTGACAAATGGAGTCAAAATGAATTACGACTCTATTGACCCTTAAATTGAAGTATTTAAATTTTTTAAAAGAATCGATACTTTCCTTTTATTTAAATAGTTGTGCATAAGATATATTACCTATAATAAAAACTAATGTATTGAAGTGGATTCAACTATAAATTTAGATTTTTGGATCAAGAAAATATTTAAATTTAATTTGATAAAACTCTAAGTATGTACCAAGTAAAATAATATATTTGATTTTTTAAACATGTTAGAAAATGTAGTCAATATTGTCATATAATTATTAGGGAAAAAGTCATTATTAGGTTAAAAAAATTATAATCTCATTTAAAAGGGCATCATATTTTTTGTTTAAAAAATAGTAATGTTTTTGAGAATATTAGATAGGTGATCCTGTTACGCCGTGGCCAACCCAATTTTTTTCAATATAAAAAAGGATGCTAATGTGATGCAAGTGTTTCTAAAAAAAAAAAGTTCAAGACTCGTGTCATTAACTTGATTGAGTTTAATAAACTCGAGTAATTGAATAAAATGAATACAAAAATACAATGATGTTAAATAAAGTGAAAAAAATGACAACAAAAAGAAGGTAAAAAACCCCGACCCGAACCTATCCATGTTAACATATCAAATATGTGACTTGGTTATGACTAATTGAATAAAATTATGAAACTATATATATATATATATATATATATATATATATATATATATATATAAACAATGTTTAATGTCAAAACTGAAAAACAACAATAATAAAAAAAATAACAACAAAATAAAAAAACCTGAGTTAAACCAGGTTGACCTGCTAACACAAAGATCATGAGCACGATTGGGATAACTCCATAAAAAGGAGAAAAAATAAGCACAAACACTAATTTTCGAACAATAAAATTTTAAAGAATGAAATTGAAATAAAAACTCAATTTTTTAAAAAATCAAATACTAAAGGATCATATCTAATAACGAAGAAAAATATATATGAGAATGTGATAATCTTATAAAAAGTAAAAAGAAAAAAAAATGAAGCTTAATTTCTAGCAAACAAAATATTAAAAGGATAAAATTAAAGAAAAAACTATAATAAAAAAATCAGAAAGACTCGACCCAAGTCCACCCGGGTCAACATGAAAAATCTATAACCTGATTGTAATGCCGAGATAATCCCGTCAAAAGCAAATTGTATAAAACTTTGAATCTTAAATATCAAACAACTCAATATTGAAGAGCGGGATAACTTGGATCATTTTCAAAATAAGTGAGAAATCTTATAGAAAGCAAATATAAAAAATAACAGAGCTTAATATTCATTTACATAAATATTGAATGATGAAATTGAAAAAAAATAAGTTTAAAAAAATAAGAGAAAAAAAGAAGAAACAAACTCAGACGAATATCTTAAACCTGGGTTAATATTTCAAATATACAACCTATAACATCCTAGACTTAAGCTCAATTGATAAGAATAATTCCACACCAATTTAATGTTGAATGATGAAATTGAAAAAAGAATAACTTAAAAAACTTGTCAAAGTAAAAAAAAAATATCAATCAAAAGAATAAGTACCAAATTTGATAGAAAAAAAAAATCAAAGGAGGATAAAATCGCAAAACAAATTGAATTTTAAAATTAATCTTAAATAAAAAAAATAAAAATTAAAAGAATAGGGATCAAATCTAACATATAAAAAAATTAATAAATGATGAAATTGAAAAAAGATCTATTTCTATAAATTATTTCATATAAAGCAAATAATAATTAAAAGAATAAGAATCAAATCCAAAAGAAAAATAAATTAAAATGATGCTTTGAAATTTTAAAGGATCAACTTGGAAATCGAGAGAGATAGAGAGAAGAACTTACACCAAACCAGAGGAGGCTCATAGGCTACACACGTTGCTATGAATAGAGTTGCATGCATCGTCCAAAGGTCATAGAGGACACCCGTACATGGATGCGTTACACGCACATGTTGAACATTGTTTTTTAATAATACTTACATTTTTTAAATTACTAAATAGCCTTTAAGTAAATCTAATTAAAAAAAAAATCATAATAAAAAGAAGAATATTTTAAAGGTAATTCTATTATTTTATTATGTTTATAAAACTAAAACAACTAAAATACCTTTAGATGCAAATTTTATTTTATTTTTATTTTAAGAGTAATTAAATCATAAGTAATGTCCAAATAAACCCCCCTGTTTGCTGAGGGGGCTTTTTTGTTTTTTCAAAATTGGTCGAATATATATATATATATATATATATATATATATATATATATATATATATATATATATATATATATATATATATATATAATCTCAGATTTTATGTATTAAAACTTAAATATTTTTTTGGTTTGAAGTTCTAAACACAAAAATGCATTTATAAATAAAAAATAAAATTACGATGTATTGAAGAATTGAATTTATTCCTCCATGAAATTCGATATTTGTAGTTCTCAAAAGTATTGAAACCATAATCTGTGTTGATTCCTCCATATATACTGTTGCATGACATATTCTGAAAGCCACGGAATTGGAATTAATTTCTTGTACGTGGCACTCTCCAACTCGTAATGTACACTAATTAAAAAATAATAATTATTATACTCTTTATGATGGTTACATATCACTCTTTATTTAAATAATGCACTTGAAGATTATGGAAACAAATTACAATTAGAAAATACTTGAGTTTCTTTAATCTTATCTTGTTGGGATTTTAATTACTCCTCAAATCTATGAAGATTTAAAATAAATCAATGAAATTAACTAGTACTAAAGATCTTAATAAAAATGATTTAAAAAAAAGAAGGAATTATTGAACAAAAATTTAAATTATAAAATCTAACAATTAACTTTTTGAAAATGCCTTTATTGTATAAAAAATCATTTTCTAAATGGATTAAGAACCCGTTTGGGAACGCGGTTCAACCTGCGTTCCCAAAAATTTCAAACTTTTTTTTTTTTACTAAAATTTAATATGGTTTGTACATTTTGGATCGTTTTGATGTGTTGATGTTAAAAATAATTTTTAAAAAATAAAAAAACATAATTGACATGTATTTTAGTATAAAAAATTATTTAAAAAGTAACTAATACCACACTGCCAAACACACTCTAAGTTCAAAGGGGGAGTACCTCCCTGGTATGGTTCAAAAGTAGCTGCACATAGAAAAGGTTAAAGAGTGTGTAAGGTTGGGCCGTGTTTGGTAGGATTTTGTGAATTGAAGATTTAAACCTGAAACTCATACAGCCCACCATAGAGCCCGCCATCAAGTATATAAATAATACTAAGGAGTAGCAATAACATTGACTACCACCTTTTTTAAAAAAATAAAAGAAAAACCTTGAAAAATATATAAGGATTATGTGGTTTAGCTCTACTGTTTTAATAAGGGATTAGAATTATGATAAGGATTGTTTTTTAAAGTAGTTTTAATTTAAAAATATATGTTTTTAAAATTTTTAAAAAGTTATTTCTGATATTCGTATATTAAAATAATATGAAAATATTAAAAAATTAATTTTAAATAAAAATAAATAAATAAAAATATTTTTTTTTGATAAGTTAAAGATTTTGATTCACTCAAGTGTGTATTAATTTCTTACGCTATATGATATCAATTTCGTATATACGGGGCTAGCTAATAAATTATTTCAAGAGAAGTTTCCAGAACTGTTATAGTAGATGATAAACAGAAATCACAATTCGAAACCCATTAAAAATAATTTGAACATGCTCGACTTCAGAGTTGTAGAGGCTTGCGAGGAGTGATTATTTTTTATTTGATATGGTTTTTATAAAAAAGATAATTAAATTGATTTTTTTAAAAAAAACCAAAATTAAAATCGAAACAGAACCGGAATCGGTTTAAACCGACCGGTTTCGGTTCGGTTCAGTTATTTTAGAACAAAAACCGGTTAAAACTGATTTGGCTCGTTTTTTTCGGTTTGGGTTCGATTCAGTTTGGTTTTTTTAGTTTCAGACTTATAAAACCGAAACTGAACCGAACTTGCTGTTTTTAAAAAAATTCTAATCGGTTTTATTTTAATAGTTAGTTTTTTTTAGTTATTTATTTTTAATTTACTTAATTTAATCAGTTTTTAAAATTTTTTATTTATCCCTACCCTCAAAGTGTCTTCTTGTTTGAAATTGGAGGAAGAGGTAGGCTTGGCAAGGGTCGTTCGCTGCCTAGTTTTCTCAGGCTTTAGCTCTGCAAGAAAGCCCAGCAACATTATAATGAGTTAAGGACACAGTCTGCACATCTCTTCATGGGCTTAAATTAATTATATGAACGTGAAGATAGTCAAGCTGTGGAACAGTAGTGGTTTTTTTTTTTTGTAAAGTATTTTTTGTTTTAAAGTAATATATATTTTTAAAAATTTATTTTAAAAACTAATATATCAAAATAATTTAAAAATTAAAAAAAAATCTTATTTTTTTTAAAATTACTTTTTAAATATAAAAACAAATAGGTTCTAATAACAAAGTATTGAACAATGTAATTCTAAAGTAAATTTCAAATCATGAATTTTACTTGGGGCCCATTTGTTTAAGCAAGTGCATCCTCTTAAGCACAAACGAGCACCAACTTTTAAATTTCAAATGGGTAAATTTCATTTTACCGCCTCATGTATATGGGTTCTATCAATAAGGTCCTTTGTTTGTCTCAGTTGGGAAAACTAACCCAAAAAAAAACCCGTTTTCTTTTGTGAGATGAAATTTCTCCAGATAGTGTATGCTAGTTTTGTAGCACGCCCTTGTCAGATAATTTTGTTTTCAAGCGCAAGAAAAATAAATGTGAAAGTGTTGTTTACACCATAAAAATTATAATCACAAATCAAAATATTATGGATGCATTTAATTAAATAAATTAAAAACTATTTATGATAATAATGTAAAAAAAAAAAATTGATGATAACTATAAACTAAATTGAAAAATTAAAAGATAAATATGTATCAAAATATATAATTATGGGCAATAAACTCAGTTATATTAAATAACTTTGCTTCTTAGTTTCATTTTTTTTTATTGAATCGGATAATAATAAAAACATCCAAGCATAATTAATGTATTTTCTAAGAGAAAACAAATCATGATTCAAATCTTAACACATATTGAAAGATATTTTTTTTATAAAAAAGTATTAAGACAACAACATATTTTATTTATTTAGATAAAATCAAGTTAATCAGCGAAATCTACGATTCAGGTTATGAGACCATGATAACACAATAAAAAGCAAACCTAAATAAGTTACCTAATTCTCGGTCAAATAAATATTGGAGGAAAAAATTGAAAATAAAAATATTCAATTAAAAAAAAACTTGAGTTAACTCATGTTAATTTATCAAACTCATAACCTATATCATGCACTCTATTCCATTTAACCACCTTTTAGTTCTAGATATTTCTTATTTATTTCTAGATATTTTTTATTTAATTACATGCCAATTAGGTGCATGAGACTTCTTTTTTAATATCAATCAATTTTTTTCAAAAGAAAAAATAGAAGTGGCTTTTGGGATTGGAAAAAAAAATGATGATTTTTTTTCATTTTTGATAACAAGAAAAGCATTTTTTTCAAGTCAAATACAAATTAAAAAAAAAAACCTTTAAAAAACAAACAAACAATGAAATGATTTATTTTTTTAAGTTTAAAGGGTTGAAAACACATTAAATAAAAAATATAAAAAAATAAAAACAAAAGGTGGATAAGGCCTAGCTTTAATCAAGTCTAATTAAGGTAGCTCATGGTTTAATTTAAAATTTATTACAAATCAGGTTTCAAATCACTAGATGTATTTTTAACATTTTTTTATTTTTAAAATATAAAAAAATAATGAAAGTTATGTTGCTTAACCTAAACAAATTATATAATTGTGTTGTTTAAAATAGTGCAATCTAAAAAAAGTTAAAAAAATTAGGTAATGTTGATGGTGAGATTTTGCCCATTGATATCCACATAACGTGGTGAAAAGATTGTCCGCCTACACACTTTAAAGTGATAGATAGACCCACATCGGTTTGTGGGCTAATTAATTAATCTAAGTTTAATTAATTTGAACTTCATTGTGTGAAAAGAAACTTCAAATTTAAAATGATCAGAGATAGTGCTGGATTTGCTCCTTTATTATTTAATTTGGAGTTGTTAATGTTCAAACGAAAATCTTCGATGGATAGAATAAGGGAATGGAATGAATTTTCTCGATGATGGAGACCTTCGGCTTTTAAATTGAACTTTTGATCAAAAAAAAAAAAAATACTAAATACTCTTATAAGTTTTCTTTGAAATTTGTAAATACAGTTTGGAGAGCTATTATTTAAATTTTTTTTATTAACATTGGTGTCCGAGCCAGCTTGTACGCACCTCGACTTATCTCACGGGCCTTGAAGTTAACGATCATATAAGCCTCTAATAGTAACATCTTGTAACCCAGATCAAACTGACCTTAGGCAATAGAAAAAAAAAAAACTAAAAGCTAAACAAAACAGCAAACAAGACTACCTGGATAGTAGTTGTTAAACCGTTGACTATTCATGAAAAACTGAGAACCAGTTGACTAGTTTTGCAAAAAACAGCAGACATGATAAATAGGACTCCAAGGGCAGCAAACTAGAAATCTCATGACTCTGGAAGACACCATATGAACCTAAGAGTAGCTAGAATCTGGTATTTTGGTTCTAGCTCAACCAACATAGACCTGATAAGCTCAAAGATTTTCTTACTAACAACATGATGAGGAGGATAATATGCCTAGTGAAAAACATGATTATTCCTCTCATTCCAAATGAAGTAAATTATGGATGAGAGTACTAACTATGCTAGTAGATACATGAACTTCATCTTTTGCCTATAGTACATGTATGTCTACTAAAGCAAAGGTCATCATGTCATATAAGGCTAACTCATAAAAGTCCTGCTTGTGATAGCCCCTCATACCGAAGTAGTGAAAGGACACTAAAAGAACATATGGTAGCGTGTCTTGATATACAAGCCACAAAATATACATATCGAATAGCTGATGATCTGATAAGCATAAAGTATGTCTATGGTATGTAAACAACCCATAGAAGCAAGACATGAGATAAAAGAGTATCTTAGAATATGACCTAAAAACTAGAAGAGGTTATGTATAGAATATGTGGGTCTCATGTCTCTAAAAACCTCACATGCTTAGTCAAAGAGTTAATGATCTGATAAGCATGGAGTTTGTCTATAGTGTGCAGACAACCATAGTATGTTTATGGTGGGTTTCTGGGATGTTTGAACCGGTCGACCAGTTTTTGCAAAACTATTAGTCTGGGGTGTTGGTTTTATTATGGCAGCTGTATTCAAATGAGATGTAACCTCTTTGGGAATAACTACTAGGGAGTTACATGCATGCAAAACATCACTTCCATTTTGAATCTTCATCATATTTGTCATAACCCAATTTTTTACCCTTTTTATTTTAATAATTATTATTATTTACTGAAAAATGATAATAAAAAAATGAAAAATGATGATGAAAAAAAATGAAAAAAATGAAATAAAGAATGAATTTGGGTTAAGGGCAACATGATTGGAAGTTTAGAGATTTAATTAAACTCTTGACTAGTTGAATTAATCAAATCAAGGGTTTAATTGGAGAATTAATAAGTTTTGAGACTTAATTGTGCTTGGAATTAATTTAATTAATTCAATCAAGGGTTTAATTGGAGAATTAATAAGTTTTGAGACATAATTAAGCTTGGAATTAATTTAATTAATCCAATCAAGGGTTTAATTGGAGAGTTGACAAGTTTTAGACTTAATTGAGCTTGGAATTAACTTATTCAGGGACTTAATTGAAGAAATATTAAAGTTTGGGGTTTAATTGGGGTCAAAATTGCAAAAATTAAAATCCAAGGACTAGCTTAAAAATGGCGTGGAAATGCAGGGGGCCAATTATAGTTTAAACCAGGGGCTTAATTATAAGACTTTCGAAACTTCACGGGTCAAAATGCAAAATGGCCATCTCTTATCTCAAAACAGCGTCGTTTGAAAGAACATTGTTCATCTTCTTCTTCTTTAAACCAGAGACCGTTTTCAGCAGTAAAAGCTAAGAAACACTGCAGCAGTAATTGTTCATTGGCTTCAGTTATGGGCGCCTTAATGGCTGTCGACCCTTCGTATATCGTCCGTTACCACCGGTCGGGCTCTATAAAAACAGAGGAACACCGAAAAAATAGAGGTTAGTTAGAGAGAGGGACAGAAAAAAAAAAAACCAAAAAGAGAAGAGACACAAGGAAACCAGAGGAACTCTTTAAGTTTTTTTTTAGAACTCCTATACTAGAAACGAGTTTTCCCTCACCAGTACTGACCTAAAAAAACGAAGGCGGAAACAGACCGAGAGAGAGTAGAGAGGGTCTAAAAAACAGAGCACAAGAAAAATTCACAAACGGGAGAAGAAGAAACATATGGCAGGAAAACAGAGCTAGAAGGAGGAATTCCATTTTACTATCAACGGACACCATCACTTATCTTTGCCCAAGACGCTAACACTCTAGCGAAGTAACCTGCAACAATGTAAGCTTTCTCTTTCTCTTCATTTTTTTTTTTGAAAAACTTCAGTGCATTTAATACTGTGCGAATTACCTTCGCACAGTGCCATGCACGCATGAATCAAGTTCACGCGTGCTTTGGCCCAGTCGGGTCACTGGCTTGGGCTAGTGACCGGGTGGGGCTAGCTAGGTCTAGCCCAGCCTATATGGGCTGCGCTGGGCCCAGCCCCAAAAAATATAAATAAAAAAATAAAAAATAGAAAAAAAAATATGTGAGTGCGTAATAAAATAAATTTATTTTATTTGTTTATTCACTAGCGTTAGAGTCAGCAATAAAAATATTGATCTAGATTTATAGCTACATAATATTTACCAACGCTAGAGTTGGAAATGTCCGTAGTTGAATATTCACTAGCACCAAAGTCAAGAATATTATAAGCAAATTATCATAACATAAACTAATAAACGTTTAGCAATTGAAGACAAAACCAGCAATGCAGTTTGCCTCAGGCAGGACATTTAAGGGGTGATAATATCTTCTATTTTACGTAACCAGTCCCAAATCATAGAATCTTTGTTGACTAGTTAGGGTTTCTAGTGACCATAATACTAGATGGCGACTCCTTAAAACAAGACCACTCCCCATTAAAGAATAGGATGCCAGAAATCCATTTCTTTCCATGAAAGAAAATTTTAAGGTCGCCGCGATGTCCGGGTGTGACAATATCCTCAACATTTCCTTAACTGAAGCCTTGTAAGAATGCCCAAATACTTTGTAAGTGTCATAGGCTTGAGGTTTTCATCCATACTCAACCATGACTATGATAGGGTCCGGAGATAACCTGTATTTTAGCTGAAAACTATAAACCATGGGTAACAAGGCATTTAGTTCAATACAGACTCGAGCATAGTTAAACCTAATGTTGTTAAGTGTTTGTTCATCACAAGCCAAAGGTTTTCCAACCATACTAGCAGCCATTCGTAGGCTCGTTTTATTCTAAAAAGAAAAAGATAACCCTTGAAGGTGAACTCATGCAACCACTTTTGAGATTTTATTCTTGTCGAGAAAAAAAATGAAGGTGCCATAGTTGGAGGATAATGGTATTTCCCCCAAACATCCAATGCCTTTTTTCCAATAACTGGGTGGGCATCATCCTCTATCTTGATAATGAAAAATTAAGAAACCTTGTTGTGTCGTCATGACGCTCTCAAGACTACAATTCTTCCATACCCATAAGGAAATAGAGTTGGCCATATGGTAAGGAATCCTATATCTAGGATCCCACCAAGCATCGGTTCCATTTTGGCATACTCTCATCAAAGACATTATCCAAAATTTTCAAAATAGTACCAATTGTTTGTCGCGTAAAAGAGGCTATCTTAGCTGTGGTTGTTGAGTTTGATACTTTCACTCTATCAGCTCATAAGGTGCTACAGGTGAAGATGGTGGTGCTGATGTTCTTTAGTTTCATGGTGGCAATATAGGTGGTGGGAGGGTTTTTTTTTTATGGTTTCGATTTAGAGATACTTTTAGTGTTTTGAGGAGGTTGAGGGATGTTTGAGGTGTTGATGTTATTTATGTTGGTGGTGTTTGTCCCACATGGGCGAGAGGCGTTGAGATGTCATTGGAGTCGCCACTTAGTTGTTTGTTACAGGGTCACTAGAAAAATCGGGTGTATCGATTTTATCACAGATTCTAAGGGTAAGCGACTGGTTGTGGCTAGGGAATGTATTAACACCTCTAGCACACCTTACCTAAGGGTAATCTGCATTGTATAGTTTTGAATGTGGTTTAAAGGTTTATGATGGGTTCCTAACTAGTAGTCTATCTATTGGCTTAGAATTGAGATTTATTCGTATGAATAAATATGATATTTAAGAATTTATTATAGGCTTGTGTGCCCAAATAAGTTATTATGAAAAGGGTTTATTGTAATTGATATTGTGGTAGAAAGAAAAAAAAATACTCCTAATTAAAATTGCTAAATATTTAGAATAATTCTGAGAATTTTATGGTCAACTCCTGAAATTCAAATATCAGCCTCACTCGTAGGTCCAACATTCTATACCATAATATTGACAATTAATTCTCATGAATTAAAACAATTAGGTATTTGAAATATTGATCAAATTCTTATGGATCCAATAAAATGGTTATTAAATCCAAAATAGATACTAAAAATAAAAAATACCATGTATTTTATTTATTATATTTTTTCTTAAAAAATATATGATTTTTTATGTATATTTTTTTGAGACAATTGGTCATATGTAACACTTGTGTATGTGTGTGAAATGAAAGCTACCCAAGAAGTCTAAAGGATGTTTGCCAAACATACCCTTAAACCAATTAAACATTCAAAATCAAACCAAACAAAGCTTAAGGTTTGACCCAATTTTGACCCGACTGAGTTAACCCCATCAGGTTGACTCAGAAACAAACTAGAAAAGAAAAACCAAAACCAAAGCATATTAAACTCAACAAAAACATAAAAACTGAAAAATCTTTCAAACAAAATGGATTAAAGACATGAAAAATAAAGAATATGAAGAACATTCATAGAAAATTCCATAAACACAACTCTCAAACCAGACCAGATCAAAATATTCCTTACAATATTTTTAGGTGGGGGTCATCCAGGATTGGAGAATATTGACAAGTTCCCACTGAAAGGCACTTCACCACTATCATCATGTTGTGGAACGCGGTTGATTCTCATTCTCAAATGAGGTTTGAAATAGTACAAGATAAATGTTGAGATCTCCTCACATATCGAAGCCTCAACATGCGCATTGTTCTTAATCTCTTTTTTTTAAGATTGAACAAATACATGCATGGAATTAAATAAATACTTTTCAATTAAGAAAAACAATGAAAGTACTTTATGAATTACATTGCATCTGTAATATCTAACCTCTCGAATTGATACATCCATCTATACTAGACTAATTCTCCAACTTTTATCTCATACAGTAAATGTATAGGTAGATGCTCCATAAAATCAAAAAATAATATAGAAAATATCATCTCAAGTTTATATATTATCTTGACGATATTTATTTTTAACCGCTCAATTTGATTTGCATGTAACTTGGCATATATTAAGTTTTAATGATGTAGATTAAGATAAGAATTAATCATCTAGTCTTAAAACAGTATATTGTATGGTCTCTAGTGTGGGTGCCACTGCGTAAATAGATGGGCTGCGTAGGTGCAGGAAAATATTTTCAGAACTGTATTAGTTTGAAAAAAAATTGTCCTCGTTTTGCTATCGTTGAAAAAAAACAGAGAAAAATATTGTCCTCAAACGAAGGAAAAATCATGACACTGTGGCTGGAATAATTGTACTATCCTAGCAGTTCGTAAATGTTTCTCTCATTTTTTTTATTTTTATTTTAAAAAAAATCATTAATGTTATTTAATTACGAAAGTCAGAAGTGCACAAAAACCGTGCTGTCTGCCTACACAACTTTGAAGTGATAGATAGATCCACGCAGCACAGAGCATAGTTTGTGATGATCTAATTAATTTATGTAATCACGTTTTACACATTATTTGCGTGAAAAAAGAAACTTGAAATTGAAAATTGTCTGAGACACCTTTTCCAAACCCATGGATGAAAATCCCCCTCCTATCACCACCTCATGCATGCAACACGTGGGAAACTATTAATGAAAGCGGCATTGAAAACCAAGGGCGTTAGGTTATCGATTATTGTGGTGAGCAATTCTCTATTTTTGAATGACAAGGATGTTCTATTAAGGTTGCTGTTGATGATTTTTTTTTTTTTTTATGTTTTTGAATTTATTTTATTAAGATAATTTTTAAAATATTGGTAGTGTTGTAATTAAAATTTTGATATATTTTTAAGATTTTTTTTCTCTCCTTCCTATTTAATATTTTTTATTGGATGTCGCTATTATAAATAGTGATAAATTATAAAAATCGTGTTTTTTAATCGTGACATTTACAAACTGTTTTATTTTACTATTATTTTTAATTGTTATATTTTGTCAATATTTTTAATTAAATGTGTTAATTTAAAAAAAAATTATTAATCACCCCAAAATCTTATAAAATATTGTTATTTACCAACTCGTGAACTTTAATAATCTTAAAATTACCCTTGTTTACAATTTAACTTTTCTTAATAATTTACAAATTAGATTATTAATAAATACACATTTTTAAATAGTTGTATTTAGGTTTCGACCTTTATTTTAAAAGTTTATAGGAAAAAAAACAAAAAACAAAAAATTACATATATAATTAAATTGAAGTAAATTACCAAAATTACTCAAACATTGGATTTAGAAAATCGATCAACAAGTTGGTTCTTAATTTTATCCTCCAACCTAAATTTATGATATTACGTTTGATTTCAATTTTTATCTTGGTCAATTTATGATATCTTGGTCATTCAATTAAAAGTTTATTTTTATTTTTATTTTTATGTTAATTTTGATCCTAATTCTTTTTATTTTTTGCCTTTTACTAAATTGATTTTTCTTTTCAATTTCACAATTCAATCTCATATAAAATTTATTTTGTATTTCAATTTTGATTCTCATTCTTTTAATCACTATTTATATAATTCTTTTGTACAATTGAAATCATGTTTTGGGAATCAGGCTTCATGGTTTTTTTAAATAGGATACTTCGAGTCTAATACACAGGTCACATGTTTAAAAAGTTAAAATAATTTGGTATTATTTTTTGAAAAAAAAATGGGCTTTATAATTCTTTTTATTTTTTCTATCAAATTATTTCAATCTCATGATCTAGGTTGCGAGTTTGGCGGGATATTCTGGGTTGACTTATCCCTTATAACCGAGATTATAGGTTTGTCATGCTAGCTTAGATTGACTAGGACTGGTTTTTTATGTCCTTCTTTGACCTTATATTTTTCTTTCATATTTAATCGCTAGGAGAGTCAACCCGATAAACCTAAGGGATTATATCTTGATACCTCATTGCATAATTTTTTTTTCAAAACAAAGTTATTTCATGCTTTTTTTTAAAAAAAAAAAACTAGGAATGACATTGTTACATAATTTTTTTTTTAAGAAAAAACCATAGATTGACACAGGTTAGCCCACCTGACCCGTAAACCATACCTTTTGTTATGCATGCAAAACTCAAGTCGGATCTTATAACTATCTATAATTACTAAAAATACTAAATAATTGCCTAAAAGGAACAATGCCATTCATTGTTTATATAAACACATAACAGTTCATTTCTATTTTTTTTTCATTGCAATTATTAGATTTTATTTCTTTGCAATTTTAATCTTCCATATTATACTACCATGGTTTTATTTGTTGAGATTTTTTTAAATTTGCATCTCAAACAATGCTTCTTATTACCAGTTTTATCATTCCATATATATATATATATATATATATATATATATATATAAACTTGCTTTTGTGATTATAATAATTTTTATTTAAAAAACAATGCTTCTTATTAAACAAAATACTTTTTTTCAAAAACAAATACAAGAATAAATAAATGGAAAACCTCGAAGTAATATTCCCACCACTACCTTTTCGATAATGACCCTACAAATGTGACTCACGCGTCAGCTAAATAATGAAAGAGCTTGAATTCACAACTATCGATGTGCCGACACAGCAGTACGTAACTATTGAATGGAATTTAGCGAGTACGCTTGTATAAAGGCCGACAAAGGAAGATATTGAACACTCATCAATACAATTATCGCCTGCCTAAACATAACTCCATCTCCCTCACTACCTTCACCATCATGACATCTTTAGCAGCAACTATCCATGCCATTAATGGCGATCCAATTCTCCCTAATCTTCCAAGATCAAACACTAACCGCCCATTATTGTCTCACAGGCCCATGGCAGTAGCAGTCACAGCAACTTCCAATGGCACTACTTACAACAAGTCTTACTGGACCTCTGTAAATGATGAGATTGATGCTCATTTGAAGCAGGCCATTCCCATTAGGCCACCACTCTCAGTGTTTGAGCCCATGCACCATTTGACCTTTGCTGCTCCCCGGACCACTGCTCCAGCCTTGTGCATAGCGGCTTGTGAGCTCGTTGGCGGCAACCGGGATCAAGCCATGGCTGCGGCATCTGCTCTCCGCCTCATGCATGCTGCTGCACTCACTCACGAGCACATCCTATCGACAGGCAACAGGGCCAGGATTGGTCACTCTTTCGGGTCCAACATTGAGCTTCTAACAGGAGATGGGATGGTACCATTTGGGCTTGAGCTGTTGGCTAAGTCTGATGATCTCACGCAGAACAATTCGGAGCGGATTTTGAGGGTGATCATTGAGATCACGCAAGCCATGGGTTCACAAGGGATGGCACTTGGACAATATAACCAATTTCAACATGGTCAATCAGACTACATTGATCATGTTTGCAAGAAAAAAGAAGGCGAGTTACATTCCTGTGCTGGCGCAGTTGGAGCAATATTAGGAGGGGGAACCGAGGAGGAGATAGAGAAGCTAAGAAGGTATGGTCTTTATGTGGGCTCGATGCATGGAGTGCTGTCTAATTGGGTTGAAAGAAAAGAGGAGGTGTCAATGGAAAAGGTATTGAATGAGCTAGAAAACTTGGCACTTAAAGAATTGGAAGGTTTCGACGGACGAAAAGTTCAGGCAATATCTAGCCTTGTTCAGGCAATATCTAGCCTTGTAGGGACCACTTCCGGCAATGTTTGAGCGCAGGGATATGAGTTTTAGTCAGGAATAGTGATGCGAAGGGGGGAGTGCCGGGGGTAAAAAATAAGATGGCGATGTTTGTACTATATTGTATTGATTTTTTGTTTAATAAAATATTTAAATATTTGTACCATGTCAGTATTTAATTTATTACATAAATACTATTTATTATTTCATATTAAATAAAAAAATCTTTATTTTGATTATTAAAAAATCTAAAAATTAAAGGAATAAAAATAAAAATCTCTTATGTTAAATTTTATCAAATCTTAAAATTACTAAATTAGATATACAAATCCTTTTTATAGGGCCATATTGTTATTTTCTTACTATACCTTCGACACCTTTAACTCTTAAATTAAATCATGCTCATATTATAAAAATATATTTGTTATTAAAGAGGATTTTATTTTTCTAATTGAGATATTTTATTGTTTTATATTATTTTTTATTCTTTTTGGGCGATATGATTCATAAAATTTGTATTATTATTATTATTATTATTGATAGAATAAGTTAATATTTTCTTAAGATCAATTTAACAAAATAATTTATCCAATTTTCATTGATGTTAATTTCTATTGATATCCTATATAATTAAAATAAACTCCTTATAAAAGATTCATAAATAATTTAATACTAAAGTTATTACTATTGTATAAACAGGGCTTAAGTACAATTTTGTTTACATCATACATTTTACTTATTCCTGAAATATAAATAGATTTTATTTAAATAAAGTACCATTTTAGACAAAATAAATATATAAATAAAATTTAGAAACTTTACAATAGTGGTAGTAACTTTGTATAGAAAAACCATTGTAATTTTATAATATTAAAATACAAATATCAGTGTGTGAAATTCACTAATTTATCAAGTTTTATTTTCTCTTAAAATTTTGCTAGTTCTTTTAATTCTATATATATACTAAATATTATAATAAAAAAAGTGTTCGATTATACATTATTATATTTGTATTTTAATATATGATTTTATTTATTTGAAAGGATAACTGATTCATCTATCTTTGCTTGACACGTATTCACTTGTATTTCACTTTCATATTCCCTACAAATTCATATTTTATCCAGTGACAATATTTGAAAGAAAAAAAAACTAACACTATCAAAATTTTGCAATTTACAAAAAGAATATTTCATCAATAAATACGCATTATATTTGCTGGCCCGACTTCTATAAACGAGACCACATATGATTACTATTCCAGCCTTTTCATTTTATTGACTATATGAAGCCCACCTTCTCCTCTTCCAGTCTTTTTATTCTAGATAAATTGTATTTAAACCAATTAATTTTTAAATCTATAATAAATATTTGTTTTTTCATTTTAATTCAATTTCTTTAATTTTTTCTACTCTATTTTTTTATATATATTTTTTAAATAAACAAGTTATTGATAAAAATAAGTCTGTCAATATTTCCAGAGACTTGGAAAAGAATTTCTGGAAATGTCACTAACACTATTTACTCACCAACATGTTCATTATATCGATAATTTAGACATAAATCACCGATAAAATTTTAGTTCCATGTACAATTGTTGGAGTTTGGTTATCTCAGCACTAGTTGTTTTGTCTTGACGGTAAGATGATTCATCCAAGCTTTAATTTGTTGGTTTAAAATTGACTAGAACTCCAAAGATTGAGTACTCGGAATCAATTGCAAGCATCCGACAGTGAAAACACTTTAGTCAATTTGCAACTCTTCAGTCGTAGTGTTTGAGATACTGTAAACCTGGTTTCTATCGGCTCTACTGGACGATCCTGCCTCTAACTACAAATTCATATTGAGTTTTGGATTGGTCGAAGGATCGTTATTGTATCTCTCCTACAACTGAGTGTAATATGTTTTCTGAAAAAAAAAAAGTAGGCTAATTAAAAAAAAAACAAAAACTTAAGAAAAGAAATTGTTAAAATCCAACATACCATGAACTTCTAAGCTTAGTTATTCACGAGTTGTTGCACCATTTTTCAATAATTAACATTTCGCATGTAAGTTTCTACAAAAAGCTTCATCGGTCTTGATTCGCATCCAAGACTATAGCCTTAAAAAAAAATTGTTAGTATTTTCATATAAATCAACAATTAAAAAAATAATATGTAATAAAAAAGAATCTCACCATCAACTTTGCAAGCAAAATGAATGGAATTGATTTGCTGATGTGCATGGTAATGGAATCATGAATCTCTATGTTCTAGTTCTCTGCACCAGACTATGATTGCTATACGAAACACTTGGATGTCATGTGCTGAATATATTCTGCTCATATAGCCTCTAAGACATATATAGATCTGAAATCCCTCCAAACTGCTACATCTTTCTAACCTGGAAGATCTCTTTTTTTAACATATGTTTTTTTGCTTTTTTCTCCTCTCATACCAATAATCACAAAACCTATATGGTAGAAAATAATTATTGGTTAATAAATAAAAAATAAAATTTTAATATTTAAATAAAAAATATATCATTTTGAATTTAATTGTTTTTTTATCAGAATATAAATATGTATAAAGATCAAAAGTAACCATGCTGGTAAGCCAGCAATTCCATATACATGTATAAGAGAAAAGAAAAGACTAAAAGGGAACAAACTCCCAAAGAAATAAAAAACTGGATACAGCCAAACCATACAGAAAGAGGTCGATACTCCAGATAAGCAAAGAGAAATATACATGATATAAACAAAACCAAAAACGATAACAAGCTCCCTATAGAAACAAGCCATACAAGGCCGAGTATGACAATGAGCCACAAAGGTTAAAGAAAAAACCAATCTAAAATTAGAGGTGTTTAATCTAACCCAAGAGTAAAAAAAAAGCATCGTAATAGGCACAAAAACAATGGCAACAAACAAGAATAGAAGAAGAATCTGCAAATTAAACAAGTTCCAGCTAAAAAGTGCAAAAGAGCCGAGTAAGAAGCCAACCATATTGATCAGACAACCCTGAATCAAGATGCATCCAAGACAACGAAAAGCATAGTAGTGGTTTGTAGTAACAACAAACATGGCTGAACAACCCACACCAACTTAGCCACTAACAAATGGAAGCAGAACAACAATAGTGAACATGAAGAGCAATTACATCATATTCATCGTCACAGCAAAAAAAAAAAACAAACAAAGCATGACATCCATTGAAGCAGAGAGAAATTTCAACCAATAGACACAGTATTAGAGTTACCGTAGCAAACCATCCTCAGGAAAGAGAAGGCAGATCTTTAGGTGCAGCAATAACAGAGCAATAAGGAGTCGCTTAACAAGGAGTAAAGGGCCTAAGAAATCTTAGCCTCCAAGAAAGGAAGCCACATAATAGCAGAAATCAGCATAGAGATCAAACATCATACTAGTATAAGCTTGGGATAGGAGAAACAACAACAAAGACTTCTAAAGAAAGAACCAATATTGGTGAAGCAGTAGACATATATATCTTCGGCATACCAAACCAACAAAACACCACAGCAGACAACAATAGTAGACCACCCAAATAAGAAGACCCAACTGATTGCCATAAACCTAGTAAACACATGGAAGGAGATACATCCTTCAAAAGTGATCTAGCCTGAACAATCAGGCAACCACCATAAAGCAAATACTTCAACTAACACAATAGTTGCTGAAGGAAACAGGGATATTAGCTTCCCAGATAGATTAGTAAGCACACTGAGTGAAACAAAAAAAAAAAGATGTCTAGGACCTCAAAGACTAATCTTGCATTCACAGTAAGTAGTTAGCAACAATAGCTGCAGTCGCCAGCCACAAAGGAGATCCTTATAAACCAGTGTAATCAAGCTTATGAGGATGCCTTTGGATAAGCAATAACAGCAAAACATAGTGAGACTATCAACCAAAAGAAGATTGCCAGTAAGTCAGACCCTCTAACATTATCCAACATTGATAAGGAAATGGTTTTTTTCATGAAAATATAACACCATATAAAATAGAACTTGAAATTTGCAAAATATTACATCAACTAAATTACAAATGCTATCAAATATTCTTTTGTTTCTTTCCTCCCATATCAAGTAAATTGTAAGGCCTAAAGAAACTCTTCTCATTCTAGCTTCAAGGTTCTTACTCCATAAAGCTACTCCTCGAACAATGCTATTTAGAGTTGTCATATGCCTGTTTATTCTTAGTCAGGACTTTATTTTACTACACAAAAGAGATGTCCAACTACAAGCAAAGAATAAATGGCTATGACTCTCCTCGTCCTGCCTATAAAAGATGAAAGTGTATGTTGGAATAAACCAAAGTCTATCTCTAGCTCTAAGCTTCCCTATCATAGCCAACCACATAATGAAATTATATCTAGGTAAAGACTAGTGCTCCCAAAGCACATTCTCCCAGTGGACAACAATACTTTTAAACATGAGATAATCATAAGCATTAGAAGAGAACCGACCATCATATCTTTGCCAACATGTCATCAAAGTGATAGCTTGTGAATGCCCACCAGAATCCTCACTAAGTTGATTCTTTAAATGAAGAATGGATTTCCATAACGGTGAAGAAGTTCTTTGAATATGAGCATTCCAAATGGAATAGTTGCTTAAATAAAAATGATGCACCTATTGTATCAAGATGGAATCAGATTTCAAGTTTATGTTTCATAGCTGTTTGGCTAAGAAACTCTTGTTTTTAGCCTTAATGTCAAACAAACCCAATCCCCCTTTATTTTTTGGTAGACAAATAGTTTTAGCATGCCGCCAAAGCAAACTTATTTCTCATAATATTGTTTGTCCACAAAAAGTTTCTACAGATGTAAATAATTTGCCTGATTACAAGACTTGACATAGGGAAGATACTTAGCCAAAATTGAACCATACCATATAAAACCAACTTGATTAACTCAAGCCTACCAGCATAAGTAAGATGATTTCCCATCCAACTCTGAACAACTGATTCTGCTTGTGCAACATAGGAGAAAACTAACTTGTTAGAAGCCTATGGGGGCTAAGAGGAACTCTAAGTTATTTAAAGGGAAAAGCTCCATCTTTGAATCTAGTGTCTTGAAGAATAGTTTGTTTCAAACTCTTGCGTACACCACCAAAATAGATTGAAGAGTTTTCTACATTTATATCCAATCCTGAAGTCTTCCCAAAGATCATCAACTGCTGAAAAAGAGTTTGCACTGAACTTTTATCCCCACGAGAGACAAGGAGAATATCATCTGCAAAAGCAAGATGAGAAATACTAACCCTACCATATTTCAGATGGAAATGAAATGCAAAATTCTGAGATGTTAATTTAAGCATTCTAGAGAAGTACTCCATGTAAGCAATGAAAAGGTATGGAGATAAAGGATCACCCTACCTTACACCACTTCTCTCAAGAAAGAAACCATAAAGTTCTTCATTTATAGCTACCGAGTAAGAAGTTGTTTCAACACATTTCATGACTAAGTGAACAAATCTATCAGGAAAACTAAGCAATAGAAGGAGATGCCTTAGAAAAATCCACTGAACCGAGTCAAAGACCTTCCTTAAATCAATTTTAATAAGGCATATAAGGAGAGGCCAGTTTCCTTCCATATTGCCTAAGAAGCTCTTAAACCAAAATAATATTGTCAACCCTAAGTCTACCATCCAGAAAAGCATTTTGCATAGGACTGATGATGCCATCAAGAGCTTGAGCCAATCTCACAGCTAAATTTTTTGATATCACCTTGTAGCCCGCATTACAACAAGAAATTGGTCTGAAATCATTGGTAGAAGTTAAATTAGTAGACTTGGGAACCAAAGCTATAATATAATGGTTAATCTACTTTAAAATTTTTCCAGAAACAAAGAAATCATGCACAACAACACATAAATACTCCCAAACAACATCCCAAGATTTCTCGAAGAAGAGAGAGGAATAACCATCAAGCCTAGGAGATTTGTCATTTCCAATGCAGAATAAAGCCTTCTTTAAAAACTGCAGCTAAGAGAAATACATGTGAAGCTTTATAAAGACATGGGCTACATCGAACAACATCCACATCAAGGGGGAGAGTATCCTTTGAGGTACTTAGAAATTGCTGATAAAATCTAACAAAAACCTCCCCAACCTTTATTGGGATGTCACGGTCATATAAATTAATTACCCTAACTTAAAACACACAAGATAGTATACAACAAACAAGGGGTCGATCCCACGAGAAAGTTTTAGATCAAATTTTATATTATACGTTATGCAATTGGGGGGTTTGATTTATGATGATCTAAACTATGGTAGAATATTAAACTAGCAAACAAAATCAATTGAAGCTGAAATTTATCAAGAAAATAAACCTTGGTTGCAAGCACACATCCACCTAAGGAAATCAGAATTGATCCTTGAAACGAAACTCCAGTTTATATTCTAAATTTTTATCTTTTCTTAATGTTGATTAGTTAACAGATCCACTGTAAAACTAATCCTAACCAACAAACAATCACAGTGTTCGCACTAATAATTTAATTCAATAGCAACCTAAAGAACTAGATAAATTCATTAATCTTAACAACCAACCAAGCTGTCCGCAGCTTGTGTTGCTTTGTTTGAATGTTCTCCCCAAGGTTAATAATGTAGATCCGTCATAATTATTAATCTTAGTTGCTTTGCAAGTTTATATACCACAACTCCGGTTTTGATATTAAACTTAGCAATAAATTGTCACAATAACGACTTAGAGACTGCTCTAACAGTTATGATGAACACTTATAGGAAATATGCATAGGAAAACAATCATACTCATTCATAATATAAACTAAAAATAAATGGAAGAATAAATCTCACGGCTTTTTAAATCTGAAGGTCTTTGTGTCCTTGCAACCAATAAAAACAAGTTTAGCCTTGCATATCTATGAACAACTACTCCTCAAGATGAAAGAATGCATGATTTCGGGTTTGTAGGAGAAAGAATTTGTGTTTTTTTTTTTACTTCTGGTCGCCTCCTCTTCCAATGCTTTTTCCCTTCTCTCTTTCTTTTTTATATGCTAAGAAACCCTAGTCTCTATTTTACAAAATAGTCCTCCCTTGAGTCGATAATTTACATTTAAGTATTTCAATAACTATTTTCCTAAAAACAAGAAATAGCCTTGCATGAAATCTTTAAGCTGACTTAGAGGAGCTAAATTGCTGAAATAAAAACTTGGATATCGGTTTAGATGCTTCAGAATGTAATTTGGACTCGTTTCTTCACGAAACCTGTTTGCTGGCAAAATTTAGTTGTCATCTTTAAAAACTCATATCTCCCTCATATGACATCGTTTGTGGCTGAATTTCAGAGTGTTGATAGGGCATTGAGTTAGGAATCCAAAAAAATTTAGTTTGAATCAATTGGACTTCTTTAGCTCCAACTATTCAAGTTGGAATGACCAATGGTCAACATTAGCAGATTCTGAGATTTGACTTTGAAGGCTGCAATTTCCATGCTCTTTCTTTTTTATTTTTCTTGCCTTATATTTCCAGAAAGGTATGAATGTTAGCTTTCTAATACCACTGAAATCACTTCATTTTGACCTCTAGAGCTTACGTTCTGCACAAAACATCGACTGAAAGTTAAAATTTTCAATTACCTCCAATTTACTCCTTTTTGCATCTTTCATCCAAAAGTGCCTTCAAAATATAAAACAAAGAATATCAAGGCATTTTATATATAAAACATAGGCAAAAGACTAGGTAAATGTGGGTGAAACTATCAAATAATATGGTTACATCAACCTCATCCACAGAAGTAGCAATAGAACCATTACTATATTGAATGGAAGAAATGAAATTCCTTCTATTCTTCTGACTCATTAAAGCATGAAAAAAACTGGTCTTTCTATCAGATTCCTTAATGAAATTACATTTCAATTTCTAAGCATATAACATTTTTTTAGCAAATTTAAGGTTAACAATATCCACCTTAAAATGTTTGTCACATGTCAAAAGATGAGTGTTGTCCCTATCATTATGCAAAATAGTTTGGTGTTGTTCCAAAGTAGACTCGGTTTTAGCAACCATCTCGGAAATGTGGCTGAAATGAAGCTTATTGAGCTGTTTTAAAGGGCCCTTCAAAAGTTTAAGCCCCTTGCATAAAACAAACATGGGAGAAGCATATACATTGGCATGCCAATTCTCTGAGATAAGATTCATGTAATTCTAATGTTCGGCCCACATATTGAAGAACTTCAAGCTTTTTTGACCCTTTTTCTACCAATAGCCAATATGGACAGAAGCAGAAGAGTGATCCGAGAAGGCACCAGGAGTACTAAAGTGTATATGGGCAATTTTTTAAAGTGTCAACCAGTAGGGATTCACCAAAACTCTTATCAATTTTGCTCCATATCTTCTCATTTGTCCAAGTGAAATGACAACCTTGGAAGAAATCAACTTGGTTTCTATAAGACCACAAACATCCATTATGTTTTTTTTTTCATGAGGTTCACTACCTCATGCTATTTTAAAGGGTTGTTAAGCCCCTTGACATTCTAGCAGTGAATTAACATCAAGTGACCGAAGTGGTAGGGGGTCCCCTACCACTTCCTTGTGCTTTGCTAGCATGTTTTCTTGCCCCACTTCTGGTGGTCACACCTATAAAGGCTTCTTCACAAACCCTTTTTTCTATGACTACATTAGCCTTAACAACATTCTTGCCTTTATGATTATGTGACACAACCTGAGCAATATTATCTTTAGACAGTCCACTTCTGTGAGAACTTGATGCTTTTTATTCCTCTTTCCCTTAATAACTTCCTAATCACCAACCCCGACTTCAGCTTTAGCTTGCATTGGATCCAAACAATGATCCTCAATCACATTTTTCCCTTTATTGGTTACAAAGGAATTCTACAGTAGATCCCAACCTTTGAAAAACACTATCCCGCCTTTTTTTATTTGCAATTACATTGTCTTGAGATCCAACCTTACTGGGCTCATTGGTTGAAGGGGGCCTTAGAACAAACTCCAATAGTGTGCCCAATAACTCTACAATACTTGCAAAATTTTGGCAAAGTTTCGTAAATAACCAATTGATTCAAAGCATTACCATTAGGTAAGCAAATTTTAATAGAGCTTGGCAAGTCATCAAGTAAGTCTAGTTCCATTAAAACTCTAGCATAAGAGAGTCTCTCCATGGTAGTAGTTAACTTATCACTCTATAAGGGTTTCCCAAGCACATAAGCTATCTTAGATAGAAATTTGTAAACTAGCATTTCAAAGGTAGGTTAGGGAATTTCACCCAAACAGGAACCCTAGTCATTTATTCTACAATAAAATCAAAGTACTCATGCATAGGTTTCAACAAAAGAGGTTTGTCATATACCAAATAAGGACCACCAACAAGAATAGCCAATTTATCATCAACATTATTGAATGTATACACTAACTAGCCTGAATCAAGGATAATTAAATTAGCTTCACAATGCTAACTGTTTGTAATGTTGCTGCTCAAGGTTTTATAACCAGGAAATTTACCAACCGCATAACCCACAATGCATAAATTTCAAACATCACAGCTATTATCTAAATCTTCATCTAACATAGTACAATTTTTAGCAGAACTAAATTCTAAGATATGCATAAGTTTAGGGCAACCAGCAAAGCTACGATTAGATGTAAATAAATCACGTCATTTCCCTTTTGTAGGTTTAGAAGAATTTGAAGTACCTAAATGAGAAACATCCTCAACAGGGGACACGATTTTGCTTGAGAACCATCTTCAGCAGCAGCTGATTTGCCAACATTTATATCAACACCAGGGGTTTTATTGGCACCTTCAGAACTTACATTTTCCATTCCTTTAATAGAGTTATAAGCAAGGGAATGAAAGAATTTTGAGCCACTCCTAAAATCTCTCTGACTCAACATACTCCATTTGATCTTTTTCAAAATCTCTATCATCAGACCCATATTCCACTATCACATTATCTTGAATAAGGGATACACTATCAACTCCTTGAGCGGTCGAGGCATTTTCAACATGAATGAGATATTTACTCGGACTGGACCCACCAGTTAGGGATTTGGCCAGCGGAGTCTTCTCTAACAAAAGGGATTCATGACCGGTGTAGGCTTGAAAAGCAAGTGGGGTTTCAAGAGCTATAATCGGGTTTGAGTTTTTGGGAAGAAGTGACTTTTCTAGAGACTGATTTCTCTTTCCACGAGAAAGAAGAGATGCAACTTTCTTTTTGTTTTTTGCCATGAAGGAAAAAGAAAGATGAAGGGAAAATTAGGTGCGAAAAGGGAACATTTTGTTACAGAAAGAAGAAACTTAAGTGCAGGAGGTCACCATCACAAGGGAAAAAATCTTCAGGGAAAAAGAGAACATCGAAATTCAATCTTACCTAGTTGTGTTGTGGTTCTCCCAAACTTTCCTAGCAATAACGTTGCAGGCCTATCCCACTAAAATATTTCCTTGCATGACAAATTTGTAAAAGAATTAGTTCATTAAAATTAATAAACTAACCGCATTAACATAATAATTTTTTTTTAAGTATATACTAATCTTGAACTTTATAAACCATACATCAATCATGAGTTTCTTTTTAGGATTTTAAAAAACTTGACTCCATTGAAACAATGACATTTCCTTCGATGATTTCATCGTTGATATTATCATGCGAGTAACCTCAATATTTGTAAACTTAAATTGCATTTGTTAATTGGAATTAATTTTCCAAAAATTATTAATTGTTATTTATATTTTAATAGTGCATGAAAGGAAAAAAAACTCAAAAAATTCTTCAATTAAGCTCATGATTTCATTAATTAAACTAATTCAAAGTTTAATTAAGTCCCCAAACTTATTAATTCTTCCAATTTTTTTACCAAAATGAACTCCCAAATTTATAATATCAACCTTGGTGGTCCTCAAATTTTCAATTTGTGTTGTCTTGACCCAAATTTCGAATTCATTTTCTTTTTTCTCTCTCTTTTTTTTACCAATATATGTTGTCAAAAATTAGGTTATAACAGTTACCCCATCTATATAATATTTATGATGCAAAGCCATTAGGAATTCATGTTTTCTTTTGGTTTTGTGTAGTAAATTTACAAAAAAGAGTAGTAAAATGACGGATGACCTTCCTTGAGAGAGAGTGAAATCTAAAGAAAAATTATTCGTTTGAGAGGTGACCTACCTTGTCCATAATAAATCCAGAAATTTCTGGAGATGGTATAATTGTTCTAGGCGACCAACCTGTTAGTGAAAAATACAAGGATTTTTTGAAAGTGGTTTAATTGTTCCAAGCAATCTGCCTGTTGGTGAAAAATGTGAAGATTTTTGTAAGTGGTCTAATTGTTCTAGGTGACCTGTCTGTTGGTGAAAAATACAAGGATTTTTTTGAAAGTACTCTAATTGTTCTAGGCAACTTGCCCGTTGGTGAAAAATATAAAGATTTTTTGAAAGTGGTCTAATTATTCTTGACAACCTGCTTGAGATTTTTCGCAAATGGTCTAATTGTCCCATACAACCTACCCGTTGGTGAAAAGTACAAAGATTTTTCGAGAGTGGTTTAATTGTTTTAGATGACTTGATCATGGGTAAAAAACTCAAAGGGTTTTGTTGTTTGGCTTTTAGCCTACTCAAATTGGCTTATGTAAAATGTTTTCTAGAAAACTTGCAATTTTACCCAACTTAGCCTTTTATGGTACCCATCGTGACAAATTTACTTGTCGAACATTCTTTGTCTTATTGATCATTTTGGGAGGATCATTCATTACTCTTATTTTTACTAATAACCTTTAGTGTTACTAGATGTCTTAAAAGGATCAAACTGTCTTTTGTAAACAAGAATGCCTTATTTTCTCATTGTAGGAAATGTTTTTTTCCTCTTTTTCCTTTACCCGAAGAGATCAAATCCCCCTCTAAGTACAATATTGCCCTTTTATACTAGTTATTGCTCCTAAGTGTGCTCTGTCAGTGACTCAGACAAATAATAATTTTGAGTAACCCTTCTCTCCTTTCTCTTTTTTTAGTTTTGGTGAAGGAATCTTTACCCAAAATAAATTTTGAAATCTTGATCTTGCATTTTAGAAACAAAAATTGTTTTGATGTAAGTTTAAAACTATTTGCTATTTAAAATCTTGCAACTTCTTGGTAATGTTTCTTGAAAATGGGATGATTTGCTCTTATGTCGACAATCTTGCCATTGGTGAAGGTATATTATGAGGTGACTTTCTGCTTTTATGGGTTTCAGAACAAGAGGCTCGGGTAAAAACTCAAGGTTTTATTTGAGAAAAATTTATCTTTTTTAAACTCAGTTTATCAACATGAATAATAATGAGTAGCTTGTTCTCGATATTATGACTATTGCATGTCAGATTCACATTTTATAATAAAAGTCCACAAATCAAATATACAACAAAGCCAACAAAACAACACGAAAAAAAGTGCAAGGGACCCATAAATAAATCAAATAAGACCCCTAATTTTTTCTGAAATTTTCTAATATCCAAAAAGAACTCATTTAGCCAGATATCAAAACAAAGGGGTCTGGAATAAAAAGGAAAGGCATAAGAGTGTATTTTGCCAAACACACCCCTTAGCTCAAAATAATTTGGGTTGGCTGGGCCTAAGACCCTGGCCCATCCCGGCCTCAACATTTCCTATTTTTAAGGGGGCAAATCTGGCCCAGCCGTATGAGTTGACCCGGTTAGCTGGCATACACATGCATGAATTATTCACGCATGCTTTACCTATGTAATTAAAATGCAGAAAGGGAGGGAAACGAATGACTTACCTGATCTGAAGTTTACCTATGTAATTAAAATGCAAAAAGGGAGGGAAACGAATGACTTACCTGATCTGGAGATGAAGTTGGAGATGATGGTGTCGTAGCTAGACAATGCCCCTTAGTTCCTCCTTTTGTTTTCTTTCTCTCTGATTATTTCTTTGTTCCCTCTATTTTGCCGGGTTTCTTTACTTTTGCTCTCTTTGTGCAATCTTTGTTTTCTCCCTGTATCTTTTTTCGTTTAATATGTTGTTTAGGGAGGCTACCAAGATGGTAATAACGTATGAGGGAAGGTTGGTGTCGTTGAAGTAGCTTAAGTTTAGAGGTGATCCTTGATGATTGTTGCTGGAGTTTGAAAGAAGATTTTGCAGTCCCCCTCCTCTGTCTTCCTCTGTTATTTTTATTGTTCTCTGTTTTTTTCTCATTTTCTCCTTTTTTTTCTTTTTATTATGCCTCTACCTTTTATAGGCTTTCTTGCGTGAAATCTGATCCTTATCTTCCTAGGATAATGATAAAGTCTGGATTGTGTTTCGATTGGATTGGAACACCAACAGTTCTGCCATTGCTGGACTGTTGGTGGTGGTTTCTTTGGTCTATTGGCACCTCGTGGCGGTGGAGGAAGGTCGGATAGATAAGGAACAGATGGTAGATCATTCGATCTAAATCTAGGTCTGGTTTGAAGGCAGTGAGACCTGGCTAGCGACTGTTGGTTTTTTTTTTTTATAGGCGGGCTTTCACTGTTTTAGATGAAGAAGTAGATGAATAGTCCCTTGAAACGAGGTCGTTTTGGCCATCTTTTAGTTTGGCCACTGAAGTTTTGCATTTTGCAATCAAGCCCCTTATTCATAAAAATTCCTTTTTTTTTTATTTCTCCCTTGGATCAATTGCAAATTGGACCCCTGGATTTCAGTGTTATTTACAAAATGATTCTTGGTTTCCAATTTAACTAAACCGGTCTTTAATTGACTTTTCAACTTTTAATTCTTTCAAAAATATCTCTGGAAAATCAATTAAGTCTCTTATAATACCCCTTCCTATTTTCTTTGGTCATTGGACTTTAATTTCCTATAATTTTGATTCAAATTAGCCCTAGATTTTAATATTTCTTCCATTAAGCCCCTGATTTAATTAATTAAACTAATTCAAAGCTTAATTAAGACCCCAAACTTATTAATTCTTCAATTAAGCCCTTAATTTTCTTAATCAAAATAATTTAAAGTTTAATTAAATCCCCAAACTTATCAATTCTTTCAATTTTTGACCAAAATGAACTCCCAAACTTATAATCTCATCCTTGTTGGTCTTTAAATTTTCAATTTGTGTTGTCTTGACTTAAATTTTGAATTGATTTTCTTTGTCTTCCTTTTCTCTCTCTTTTTTTACCAATATGTATTATAAAAAATTGGGTTATAATACATTTCCTAGCCTTTTAACAAAGCCTACTTATAGTTTTAAAGTCTATATACTTATATGAAACACAATCAAATACTTTTAAATGTGAAGACTTTCCTTACCTATCCAAATCTCTTTTGAAATTCTAAAATTCAAGAGGATAGAAGGTCCTCGACTGATTAAATAAATTATAATATTAATTGTCTTAGCCTAGAATGTTGGAGATAATCTAGAAGGCAACTTTAAACTTTTAGCTCATTCATTGACAGTCCTGTTCATGGGCTCACCAATATTATTATTGTGTGGTATGCTCGAAATGATCTTCTCTATCATGGTACTAATAGTAGCAATACTCCTTATAGCCTCCATCAATATACTCTTTTCCATTAGCAAACCTCAAGCATTTCAATGTCAAGTTTGTTTCAATATCAATCATGATATTTGATTTTTTAAATGTGTCAAACATGTCATATTTATTTCTTTTGAAGTAAACACATACATTGTTATTGAAGTCATTGATGAACGTAACATAATATAGGGAGCCTCAAATAGATGTCATTGGAGAAGACCTTTTAAATCTTTATGTACCAGTTTTAGTTTTCTTTATCTCAAGGCTTTTCCACATTTTATGAAGCGAAGTTTTTTCTATTTTCCTATAATACATCTCTCACACATGTCTAAATCAACTGATTTTAACTCTGATTATTTCTCATAACTGATTTTAACTCTGATTATTTCTCATAACTGATTTTAGCTCCAACAACTTCTTAACTTCTTTTAAGATAAAACTAGCTTTATTCCTTTCTAACTCATATAACTAAGTCTATAGTGCTATAGTTCTACTCGATTTCAAGCTGGAATAATAATAATTGTATCTTTTGGTCTTGAGATTATATACAAGGTACTAATTTTCTTGCCTCAGGCCAAAATTATTGCTCCCTTAAAGACCTTTCATATGCCTCTGAAATATTTATTAGATCACAATTGTCATCAAGTTATCCTATGAAAACCATATTCTTCTTCAGTTCAAGAATATGTGTTAGCTATTGTAAATTCCATATAGAACCATTCAATAACTTGATTTTCACATCTCTTGAGATAAAGACATTCAATGGTTCTCCATCATTTAGGTATATCACACCATAATCACCAATAACATAATTCTATATGATTTCTTAGTGTTGAGTAGTATGGAATGAAGAGCCTGAGTTAAGAACCCAATCATCAACTAGACTATAAACAACCAAAATCAAAGTATCATGTACCTTTTTATTAGTGACATATATAAAATCAACCTCGATGTTTTTTGGATTTGTGCAGTTCCTTATGAGATTACTAGATTTTACATTATTCCAATAAACTCCTTATTTCTTGGTCTTTAACTTGATTTTCCTCCTTAAATTTGAATTTTAATCTACCCTTATATAGGCTTCTATCTCTTCCTCTCCCTTAAGTATCAATATTAAAGGCTATATTGAAACATGAACCTTCACTTGAGCCTTTTTTATGCACTTTTCATCTAAAATCAAGTCTCAAATGTCGTTATATTTCAATTTAAATTTTCTAATAGAGTTGCTTACATTTATTTGCATAGCCTTGTTATTTAAAATCAATGCTCAGATCTCATCATCAAACTTAATTACAATATATGATAAAATGATTTGTAATGGTATTAAATTTATTCAAGTGTTGAGTAAGAGAGATACCTTATTCCATCTTTAGGTTGAATAAAATTTTCATCATACATACTTTGTAATTTATTTACGGCTTCTCATACATACTAGAGAAGGCTTTCATCAGCTTTATAGTGATCATTTCCTTCGTAATATTATGAGTAACTTTCCTAGAACTTGCCTATAAAAAAGGTTCCATTTATTCTCCTTCATCTTGTCTAGCTTCTTCCCTAATAAAAGAAGATAAAGTTTCTTCTTATAAAGGTAGTCTTCAATCTATATATTATAATATGTAAAAACTATGCCATTAAATTTGTCTATTCAAGTAGCCTTTACTTCTTCTCTAACCATCTATTCTTTTTGAAGAGTAATTGGGAATCACATAGTAATTAAAAAGTCTTAATCTAATTTTAAGTCTAAATCTAGATAATCAGACTTTGTAGTTGTGTACAAAATGATCAATTTAACTAAAAATGAGTCTAGAATCATCAAAATCAGACTTCAAATGACTTAGATTTGAAAGAAAAATCTAGCCTAATGGATGTCTTATATTAAGCAATAACACCGGTGTACATAGGCAAAACATACTAGATCGCTCTCCTTTGATAACATGGAAGATGATTAGACCTAAAATGCTAATGTTCTGACGATGTGTCTAACAACATGGTAGTTGACACTTTTAATGATGTGTTATGATAAATAAACCTTTAGGATGACATGGAGGATACCATATTCATGACTTAGATAGTTTCAAGTCTAAATCAAGCCAGGATTGTTAGGTTATAAACCAGGTTAGTGGATGATAAAGATGATGGCTAGCACGTGTAAAAGGCATGTAAGATAGTGTGGGCAACAATCCTTCAATGAGTATAGCATACTCCTATTTCTATTTTGCACATTGTTATGTTCATCGGTGTCCTCTAAACATGTTTTTGAACACTTTTATTTATGAGCAAAAATTAATAAAACGAAAAAACTATTATACCTGAGATTGATGCCTAAAATCAATAACACAACTTTTAACATGGTTTGATAATTGCCTATGACTAGAAAAGCTACTAATTTTACTAGATAAATAATACACACACACATACACAGTAATAGAGGAGGAGGAACACCACTCGCTCAACTCCCAACTCTTTATAATTGACTCCTTTTTTCTTTACTCACTCTTCATTTATAATTAAAATATGGAAACATACATCCCATTTTTAGCCATGATTTTTCCCTACAATTTGGCAAATAAACCAACAAAAATCTTTCCTCCTAATTTTGCAGCCATGAAAACCTACAACCTAATTTATAGCACTTAAATCTTCCTTTACTTTTTAGCTTAATTTGTAGTTAGATATGTGCTTTTATTGTCTCCATACATTACAATGTACGTGTCATAAATGATTCTATGATTATATTTCTTGACGAGAAGGCTTTTAGGATGCTATGATTCCTATCAAAGAACGGTAGCTTTGTCATTACCAATATTATGATAAATCCTTTTTTAAATGGTAGGTAGTATAGTCCAAATTCTTAGCAATCTTGTAGAATCTTTACTTCCCATAAACTTTCTCCTTTTAACATATAAGTTGAAACCAAGCAACTCATAAGGATCCTAATTGAAGAAAAAGACTACATATAGATATCATAATATAAGTTATATTCCATTTCTTTATCGTCCTCAAACCCATACCTCCCTCCTACCTTAGGAAAATAACCTTCCCCATGCTACTTCTGCTCCCATGGTAGAGTCACTTGTTCCATTCCATAAGGAAGAATTGCACTTTTGCTCAATGATTCTGATGACTTTTCCTTGTGCAACATTATAAAAAAGCAATCAAAATTGATCAAGTATTATGTTAATCATTTTAAGATACCTTAAGTTTGTTAAACACGCATTATAGTATACTTTAAGCATGTGCTAGCTAACAAAAGAGACAACGATGAGATAAGACTTCTGATAATTCAAAAGTGTAGAACTTGGAGTTACCTCTCTAATTAGTGCTTCTATAGGACTTTCACGATAATCAAAAATCCTTTCAATCATTAAATGACTTTAAATTATTGATCTCAATATTTTATAGTTTTAATTATCATTTCATTATACCTAAACTATATGTAATTTATAAAAATATATAGAATTGCTAGAACACATGAGAGGAAAATTATAAGATGGGTGCATTAAATCGTAAGTTGATATTCTACGCTTCTAGAAACTTAAAATGCTATCATGCTAAAGAGAAATGAAAAACAAATACGACATTGCTAAAAAATCACCAAAGAAGTCGCTTCCCTTGAAATAATATGGCCTTTTTCATTTATTAGTATCAAGCATGCGAAGGTTATACAAATAGATCAATAATATGTAATAGCCTACCCCACTCATTAAGTGCAATATTTGAATTATAAGGTAGTTTTATCTCAAAACCCTATGCTTATAATTTTATTAACATTTAAACAATAAAGGAAAACATAAGTTAGATGGTTGGTGATTTTACCATATAGTTTCTGGTTCTTGATCAACTTTAACCCATTAAGGATTTTTAGCATAACCGAATTGTTAAATTGGTTGGCTCATGGGTTCCCGATTAAATTAACTGGCTCGATCTTAACAATCTTGGATAAAAGGTGTGGGTTTAATTAATTTTATGAATACATGTTTTTAATAATCATCCATGTAGAGTCATTTGACATGTTTAAGCATGAATATGGGTGCTAAAAAAACAACCAATCGAGTAAATCAAAAAACAAATTAACTGAAAAACAAAAAAAAATTAAAAAAAGAAGGAAAATCATTCGATCAATCGAAAAATCAAAGAAATTGATAAAAAAACAAGAAAAATACTCGATTCAGTTTGGTTTCTGTTATAGAAAACTGAAACCAATTGAACTAGACTAGTTCAATTGAATTTAAATAGTATAAAAAAATAAATAGGGTACAAAAGAAACATATCCAAACCCTAAAAGTTTTGAGTTTTGACAGTAGCCACTAGCCACACCTTCCTCTGCCCTCTCTCACTTGTTCTCCCCTCTCTCGTTCTTCTCTTGACCCTATATCGTCTCTCTCATTCTAGTTTGATTCATAAAAAAATTATAATAATCTTTTGATCAAAGCTTAAATCCATCTATTTTAAGGTAATCTTAAGCAAAAAAATATAATCTTTTAAGCTCATAGCGGAATTTATTGCTATGTTTCAGTTGTTTTTTTTTTTAACATTTAAGATTTTTATTGAAAATAACATTAGCTATAAACCCTCTAGTTATGTTTATATTGTCTTCTATTTTGTTTAAGCAAAAGACTTTTTAACTCGATTTCACTAATTAAAATTCAACTATTTTGTTTTAGAATTTTTGTTTGCTAACTGACCTTGCAAATCTTATAGGATAGTAGTACTATGAATGTATGAATCTAATGAACCAAACTTTGGATTTTTATTTGGTGATATGGTGTAGTGGAAGGATCAGATATGTTATTAATACTATCAAAACTTCAAAGGTACTTTTCATCTCTTTATTCTTTCACTCTGTATTTTGAAATATTTTTCATTAATACTTGGTTTGATTTTTAGATAGGCTTAATACCACCTCCCTCCGAAGGTAATTTTTTAATGAGTAGTTGTTAAGCATGTGAAGAAATCTCTCTTGGAAAGAGAAGTTGACTTGGAAGAATGGGAGATCCTTAAAAAATCACATCAATCAAAAGTAAGTGAGGGTGGATATGGTACTAGTAGGGAAGCTTTTATGGATTTATCAAAATTATACAATGATGTATGATGTAAGGTCCTCTTCTTGGCCATATGAAGTTACTAGGTTTTTAATAAAAAAATAAAAATTATAGAGTATATATTTTGTATTGTATTTGATTTTCATTTTTTTTGGGTTACGGATCTAAATGGGAATATATATATTTTGTACCTCATTTTATTAAAATATAGTTATATATCCTTAAATTTATTGCATGAGCAAGTTGATTTTTACTTCTTTACATTTATGTTTATTGTTTTCAAGTCTTTCCCATTGTCAACTATGCTAGACAAATGGGATTTCTTGCTCAACATTATATAGGGTCACAAATAGTTACATCAAATCTCCTATTAGCGGTTGCAAATCATGTTCAAATGTGTATGAGATTGATTTTATTCTTCAATATTATTGTTTTTATTAAAAAGTCTCTACATGTTTTAATATTTCTAGTGTTTTTTTATGAAATTCTATCTATAGTCTAGATATATGCATTTTAGTATTTCTTCTCTCCCTTTTTATTTTATTTTCCTTTGAAAAGACATAGCTAGTCATAGTATTTAAAAAGAAGCCATTGATATTTTTTCAATCTTGTCTTTTATGATAAGCTAGTTTTCAATGGAATATTTTACTAAGATAGCATTTTTCATTGTAATGTTTAGGGACAACGATCCATTTTTTGGATCAACACAATTTCAATGGTCATTTATGGGCTATGGACTTTGCTTTTTGAAAGTTTCAGTTGTTGTTGATTACTTGGATTCGGTTGTTGATTACTACTTCTTACTAATTTGCTAGTGTTTTTATATCATAACCTTGTAGGATTTTTTAGCTTTTATTATTACTGGATTTTCTAGATGCTTTTGTTGCTGGATTTTTTTATTTAATTTCCTCTAATTTAAATTTATTCTTATTAGGTTTGCTAATATGTTAATATATCTACTCGGTAAGAAATGTTAACACCTCTGTTAATTTGAGGTGCTCATATTTCCCTAGTGCATGTTTTTTTAAATGGACCAAAAATTTATTGTGTACATTTTTTGTCATGACATGCAAGGCATCGAATGACAGAGTAGTCTCCTGAAATTGAAAGGAGGTTTTGGGTTTAATAATAAAATTATAATTATAGGGTTCAAGAGTTGTCACCTAGTATTATGATCACTCGGAAACCTAATGGTTTGTGAGAGTTTAGGTAAGGGGACTAGTTGTATAAGAGAAAGATGCATCACCCCCGGTATATCATATCTAAGGTAAGTTGCATTGTTGATTGATTATTTTTCTAGATCATGTTTCTATCCATTGATCTCATCTAAGATTTAAGGTGGATCTTCTTTTGTGAGGAAATCTCTACCGTATTGGATTAAATCGTATTTGCCTTCTGGATATAGCTAATTCCTAACATTCCGAATAACAAACTAATTGTTATGGGATTTTTTGTATTTTTTTATCAAATTCTAATGGATAATCATAAACCGGATACGATATTATTTTTTGCATTTCTTAAAACATGATAAAAATATGATATTATCTTTTTAGAAAATATGCATGAAAAAACTTTAGGATTTAGTAGTATGCATGAAAACAAAAAAAAAAATGTTTTTTGAAAATAAAGTTTATTTTTAAATTTTTTGAGAAAAATCAAATATTTTTTATTTTGGGTCTGTATCTAATGGTGTAAGTCTACGACTTGATATTAGACAAAATTATTGGGGGAAAAAACATGTGATGATCCCACAAATAATTTAAAAAATGATCTTTCTAATTTTTTTTATTATTATATTTTTAAAAAATGGGTTGGATGCACTCGAGGTCCAAGTCCAACCCGGTTGGAATGGGTTGGGCTCACTAAAGGCCCAACAATCCTTTCTCTCCTTTTAATAGGCTGAACCCAACTCAGCCATGTGGGTTGGGCTGAAACGAGTCTAGCCCACCCACGTTACATGATCATTAGCCTAACCTAGTGACCATGTTAATTATTTCCACTATTGCAGAACGTGAATTCACGTTCGACATGCAATGGATGAAAGAAGATTTACAGGGGGGAAATGATGAATAGTAGCAAGACGACAAGTCGTCTAGCATCTTTTTTTTTTTGTGCTAGTCAAAACATCATTTTGTACTAAAACAAACTGTTATGGTCAAAACGCACCGGCATCATTTTGATTTTCATAGGGTTTTAATTAGGATTTGACTAAAGTTCAATTTAATCCTTTAGCTTTTAATTTCTTTTAATTGCATCTCTAATTGACTTCAAACTTTTAAATTTATGTGATTTTAGCCTTGCCGAACTCCAATATCAATCTTGAATTTCAGCATCTTTTTTATTTTGGTCATTGATTTTGAATTTATGTAAATTAACCCTCAATTGACCATTAAAATTTTAATTAATTTGCTTCAATTTTATCCCTATTTTAAACAAATGGAGTTCTCAGAGTTTAGCGTCCTTCTAAAAAATATCCTTGGTTATGAATTTCTTTAATTTAACCTTCAATTGACTCTAAGCTTTGATTTTCTTGCAATTTTGTCCCTGATTTCAACCAATTAACTTGTCAAAATTGAATTTGATCCTCTAAAATTTTAATCTTCTCAATTATGCCCAAATTGGCCTCCAAAACTTGATGTTTCACCAACTAAGTCCATAATAAAATTAATATGACCCATTAAAAGTATAATTAAGTCCTCGCACTTAATTAAATCTTTTAAATTGACCCAAATTATTTCTTAAACATAATTAAACTTTAAATTGGCTTATAATTAAATCAAATTGGCCTATTAAAAGTCTAATTAAGTCTCTGAACTTAAGTTTTATGTGGATTCTTTCAATAATTATTTAATTTTACCTTGAATCTGCATTGTCTCTTTAGTCTTGAGTACAATGAAATGTGATAAGGTTCATAATTCCATGTAAAATTTCAGCTTGATTCTTCTACATATTTCAAACATTTCTCGACCTTTTTTTGCCAAGTTGCTAGTTTTCTTGTTATTATTGCTTTTGTTTTTTATTTTTATTTTGAAAGGAAAAGGTAAATTTGGGGGAAGAACCCAAAAATAAGTTATGACACCTATAAAAAAAAAATAGAAGGCTCAACAAAATAGTAAAGTTGGAGTGATTTGGTTAGGTGAGGAAAAAGAATGCAAATGTCTAATTGAGTTCCTTTTAAATTGAATTTCCAATTTAGTAATGGAGTCAGGCTGGATTTGTTAAAAGGCCTTATTAAAATAGTTTTATTAAAAAGCCAACAAACAAGTTAAACCCAATAATACATTGTTAAAACCCAATTTAATATAGGTTCATTATTAAAAAAAAAATGCCCATTTTTGTTGTGCTAGGTTTACTGTTTTTTACACCAAAAATCTGACCTTAACCGAACCGAAGCAGTTTAATTTGAAGTGGTTTTCAATTTAGTCCATGTCATGAAAATAATTGAGATTTTGTAAACACAATCCAATAGACTTTTTGTTTGAGACTCAATTATAGGTTTTCTAAAAACATATTATATTTCTATATGATAAAGTAATTGAAATCCTACTCAATATTTGAACATTAAAATTGAATGGAATTGATTTTGAAGAAGAATAAAGGAAAAATAAAGAAAATAATGATGAATGAACTAAAACTATTTGTTCTAATCTATCTATTTAATGAAAAGATAGATTTTGAATAAATGTCAATGATTTTTTTTATTTAAAAATGGATAATTGAGAAATAAACCAGTAATTAACAATAATAATCATTATAGAAACTAAAATGATAATACTAAATATTAAACAAATAAACAAGACCAAGTCCAAACACATAAACAAATTAACTAAATAAAAATTAACACTTACATTAAAAAAATATCAATAAATAAATATCTTGTTTTATAAAATAGTTTAAAACTGGAAGGAGAAATTTGCACTCAATTACTTTTTCGTCGACCATATAAAACATAAATGAAATTAAATAAGATAAAAAAATAAGATCAGCATGGACAACAAACACATATAATCCATAAACTAATTCCCGAGGAAATCAGCATTCTATGCCGATAATGATTGTGATATGCTCCCCAATCCAGCCACAAATAAAATAGACAACAAGCAGAGAAGCTCTCTTGGCTTTATAACTTGTCTCCCAGTACGTAACCAAGACCTGTCCAGCATCCTCCAAGCCATACTTGATGAACTGCTATATCATTTAGAAGATCTTCGAAATGCTGCATGTTCACAAAAAGGTACAAGCATTAGATCAGCTAAAAGCATATGAGCAGGAAGTAAAGAAGTAACTTAAATCGCATATATACTAGATGAACTGCTATATCATTCATTACCTTCAATATCTTCACTTTGTTTTTCAACTTCAACAAACTTGGCTATCTTCCTCTTGTGAATTGAAAAAATTGGCCAGTTTTTGTGATACAGATTGCTGACTTGCATCCAAGGATTCTTCATTTCCACCATAATCATCGTCATTTTCATAAACCAAATGAATCCCACATTTCTTCAGCTCCACCCCTTCAATCACAGGTGGTTTTCGCTTTCTTACCTGTATCTCAGAGCCATCTTTCAACATTAAAACCAACGGATTGAAATGTGAATATCGACATAAGTGGATTTGATCTTCATGAGTCTTTGGTATTCCCTTTAAGTACAATGTGGTGCTGAAAATAGGTTTATTCTGATCCAGTAGATTGACCTGAATGTCTGGTACAACTGGGAAATATCTCAACTGCTCTGGTATCTGACGGTCGAGAGAGACAACGATACCTATAATCACAGCTTTGATTTCACGGTTTCTTCGCTCTGAAAATTTTACATCTTCTTGAGAGAACCAATCTGGGATTTTGCTCCCAGGCATGCTTAGGTTGCGTATATTCCTCAAGCAAACCTATAATAATAATTTTTTAAAAAAGTAAGAGGCAAAACCTTGTTACTCTAAAACTGGCACATATAGGTACAAGATAGAGAACCTTGGATAGCCTTCTCTTTACTTTCAAGGAGCATGCCTTGCAATTGCTCATATATAACCGTTTCAAGGATTTCAAGCATTCAATGCCAGGAATATCCACCACTTTCTCGCAATTTGTCATGTTCAGCAACGTTAAGCTTCCCAAGTTTGAAACATCCGACATAGTTTCCAATGCAAAGCAGTTGGAAACATCCACTTCTTCTAAGCTTGAGGGAAGCGGAGGGAGAGACTCAAGTTCTTCGCAGTGGGGCAAGTGAAGCTCCCTTAGAAGAGAAAGGCCACATAAACTAGATGGAAGACTGCTGAAATTGTTATGGCCAAGATCCAGGATCTCTAATGATGACAGTTTCTCAAAATCATCAGGAATTTTACCTGATATTCTCCAAGCACGGGCATTTAGTTCTTCTAGCAAGGATAGCTCGAAGAAGGAACTTGGGAGGACAACCAAGTGCTCCTGTGTTCTGGGAGATTCAAGGGGCTCTTTTCGCATTTTCAATATCATTAAGTTAGAGAGCTTTCCAAAACTTTCAGGTAGTACTGTAACAGCTGTCTTCTCCGTTAACAAGTGGCATAAAGACTTCAACTTCCCAATAGAAACTGGAAGCTTTTGGAGCTTTCTACACTGATGTAATCTCAACATCACAAGGTTTTCCAGCATCCCGAGGGATTCAGGCAACTCAATAATATTAGAACCAAATCTAAGGTAGTAAGACTCAACATGCTCCCAATTGATTCTGGCAAAGATCTAAGAGATGTACATTTCCTCATGTAAAGCTTCTCAATCATTTTCAAACCACCAATCTGCTCTGGAAGATGTGAGATTGATGTCTCATCTAGCTCAAGTTCGCTGATAGAAGCTAGTCCTCCAATGGAATCAGGTAATTTGCTCAGGGAACCACACCCTCCAGCTAATAATGTTTTTAAATAAGGTAATGAACCGATTGCAGGAGGTAATTCCTTGATTGCACTCCTATTGATGGAAACTTCGGTCAATAACTGGAGATTGCCAACAGATTCAGGAATCGCAGTAAGTGATTGACACCACATCAAACTTAGTTTCTCAAGGTTTGACAAAGATCCGACAGAATCAGGTAGTTCTTCTACTGCAGATTGATTGAGAGAAAGTTCCTTCAGAGAAATCAGGTTTCCCAAGTGTTTTGGCAGCCTTTTTATGAATTGGCATCCATTTAAACTAAGCTTCTCCAGTTTTGTAAGGCGGAAAATAGATTCGGGCAGCACTGATATAGCAGTATTATCAACAAGAAGTTGTTTTAAGGAATACATGCTGCCTATTTCCTGTGGCAATTCTTTTAACTTTGGACAGTTAGAGAGATTGAGGTTCTGAAGAACTTTTAGCCCAGATACATCACTTGGAAATTCAACAAGGTTTGAGCAATCATTCAAGTTCAACTGAAGTAATGTCCTTGCATTCCCCACTGATTTGTGAACCTTAGTTAGCCGAACGCAACCCTGGAGATTAAGTTTTTCCAAGTTTTTACATCCAGATAAATCAGGACAAGCCACAAGATTATAGCAACGGTGAAGATCCATAACCATCAAGTTCTTGGCCACCTACAACGATGAATTTTAAGTAGCAAACATGAGTTACTAAGAGGAAAACGAGATCATTTTCCATAAGGGACAGATTGCAAATACTAAAATGAATTCAAATGAATTGTGATTAAGAAACTATTTCATATCGGTTAGAAGACGAGGGCCTTGGTCTTTTATAAGCACAAGGTTCAACCTCTTCCCATGAGGCATCTTTTCAAGACAAAACTTATTATGTAGTTCTAGTGGGATAAGAGGTCTATTATGTGCGAGTGTGAACATATATCATCATTGGCGTTGTCTGTAGGGACATCAGCCATGTGCGACTATCCAAGTCCCTTGTTTGGGAGCTATGATGATATTCCATATTGGCTAGGAGATGAGGGCCTTGGACACTTATAAGCATAAGGTTTAACCTTTCTCCCCAAAAGGTGTCTTTTCAGGATAAAACTCAGTATGTGATTTCAATAAAATAATACCTCTTGAAGAGCCTACCATATACATGTACGGATATATACACACATCATCATGTTGTAAGAATAGCAAAATAAGATCATATATGTTGGACAGACATCAGCCATGTGCCATCAAAAGCGAGTGAGTCATCTGCCATCTTTAGATGACAAATGTGACACACTCATGTCATCGGTGGTGACCTTTATTGATGCCATTGAATTCATCTTGTCAAAATCTTTTTAATGATATCAGTGGTGTCGTCATCGAAACTTGGGTATGCCTCCTGGGTCTTTTTCTTTAATTCTATTTTCTCTCTTCTCTCTTATATCTCCTCCCTCCTTGTATGTAGCCTATTTTACAGTTTTTTTTTATAATGTCATGATTTTAAATAGTGAGAAGACCTATAGTTATTTAACATTTTCTTTTAAGCCATTATATGTACTAGATAAACAAATCATACCTTGTTACTGGTCCAACCCCAAACTCGTTCAATTCCACTCTCCGAAAGATCAAGCACAGCTAGCTCATGAAGAGCATAATCAGAAGGAAGATTTTTCATTGGACAATTTTTCCACTGAAGCCACTTCAGGCCACTTGAACTTCCCTTGCAGTTTTGCATGATTGATTTGCAGCAGTCTCAGATTAACCATTGATTTCAAGCCTTCAGTGTCAAGTATCATCTCTCCATCCTCTTGTCCTTGCCGAAGAAAATTCTTACACTTTTCAATCCGTCGAGTTCTCGTACATTTCTTCTTTTCAAAGTCCATAACTATACCTTGTACAATTTCTGTTCCCTGTTGACAGTCATTAAAGGAAGACATTCTAGAATAAGATTGGAAACAAAGATTCAGATCCTCTCATGTTTCTTTCAGAATTTAAATTGGATGAACATGATTTGATTCATAAAAAATAATAATAACTCAACTTTTTATTATTTTATTGTTCTCGCCTAATCATAATTATTGAATTCAAAATCAAACATTTTTCTAAATGAACATTATAAATCCAAATCCGACATTTTAGAATACTGTAAGGAAAAGAAGAGCACAAACAATCGCTTAAAGTTTGCGAAGAATCACATATTTTTCCCGATCGAATCACTTGGAAACAAAATCCATTTTCGTATGAAAGAAATGAAAGCATTTTTCGGTTTGAAAGAGGGCAGAACAATTTTGGTACGAGACTCATGAAAAACTAATTAAATGACCTCACTTCGTTACTCTTCGATAGTACATACATATTACTTATCAAGATGTTATATTAATATTTAGAATGCTCTATCAAAAGTGGTTAAGGTTAAACAATTATTTAAAACATAGAATATATTGATAAGAAAATACATAATATACTCATGGACTGGTATAATTAATCTTCGAAAGTCAAAACCGGGAATCAAACCCCTCAAACTTCAGCCTATAGGAACCTATCAGTCTTACCATCATCTGATCTACTTATGTGGGGGTAAATCTCAACCTTTAGTTATATATTGAGCTTTTAAAAGCTATGAAAAAAAGAGAGGATGACTGTGTATGTATAAAGTAATGAGTTGCACCTTCTTGCGCATCAGCGTTGACATGATTTCACCGCGATCCCATAGCCTACTACGCCCTCCGGGATCTGCAAGGTTTTCATGTTGAACAATTTGTCTTCCCATGTCTCTGAGTTGATCATGCATCCATAATTCATCATCTTCACGAATCTTAATGAGACATTTTGATGTCAGAACTGTGATGACTGTCTCAGCACTAAAGCCACAACCCTTCAAAATATCAATTGCTTCCTCTCTTTTCATTCCCATTTTAATAAAGAAGCAAGCAATATCAAGGAAGACATGCTTTTCATCTTCATCCAACTCATCATAACTTATTTGTAACACATCCTGAAGATTATGTGGCCTTATTCGTTGCAGTTTTTTCAGGGCATCTTCCCATCTATTTAACCCTCTCTCATTAAACAAAGTAGAACCAACACTTCCAAAGCCAGAGGCAGTCCTCCTGTGAGTAACACAATCTCCTTGGATATATTCATGTATTCTTCTGTGGGTTTATCTTTTCTGAGTGCATGATAACTAAAAAGTTGTAAGGCTTCAGGGTAACCTAACTCTCTAACGTCGTAAAATTCATTGACAAGGTGTTCAGCTAGAACAGCTTTGTTTCTTGTTGTAACAATAACTCGACTTCCTTCACCGAACCAGCTTCTATTCCCTGCTAGTGCGCGCATTCAGTTGGCTTACATCATCCACATCATCTAAGACAATTAGTACCCGCTTCTCATGAACCAGCATTTTGATTCCGTCAATACCTTTATCAATATTATTTACAAGAGGCCGATTTGGGGAAAGATCACCGAGAAGTTTGTTCTGGCGCAGTTTTACTAGACCACCATCTTCTTTAGAAATATCTTTAACGTTCAAGATGAAACTACGACTCTCAAAATGACCAACAAGTTTATTGAAGAGAGCTGTGGCAAGAGTTGTTTTACCGATCCCGCCCATACCATGAAGTCCCAGAACTTGAACGCGATTTGATTTATCATCTATGAACCTCTTCTTGAAGTCTTCTACACGGGAATCCAGTCCAACGGTATAAGTAGCTATACCCACCGGGGTTTTTCTCAATTCTGTCATAACCCTATTCCCCAAACGCCGAATCAACTGATCTTCTGATCTGTAATAAAATAATAAAGCTTTGGTAAGGTGAACAATTTGTTAACTACACGGCAACTATTGCAATATGCCAAGCAAAACTGGAATTGATAATTATTGAATAGAAATATTGGCTATTAAATAGCCTTACAAAGATAACAGAAAGACCACAAATTCAGCCCACTATCTATGCTAACAGAAGTGGTAACGTGTACAATGGAAATAAGAAAAAATCTTCCTAGTAAATAGGAACTTTATTTGCAGAACAAAGAATAATTCTTATCAAATCCCTCTCTTAAACTTACTGTCATTCAACAGTTAGTTTATACTATCAGCATCACAAACACCCATCATCCTTCGAAGTCTTTGAAAAACATCGACCTTTAATGGTTTGGTCATTATATCTGCTACCTGATCCTTGCTTCCACAATGAATTAAAGCAATCAAACCTTCCTTCGTGAGATTCCGTAGAAAATGATACCTCACATCGATATGTTTACTTCGACCATGCATCACAGGATTCTTGGACAACTTGATGGTTGAACTGTTATCACATCTGATCAAAGTACAAGTCTCATTATTGTATTCAAACTCCTTCAGTACTCTTTTCATCCATATGGCTTGATACGCACAAACTGCAGCTGCTATAAATTCTGCTTCTGTAGTGGACAATGTGACAATAGGCTGTTTCTTTGAACTCCACGTTACAGCACCTGAACTTAATAAAAACACATAACCACTTGTGCTCTTCCGATCTTCCATATCTCCTGCATAATCACTATCAGTGAAAGCAAGAAGTCCATCATCTCCAACTTTTCTGTAGTAAATACCATAATTTACCGTTCCTTTTAAGTACCGAAGAACTCGCTTTGCAGCCTGTAAATGCAACTCAGTTGGTCTTGACATGAATCTGCTTATAAGACTTGTGGCAAACATCATATCCGGTCTTGTGGCAGTGAGATACATCAAACTTCCCACAATTTGTTTAAAATATGTCTCATCTATAGTAGTACCATTTTCATCTTTATTGATCTTAAAACCTGGGATAATTGGACTGCTCACTTCATTACTTTCAAGCATTCCAAATCTCTTTAAGATTTCAAGAGCATAATTTCTTTGATATATAAAAATACCATTCTCTTGTTGAAGCACTTCTATTCCAAGAAAAAATCTCATGCTCCCCAAATCAGTCATATCAAACTCTCTCATCATTGAATTTTTGAAATCGCACATCATATTTTTATCATCACCAGTAAAAATCAAATCATCAACATAAATACTTACAATGATGATTTTTCCTGCTGCATTCTTCTTTGTGAAAAGTGTTTGCTCACTATCACACTTCTGAAATCCCTCCTTGATAAAGTGTCCCTCAATTCGACTAAACCATGCTCGTGGAGCCTGTTTTAATCCATACAGTGCTTTGTGTAATTTGTAGACCAAGTGTTCCTTTCCTTCTATCTCGTAACCCCTTGGTTGCTCAATATAAACTTCTTCGCTTAGTTCTCCATAAAGAAAAGCTGACTTGACATCTAGCTGAAAAATCTTCCATCCCTTTTGTGCTGCCAGGGCAATGATCATTCTTACAGTGTCCATTCTTGCTACTGGTGCAAAAACCTCTGTGTAGTCTATTCCATGTTTTTGCGAATAGCCTTTAGCTACAAGTCGTGCTTTGTGTTTGTCGATTTCGCCATGTTCATTGTATTTGGTCTTGTATACCCATTTGACACCAATTTTCTTTGCTCCGGTGGGCAATTCACGCAAGGACCATGTGTTATTTTTTTTAATTGAGCTGATCTCAATGTCCATAGCTTGTCTCCACTTTGCATCCTTTACTGCATCTTCAAAATAAAGAGGATCCCCTGTTGACATATTCTGAACAATATGTGCTTCGTCTTCTATGTCCTCATCGGCCAAGAGGACATAATCATGCAGGTAAGAGGGAGGACGTCGTGTTCTTTGATTACGTAATCTCTCTGCATCATCATTAAACATGTTACTGCTTTCACCCTCTTCTCCCTCAAATTCATTCACCCGTGTATCAATTTCCCTTGCATCACTCACCCTTGCATCATTTTCACTCACCATTTCATCACTGTCCCCATGAAATTCTCTACTGTCACTTATCCTCAAATTTCTTTCCCCATGTATCCCACTATCAATTTCATTCACTCCATGATTCTCACTATTTTCATGCACTCGATCCCCATTATTTTCACTCACCCTTATGTTGCTTTCCCCATGAATTTCAGTGTCTGCACTCACCCTCTCTACTTCATCACTGCTATTTTCTCCCCAGTCTAAATCTAACAAGATTTGGCTCTCATAACATACATCCCAATTCCATTGTTCATCCTCCTCAAAAATAACATCTCTACTAACAACAATTTTTTTTGCTATTGGATCAAATAAACGATAACCCTTTGATTCTTCACTCACCCCTAACAAAACACATGGAAAACTTCTGTCATCTAATTTACCTCTTTTAGCAGCAGGGACATGCACATGAGCTAGGCAGCCGAATACCCTGAAATGCTCAACAGAAGGCTTCACACCACTCCACGCCTCTTGTGGTGTGATATTCTTCACTGCCAAAGTAGGACAACGATTCAAGACATAAAAAGTCCATTTCACAGCTTCAGGCCAGAATGTTTTTGGAAGCTTTTTATCAGATAGCATCGATCTAACCATATTCATCACCGTACGATTTTTCCTTTCAGCCACCCCGTTTTGTTGTGGCGTGTAAGCATTTGTTAGCTGCCTTTTGATGCCCATTTTGTTGCAGTAATCTGTGAAATCAATGGAAGTAAACTCCCCTCCCCTGTCAGTGCGTAAGCATTTGATGCTGAAACCTCTCTTCTTTTCCACCATTGTTGTAAACAATTTGAAACAACACAGTGCTTCACTCTTTGCTGTCAACAGGTATACCCATGATTTACGGCTAAAATCATCAATAAAACACAAGATATACCTTTTTCCACCATTTGAAGTAGGAGATATTGGGCCACATATATCTGCATGAATGAGCTCCAAAGGCTGACTTGCTCTCCACGTTGTCCTTATCTGCATATCACCACGTTGTTGCTTCCCATTGATACAGTTTATGCAGACAGTATGTGATTCTTGAAGCCTAGGAAGACCACGAACCATCCCCTTTTGTTGCAAAACTTTCAAGCCTGAATAACTAAGGTGACCGTATCTTCGGTGCCATAAAAAAAACATATCATTTGTGCTTGTATAAGAGCACCATTCTGATGACACTTTGGCAGCAACTGGTGTATGGGACAGCAGTATAAACATTCGGTTTATACTCATTTTGGTCTGAATAATCAGACCCTTTAGAGGGTGATATATTTTGCAAAAACCATGTTGAATTAAAATAGCCAAACCCTTCTCTTGTAATTGGCCAATACTCAAAAGATTGTTTTTGAGTTCTGGGACATAATATACCTCATTCACAACATGAGTAATTCCATTCAGAAATAACTTAATACTGCCCTTCCCAATCACATTCATTTTGCTATTGTTGCCCAATTTTACCGAATGAACAAAACTCTCATCAAGATTTATGAACATACCTCTGCTGCCACACATGTGATTTGAACACCCGGAGTCAAGAAACCAGGCTTCAATTTGTTCAGTTTCAGCTGACTCAGTGTATGCCATCAATAGCATATCATCAACTTGAACCTGTTCTGCTTCGGATAACTCAGTGTAAGTTATCAATAACATGTCCTCAACCTGATCGGCTTCATGCGTCTTGTCCTCAACCTGATCGGCTTCATGCGTCTCTGTGTATGCCATCAAAAGCATATCGGTTTCTGCACTTGCTTCCACATAATTTGCTTCTTTATTCCATCTTGGACATTCATATTGGAAATGTCCAAGATTATGACACTTGTAACATTCCACAGTAGCTCTATTAAAAGCTGAACCTCCTCTTCCACGCCCTCGTCCTCTGTAATGTCCCCTTCCACGTCCACTGCTGCTCCAGGTATTGTCTGCTGTCACCTTCAAAGCCTGCTCCAAACCACTGCTTTTGTGGAATTTTTGCTCGTGTATAGTAAGAGAACTCTGCAATTCATCAATAGTAATTGTATCCAAATTTCTGGATTCCTCAATCGAACAAACTATGTAATTAAATTTGTCCGTGAGAGATCGAAGAATTTTTTCACAGATTGTGACATCAGTCATGGCTTCTCCATACACCCTCATCTTATTTGCTACCGTCATCACTCTAGCAAAATAAGCAGTAATTGTTTCACCAATCTTCATCTCCAGTATTTCAAAATCCCTTCGCAGGGCTTGAAGTGTTGATCGTTTGACTCGAGCATTTCCCTCATATTTGGTCTTCATTGACTCCCAGATCTTCTTAGACGTATCCTTTTCCAAGATTGTCTCCAGAATACTTCTGTCAATTGCTTGAAAAAGATAGTTCTTGACTTTGAGATCCTTTAGCTTCCATGCGTCAAGCTCTTTCTGTTTTCCTTCTGACAGTGGTTGTTCCCCGAGTGCTAGTTCTTCAAAACCAGTTTCAAGTTAAGCACCAATATTCCTTGCTGCGAAGAAAATTTTCCATGAGCATGCTCCAATGGTCATAGTGACCATCAAAACGTGGAATAGCTGGTTGCACAAAATGCCCTTCAGAAGACATTGCTCTCTTCACCTCTCTCTGTATAAAACTCTCACAAAAGCTGCTGCTTTATTTTCAGTTCCCAGTGGGGGCTCTGATACCAGTTTGTTAACTACACGGCAACTATTGCAATATGCCAAGCAAAACTGGAATTGATAATTATTGAATAGAAATATTGGCTATTAAATAGCCTTACAAAGATAACAGAAAGACCACAAATTCAGCCCACTATCTATGCTAACAGAAGTGGTAACGTGTACAATGGAAATAAGAAAAAATCTTCCTAGTAAATAGGAACTTTATTTGCAGAACAAAGAATAATTCTTATCACAATTAGCAGAGTTGGCTGTGTTTTTCTAAAAAAGTGATAACTCTACATAATTGCAATGATAGGATCCTTGGCCATGATAGTAAATCCCATGAGTTGCTGCTTAAAACTGGAATTCTCTTTAACGCTATTGGAAATCCCAGGTTCCACCCAAAAGTTGTAAGTTGCAACAGGCTTCGGCCTTCCTTGTAAAGACCAATTAACTAGCTAATGTGAATCCATTATTAAAGCTCACTTTCTACATGAATGAAGCTCAAGCTTAACTCATTTAAGCTCTTTCTTTTGTCTTAGTTTTTTTTTTTTAGTGAAAACGATCATGCGTGCGTGCTTGCTTTTATTAATAGAAGATATCTAAAGATACAAAGAAAAGAACTCTAGGGAAATGATCGAGTTATAGCATTAATTCGGTTTGTGGGACATGTTTATAAAGAAACTCGTTTGCATGTTTATGAAATTTAAGAAGCAAAACAACTTGTACGTATAATTTCATATAATAAACTTATTTCATATGTAATTAAAAACACTATTTTTATCAAATAAAATTCAATAAGAATTTAACAATAACATTGTGCTACTGTTCATTTGAGTGCTTTATCCCAAAATCGTCCTTGGCTTATATGCTGTTGAAGGCTGGTTGGCAGGGGTAGTTTCAGGTTTTGGTTCCTTTCTTTATTTGAGACTTTATTGCGCCAACAAAAAAAGGGTGGGAACCAAGGGTAGAATCGGGTTTTAGTGTTTTTTTTTTTTCTTGGAGGCATTCCGTTTATGTTTTTCTGAGGGGCTTGGCTGGGGCAAAAAATCACAATCGTTGCTGCTGTGAGAATAGCTTGGATGTTGGTGTGCAGGCTTGGCATTGCGTCTTCGTCTTCTCGGATATGTGCTTCTGTGATTTAGCTGCATTTGGCTCTGGTGTCGGCTCCCTGCTGCAAGTCGCTGGTGGTTGGCTTCTTGCTTCACTTGGGCTCTGTTGTTTTCCTGGAGTTGTCTCTGGGAGGATGCCATGCAATCATAATCGTGCATTTAATGCAAGACCCAATTGGCTAGGCCCTTTTTTCCTTCGATTACATTGGGAGGGTTGCCGCTTTCTCGGCTAGATTGGACGTTCTTAGGGAGTTCGATTTTGGTTTGTTGGTTTCGGTTCCTTGGGATCTTGCTGCCCTTTTTATGTTGGCAAGGGGGCTGTTGGTTTGCGATTGAAACACTATGCTCATTTGGTTTGGTTTCGGTGAGTTATTTTGTTATTTTTGAAAAGAAATGTTCTGTCACTTCATTTTCTTATTTGGTAATAGTTTGGCATGCTACTGCTTGCATTTGGTTTGCCATTCTTTCACGTCATTTCATTGGGGTCTGAAGGGGCGCATGGTTTTAGAGTCGGTTTTTCATTGCAATTTCCTTTCGTTCGAATCTTTTGGTTCTGCATGTTTTTCTTTTGGGGTTTGGGTAATTCCCAGCTATTGCTTTGTCTTTCCATTGTTTGTTGTTGTCCTTCTGCTTATTGGTCGCTTCTTTTTTTTGGGTTTGAATGTTGCTTCCGGATTCCATGTATCTTTTTTGCTCTAACGTTTTTCTTTTTAAATAAATGTCTTGTTTGCAGCTCTGATTTCTGTAAATTGAACTGGGAGGTGTTGGATTTTGATCCGTTCTTGGTTGGCCTACTTATTTTTTTCCTTGGTGTCTTGCCTTGTGAGTTGTTTTCTTTTCGCTCTGGCTTGATTTGGTTTGCCTTGCCAGTCGCTTGATTTTGTTTGTTGTGTTGATTTTCTCGGTCTTATTAATCCATTTGCTGTTTTTTCGTTTCATGTTTTTGTTTGGTGCTTGCATGTGTGGTGTTGTTTGAGGGGTATGTCTGGCTTTTTAAAAAAAAATTGTTTCTTGCTGGTTTGGGTTGGTGTTTGGGTGTGGTCCACGTTGTCAAGTGGTCTTTATTGTTGCCTGTGTGTGCTGCAAATAAGGCTTTCCTTTTCTGCAAATGTTGTCTGTAGCTTTGGTGTACCAAAAACGTTTGATCCAATGTTGGTTCTTGGTTGTCAAAGTGTGTATGTGTGTAGGGTTCTGTTGGGGAAGTATTATTGTGTGTGTGGCTTGGAGTATATTGACTTCTTGTCTTTTTTTGTGCCGGGTAGATTTTACAGAGCAACATTCTGCTGTTGAAGCAGGGTTGCTCTGAATGGCTTGGACGGGAACAGGGTGTAGGGCAAGTTTGGATTGCCTTCTTCTTTTGAACAACACCATTTTGGATTCTGTTTTGTTCATCTGGGTTGGTGTGTTTTAGAGTGTTAATATAGGGTGGGTAAGGGGGTATAAGCTGGATGAGTTGGGGTATGCTTGCTAGGCGTTGGGAAAAGAATTTATGGGTTTGTTTTGTGCAAACAAACTTGGACTGTCTTCAACTAATTAATGATAGGCTTGGCTTCAAATGAAAGGGGAGTGTTAGGCTTCAGATTGAGTGTGTCGTTCTCTTTTTTGTTTATGCGAATTGAATTGTGTCTTGTTCGGCTGGGCAGGAATGTGTTGCACAGTCAGATTATTGTTTGTTCATTTGTCATCAAATTTGTGCGAAATTCCATATTTTTTATGATAAATTATTTTTTCAGTTTTTCATTGCCTTTCTTTGCAAAGCCAAAACCATATTGCACCTACTTTCATATAAACATAAGATTTACTTACCTCTGTAGATTTCATGCATTTGCCTCCTATAACTTGCGGTTTTATTTAATTAAATCTACAACTTTAGCTCTATCTACCTGCAATAATATTGTTTCTAATTAAGCTTCTACATTATCCGGTATAAAAAAAATACCCATCCATTCTTTATTTTATGCATGTTTTGAGGATTATTATAAGGCTGTCAACTAATTTGTGGATCACCTTAGCACTTTTGGGATTTTTGTTATCTCCAGCGTAATCTTTTGTTTGCATCATTGGCCTTTATATGTATTTTCCCACCCCCAAGAACAACAAAAAGACCAAAGAGAAGGGTGTGAAAGAAATACATCACCTGGTGTCAAAAACGAAACCAGAAATACCACCAACTTTATACATGGCTTCTCTCCACTTGCCCACCTTCTCCTCCCCAAACCTCTCCATGTGATTCATAAAATCTTGTTCGAGAGGACCCTTCTGTCTCCTAACGTGGGATGGATCAACTTGGTAGAACACAGGCAGGATCAGCCTCTTCAACTCGCATATTCTAGCTAGCTCCTCAAGACACCAATGAGAGTTGGCATAGCTTGGTGAAAGAATAATGATCGATAAGGCTGAATCTTCAATGGCCTCCATCAGAGTTGGAGCAATCTCGTCTCCCCGAGTCATTCCAGAGTCATCTAAGAAGACTCTGAAGTCTTGTTTGCTTAATGAATCGTAGAGATTTTTGGTGAAGCCGTGGCGGGTGTCTTCTCCACGAAAACTTAAGAACACATCCCAGTGGAGTCTGAGAGCTGCCGGAGAGGATGAAACAATCAGGCTATTGGCCATTGGGCATGGCTATTTGGTTCTTTCTTTATTTTCCTTCCTTTTATCGTGGTCATGTAGTTGGTTGCATTATAACTCGGTCCGTGCTTCCCGTTATAATTTTTTTGCATTTTAAAAATACAGTAAAATAATATAAAATTCCCTCGTACAATAAAGTCAAGATTCCCAAACGTGAGAAAAAAAAAAAAAAAACAAGTGGCAAAAGTAAGATATCGAATATGACACTGGCGGCTTTGGTTGATTTGCGGAAAATATCTTATTGTGTTTTTTTTTAAAATATATTTTTATGTATTTATTTTTATAAAATATTTTATACAAAAATTAATCAATAAAAATTATTTTATAATTAATTATTAAACTTAATTTATTTATTAAAAAACATTTTCATCACATTAAATTTAAGAAATATTTTATAAAAAATAATTCATTAATATTTTCATTTAATTATTTTAACTACAATCTTCATTTAATCACCACAATTATTATTTTTTGTTTTTTTACTATTATTTTTTTGCTTTATTTCTATAATTATTATCTTCTTCTCTACCATCACCTCCTCACCTCCTCTTCCTCTCTCATCATCATTTCTTTTTCATTACCATCATCACCCCACTACTGTCTCCTTCGTTTGTCATCCCTCCTCTTATTTCATCATTATTATTATCGCCTCTTATTTCACCATAACCACTCTTAAAAAATATTTTATTTATAGACTGAAATGTATTTCAAGATAAATATTAAAAATATATTTTATATGTAAAATATTGTATATTAAAAAATATTTATGTAAAATAAAGAACCCTATTGAACAATAACCTTTTTTAATATATATATATATATATATATATATATATATATAATAAATTAAATGAATTTTTTTTTGCAATTTTTTTTTTTCAAACTTGAATAAAGAATGCAATGCAAAACCAAATGACGCAAGTCCTAAATTGCGAATACACAAAATATGTTAAAGAGGAAAATTAAACAAAGAACAAAGAAACATGAAAACTGCAGTGTCATACAAAGCTAGGGGTTTTTCTACAAATGGTTTAATTGGCAGTGCCCGAAAAGCAAGAGGATGAATTTGTTTTTGGTAAGTGTTTTAATAAAAATTTAATTTTTTATATTTTTAAATTATTTTAAAGTCTTAATGTTAAAAATAAATTTTAATAAAAAATATATATATTATTTTAATATTTTTTAAAATAAAAATCTTTTTAAACAATAATTGTTACTATAATATTAAACAACTAATTTATAGTTTAATTGCTACACAACTACTCAAGTAAAATTTGAGAGATGATTTATAAAGAAATGAACTTGACTATTAGAAGCCTATTTTTTTAAAAAAAAATATTTTTTTTTTTGTGAAGGATACAATCTTGGGTATAATCTTGGATAAATTACTAAAAACATGTGGTAATTGGATTGCACAAATATTTTACATTCTCGGGTCATTGAGGTTAAATAAGTTAGAATTTTGATTTTAAATTATAATTAAATCATCACATTAACATAAAAAAAAACCCAAAACAACCTAAATCAAAGTCAATTTTTAAAATTCCTCTAATTTTTAAAACTAATAACTAGGCAAACCCCATGATCGACTAAAATTCCTTTAATTTACTTAATAAACATGTCATTGCATTATAAATTAACAAAGAATCATTCAAATTATCTTTTATTTTAATCAACCATAAACCCTAACAAATTCAAATTTTGAGGTTTTCATTTCCTCACCTAAAATAATAAAAATTCTTGTAATTAAACTTTTTATCACTCATGACTAACTCACTTTAATGAGCTTTAATGGACACTTCTTCAAAAATCTTCTTTATCCTCCAATGGAACCATTTCTTCCTCAAGCTAAAACTTTCAATCTCTATCTAAAGTTTACTAATTTGGTTTTTATTTTGAGGTGGAAAACCCTTAAACTAAAATCTCCATGCCATTTAATTCAAGAAAGAAAGAAGAAGAAGAAATAAAGAAATTTTCAAGTTTTCCTTCTTTTCCTTCCATAAATGGTGTCTTTCATGGCTTTTAAAGGGGAAGAAAGTATTTTTTCTTATTTACAACAAAGCCACTCATTAAATATCCCCAACATAATTTTTATCAAATCTTAGTCCATCAACATTTTTTGTGTATTACTTTTTTTTCTTTTATCGTAGATATATTCTAATTTACTTGAAAATTTTCATCACTATTCATAATAAATTTTCTTTAAATTTTATTATTTTTTAGTTAAAAATTACGCTATTAAACATGAGTTTACTCTAACTATCAATACTTTCATTCACAAATTCATAATTTAATTCATTAAGGGATTTTACACCAATTTACCAAGAACTTTCACCACTAATCATAAAAATTTTCTTTTAGTTTTATTATTTTTTAGTTGAGAATCACCTCATTTAGCACTAGTTTAAAATTTCGGGTTGGGGTTTACATAACATATCTCTTAACTTAATGTACTATTGTAATTCTACTACATTCAAAATATCGCTATTTAACCTATTCAGAAATCTTGCCATTATTGTTTTTTTATCCTCCACTATATTAGTTCTAATCATAGTGACTTATCTCTTCATGGTAATCCTCTTCATTCTTAGACCATTGAGTCAGGTTTTGGAACCTTCGATATAAATCTCAGTAGTAATGTCCCCAAATAAATTTTTTCCTAATGATTCCTTTCACCTCTTCGCAAGTATCAATGAGTATTCACACTTTTTCCTCATACCTAATACAAGTTGATGTCATCAAATAATAACATAATCAGTAAATTCAATGATAATAAGTTTTTACCTTTTTTTTCTCTGAATGATTATAGCAATAAAAAATCAGCTCAACTTTCTTCTTCCAATCTAAATAAGCATCGGGATCATTTCTACCCTAAAACACCAGAATTCTCATCTTAATACTCCCAAAGTTTGTATCTAAGACATCACGACACCTAAGACCTTGAATTCCACCCCTATGGTTGAACTAATCACGTCGATTAAAACCTCTAACCCTTTAATTTTCTAGGCTATGAAAACCAATCTTTTAGCGGTGATGATGCATCTTTGGAAGACATCATCATAATTTGAAAAACACCTTCGTAATAAGAAAATATATTCTCATATACTCTTTCATATGCTTACACTCAAGAATATATTACTCCTTTTTTGTTTCACTTAAATATAGTTTCTCACGATAATATGTTCACTTTTTCACTTTTTACCTCCCGTACTTACCTTTTCAGTTTTTTAAGTAACTAATCCTTAACAATAAAAAATAACAACTTTATCATGTCAACTTTATATTGTCGGACTCAAAGAAGCAAGAAATAACCAAAAACTACGAAGAAAACAAAATACAAATACGAAAAAGATGACAAAACTAATCAGATACGAATACGAACGATAATGCAAAAATGAATATGAAAGCAAGAAACTAATGTAATAAGATTATAATAAACTCAAACTAACACTATAACACTGATTTTAACCAAAACTAACAATGGTAAACTAAGAAGATTTTTGTTGACTCAAATTGATGTAATAGTTAACAATTTCACAATTTCAAACTTACTTGAACCTAAGTGTGTCTAAATAACCCTGAAATTAATATTTGAAACTAAGATATATACACAATACCCTAAGAATATCATATTGTAGGTGTATATCTCTTAATTTCTGAATTCAAACTTTCAATGATTCAATTTGTTACGGAGTTTATACAACTTGTAAATTGCCATCTCTTTGATAATTTTTTTCTTTTTTTTTTTTATATACTCTATTGATTTGCAATAGTCAAAATTCAAATCAATTTTTTATATATATTATTTTCCACAAACAATTAAATTTGATGAAATAATAAAAATTAAAGCGTAAACTGAAATAAAATAGAACCCGACTTTAGAGTCTTGCTGTGATATCAATATATGCGAATCTATAGGATAAGAATCCTAGAACCCACAGGAAATAAAGGAAAAACCCAAAAGAAGTCTAAAATTAGTTTTGGTTGATTAAAGCTCGACACAAAAACAATGATTATCTGAATCGAGGAACTATAACTATTGTAATGAAACCCCTACCCAAGAATTATAAAGAATCATAAATGAAAAGTATAAAGAAGAACACCACAAAGATAATTAATCTTTGATAAGTCCAAGAAAAGCTCTTGAATAACCAAAAGTATGAACGAATATCACACAATAATAATTCTAAATAAACCAATATGAAAAGAAAAACCTAATTAAAAGCTAAATAACTCTATTTATACTAGGTAAAAATTCCTTAAACAAGCTTGAAAATATTAAAAGAGCACTAATCCAATTAGAAAAAAGAACCCTGAACCAATTAGAAAAATAATGTAATTCTCGCACAGTAGTTTATAGACCTCTTCGTAAAGCCTTCCCGATATCTGGTCGCTATGAAATTTTAAATCTATATAAAATAAAACCTTTGGAATATTTCAGTGTATTTTAGGTCAATCTAACAGTCAAATATAAAATTATGCATGAAAAAAATAAGCACAAAACTTACTTAAGCTTGTCTAACTCTTGCACGAATCATATTAATTAATCACCGCTGATAAAAATATCGCTAGCTCAAGTGAAAATGCCATTATCAGGAATTTACTATCAAAGTAATTACTATTAAGAATGAGATGAATGATAGCCAAATGAATTTATCTTGTTCTGAATAATTAAGAAAATCCAACATTAATTGGCATTTATGAGAATAAGAGAGTAATATATAACCTTTCAAAGACGAACTCTGAAGTTCTGAAGACGAGTAGAAGAGGGAGGTGGGGGGAAATGAAGTGAATTCGAAGGAAACATATTGGCTTTTGCAGCAACAAAAGATTGAGAGTAATATTCTTTCTTGTGTTCCATTGATCCTTTTTTTCACTTGAACTACCTGGCCTTTTTGTCTATAGCACGTGTCATTCTCTGAGATGGATTGATAAATATCTGCAGAACAAATGCGACAATTAGCACATCAATTTAAAACAAATATATGAATTAATAATACATGAAAAAAAGAGAGGATGAAATAACATATTTTGATCCTCTGCTGGCCTGAGGAGGAATGTTCATTGGTAGGGACTTTAACTACTACCAAGAGTCCAAATAAAAATTTTAAAAAAAATATTTGAAGTTTTAATATTTATATAAAAAAATTAAAAAATAATAAATTTAAATATAAACTCTATATTATAAATAATAAAAATTAAAAAATTATTTCAAAAGATTTTTTATCCAACATTGAAAATATATTATATTATTGTTTTAAGTTGAAGTATTTAAACCAAAAAATATTTTTTTATCCCATTTTAAAAAAACATAATTTTTTTTATTGTGAACATACCTTATATATACTAAAAGGCTTCGAATCTCATTTTAAAAAAATAAAATATTATTCTAGTATTTATTTAGTGAATTTTGAAAAGAGTTAATAACCAACTAAAAAATATGAAAAAAAAGAGGTATCTGGTTAGGAGAAAAAAACATATTTGAAGAAAAAAATGGTCTTTACCAGGTTTTGTCAGGCCCGGGCAACTAGGCAGGTCGACCAGGTTTGACCGTTTTTTTACTCTTGCCAATCTTTCACCTTATCCAGATCGATTCAGCTACCGGGTCGACCAGATCCCAAACCGGACCAATTTAGGTTTAATAACTTTGAATAAAAATAAGTAAATACCTATAACACAGAACTGGAAAATGGTATCTGTGCAAAAATTTAATTATATGTTGTATTTGTAAAATGCGACATTTCTAAAGTTTATATGCTTTTTAAACACAATATTACTTTTTTTAAGTGTGTTATTTTTTAAAAAAATGAAATGTTATTATTATGCTAAATTCTTTTAATTACTATGCTAATTTTTTTTTTAAAATCCCATCTTCGATATGCACAAACCGAAAACTGTCCACCCTTTTTAGTTCTTAATAAGCAATTTCCATAAATAGGGCCCCTCCTTCATTTTTAGTCCTTTGGCAAGAATATCAATAATGGCTATCATTTCCACTCATCTCTCTTCCTTCCTATCATGTATGAGATAATCCAATCATAATAATCCACAGGCACAGTACCCAAAGCTTTTAGTGCAGCTGACAACAGCATTTCAAGGTGGATTACGAAACCGTAGTGGATCTTTCCTTCACAAGGATCATCTAGGCAAAAGCAATGTTCCAGCGTTAGCAAGTGCAGGGGATCAAGATCTCATCTGTCCTCCAGAAGCTGTACACGGCATTTCGTTATTTCATTTGGTTTACGTGCACCTCTAATTGGCTTTAAATCTCAAGTAATTCTCTTAAACATTTCTTTTCTGGCTATGATGATGGCAATGCAGCAGAGACAGCAAAGGTCATTCCAAAGCATTTGCATGCTTACAGAGTTTTTGGACAGCCAAATGGTCCGCATTGTGCTCACTATAATCTAGTGGGAGGTTGGTATGAGTTAATTTGAAGTAAAAAAATACATTCCTTCATGGTTTAATTTTAGAAAAATACATATCTTCAGGAATGACTGATCCTGCATATCCAAAACATGTGTGCAAGCTTCAAAAGGTTTTTTATAGCCTCAAACAAGCACCTCATGCTTGATTTGATCGGTTTAGTATTTTTCTTTTTAAATATGGTTTTTTTTTTGTATTCTAGCCGACCCTTCCCTATTTATTTTTCACTCTAACCTTGGCACATTAATTCTTTTTCTTTACGTAGATGATATCCTGCTGACAAGTTCCTCCATAACACTAGTGTCATCTTTTATTCAACTCTTGAGCACAAAATTCAATATGAAAGATTGGGGCCACATTCATCACTTTTTTGGCATTGAAATATCACAAATATCGGCTGGTCTACACTTGTCCCAATCTCATTATGCTCTTACTATCCTCGAAGAGCCAAAATGGTCGACTCAAGCCTATGAGCATATCTCTTGAAGCTAAAACCAAGACCTCATCAAACAATGTCTTACTAGAAGATTAAAGTTATTACATAGGACTGATTGGAGCTTGACAGTACCTAACTCTCACGAGACCAGATCTCTCATTTAGTGTGAATTATGCTTCACATTTCATGCATGCCCCCACAATTATGCATTTAAAATTGTTCAGAGAATCTTAAGATATGTAAAAGGTACAATTGACTTAGGTTTGTATTTTACTACAAATACAACACTTGATCTTTATGCTTTCTCTTATGCCGATTGAGCGGGGTGTCTCACCACAAGACGATCCACCATAGAATAATGTATACATTTCTAGGAGAAAATCTCATCTCATGGTGTGCAAACAAATAGCTTATGATCTCTCAATCAAGCACCAAAGCGGAATATCGAGCAATGGCAAATACAGCAGTAGAACTCACATGGATGTCATTTATCCTTAAAGATCTCCACATTCCACTGGCATCTACACCAACTCTCTACTGCAATAACATAAGTGCTCTTCACATGACAATAAATCCAGTGTTTCATGCTCACAACAAACACATCGAGTTGAATTATCATTTTGTGCGCGAATGAGTTGCACTTAGACATCTCATCACTCAACATATCTCCACTATAGAGCAAGTAGCAGACCTCTTCATCAAACCAATATCAAAGGCAGCACTCAGTAATTTTCAAACCGAACTCTGCCTCCAACCCCGGCACAATTTGAAGGAGGGTATCGGCACAACCTATCATCTTGGCATGAATTGTGGGACTCAAAGAAGTGATAAGGATGAACATAATTATCGAAGTGATAAGGCTGAAAGCTCTCACAATTCATGTTACAGTAGTGGAGAGACGTTGAAGGATGAAGATGTATCGATAACAACAACTTTAACCCGAAATGGTAGTTCAACCAGCTAAGGAAATTTCAACAAATTGATTAAGCAAATCTTGGATTCAAAACAAGGCATATCTTGGAGCATTCTGGAAATCCTAGACTCATAACAGAGCATATCTTGGAATATTAATACAGCTTTAATGTAATTAATATTCCTGGAAATCTTGCACTCATCCTGGCAGAGCATATTGTAGAGATTTAATGTCTTTGCCCCAGCCTGTTTGTGTTTAAATAGAGGATGTGGTCCTTAGTATATGGTATTGCAAAAGGAACTAAAGCAAAGTATAATTACTTCTTTAGTTGTGTTAATGATTAGAAAAAGCAGACTTGCTCATCCCATTCTTCCTCCTGTTCTTCTAGTTCTTTTTTGTGCTTACTGTGATCTAGTGGGAGGTTGGTATGAGTTAATCTTATACTTCTTTTTGGATGTCCTAGGTATTATTTACAGTATAGGAATTAATATTAGGTATTAACAAGCAAAAAAAGAAGGTTGTGTATAGAAAAGATGTGTAGCTAACAGGAATTGAATGGAGAAATGCTTCTTATTACCAAGATAGTTTTGTTGCCCTTTGTCAAATGCTCTGTTTTATTTCCTTTCTATTTGTTCATACTATTAGTTATTAAATTTGTTTACCAAGATTAAGTGTATTGAAGTTAGTACAATGAATAATCATCCATATCATAAATATTATGAATCTAGAAATACCATGAATATAGAGATACTATGAATCTAGAGTAAGTATTGAAGAGTCTAATATTAATCAAGTACTTTGAATATTGTAAAAGATATTTTATAATATCTATATATATTGTATGGATTTTATAATGAAAGGTGTGAGAGTACCATTATTTAGTGTATTGTATTTCACCAAATTATGTGAGTAGTAACCCCTCCTATGTTCTGTCATTGTTTTTTCCTAACAAATTTGGTATAAGAGCTTGAGAGTAGATATGACTTCCAGCAATAATAATTCTCAGTTTCATATTCCTCGTCTTGCCAAACAAAACTATGATATGTGGTGTATTCAATATAAGGCATTACTAAGATCACAAGAGTTATGAGAGTTAGTTAAAGATGGTTACACTGAACTAGAATCAACAAGAAAAGAGGCAGAAATGAGTAATGCAGAAAGACAAGCGTTGAGAGAATCAAGGAAGAAGGATAATAAGGCTTTATTCATGATTTATCAAGGACTTGATGAATCAACTCTTGAGATGGTGGCACTAGCAAAGACGTCAAAAGGAGATATGGGAAATGCTTAACAAGACTTATAGTGGAGTTGAAAAGAAAAAAAGGGTATGGTTGCAAGCATTGAGAGGAGACTTTGAGAAATTGAGTAAAAAAAGTAATTAGACAATTTCAGATTACTTCACAAAAGTAATCTCATTGGTTCACCAGATGAGAAGGAATGGTGAAAATATTGATGATATTCGTGTGATGAAGAAAATTCTAAGGTCTTTGGATTCAAAGTTTGATCATGTGATTGTAGCAATTGAAGAATCAAAGAATTTGAAAGATTTGACAATAGAAGAATTAATGGGATCTCTACAAGCCCATGAGCAGAAAATTGATAGAAGAGGAGAAGGAAGATCTCTTAAACAAGCATTGCAGACAAAGTTAATTGTGAATAATGTTAGTGAATCTGGCAGAAGAGCATTTCAAAGAGGAAGGTTCATTCACAGAAGAGGAAGAGGAGGAAGATCATTCAGAAATCATGAATCTCATGGAGCACGAAATCAAAATTTTAATTTCAGAGGCCATGGCAGAAGCAGAGGAAGAAGTCATGGAGGATATTCAAATTAGAGGAATAATAATGCAAACGTACAATGTTATAATTGTAAAGAGTATGGTCATTTTGCTTTAGATTGTTCATAATACAAATTTGAAGGCAAAAATGTCAACTTTGCTGAGAAAGAAACTGATTCTGAAAAACCTGTATTATTGTTGGCATGTGGAAAATTTGATGGTAGCAACTCTAGCACCTGGTATCTAGATACAGGAGCATCAAATCATATGTATGGTATGAAGGAAACATTTGTTGATATCGATGAAAGTTATAAAGGTAACATTACCTTTGGAGATCTTTCTTAAAAACCAATTGAAGGAAGAGGCAGAATTCTTATTAAACTTAAGAATGGTGAGCAGAAGTTTATATCAGAAGTTTTTTATGTTCCAGACACGAAGAACAACATTCTAAACTTGGGACAGTTTCTAGAGAAAGGCTTTGAAGTGCAGATGAAAGATAAGAATCTGAAGATTTTTGAAGAGTCTGGAGCTGCAATTGCTTCAGTTAAAATGACTAGAAATAGGATGTTTCCTCTGGATCTGAGTAAATATCTGTCAAAGTGTTTTAAGGCAGAAATCTCCAACATGATGAATTTATGGCATCTGTGATATGGACATTTGAACTATGGATCATTGATGCTGATGGAGAAAAGCAAAATGCTTCTTGGAATACCAAAGATAGAGCACACAAGCAGAATGTGTGAAGTGCCTGTAATAGGAAAGCAGCATAGAAAGCCATTCCCAAAGAAGAGTTCAAAAGCATCTCAGCCTCTCGACTTATTGTATTCAGATGTGTGTGACCCTATTTCACCTACTTCAATATGAAGAAATAGGTATTTTCTCACTTTTACTGATGATTTTAGTGGAAAGACATGGGTACATATGTTAAAAGAATAGAAAAAAGTGCTGAGCAAATTTAAGGAGTTTAAAAATTTAGTAGAAAAACAAAGTGAATGTAAGCTAAAATGCCTAAGAACAAATAGGGGAGGAGAGTATATTTCTCATGATTTTGATGATTATTGTAAGGAAAATGGTATTCTTCATCAGCTCACAATGCCATAGACTCCACAACAGAATGGAGTATCAAAGAGAAAAAATAGAACTATTATGAATATGGTTAGATGTATGCTAAAAGAAAAAACCTGTCCAAAAAAGTTTTGGGGAGATGCAGTTGTATGTGCTGTGTATTTGTTGAACAGATTTACAACAAAAGGACTTTAGAAGATCACACCAGAAGAAGCATGGAGCATGAAAAAACCAATAGTTGATTGTTTGAGAATTTTTGGCAATATTGCTTATGCCAAAATTCAAGAGGAAAAAAGAACTAAACTTGAAGATAAAAGTCAAAAATGCATACTACTAGGATATAGAGAGAATTCATATGGTTACAAATTGTACAATCCGATGACAAAGAAGGTGATCATGTCAAGAGATGTGAAGTTTGATGAAGAGCTAGAATGGAATTGGAATTTTGAAGATCAGCCACAAAAACTAATTGTAGATGAAGAGCAGATTCAGAAAGATGAAGAAGAAATCATGTTAGCTCCATCTCCATCAACTAACAATCCTGCTGGTCCTTTAAGCTCAACAACAAGAAAGGCAAAGAGCATACAAGAGATTTATGATGTAACAAAAAGAATCAATCTTGATGATGTTAATATGCTTTGCTTATTTTCAGAAAATGATCCTATTACATTTGAAGAAGCATATCAAGAAGACAAATGGAAGAAAGCAATGAAGGAGGAGATCAATTCCATCATAAAAAATAATACATAGGAATTGACAACACTTCCCGAATGACACAATGCAATAAAAGTAAAATGGATCTTCAAGACAAAGAGGAATGTAGAAGGAGAAATTGAAAAACATAAAGTCAGATTAGTAACGAAGGGGTACAAGTAACAATATAGAGTTGATTATGAAGATGTTTTTGCTCTTGTAGCAAAAATGAAAACAATAAGATTGATGATTTCCCTAGCAGCTCAGAACAGATGGAAGATATTTCAGATGGATGTAAAGTCAACATTCTTGAATGACAACCTTGAAAAGGAAGTGTATTTAGAACAACTAGCTGGCTTTGTGGTTAAATAAGAAGAAGAGAAGGTTTACATATTGAAGAAAGCTCTTTATGGGCTTAAATAAGCACGAAGAGCATGGAACTCCAAAATTGATGGATATCTTTCACAAAACGGATTTCACAAGATGCCCTTATGAACATGCATTATATGTGAAGAAAAGTTTACAAGGCAGAGTAATGTTTGTTTGTTTATATGTTAATGATATACTTTTCACAAGGGATAATCCAACTATGTTTCAAGACTTCAAGCAATCCATGGTAAAGGAATTTGAAATGATAGAATTAGGTCTTATGGCCTATTTTTTAGGATTAGAGGTGAAGCAGTGTAGTGATGGAATCTTCATTTCACAAGTCAAGTATGTAACAGAAGTTTTGAAGAAATTTTCTATGGAAGATTGTTGTCCAACAGACAATCCAGTTGAATATGGAACCAAGTTAACTAAAGATGGAGAAGGAGATTGAGTTAAGCCTACATACTACAAAAGTATTGCGGGTTGCTTGTGTTATCTAACATGTACCAGACCAGACATTATGTTTGGAGTTGGCTTGATTAACAAATATATGGAGAAGCCAAGAAGTTCACATTTGAGGATAGCAAAGAGGATCCTTCGTTTTGTTAAAGGAACTACAAGCTATGGATTGTTTTATTCATCTTCACAGAATCTTGAAATTACAGGTTACAGTGACAGTGACTGGGCAGATGATTAGTACTTAAAAGTATATTTTTATCAAGGTTTTTTATCATCATTTTGCACTTGAAATATCAATAACTCCTTAACTAGAGCATGTTTTATAATAACAAGTCTGATAATATAAGATACCTTTAATTTATGATAAATGTTCATTTTAAATGCAGGCCTATCACATAAATCAAAGGATTGATTGATGAGTTTAACTACTGAAATTGAGAAGACAAAGAGAGGGCTAAGCTTAAAAAAGAGATGCTAGTTGAATTCAAATTGGAACACCATTCGGTTATTGGATCATAATTAGAGCTGTAGAACTTGGATTTAAGTCTGGTTTATATGGATAGAAAGCTAAGACATTGGCCTAAAACTTTTATGAGGAGTCCAAGATTCAAAAGAATCGTTTTCAAGTTCAAATTATAGCAACAATAGAGAAGTCAGAATCTGTCCTGCAGCTCAAACACTGTTTAGTGTTTAGCCCATATCTCGAGTTCTAGAAATCTAAATGACCTCATTCTTGGTTTGTTGGAAAGCTGAGACAATTTCCCAGAACTTTCATGGGACTATCTATTCAAATTCTGATGTTAGCAATGACATTTTCAGTAGACAAGAAGATAATGATTGTTACTAAGTCAAGAGGTGGCCACCCACTCAATAATTAGTCATTAAATCAATAGTTCCAAATTTTAGCCTATAAAAGGAGACATTTTCCATGCATTTAGGCTTCTTGGTATTCAGATCAAGATCACTCTCTTTCTTTGTATTTTGTAATGTTCAAGTTTTATTTTATGTTATATTAATCTATTGTTTATGCTTTTCATTTCCTTTCCTTTACTTAGTTAACTTATATCTTATTTATGTTCTTATCTTGTTTATCTATGTTTCTCTCTTTCATTATGTTCAGTTAAGTTTATTATATCAAGGTGAAAAGGTTACACTAATGGTGTAAGAACAAGTATAGTGTAAACTCAACATGGACTTTAATGTTTGATACTAACATGTTTTGTATTTGTTATCTTATTCACTCTTAATACTTTGCTTGTTAAATGGTTAATCTAAATTTATGTTGTATAACCCTTGGTACAACAGATACTTGATTCTTTCATAACCAACTGTATGGTATAACTGACACTTGTGTTATGAAAGGAACTTGATTTGTTGTTAACATAAATTAATATCATGAATACCTGATAACATTTACAAGTATTAGCATTATTCAAATAAGATAACTAATGTAATCGTGTTAACAATTTATAATCTGATTGGAACCTCTTTTGTGTATGGTTTTCAGTTGAGTAATAAAAAGAGTTTATACTATACTTATTTGAAATACCATTAGTGGATCCTCTAACCTTGACAATTGTTTTATCCTTGTTTAATCCTTACATCAATATCCCATAAAATTCTCATAAACTCTTTGTTTATATATATATATATATATATATATATATATATATATATATATATTATTTTTAATTTATATAGTTTACCTCCATGTGGTTCGACCCCGGTCTTACCGGGTTATTTATTACTTCGACACTCCTGCACTTGAGATAAGACATCAATCTTTTAATTGTGTCAGTAGGAAACTTGGAAGATAGAAAAAGCACAACTGGATTTATATTCTTTATGGGAGAAACAACTTTCATATGGACATCAAAGAAACAATCTATTGTTGCATTATCCACATGTGAAGCAGAATACATTGTTGCAGCATCATGTGTGTGTCATGCAATATGGCTAAGGAAACTGATGGAAGATTTTTAGCAGAACCAAAGCAAGGCTACACAAATCTTTATTGATAATAAGTCTGCTATAGCACTTGTAAAGAATCCAGTTCATCATAAACGTTCAAAACATATTGATACTCGATTTCACTTCATAAGAGAACACATAAAAGAAGAAGATGTGGAGTTCATTCATGTCAAAACTTATGAACAAATTGCAGACATTTTTACAAAGCCATTAAAGACTGATGTTTTCTGTTATTTTTAGAAGAAGCTTTGAATCATGAAGATGGATGGAACAAGTTTAAGAGGAGAGAATGTTAGTTATTAAACTTGTTTACCAAGATTAAGTGTATTGAAGTTAGTACAATGAATAATCATTCACATCATAAATATTATGAATCTAGAAATACCATGAATATAGACTAAGTATTGAAGAGTCTAATATTAATTAAGTACTTTGAAGATTGTAAAAGATATTTTATAATGTCTATATATATTGTATGGATTTGATAATGAAAGGTGTGAGAGTACCATTATTTAGTGTATTGTATTCCATCAAATTATGTGAGTAATAACCCCTCCTTTATTTTGTCATTGTTTTTTTCCAACACATACTTCATACAAAGCCCGCTATATGCGAAAAGTAACAAGTCAATGATCAGGCAAATAGAGTTTTGCTAAAAAATGCAGAAGCATCGTGGTATGATCATTTACACCATGCACGTTTATCCACAAATCTAATGTGTATAGGAATGGTTTGTAGCTTCCGTACTCGACTGCCCTAAACAGCTGAAGATGGTAGAGATTCCACCTCAACAAATCAGCCTCTCATGGTACCTTTGCCCCAGGATTTCTTTTTGCATGGTCAACATGTTCTGGTTCACGGTTCACCTCTTATCAAATACTGAAGCAAAAGTATCAAATTGCAGAAAGCTTCGGCTTAAAGGCATCACCCTTTATTTCGTGTTTGAAAGTTACGTCTTAATACCAGATCTCTCGCAAAAAAAGTCATTACTTCCTCAGTTGTTTGTCATCATTACTCTATTTCACAAGAATGATCATCTTCACCAATATGAAGCTTTGGCTTCAATTAAATTACGACTCAAAAGAAATTATAACCTCACTATGTTTAAATTGAGAGAAATCAGCTTGATGCTTTTATGGGTGTGTTATCATCATCATCATCATCATGATGGTTTTCCCATTTTCATTTCACCGTCCAAACACACTCTGCCCAAACACATTATCAGACAGCTTGCGCATTCGCATAGGTGAAATCCTGAAGTATACAATATTAAAGGCTAAATTTAGGCTTTAATATTGTATACTTGATTTTCTCCTAAATTTGAATTTTGATCTGCTCTTATTTAGGCTTTTATCTCTTCCTCTCCCTTACGTATCAATATTAAAGGCTATATTGAAACACACTACTAGAAAATCGGTGAAAATCGACGGAATTTTTTCGTCGGTAATTTCTACCGATGAAAATAATTCCATCTTTAATTCTGTCAGTATATACCTACAGAAAATCCGTGTCGGCGATACGGTCGGTATATACCGACGGACGTGTTTCGTCGGTATATACCAATCGTATCGCTGACGGATTGTATTGTTTTTTTGAAAAGTTACAATGGTGTGATGACATGGATTTTTTTCAGACGATTATACCGATGGACTGACCAAGGGATTCAAACTGGGATCTCCGTATAGTGACGTGGCACAGTCACTTGCGGACTCACCGACAGAATGTGTCCGTCGGTGATTCCATCGATAAAAGCCAATATATATCCACTCTACTAACACTCTCTTCCTCTATTTCTCCTTCTTCTTCCCCATCCCAATTCTCCCCTCCCAAATTGCAGCCAACCACCCATCTCAACTCTCCCTCTCTTCTCAACCCAAACACACAAGTATCTTAAACTTTTGTACATAGTCACAACATCCGTTCTCCGAGCAATTTATTGTGGATTTTATCATTTTTTATAAGTAAATCTATCCTTTTTAGTTTTAATATTTAAATGTCAATTTTATTTTCTTTATTTTTTTAGTATATGTATTTTGTTAACATATATGTGTACTTGTTTGATTGTTATTTGTCAAAGAAACTTGTAGTATGAATGTATAATTTTATAGTTGTTATAGTTTGTTTTAGATTTTATCAAATTGTATTTGTTTGTAAATTGTTGAAACTTTGTTTGAATTACACCGAATTAGATGTGTTGTGATGAAATAAATAATAGCTTGTTTAACAAGTCCATTTTAATTTTTATGAATTCTATTGCGAAGTTGTGATTTCTGTAAATTTATATATGTATAAATTTGTATGGATGTTGATAATTGATAATGAATATTTAACATAAGTGTTTTTTTAGTTTGTTGGATAATGTCGGGGCAAACCAATGGAATGGTTTCTGGTTAGAGCACGCATGCAAAACTAGCATGTCCATACTGTATGGAGATCAATAAGGCATTCACGCTAACAAATAGGGGTAAAGCTTCTTTTTCTACTATCAATGTCGTTTCTTGCCACCGAATCATAGGTACAGAAAGAACAGAAAGGATTTATTTGTTGGCAGAGTTGAAAAGGATGTTGCTCCCCCGCGTCTTTCTGGTGAAGAATTACATGATGTTGTGTCAAAGTATGGTGACATTGTGTTTTGTTTCCTATCAGGTAAGTAAAAATTTCCTGGTTTTGGTTTGATCCATAATTGGGTAAAGCGAAGTATCTTTTGGGAGCTTTCTTATTGGAAGACCAATCTTCTCCATCATAACCTTGACGTCATGCACATTGAAAAGAACGTGTTTAAGAACATTTTCAACACCGTCATGGATGTGAAGGGGAAGACAAAGGACAACATCAAGGCTAGATTGGATTTAGCGTTGTTCTGTAACCGTAAAAATATGGAGTTGGTTTGTGATGGGTCACAGGTCGCAAAACCAAGAGCAAGCTTCGTGTTAGAGAAAAACGCACAACTATTAGTCTACAAATAGCTTAAGAGTCTGTGTTTTCTCAATGGACATGCCTCAAACATATCAGGGTTAGTTAATATGGAGGAATGCAGATTATATGGAATGAAGAATCATGACTGCCATGTGTTTATGCAAACACTCATCCCATTAGCTTTTCGTGATTTATTGCCAAAGGGGATATGGGATGCACTCACGGAGATCAATCATTTCTTTAGAGATATATGCTCCAACAAGTTGAATGTTGATCACATTAAAAGGCTTGAAACGAATATCGTCGAGACAATATGCAAACTTGACATGATATTCCCTTCATCATTTTTTAACTCAATGAAGCATGTACCCGTATATTTACCGTTTGAGGTAAAAGTTGGAGGACCGGTCCAGTATAGATGTATGTATCCATTCGAGAGATTAGATATTACAGTTGCTATGTAATTCATAATTAAATGTTTTTTTTGTTTTTTTAATTGATAATTTTTTATTAATTCTATATATGCAGGTACTTGTTCAATCTTAAAAAAAGGTTAAGAACAAGGCTCATGTTGAGGCATCAATATGTGAGGCCTATATTGTTGAGGAGATCTCAACATTTATCTCATACTATTTCGAACCTCATTTGAGAACTAGGATCAACCATGTTCCACAACATTATGATGGTGGTGAAGTGCTTTCAAGTGGGAACTTGTTAATATTCTCCAATCCTGGACGATCCACACTTAAAAATATCGTAAGGGGAAGATATTTGTCTGAAATAGAGTTCAAACAAGCACACAATTATGTCCTATTTAACTGTGATGAGCTGAGACCTTTTATTACGTAAGTAGATGTTTAACTTAAACTTTTTCAAGAGTGTACTATTTATATATGTAATATCATAAACTCATATAATTTGGAACAACTTTGCAGGCAACATCGACGATACTTACTGTCCAATAACTCACACCTGACCGAATCCCAGATCTTTCAATTACAAGATAAACAATTTGCTACGTTGTTTACAACACATGTAAGTCCTATCTCAAACTCATTATCTCTTGCAGGGTAATTAATTGTACGTCAATATTATAGAATATCTGTTTATTGATTATTGTTGTATTTGATATACAAGGTTTATCAAATAAGAGGTAGTGTTGCTATTTCACTGTCTTTACTAAGCTTGGGCCCTGAAAGAAAAGTCAAGTGCTATAACGTGTATTTTGTCAATGGATATGTCTTTCATACTGAAGAATACAAGCATGAAAGAAAGACATACAGCAGCGGTGTTTGTATTAAGGGATCGACTTCTAGTGAGTTTGAAGTTGACTACTACGGTAGATTGGAAGAGGTCATCGAACTGCAATATCATAGTGAGCATAATAGAGTGTTTTTATTCAAATGTTATTGGTATGACACAACTACCAGAGGAATCAGAGTAGATCCTCACTATGGTCTCGTTGAAATCAACTCAAAAGCCAGACACCGCAACGTAAACGATGTCTTTGTTTTCGCAAAGCAATGTCAACAAGTTTATTACACATACACCCCTTTCTTTTGAAAGGACCGATCAAGAGTTGATTGGTTATCCATTTTAAAAACCAAACCCGAGGGTCGTGTCGAGGTTGTTCAGGATGAGAATAAAGACACAAGTGTGATAGATGAAGTCTTTCAGGATGAGAATAAAGACACAAGTGTGATAGATGAAGTCTTTCAAGCTACTGAGATGGTTGAACCATACTGTTGCTCCTTCAATTGACTTAGAAGAAAATTTGAATTTTCGTGTTTTCGATGATAGAATGTTGATGAAGAAGATGATAACCACATTAAAGAGTGCAATGAAGCTGATAATAATTCAATTGAGGACGAAGATGAAAATTGTGACTAAAACATTACAGCCCCTGCCACAATCACCAACAGAGGGCGCACATTCCAATGCGTGTGACTGTCAAACTGCCTGGTCGGTCGGCACAGTTGTCGACGAATTCACCGACGGACACGGCAAATCCAATGCATGCGTGCTCTAACACACAGTTACCGACGGATTTGCCGATGAACGTCGAAAAATCTGGAGGGATTTTCAAATTTTTGGTGCGAAAATCAATTAAATACCGACGGACATTACCAATGGAATTTAATGCCACCGCCCAAAAAAAAATATTATTCTATTTTCCATCGGTATTTCTGTGGGAAAAATTGTAGTATAAAACCCATCCCCCCCCCCCTTCGTGGTTCCTTTTTTCTCTGTTCCTCATTTCATCTTCTCTTCTCTTCTCCTCTCCATTTGTGTTTTGTTTTTGCAAGAGTTGGTGTGACTTTTTATTGTTTTTATTGTAGTTTTCAACATATTAAAAGGTATGTATTCTCTTTTCTTTATCTTTGTATTTTTTTTATTTTAATTATGACTATTCTTGTGGTGTTCTTTGTTTTATGTATTGTTTGTAGATAAAATCTTGAAATCAACACACTATTAAGGTAAACATTTTTCATTCCTAAAGTCTTTAGTTTTTTCTTTTATTTGTTAAATTTATTTTATTGTTTGTATTGCCATAATAATTGAAAATTTTGTTAAATTTGAATTGTTATTGTTGAATTTACCTTTAAAATGTTAATTGAAAAATAGAATTAAATTTAATTAGTTTATCTTAATTTTATTATATTATTGTTTGTTATGTTTTTTTATTATTTCGATTAATTTTAATTGTTATTTATGAATTTATATAGATGTTAGTTGAAATATATAGATGTTGAATTTCTATAGATGTTAGGTTGTATAGAGTTGATTTTGCATATTTGTGTAATCATCAATATTTGTAGGTATGGAAGGATGACCTTTCAATGTCAGTTTTTTTTAGGTTTTAGGTTTTAGTTTTTTTATACTTATAACATAATTTAGAACAACTAATTAATATTTTATTAATTTTATTTAATTTTAGGTTTACAAACATTAAGATGTCCGGACATAACATTGGCGTTTAAATCATCGATGGAGATTCCATTGTTTCAATGGAGTCAAGTTTCCAGACATCCTGAGTGGAGACCTAATATCGATGTATGGTTTCGACGATTTTAGGTAGGTGTTAACTTTTAATTTCCAGCTTATTTTTAATAAATTATTTTTATAATTTTATATTTTGTACTATTTTTATTTTAAATAAATTATTTATACACATCATAAATTTGAGTGGGATAGCACGGACAACAATGTTGTGAAAAGGGTATGGGAGAATCACGCGGCAACTAGGTAATATCGAAAATAATATTTATTTTTGTTCTATAATTTTATGTTCTAAATTCTAATTTGTTACTATGAAAGTAGGTTGTGTGATTTTTGATATGACACACAAAAAAAACAAAAAGATATGCGAGAGATAACGGTCTTGAAGGATGGAGTGAGATAATGGTCTCGGGGGATATATGGATGGCATATATTGAGCACGTGACGTTTGAGCGGTTCACACGACGCTCACAGTCCGGTGCCGACAACCGGAACCAGCAAATTTATGGTTCGATGACCATGCACACCGGCAGCTCCGTCCCGTTCAGTGCACATGTGAAGCGGATGGTAAGAGTAATTTAAATAAAATATATCATTAATTAATTTGTTGTTACTTATAAATATATTTAACTTGCAACCTTTTTTTTCCTTACAGGCTATGTCTCTTAGACCGCTAAGCCCAATGGAGTTTTTGTAGAAACGCACATACGGAGTCAAGACCGTTAGAAGGGGGTGCAAAAGTTCGTGGACAACCGTGCTCAACACTTCGTGGTATGTTCGTTCAATCATTTTATTTTGTAAGTTATTATTTTCTTGAATTGAATATGATGATTTTTATATAAAAAAAAATCAAGAGACCTATAATAGCCAGTTGAGGGAGAGATATGGGGATGATCCTTCGACCGATCCGGATTTGAGGATGGAGGTAGGATCGTCTGGTGGACTCGATAAAAATCAGGTTTACAGGCTCTCCAACACTACAGCCGAAAACTTACGATCGGCCCGTAGTGTCTCAACCGTTGGGAGATCTCTATCGATATCGAGCACCTAGTCTGAGATGTTCATGGCCTTGAAACAACAATATGAACGATTCTCGACAGATTATGATCAGCTCCATCAAATGGTCATGGAGATTAGATCAAGGATGGGTGATGAATGTTCAACCCCTTTTTGGCCGTACAGTTTCAGGAACAACCAACCTCCTCCTTCTCCAGCTCCGTCGTTATTCTAGTTTAATTTTGTTTTTGAAACACATTAAATTTGTAATGAATATTTTGATGAATATTAGTTAACATTATTTTTATATTTTTAATGTTCAATAAAATTTTATTTGGTTATTTATTTGGTTAATTAGTTTTTTTACTATTAATAAATAATTTTTTTAAAATATTTTAAATAAATACCAACAGCCTTACAGACGGACCCAGGCCATCGGTATTTTACCGAGAGTTGCAAAATTTTTACCACCCCCACAAACACCGACGGATATATTCCGTCGGTGTTTATAGTTACTATTACCGACGGAATATAGTCGTCGGTATTTGATAAAGAGTTCAAAAATATTTACCGCCCATGCCACAATCACCGATGGCCATTCCATCGGTGATTACCATTGAAAACACAGATTGAATTATTCCATTGGTAAAGTTCTCACGGGAAATTATTTTTTTGGCGCGTTTCGCCGTCTGTAAGACTGTCGGTGTTTGGTTTTTTTTATATTTCTGACAAAATGAGCGATGGAACGAGGAATTACCGACGATCAATATTCCGACGGACGAATTTCATTGGTGAGGCTGTCAGTAAAAATTTTACCGATGAATTGCGTGCCTTACACCGACGGAATGAATCCGTCGATAAAACTGTTCAATGGTGTAGTGACATGAACCTTCACTTGAGCCTTTGCTATGCACTTCTTCATCCAAAATCAAGTCTCCAATGTAGTTATATTTCAATTTAAATTTTCTAGTATAGTTGCTTACATCTATTTGCATAGCCTTGTTATTTAAAATCAATGCTCAAATCTCATCATCAAAATTAATTACAATATATGATAAATGATTTGTGATGGTATTGAATTTATTCAAGTGATAAGAGAGATACCTTATTCCATCTTTAGGTTGAATAAAATCTTCATAATACATACTTTGTAATTTATTGACGGCTTTTCATACATACTAGAGAACGTTTCCATCAGCTTTATAGTGATCATTTCCTTTGTAATATTATAAGCAACTTTCCTAAAACTTGTATATCAAGAAGGTTCCATTTATTCTCCTTTATCTTGTCTAGCTTCTTCTGTAATAAAAGAAGATATAGTGTAAACCCTCGGATAAAATAATCTCATCTTGATTTATTAAAGTAAAATAAAATACAAAGGATGTGGAGAAATGATTAAATTGAACAAATTAATTGGATTAAAAGAGAAGTTATTTAATGAGGGGGTGAAATTGAAAACAATAATAAAGAAGTATGCAGTTAGTAAAGAGAAGAGAAGTAGTGGGGTAAATGGATTAATAAAAGAAATAGTGGGGTCAATGTGAAAATAGAAGTAAATATAAGGGGCAAGATGCAAATAAGAAAAGAACATAATTATAACTAACAAGAAATCTCTAGAAATTCCTAGAGTAATGGCCGGCCAAAGAGAGAAAGGAAGAGGAGAAAAGAAAAAATTGAGAGGAAACCTTGTAGATTCATCCTTTGAATCTAAAGAAAAGTGAGAGTAAGTGAACAAAGAGTGTTTCAAGTAAGATTTAGGAAGAAAACTTTGAGAAAAACCTAGAGAATTTACTAGTGGGAAGGGAAGGGTTATAAGAAGGAAGGAAGGGGAAGAAGAATAGGGGTTGTTCTCAATCTCTTGACTCATTTTTTTGTAATAGAAGGTAACAAACTCTCTTATTAAGTTAGTTAAATTTGTTTGTGTTTTTCTTGAATAATTGAGATTTTAGAATACCTTAATCTAGGTTTAAAGTTTGTTAAATAATGATAGGTAGAGGCATTTTGTGTTTATAGTGGCTGGAAATGATGGAAAAATGGGAAATGAATTTATACTTGTTGAACTTAGAAATCAAAATTGGACAGGTTGTCTCTCAATTTCTCTACTAAGATTTGAACCCTAAGATGACAAAATTTGAGATATTTTTATTCATGAAAGTTATATACATGGATGTTACCTTTCAAATAAAATTGACATTGCTTAAATTGGAGTGACTAAACACTAAATATGGAAGAAAACCTGAACATAGGTCAAAAACCAGAAATCAGCAGGACAGATTTTTGGGTTTCTGAAATTTATGAATTTAGGCATGTAGATGGAAACAACTGGGTATATTCATCTGTATGAAAGTTGTAGACATGGATGTTACCTTTCAAATGAAATTGACCTTGCTTAAATTGGAGTGACAAAACACTAAATATGGAAGAAAAACTGAAGATAGATAAAAAAACCAGGAATCACCAAGACAAATTTTTGGGTTTCTGAAATTTATAAATTTAGGCATATAGATGGAAATAACTGGGTATATTCATCCTCATGAAAGTTGTAGACATGAATGTTACCTTTCAAATGAAATTGACCTTGCTTAAATTGGAGTTACAAAACACTAAATATGGAAGAAAAACTGAAGATAGATAAAAAAAAAAAAAAAAAAACCAGGAATCAGCAGGACAGATTTTTAGATTTCTAAAATTTATGAATTTAGGCATGTAGATGGAAAAAATAGGTATATTTATCTTCATGAAAGTTGTAGACCTATGTTTTAGTGTTCCAAAGAAACAAACCACGCATAAAACCGAGTTCTATAGCTCCGGTTATACTCAAAATACTAAACAGTATTTTGAATTTGTTATGTTGAGCTACCTAGAACTTGTAAATTGGTAACTTCTGTTTGGAATTGTTTTTTATTACAAAATGTTGAATTGTGAAGTTAGTCTGTATATGTGTGTATGTGTAGTCAAGACTTGAAATTTAAATTAATGTAACTATTGGTACAGGTGAGATTGTGGGAAATAGACGAGAGTAGGGGATGACTAGCATAGCACATATTTCAAGTAGATGTCTGACATATAGATCTCTAATTTAGCTAGTCCCTAATAAGAGGTAGTTTAATTTTTTTGTATTTATATGTAGTGTTTGAATGATGGTTTAACCAGGATCTGGTTTGGGACTTGCGCCTGGTGAATGGGCTGATGATTGGACAGTGTCCTGGTTTGGAACTGGTGCCCTAATATTGGGCTAATGGTTGGACTAGTGTCCTGGTTTGGAACTGGTGCCCTGTGAATGGGCTGTTAATTGAACCCGTATTTTGGAATAGAACTGGTGCCCTGGGAATGGGCGATCAATAAAATTAATTATTATTCGACAAGATTGGTGTGCTGACAGGTGAGAAATTATAGAAATTGATGATAAATGAATTAAAAGGCAAATTGTTAGTGCAAGGAAAAATATATTAGATCATCTTAATTAATTTAATTATGTTTATGCAAATTACTATGCAGGTTCATCTCAACAGTGTAACTTTTAGTTGATGCATGAGTGTTCCCTCTGTATAGTCACTTAAGTTAATAGGAAGATGGAAGCATTTTCTTTTGGGTTATATATAACAATACTTATAATTTGTATGTATAAAGTTATGTAGTACTATTTTGTTAAAACTTGTAGTAGTAATTTGAAATTTAGAATCTTTATTATGCTAATGTATGAATGCAATTACAATGGTTAATTAATGGTTATCTCTTAATTTGTTTTTTTAAAAAAAACTTCCTGGGATTATTCTTATTTTTATAACTTGATGATTGTGTGAATTTTTTTAAAAAAAAGTTTAGGGTGTTACAGTTTGAGGACTTGGAATGATTGGAATGTGTATGAACAATGAATACAGGATGTGTACAAATGATTTTGTTGATAACTTAGAATCTCCTAGTATAGGGGAGACTCTGCCGAAATTTCTATAGAAATTTTAATAAATTTTGTATGAGTTCAACAAAGAAAATAAAGTAAAAACAAAATTTACCATGTTTATTTTTTTATGTTTTATGCGTTGGTTTTGGAAATGGGGATGTTACATAAAGTTTCTTCTTATTGAGGTAGTCTTCAATCTATATGTTATAATACGTAAAACCTATGCCATTAAATTTATCTATTCAAATAGCCTTTACTTCTTCTCTAACCATTTATTCTTTTTGAAGAGTTATTGGGAATCAAATAGTAATTAAAAAGTCTTAATCTAATTTTAAGTGCAATCTAGATAATCAGACTTTGTAGCTATGGACAAAATGATCAATTTAACTAGAAATGAGTCTAGAATCATCAAAATCAGACTTCAAATGGCTTAGATTTGAAAGAAAAATCTAGACTAACAGATGCCTTATATTAAGCTATAACACCGGTTGTACATATGCAAAACATGATAGATCGCTCTCCTTTGATAACATGGAAGATGATTAGACCTAAAATGCTAATGTGTCTAATGACATGTCTAACAACATGGTAGTTGACACTTTTAATGGAGTGTTATGATAAATAAGCCTTTTGAATGATGTGGAGGATACTATATTGATGACTTAGACAATTTCAAGTCTAAAACATGATTGTTAGGTTATAAACCAAGTTAGTGGATAATAATGATGATGACTAACATGTGGAGAAGGCATGTGAGATGGCGTGGGCAACAATCCTTCAATAAGTATAGCATGTGTAGCATACTCCTGTTTCTATTTTGCACATGATTTCCATCGTTGTGTTCATCGATGTCATCTTCACAGTGATATATTCAAAACATATTTTTGAACACTTCGATTTATGAACAAAAATAAATAAAAAATTATTAGAATTTGATATCAGTTGTTATACATGAGATTGATGCCTAAAATCAATAGCACAACTTTTAACACGGTTTGACAATTGTCTATAACTAGAAAGCTATTAATTTTACTAAATAGATAACACACACACACACGGTAATGAAGGATGAGGAGGTGCTCAACTCCCAACTCTTTACAATTGATTCACTTTTTTTCTCACTCGCTCTTTATTTATAATTAAAATGTGGGAACACACATCTCATTTGTAGCCATGATTTTTCCTTATAATTTTATAAATAAACCAACAAAAATCTTTCCTCCTAATTTGCAGCCATGAAAACATATAGCCTAATTTATAGCACTTAAATCTTCCTTTCCCTTTTAACTTAATTTATAGTTGGATATGTGCTTTTATTGTCTCCATACACAACAATATATCTGTCATAAATGATTCTATAATTATATTTCTTGATGGGAAGCCTTTCAGTATGCCATGATTCCTATCAAAGAATGGTAGCTTTATCATTACCAATATTATAATGAATCCTCTCTTAAATGGTAGGCAGCATTGGCAAAAATTTTATCAATTTTCTCTAAGCTCAATAGTAATCTTGTGGAATCTTAACTTCTCTTAAACTTTCTCCTTTTAGCATATAAGTTGAATCCATGCAACCTATAAAGATCTTAATTGAAGAAAAAGACTCCATATAAATATCATAATGTAAGCTATATTCCATTCCTCTATCATCCTCAAACCCAAACCTCCCTCCTGTTTTAGGAAAGTAACCTTCCCCATGCTACTTTTGCTCCCACAGTAGTCACTTATTCCATTTCATAAGAAGGAATTGCAATTTTGCTCAACGATTCTGATGACTTTTCCTCATGCGGCATAATAAAAAAATGAGCAAAATTGATCAAGTATTAAGTTAATCATTTTAAGATACTTTAAGTTTGTTAAAAGTGTGTTATAGTATAATAGTTGAATTGCATTTTATATACATCTTTGGTCTCTTTCAATTTACTAACTGGACAACACTCATTTCTCACCTAATTATCAAACTCGATAGAATATAAAACAAGTATGGTATTTTAAAGTATGTGCTAGCTAACAAAAGAGACAACCATGAGATAAGACTTTTGATAATTTGAAAGTGTAGAACTTAGAGTTATCTTTCTTAGCGCTTCTATAGGACTTTCACAACAATCAAATATAACTCCAATCATTAAATGACTTTAAATCTTTGATCTCAATATTTTATAGTTGTAAATTATCATTTCTTTATACCTAAACTATTTGCAATTTATAAAAATATATAGAATTGCTAGAACACATGAGAAGAAAATTATTAGATAGGTAGATTAAATCGTTTCTAGTTTTTAATCAACTTTAAGCCATGAGTTAGATGTTAAGGGTTTTTAGCATAACTGAATTGTTATAGTGGTTGGATCATGAGTGCCTAATTAAATTAGCAGACTCGGTCTTAACAATCTTGGTTAAAAGGTGTGAAGTTAATTAATTTTGTTAATACATGTTTTTAATAATCATCCATATAGCGTCATTTGACATGTTTAAGCGTGACTAAGAATGTTCAAAAAAATCAACCAATCAAATAAACCGAAAAAACCAATAAACAAATTAACCAAAACATTAAAGAAATCGATTAAAAAAATCACTCAGTCAGCAAAAAAATCAAAGAAATCAATAAAAAATGTAAGAAAAATAACTCTATCCGGTTCGGTTTCTGTTTTAGAAAGCTAAAACTGATTGAACTATACTAGTTCAACTAAATTTGAATAATATAAAAAGAAAATATATTCAAACCCTAAAAGAATTTGAGTCGCCCCTCCCCCTCTCTTTTGTTTTCTCTTGTTCTCCTAAGATTACCTAACCCTAAATTTCTTTTGAGTTTTAACACCAACCACCAGCCACAACTTAACACCTCCTCGTTGCCGTCTCTCACTCACTCTCTCTATCTTCTATTAACCCTAAATCATCTCTCTCATTCTAGTTTGCTTTACAAAAAAGTTAAATATTTTGATCAAAGCTTAAATCCATATATTCTAAGGTAATCTTAAGCAAAAACAAATTGTAATATTTTAAGCTTATAATAGAGTTTATTGCTATGTTTCAGTTGTTGTTTTTTTAATATTTAAAACTTTTATTGAAACTAATGTTAGCTTTGAACACTTTAGTAATGTTTATGTTAGTCTCCTATTTTGTTTTTTTTTTTTTTTCCTTTGAAAGGCATAGCTACTCGTAGTATTTAAAAAGAAGGCATTGATATTCTTTCAATCCTGTCTTTTATGATAAGCTGGTTTTCAATGGAATATTTTATTGAGATAGCATTTTTCATGGTAACTTTTAGGTACAACAATCCATTTTTTGGATCAACACAACTTTAATGGCCATTTATGGGCCATCGATTATGCCTTTTGAAAGTTTCAGTTGTTGTTTATTACTCTGATTCAATTGTCGATTACTAAAAAAACTCTAATATATTACTAATTTGTTATTGTTTTTTTCATAGCATTATCCTTGCAAATCTTTTTAGTTTTTGTTGTTGCTGAATTTTCTAGATGTTGTTGCTGGGTTTTTTTTTTATTTCATTTTATTTAAATTTAAATTTATTCTTATTAAATTTGCTAATATGTTAATGTATTTGCTTGTAAGAAATGTTAATTTGAGGCGCTCATGTTTCCGAGATGTATGTTCTTTTCAATTAGATCAAACATTTATTTGTATATATTTATGAAGAAAAAACAGAAGGCTCAACAGAGTCGTGGTAAAATTGCTGTGATTTGGCTACGAAAGGAAAAATAATGCAAATGTCTAATTGAGTTAATTACTTTTAAATTCAATTTTTAATTTTAGTAATGGAGTTGATCTAGATTTGTTAAAAAGCCCAATAAAAAAAATTGTTTGATTAAAAAGCCAACAAACAAGTAAACCCAACAAGATATTATTAAAACTCGATTTAATAAAAGTTTATTAAAAAAATCTAAAAATGTCCATTTTTATTTATTATGCTAGGTTGACGGTTTTTACACCAAAAAAATTTACCTGAAATAAACCGAACTGGTTTAGTTTGAATTGATTTTCGATTTGATCTAGGTTATTTTCTTGAAATTTAGCATATCCTAATTTGATTTAAATTTTTTATTTAAATCCGATCGAACTGGATTGAGAACACTACTATAAACATTTGTTTCAATTAACTTGATTTGATAAATATAAATATATACAAATCAACATGTGATTGGTGTGCAAGATAAATACAATCCCATGTATATCATAAAAAATAATTGAGATTTTGTAAACCCCATCCAAGGAACTTTTAGTTTGGGACTCAATTATAGGTTTTCTAAAAACATATTATATTTGTATATGATAAAGTAATTGAAATCCTACTCAATATTTGAACATTAAAATTGAACTGATTTAGAAGAAGTATAAAGGAAAAGGAAAGAAGATAATGATGATGCTATCCTTTATTTTCTTCTAATGATTTTTTATATGCTCCCCAATCCAGCCATGAATAAAACAGCCAACAAGTAGAGAAGCTCTTTTGGCTTTATAAGTTGTCTCCCAGTACGTAACCAAGACCTGTCTAGCATCCTCCAAGCCATACGTAACACCTTTCCTTCGAGTCAAAATCCCATTCCCATCCTCGAAAGGATCTTCGAGATGCTGCATGTTCACAAAAAAGGTACAGGCTTTAGATCAGCTAAAAGCATATGAGAAGGAAGTAAAGAAGTAACTTAAATCGCATACTTGATGAACTGCAATATCATTCATTCCCTTCAATATCTTCATTTTGCTTTTCAACTTCAACAAACTTCGCTATCTTCCTCGTACGAATTGAAAAAATTGGCCAGTTTTTGTGATACAGATTGCTGACTTTCATCCAAGGATTCTTCATTTCCACCATAATCATCGTCATTTTCATAAACCAAATGAATTCCACATTTCTTCAGCTCGACCCATTCAATCACAGGTGGTTTTCGCTTTCTTACCTGTATCTCAGAGCCATCTTTCAGCATTAAAACCAATGGATTGAAATGTGAATATCGGCATAAGTGGATTTGATCTTCATGAGTCTCTGGTATTCCCTGTAAGTACAATGTGGTGCTGAAAATAGGTTTATTCTGATCCAGTAGATTGACCTGAATGTCTGGTACAACTGGCAAATATCTCAACTGCTCTGGTATCTGACGGTCGAGAGAGACAACGACACCTATAATCACAGCTTTGATTTCACGGTTTCTTCGCTCTGAAAATTTTACATCTTCTTGAGAAAACCAATCTGGGATTTTGCTCCCAGGCATGCTTAGGTTGCGTATATTCCTCAAGCAAACCTACAATAATAACAAATAAAAAAAAGTAAGAGGCAAAACCTTGCTACTCTAAAACTGGCACATATAGGTACAAGATAGAGAACCTTGGATAGCCTTCTCTTCACTGTCAAGGAGCATGCCTTGCAATTGCTCATATATAACCATTTCAGGGATTTCAAGCATTCAATGCCAGGAATATCCACCACTTTCTTGCAATTTGTCATGTTCAGCAACGTTAAGCTTCCCAAGTTTGAAACATCCGACATAGTTTCCAATGCAAAGCAGTTGGAAACATCCACTTCTTCTAAGCTTGAGGGAAGCGGAGGGAGAGACTCAAGTTCTTCGCAGTGGGGCAAGTGAAGCTCCCTTAGAAGAGAAAGGCCACATAAACTAGAAGGAAGACTGCTGAAATTGTTATGGCCAAGATCCACGATCTCTAATGATGACAGTTTCTCAAAATCGTCAGGAATTTTACCTGATATTCTCCAAGCACGGGCATTTAGTTCTTCTAGCAAGGATAGTTCGAAGAAGGAACTTGGGAGGACAACCAAGTGCTCCTGTGTGCTGGGAGATTCAAGCGGCTCTTTTCGCATTTTCAATATCATTAAATTAGAGAGCTTTCCAAAACTTTCAGGTAGTACTGTAACAGCTGTCTTCTCCATTAACAAGTGGCATAAAGACTTCAACTTCCCAATAGAAACTGGAAGCTTTTGGAGCTTTCTACACTGATGTAATCTCAACATCACAAGGTTTTCCAGCATCCCAAAGGATTCAGGCAACTCATTAATATTACAACCAAACAAGTTTAAGGTAGTAAGACTCAACATGCTCCCAATTGATTCTGGCAAAGATCTAAGAGATGTACACTTCCTCATGTAAAGCTTCTCAATCATTTTCAAACCACCAATCTGCTCTGGAAGATGTGAGATTGATGTTTCATCTAGCTCAAGTTCGCTAATAGAAGCTAGTCCTCCAATGGAATCAGGTAATTTGCTCAGGGAACGACACCCTCCAGCTGATAATATTTTTAAATAAGGTAATGAACCGATTGCAGGAGGTAATTCCTTGATTGCACTGCTATTGATGGAAACTTCGGTCAATAACTGGAGATTGCCAACAGATTCAGGAATCGCAGTAAGTGATTGACACCACATCAAACTTAGTTTCTCAAGGTTTGACAAAGATCCGACAGAGTCAGGCAGTTCTTCTACTGCAGATTGATTGAGAGAAAGTTCCTTCAGAGAAATCAGTTTTCCCAAGTGTTTTGGCAGCCTTTTTATGAATTGGCATCCATTCAAACTAAGCTTCTCCAGTTTTGTAAGGCGGAAAATAGATTCGGGCAGCACGGATATAGCAGTTTCATCAACAAGAAGTTGTTTTAAGGAATACATGCTGCCTATTTCCTGTGGCAAGTCTTTCAACTTTGGACAGTTAGAGAGATTGAGGTTCTGAAGAGCTTTTAGCCCAGATACATCACTTGGAAATTCAACAAGGTTTGAGCAATCATTCAAGTTCAGCTGAAGTAATGTCCTTGCATTCCCCACTGATTTGTGAACCTTAGTTAGCCGAACGCAACCCTGGAGATTAAGTTTTTCCAAGGTTTTACATCCAGATAAATCAGGACAAGCCACAAGATTATAGCAACGGTGAAGATCCATAACCATCAAGTTCTTGGCCACCTACAACGATGAATTTTAAGAAGCAAACATGAGTTACTAAGAGGAAAACGAGATCATTTTCCATAAGGGACAGATTGCAAATACTTGAATGAATTCAAATGAATTGTGATGATGACATTATCCTACATCGGTTAGGAGGTTAGAAGACGAGGGTTTATGGTCACTTATAAACACAAGGTTCAACTTTTCTCCAAGAGGCATTTGTTTAAGACAAAATCTAATGGTTCTAGTGGGACAATACCTCTTGAAGGGCCTATTATGTGTCATCGGTGTTGTTTGTAGAGACATCAGCCATATGCAACTAACCAAATCCTCATCTAGTTATAAACATAAGGTTCAACCTTTTTCCTCAAGAGATGTACAAAACTCATCATGTGGTTCTAAAAAGCCTACCGTGTACGGGTGTAAACACGTATCATTAGATTGTGACAATATGTTGGATAGGATTCCAAAACAAATCTCCCTTTTGCATGATTGAAACAGGGAGACCTGAGTAGTTATTTAACATTTTCTTTTAAGCCATTATATGGACTAGATAAACAAATCATACCTTGTTACTGGTCCAACGCCAAACTCGTTCAATTCCACTCTCCGAAAGATCAAGCACAGCTAGCTCATGAGGAGCATAATCAGAAGGAAGATTTTTCATAGGACAATTTTTCCACTGAAGCCACTTCAGGCCAGCAGGAAAATTCTTGAACTTCCCTTGCAGTTTTGCATGATTGATTTGGAGCAGTCTCAGATTAACCATTGATTTAAAGCCTTCAGTGTCAAGTATCATCTCTCCCTCCTCTTGTCCTTGTCGAAGAAAAATCTTACACTTTTCAATCAAGTACGCAAGTGCTGAACAAGGATTCAGTGCTCTAACCCAAGAAATCCGTCGAGTTCTCGTATATTTCTTGATTTCGAAGTCAAAAACTATACCTTGTACACTTTCTGTGCCCTGTTGACAGTCATTAAAGGAAGACATTCCAGAATAAGATTGGAAACAAAGATTCAGATCCTCTCATGTTTCTTTTAGAATTTAAATTGGATGAACATGATTTGATTCATAAAAAATAATAATAACTCAACTTTTTATTATTTTATTGCTCTCGCCTAATCATAATTACTGAATTCAAAATCAAACATTTTTTCTAAATGAACATAAAAAATCCAAATTCGACATTTTATAATACTGTAAGGGAAAAAAGAGCACAAACAATCTAGGAAAATAAAAATTAAACACCTTAAAGTTTGCGAAGAATCACATATTTTTTCCCGATTGAATCACTCGGAAACAAAATGCATGCTCATCTCTCAGATTTCAGAAGATTATTTTGGCATGCACATGAATGATACTTTAATAGCAATATATACCAGCTAGTATTTTCTTGAAAAGTACATCTTTTATGGAAAATACTTTCGAAAACTTTCTGATGTTTGGAGGAACTCTGACAAATTGGTTAGCAAAATTCATTTTCCTATTAAAGAAATGAAAGCATTTTTCGGTTTGAAAGAGGGCAGAACAATTTTGGTACATAATATACTCATGGACTGGATGTATCCATGGTATAATTAATCTTCGAAAGTCAAAACCGGGAATCAAACCCTTAAAACTTCAGCCTAGGAACCTATCAGTCGTACCATCATCTGATCTACTTATGTGGGGGTAAATCTCAACCTTTAGTTATATATTGAGCTTTTAAAAACTATGAAAAAAAAAAAAAAAAAGGATGAATGTGTATGTATAAAGTAATGAGTTGCACCTTCTTGCGCATCAGCGTTGACATGATTTCACCGCGATCCCATAGCCTACTACGCCCTCCGGGATCTGCAAGGTTTTCATGTTGAACAATTTGTCTTCCCATGTCTCTGAGTTGATCATGCATCCATAATTCATCATCTTCACGAATCTTAATGAGACATTTTGATGTCAGAACTGTGATGACTGTCTCAGCACTAAAGCCACAACCCTTCAAAATATCAATTGCTTCCTCTCTTTTCATTCCCACTTTAATAAACAAACAAGCAATATCAAGGAAGACATGCCTTTCATCTTCATCCAACTCATCATAACTTATTCGTAACACATCCTGAAGATTATGTGGCCTTATTCGTTGCAGTTTTTTCAGGGCATCTTCCCATCTATTTAACCCTCTCTCATTAAACAAAGTAGAACCAAACACTTCCAAAGCCAGAGGCAGTCCTCCTGTGAGTAACACAATCTCCTTGGATATATTCATGTATTCTTCTGTGGGTTTATCTTTTCTGAGTGCATGATAACTAAAAAGTTGTAAGGCTTCCGGGTAACCTAACTCTCTAACGTCGTAAAATTCATTGACAAGGTGTTCAGCTAGAACATCTTTGTTTCTTGTTGTAACAATAACTCGACTTCCTTCACCGAACCAGCTTCTATTCCCTGCTAGTGCATTCAGTTGGCTTACATCATCCACATCATCTAAGACAATTAGTACCCGCTTCTCATGAACCAGCATTTTGATTACGTCAATACCTTTATTAATATTATTTACAAGAGGCCTATTTGGGGAAAGATCACCAAGAAGTTTGTTCTGCAGTTTTACTAGACCACCATCTTCTTTAGAAATATCTTTAACGTTCAAGATGAAACTACGACTCTCAAAACGACCAACAAGTTTATTGAAGAGAGCTGTGGCAAGAGTTGTTTTACCGATCCCGCCCATACCATGAAGTCCCAGAACTTGAACGCGGTTTGATTTATCATCTATGAACCTCTTCTTTAAGTCTTCTACACGGGAATCCAGTCCAACGGTATAAGTAGCTATACCCACCGGGGTTTTTCTCAATTCTGTCATAACCCTATTCCCCAAACGCCGAATCAAGTGATCTTCTGATCTGTAATAAAATAATATATAAGGCTTTGGTAAGGTGATCAATTAGCAGAGTTGGCTGTGTTTTCTTACAAAAGTGATAACTCTACATAATTGCAATGATAGGATCCTTGGCCATGATAGTAAATCCCATGAGTTGCTGCTTAAAACTGGAATTCTCTTTAATGCTATTGGAAATCCCAGGTTCCACCCAAAAGTTGCAAGTTGCAACAGGCTTCGGCCTTCCTTGTAAAGACCAATTAACTAGCTAATGTGAATCCATTATTAAAGATCACTTTCGACATGAATGAAGCTCAAGCTTAACTCATTAAAGCTCTTTCTTTTTTTCTTAGTTTTTTTTTTTTTTTTTAAGTGAAAACGAGCATGCGTGCGTGCTTTTATTAATAGAAGATATCTAAAGACACAAAGAAAAGAACTCTAGGGAAATGGTCGAGTTATAGCATTAATTCGGTTTGTGGGACATGTTTATAAAGAAACTCACTTGCATGTTTATGAAATTTAAGAAGCAAAAACAACTTGTATAATTTCATTTAATAAACTTATTTCATATGTAATTAAAAATTTTAGTAAATAAAATTCAATAATAATTTAACAATAACATCTCATATGAATAGCTTAAAATTAAGACGTAATAACATGTTATATTACATTTTACAATTTTCCATTAAACATTAGAATGATGGGGAAAAAACCAGTTTCATATTAAGGATTTTTTGTCTTTCACTATATTTTAATATATAATTTAAGTCTAGATCGTTTGTTGCCTTGGTAAGCAACTGCCCCTGCCCCGCCCCAAGAACAACAAAAGGACCAAAGAGAAGGGTGTGAAAGAAATACATCACCTGGTGTCATAAACGAAACCAGAAATACCACCAACTTTATACATGGCTTCTCTCCACTTGCCCACCTTCTCCTCCCCAAACCTCTCCATGTGATTCATAAAATCTTGTTCGAGAGGACCCTTCTGTCTCCTAACATGGGATGGATCAACTTGGTAGAACACAGGCAGGATCAGCCTCCTCAACTCGCATATTCTAGCTAGCTCCTCAAGACACCAATGAGAGTTGGCATACCTTGGTGAAAGAACAATGATCGATAAGGCTGAATCTTCAATGGCCTCCATTAGAGTTGGAGCAATCTCGTCTCCCTGAGTCATTCCAGAGTCATCTAAGAAGACTCTGATGTCTTGCTTGCTTAATGAATCGTAGAGGTTTTTGGTGAAGCCGTGGCGGGTGTCTTCTCCACGAAAACTTAAGAACACATCCCAATGGAGTCTGAGAGCTGCCGGAGATGATGAAACCATCAGGCTATGGGGCATGACCATTTGGTTCTTGTTTTTTCTTTTCTGTTCTTTTTCTTTACTTTTATCTTCGTTGTGTGGTGATGATGTCGGTTGCTTTATACTTCTGTCACTGCTTGCACGCGGGGTGTTTATTCGATGATGATTTTAAAGTTTTTTTTATTTTGAAAATATATTAAAGAATATCATACGAAGCAAGGTTTTCTTTTTTCTTTTCTTTTTTCCTTTTTTTTTGTGGTATATATGGTTTGATTGGGAGTGCCCGAACAGCACAACTTAAAGGGAAAAAAAAGTATAGAGACAGACAAAAGAAAGGTATCTCTTTTTTCATTCTTTGACAGAAGTCCATTAAATCTACTTGACTAGTAATTACAAAGGACAAGAATAGCTCGTCAAGGAGGTGACTCAGGCCTAACTTCGAAACGACATACCCTGCCAACTGCACCACAATTTGCCGATGGGAAAAGTGTTTTTATAAACATAAATTATTTTTTATATATTAATATTAAAAATAAATTTAAAAAATATTATTTTAATATATTATTAGATAGAACCATTCAAAAAATTTAAAATTAAATTGATAAAAAACTTAACCCTATAATTACCTAAACCCAAAAACCAAAATTATAATTCTTCGATTATAAGAAATCAATAAGTTGAAACATAAGTAAGAAATCAATAAGTTGAAACATAAGTAAGAAAAAGATTCTTAAACCAACAAGAAAGATAATGCAATTCTCGCATAGTATCTTCTTAGGCTTTATTATAAAGCCTTTTTAAAATCTGATTGCTATGAAATTTTAGCCCTATAAAAAAATTAGCCTTTAAAATCTTATAGAAAACTGTTAGCATGATTCAAATATCATATTAAAAGTTATACTTGTTAGTATAAAACCATCCATTAAAAAAAATAAGTTTAAAATCACCTTTCCTTGTCCAAGCTGCAAGCTACCAACTTGGTATCTTTGAAAATTAAGGATTCTCGAAAGCAAAATTCTCAAGCTATTGACCCTTATTGTTTTTCAAAAATATGACTTTTAATATTGCTAAAGCTGTTGAAATCTTTCCTCAAGAAGAAAGATTGTAGTTGCATAAAAATAAAGATTGTTTCCTAATTTATTTTCTTATGAAGTAAGGAATCCTTACAAAATAAAAATTGTTTCCTAATTATTTTCTTATGAAGTAAGGAATCCTTGCAAAATAAAGATTCCACATGTTATTAAATCCTTTTTTTGTAATAATATATAAATCATATGGTAAATGGTTCTTTTTTTACTTTCTATATTTACTAGTAGATTTCAAATCTAACTTCAAACATGTTATTCTCTCATATATAGATGAGTTACTATGCCTATAATCTATTGATGTAAACCTTATGATATCTAGCTTTCAGCCCAATTAAAATTAAAGAAAATTGACACTTGTAACTCTATATGTGACCCAAAAAGTACATATAAGTTTAGTTTGATAGGTTTTCAACTTTTTAATCCACGCATCTTGACTTAACCTTTTAAGTTTCTCTTTTAGTTTTAGAACTTGTAATAGACTCAATTGATACTTCTAATGGATCATTTGATAATGGTTGTTGATTTTCATCATTCCTCATCTTCTCAAAATGATTTATCCTCGAACAATAAGAACACCATATAGGCAATGTGTCTACATAATCCTTTAACAAAGAATCATCAATACTATTTTGTATAGGCTTGTTAGTATAAAAAATATTATTTATAACACTCTCTCTTGCATAAAAGCTCACATGCTTCTTTATTTTTCTCTCATAATCATTCTTTATTCTTTATAATAATAATATTTATTGTAAATTTAATAATATTTATAACATTAATAATAATATTTAACTTCTCTGTTCAAGTTCTTATATTTTTTAATGTTTTTTTTAATATATGGTATTTCTTCAATGGTAATAATATATATTTTTTCAATTTACTACTAATAATAATAATAATTATTATTATTATTATTATTATTATTCTTAATTGTACCTTTCAAATCAAATCTATTATTATTTTTCAATATTAATAATATTTTTTTCAAATTTATTGATTATTATATTAGTAATATTCATTATACTCAAAATAATAATATTGATAATGCAAATAATAGTATTTTTAATATTAATTATAATAAAAATAATATTATTTATTAGACAAATAATAATAATTTTAATATTAATACAGGGGAGCGGGTCTGTAGTCTTATCATGCCCCACCAAATAATGTAGTCCACAGTGAAATTACTCACAGTCTGCACCGCTACAATGTCAAATAGTGCAATCCACAGTAAAAGCACTCACAGTCCATAATAACTCCCACTAGATCTTTTTAGTTATAGTTAATACTAGTTAGGTGGCTCGTACTACGTCGCAGGCTCACCTTTAACTTCCAAAAAATATTGGGAGCAGGACCCAAGCCTATTTGAGTCCTGCCAAGCTAGGTCCCGAGCATATTTGGGTCCTGCTATGGCCAGGACCCAAGGGTATTTTGGGTCCTGCCCAACTTGACCCAAGTCTAACCTAAGCTGCACCCAAAAGGAAGCAGACCAAGCATTAGGTGGCGTTGTGCTGATGGCTTGGGGTGGTGTTGCCTAAGCGCCATGTGGCGCCTATTCTGTCCATGGCCAGGACCCAATTCTATTTGGGGTCTTGCCCTATCAGGCCCAAGGCTAGCTTTGGATCATGCCTATGAGTGTCCAAGCCAAACTGTCACCTGGCGTTTGGACTGTAGCCAAAAGAAAACAACTCAAGCACCACGTGGCGCTTGGGCTGCACCCAAGAGGAAGCAGACCAAGCGCTAGGTGACGCTGTGCTGAGGGCTCGGGGTGGTGCTGCCCAAGCGCCACGTGGTGCTTGGTCTGCCCACGGCTAAGACCCAATTCTATTTTAGGACCTTCCCTGCCCTACAAGGCCCAAGGCTAGCCTTGGGCCATGCTTGTGAGTGCCCAAGCCAAAACACCACCTGGCACTTGGACTACAGCCAAGAGGAAGCAGCCTAAGCGTCACGTGGCACTTGGGTTGTCAGGCCTCAGAGTTAGGGAACCCAAGCGCAACGTGTGCCAACATGGTTTTTTCATAGTAATAGCAGTTTTTAAAAATTTATTATTAATAATAATAATATTTATGCTCTTATATTTTAATGAAAATTCTAAAGTTTTTATAATACAAATAATAATATTTTTAGTAGCAATAATATGAATTATTATAAAAATCATATTATTTATAACACCAAATATAATAATATTTTAGAGATTAGTACTATTAATTATACTAAAAATAATATTAAGAGAACAAATAATAATAGTTTTGAGATCAACACTATTAATTAGAATAAAAAAATAATTTTTTTATGCTAAGAAAAAATATAATAATTCTTTTAATATTAATTATACAAAAAAAATATCAACAAAACAAACAATAATATTTTTACTATCAATACTCTAAAAATTAATTATACTAAAAAAAGAATAATAAGAAAACTAATAATAATATTTTTAATACCAATACTTATAATTATACTAAAAGTGTAGGCAGCTCAAGCATCGCGTGGCACTTGGACTGCACCCAAAAGGAAGTAGACCAAGCACCAGGTGACGCTGTGCTGAGAGCTTGGGGTGGTGCTGTCTAAGCACCACATTGCGCTTGGTCTACCCGTGGCCAGGACCCAATTCTATTTTGGATCCTGCCTTGCCAGGTCTAAGGCTAGCCTTAAGCCATACCTGTAAGTGCCAAAAAAGAGGAAGCAACTCAAGCACCACGTGGTGCTTGGGCTGTCCACCCTCAAGAGAGAATTCATCAACAATACAGTTCATAATAAAAACATTCATTGTACACAATATCTGCACTACAGTGCAGCATAATGCAATCCAATTGCAGCATTGGTTCTTTTAGGAAAACTAAAAGCAGAACTAAAAAGGGTGGAAATTCGTTTTCCTCCAGCACAATGCAATAAATTCTTAGTTTATAATTAGCACACATCAAATTACATGTGTGTTCAATTAAACAAATCAATTTAAAAAGAAACAAGAACCTGGGTTCAAGAGTTGAGTTCTGAAGACGAGCAGACGAGGGAGGTGGGGGGAAATGAAGTGAATTTGAAGGAAACATATTGGCTTTTGCAGCAACAAAAGATTGAGAGTAATCATTTCTTGTGTTCCATCGATCCTTTTTTTCACTTAAACTATCTGGCTTTTTTTTGTCTATATCACGTGTCATTCTCTGAGATGGATTGATAAACATCTGCAGAACAAATTCGACAATTAGCACATAAATTTAAAAATATATATGAATTTAACATATTTTTATTTGTCACATTTTAAAATCATTATATATATATATATATATATATATATATATATTCCACTTTTATGTACCGTTGAAGTGTCTTTTGGTCCTCTGCTGGCTTTAAGATGAATGTCCATTGGTAGGTACTTGAACTATTACCAATATTACCTGGAAAAAAATTTTAAAAAAAAATTAAAGTTTTAATATATTATCTAAAAAAATTAAAAAATAATAAATATAAATATAGAATTATACATGTTATAAATAATAAAATTTAAAAGATTATTTAAAAAGAAATTTATTTCACATTGAAAATATATTATATTATTATTTTAAGTTAAAGTATTTAATCCAAAAAATATTTATCTCACTTTAAAAAACATAACTTTCTTATTATGAATATAGAATATATATACTAAAGGGTTTCAAATCCCACATTAAAAAAATAAAATGTTCTTCTAGTATTTATATAGCAAACTTTGAAAAGAGTTAATAACCAACTAAAAATATGAAAAAAGAGGGATATCTGATTAGAAGAAAAAACACATTTGAAAAAAAAACGGGTCTCTATCAGGTTTTGTCGGGCCCGGCTAACTAGGTAGGTCGACCAAGTTTAGCTCTTTTTTTGTTCTTGTCAGTCTTTCATCTTATCTAGATTGATCCAATTACCGGGTCAACCAGATCCCAAGCCAAAACAGTACAGATTTAATAACTTTAGATAAAAGTAAGTAAATACCTATGACACAAAACTAGAGAATGGTATTTGTGCATAAATTTAATTATATGTCGGTTTCCTAAAATGCGACATTTCTAAAGTTTATATGCTTTTTAAACACAAGATTTATTTAATATTGCTTTTTTAAAGTGTGTTATGTAAAAAAAATCAAATATTATTATTATGCTAAATCCTTTTAATTACTATGCTATTTTTTTTTTTTTTGGTAACTGTCCCCATTAAAATCCTTAATAAGCGATTTCCATAAATACGGCCCCTCCTTTCTTTTTAGTCCTTTGGCAAGAATATCAATAATGGCTATCATTTCCATTCATCTCTCTTCCTTCCTAACATGTATGAGATAATCCAATCATAATAATCCACAGGCACAGTACCTGCAAAGCTTTTATTGCAGATGACAACAGCATTTCAAGAAGGTGGATTACAAAACCGTAGTGGATCTTTCCTTCACAAGGATCATCTAGGCAAAAGCAATGTTCCAGCGTTAGCAACTGCAGGGGATCAAGATCTCATCTGTCCTCCAGAAGCTGTACACGGCAGTTCGTTATTTCATTTGGTTTACATGCACCTCTAATTGGCTTTAAATCTCAAGTAATTCTCTTAAACATTTCTTTTCTGGCTATGATGATGCCAATGGAGCAGAGACAGCAAAGGTCATTCCAAAGCATTTGCTTGCTTACAGAGTTTTTGGAGAGCGAAGTGGTCTACTTAAATGCTTACAGAGTTTTTGGAGAGCGAAGTGGTCTGCATTAAGCTCACTATGATCTAGTGGGAGGTTGGTATGAGTTAATCTTATACTTCTTTTTGGATGTTCTAGGTATTATTTACAGTATGGGAATTAATATTAGGTATTAACAAGCAAAAAAAGAAGGTTGTGTATAGAAAAGATGTGTAGCTAACAGGAATTGAATGGAGAAATGCTTCTTATTACCAAGATAGTTTTGCTGCCCTTTGTCAAATGCTCTGTTTTATTTCCCTTCTATCCGTTCATACTTCATACAAAGCCCCTCGTATGCGAAAAGTAACAAGTCAATGATCAGGCAAATAGAGTGTTGCTGAAAAACGCGGAAGCATCGTGGTATGACCATTTACACCATGCAGGTTTATCCACAAATCTAATGTGTACAGGAATGGTTTGTAGCTTCCGTACTCGACTGCCCTGAGCAGCTGAAGATGGTAGAGATTCCACCTCAACAAATCTGCCTCCCATGGTACATTTGCCCCAGGATTTCTATCTACCTCCCTCCCATGGTACCTTTGCCCAAGGATTTCTATCTGCCTCCCATGGTTCCTTTGCCCCAGGATTTCTTTTTGCATGGTCAACAAGTTATGGTTCACGGTTCACCTCCTATCAGATACTGAAGCAAAAGTATCTAACTGCAGAAAGCTCCGGCTTAAAGGCATTACCCTTTATTTCGTGTTTGAAAGTTGCGTCTTAATACCAGATCTCTCGCAAGAAAGTCTTTACTTCCTCAGTTGTTTGTCATCATTGCTCTGCTTCACAAGAATGATCCTCTTCACCAATAAGAAGCTTTGGCTTCAATTAAATTACGACTCAAAAGAGCTTATAACCACACTGTTTAAATTGAGATAAATCGGTCTGATGCTTTTACGGGTGTGTTTTTATTATTATTATCATGGTTTTCTCATTTTCATTTCACCGTCCAAACACACTCTGCCCAAAGGCATTATCAGACAGCATGCGCATCCGTATAGGTGAAGTCCTGAAGTATACAAGTATTCTACGGTCATTAGTAGAAGAACTGACTTGTTTCTGGAAGAAAAATCTTCACCTGCAAGTTTGTGGAACTTATTGTCTTTGCCACCATATGACTGAAAACTTTCAGGATTAGCTAAAGCACGATTGTTGCCATGGATAAGAGACTGTCTCCAAGGCGTGGGAAGTGCTTTCAATGGAACATGACCCAGTTGCCACGAGATTGCTTCCGGCCTTGTTACCAATATTTTAAACCCAGGTGACAGAGACACATCACACGTGCCTTCACGCATAGTATTTAACAAAATTTGTTTATATGAAGTGACTAAGCTCTCTTACGTCTTCACTGACTCCAACAGAAACACACTACTCTTCCACGATAGCTATGCCCTCTGTTCAACGCCTCTTATTGATCAGGTCCCATAGCTCGGATGCCCCATTTCAGCACAAATCTCCTCGTTCCATAACCACAACCAGAACGGAACAGGGGGGCAAGTGTCCAAACATTGATTCAATGAGAAGCAGCTAATTTCAATTTGTTTGGATACTCACGAGATAAAAAGCTTATAACCTCAACTACCAGATAAAGCTACAATTATAAGTTAAAAAAGCATCTGGTGCATTCAGAAATAACCCTAGAAGTGTTATGGAATTGAGCACATTCCATTTCAAACATCTATCAAACTGTAAATGATTTCCATCAAATTTCAGCAACGCAATAATTTCAATCAGCATGAGATTGCTGGATCACTAAAAAAGAAAAGAAAAGAAAAGAAGAAAAAGCCTCTGATTTCTAGGCATACCGGAGTAGAAGCTTCAGGCTAAAGAATGGATGCTTGAATACGTATAGGAAATGAAATCTATACACACCAACAGGTAAATAGCAGCAGTTTGAAGATACTAGGCTCGAGCCACCGGTTCAGTTTTACAGACCGGGCATGTATTTTTCAGTGCAAGCCACTTCTTTATACATTGTATGTGAAAGCCATGTCCACAATCTAGTTTGCCCAACTCATCAGCTTCTTCGAATTCATCCTGCATATAGAAAACATTTGAGCAAAAACAAAAACAAAAAAATAAAAGCAATGAACAAAAGATAAGAAAAGAGCCTAAGAAATAATTGGAAACCAAAGAATGCAAAACATTGAAAACAGCAAATCCAAGTTTTACTTCACCTGACAAATGCTGCACTTCTTTTCCAATGTCATGGGTAAATGTGATGGCAGTTCTTTGATGATTGAGGGATTAATTTTCTTGACACAGCTGCTGATCTCATCTTCTTTCAATCCAGTATTCACATAACCAATTCTATCACCTAACTCGAGCAGTTGCTGTTTTCACCACAAAAACAGGATAATTCTAAAGATTATACATGGAGTGATGTAAATTCATCAAGCTAAACATCATTGCCAAGAGGACCTGTCTAAGCTAGGATTTCAGAGGGGTTCTTCATAGGCTGTGTAAACACTCAGCATTTATGCATAAGCAAAACAAAAAATATGAAATCATATTGGGTGTCCACACACCTCATATGTCATGTGATCAATATCAAGTCTCCAGTTGCTGAATCGATCCAATCTTCCTCCCATGATAAAACTATTCTGGAGCATCATCATCTGCAATTTGCCAGTACTGGTCACTAATGAAAGAACAGCGGCTAAATAATCAGAATGCTTATCAAGCAGAATTCATATAATTATTTTACCCATTTTCAATGGATAGCCCAATATAGGTAATGAATATCTTTCAACTAATTAAAAATTAACAATCAATACTAAATAGCATGGACATAAATGATTGTGTAGTTCTCGCTGATCCATTATGAAATGAAGAAACATGCACTGATTTTCCATCTCCATATGACACAACAATATTTTCTGACAAGTGTAGGAATTTAGAAAGCATTTGATTATAAAGTAGGTAAATAAATATGCTGACAAATATTAATTGAAAAATATAGAAATAAACAATAATAAGATGAAAAAAATTAATAAAAAAGAAAATCTGGAGAATAGATAGAAAATTTCTGGTTTATGATCATGAACATAACCAAAGCCATTTTCAAGTCAAGCTATGGTCCAACTATTTAGTTAGAGCAATGTCACATAAAATCCCTTCCAAATTTATCAATTTTGTGCTCCTCAAATCAATTCCCCATCCCCCTAGGATAAACAAAACAATCTTGAAAGCAGGACAGACTATAAATAAGTCCTCAGAACAGTCTGCACACTGAAAAATGCAATAAAAGAAAAGGAAAAAGAAAAAATCCAGAAAACAGGACGACTCAAGTTGAGATCTCAAGTGTTGAACACACCCTAGCAAGTCCATCTGGAGAAGGATGTCGGAAATGGCGATAATACCGAGTTCCAAAAACTTCTATTTCAGGACGAGATGTTACAAAAGCAGGATCAGTATCCAGAAACGAGGGGGTTTCAGGATTCACTGCAGCCCGCCTAGTTAAACAAGGACGCTGCCAAAAACAATAATGAAACATAAGAAGAGAACATAGAACAAACCAATACACACAGCGAATCACAAAGTATAGAACATGAATAACAAACCATATGATTTTTGTTCAAAACATCCAAACCCTACAAAAGTATGAAAGAAGAAACCTATTCGTGTAATCTTCAAAAAAGAAAAGGAAGAGCGTATTCTTCTCAAATTAAAAGACTAAAGTACTTATCAGAAGCTTCTTAAAAAAACACTAGAGTACTTATCAAAAGCTCCGTATAGCTAACTCCTAAATCCTAATAATATGGGGGGTCCCACACTTTTGGCCATTCGTCCACGTGGATGTTTTCACATCAGTAACTATGCATATCAAAACGTACACGCATAAAAATCATTAAACAAATTAATTAAAAAACAAACTAACTTGAGTTTTACAAGACATTGAACAACATTGTCTAGGTAATTAAAAAGAAAATCCCATGTTGATTATTATGATTATGTTTGACATTGTGGGATAGCTTTTGCATTTGAAGTTAAAAAAGATAGGTTTTAAGAAAATTACAAATTATAACTTTTCCTTAACCAAGATTTCAAGAAAGTTTTGATAATGAATATTAATTAATCAAACACTTTCAAAACTTTGATGAAAGAAAAACACAGTTTTATCAATTTTTTTTTGGAGCAAAACTCTGTTTCATCCCCACCTCAACACAGACCTAAGATGCAACATCTGGATTAACAAAGAAAAAAGAAAAAAGTCCTAAAACCTACCAAACCAAACTACAAAGAGTGAAGTAACTCACTGATCAAACTCACCATGTGATTAGCAAAAGAAAAGATCTTTTAGTAGTTGTTATTCTAAAAAAAATGAATTTGAATACAATATAAAGATCTTTTTTTCTATGAGAGGCAATAAATAAACGTCTAGAAAAACCCTAATGAGATAAAAATCTTCAAAAACTTCTAGTTGTTTCCTTCAAAAACTTCAAAAATCTATAACACTTAATGCTTAAATGGACTGCTAATATAAAAAGGGAAATGAAATTAAGTAACATTAAATTCGAAAAATCGTATTCAAATTCAATAATTTATAAAATGTTTTTCTTCAAAAATAGAAATATGAGATTCCAAGGAGGAAAAAAGGAACTAGAAAACTGGAAGGGATCAATGAACCCTGACTGTAACAGTTCCCAAATAATTAATAGCCTGACAATTGCAACATTTAAAACCCTCTTTAATAATAATAATGATGGGTACTAATTAATATGACAATAACAAACATACTAAATTTTAATTTAAGTTTGAGGGTCTTTGGAACAGAATGAATCCAAAAGGGAAAAGGATCACAAGAAAAGGAAAGAAAAACAAATTCAAAAATCAGAATCACCACAAATGATTAAGCAACAATCAAACTAATTCAACAGCAAAAGAATAAAAAAATAGCTTCAAAAGAAAAAACAACAATGACCACTCCACCTGTGTATCAAATCCTGATCAAGCAGTCTCATCTCATATGGGCACAAATTCACTACCCCTGCTCACATGATAAACAGGAAGAACAAGACGAAGAAATTGCACGTCTCTATTTCCTATATCATACCATAAGATATTTTCTATAGCATACCATAAGAAAAAAAAATTCAACATGCACACTCAATAATTCATAAAAACATATATGCAAAAAAATTAAGCTTCTAGTCCAGACAATAAACAAATAAATGCTGAACAGAAAAACAAAACCTCTCTCTCTCTCCCCCTCTCTCTATCTCTCTCTCTCTTTCCCTTTGATTAAATTTCTCTCCTTCATCAATCTCCCCTCTTCCAGATGACGCGTTCCTTCTAACTGACCCAACAATAGCATCAGCACCTAAAAACCCAATTCCAAGTCCACACCAAACATCTTGCATAACCATGCAATTCCCAAGATTACCATCTCCACTAAGATCAGCATCACCATTGTTATTATTACTATTGTTGTTGTTGTCACTGGAAAGTTTCAAGCTTTCTTTCTTTCTTTTCTGATGACCCTTTTTCTTCTTGAACCTTTTCCCTTCCCAGCCAGCCGATGACCTTATCACCGCCGGCGCCGGCACCTGCTGTGATGCTCCAGCAGTGCATCCTAGGCCTCTAAAGGTTGCACCTTTCTTCTTTGTTTGGTCAGGTGGGGTTGCAGTGAAGTGAGAGTGGAAGAGGGAGGAGATTATTGTATTGGATTTGGAGGTCCTAGAGATATGTGGGTTTGGATCTGTTTCGGTTGCAATGGGTTGCAGCTCTCTGTGTTTTCTTAGCTTGATTTGGTCAGCTATAGTTGTGTTGTTGCTCTCTGCAAAAACCGGCATATCTTTGTGCTTTGTCAATGAGAGGGAGGGAATGAATGTGATTAATGGGATGTTCAAAGCGATTAAATTTGGTGGGGAGGAAGGAGGGGAGTTTTGTTTGAAGTTGATTTTATGGTTTAGATGACTTTGTATTGCATATTGTGGGGCTTATGAAGAGTTTTTTGTTGGTTAGGTGGGGCTATTAATTGTCTTCATATTAGGCTGCAAGTGTAGGAAAATGCTCATCAATCGAACAACAACCTGAGTTAACAATGGATCCCGTTAACAACTTGCCTTTTTCTTGTTTTCTTTTATTTGCTTTGTAAGTTAAAAAGCCAACATATTTTGGAGAAATATGGATTAGTGTCGGTTCAAAATCTTGCAATTCCCCTTTGCATTCGTACTTCAACTTGATCTTTCGTTCACGTTACATTAAAATGAACATGAATCGACGATGACATGGATTATTAGATATAGGCGTGCTTCATACATCATTATTTAAAAACTCTCAAGTGATTCTAATTTTTCAATGTAAGAAAAAATATATCATTATTTATTATTGTCTAAAGATATTAAAATGATGGTTTGTCTAAACATAAAATATTAAGAGTTAGAGGATTGAATTGTAATGAATAGTAAGAATTAACGCCCTCTAGATGGTTTGTCTCTGGTGACCATCTGTAAGAATTAATGCTAGTTGATGTTTGAGGCTGAGGATGGAGGGGAAGAGGGCATAATGGGCAACAAAACAAGGGGTCTAAAGGAAAAAAGATAGGTCAGATTTGGGGGTTAGTGTTGATGACAATTGAAAGGTCCCACATGGAAAATCAAAATTGTTTTGTTATTGGGATGATGCTACTGAGATTTCTATTTCTATTTATATTATTTGTATTAGGGCTTATATAATAATAATAATAATAATAATAATAATAATGTGAGATAAAGATGTTCTAAATTTGACTCCAATGGATGGATGTCTTCTAGACAAAGCATCCCTTGGTGGGCTCTACAATAATGCTCTTCTTTATTATGGAGTTTCACACACCCTAAATCAAGTATATTGGTTGTTGCTCTTTTGGGCAGCCAAAAGCCCAAAACAGTTGCTAGATGGTATTTTTATTTTGTCAGAATTTCTTTCCAAACGTGATTATTCTCCATTTAAACTCTTTAAAAAAAATTTAACTAAAACATGTATGGCTTTCACTATTCATGTAACAGTTAGGTTGTTTCCTAGTTTTTTTTATTGAATTCTTTTATGACTTAGTTCATTAAGATAAAATTTAAGATTATGGTAAAAAGCTAAAATAAAAAAAGGAAGGATTACATTGTAAAACACGGAAAAAAATAAGTGAACATTCTCAAATTTGCAAAAAATATTTTTCAATTCATCGATTTTCCTCTCTCCTCAAATTCAGCCCATTTAGTTTTTAAAATTTTAATTTTATTTTAAAAATTTATTTTGTTTGTTTTTCAGTTTCTAGTTTTGAGATAGTATAAAGAAACTTGTTGGAAAATGATGACCGAGAGAAAAAATTGTTAGTTGGTCATGTTCACCAATAAAAAAAATCTATCTTAGTGTCAACGGGTTTCATTCAATGAGAAAAGTTCTATTGAAGTAGTTTTAGACTTTTATCTTGTCGAAAAAAAGTAGATCTGGGCTAAAAGAGATTTTTCTTCCCCGGTATTATTGTGTTTTTGGAATGATTTACGGGTGTTTTGAGTTAAGAGATTGATTTATTAACATGATAAGGATTTTAATTAGGTGTTTTTAGGTGAAAATAGGTTTAAAATAAATTTTTAGATCCAAAAAACCCTAGACTACTTTTTTTATCATCTCTCTGATGGTTAAAACTAGTCAAGCAGATGATATATCGTTTGCTTTTAATTTTTGATAAAAAGAGGTTGAGATATCACAAAAGACCTCAACACAAATGAGAACAATAATTGTACGAGCTTCTAAGAATGAACACTATCCCCACTAATGTGAGAGATTCATCACTTTGCCATCGAGTGCTGCACACCTGTCTTTTCAAAGATTGTGTCCGGGAAGACAGCTTTAGACAACTACAATAGACTTAGAGTTTATAACACAAAACAACAATGTTATGTGTAAAGTCATTCCAACAACATTTTGAGGATCAGCTCAAGCGTGGTACCATAACTTAGAGTCTGGCTCCATCATTGACTTTGATGATTTTTGTACCAAACTCATCTCTCGTTTTAGCATAAATATGCAAGCTCAAAAAGCACAAGTGTGTTATTTGCCATCACATAACAAGAATATAAAAGTATAAGAGTATATCATCAAAGGTTTAATGAGGAAATGCTCAACATAAAAAATCTACTCGAAATCATTGCCACTGAAGCCCTAAATAGTTGAGTCTATAACTATTTTCATAGGAACGATTGCACATTCTTCACAACCTAACTATCCTTAAAGTAAAATAGAAAATGAAAACTCATATTTAACTAGAAGGAAAGAGCATGACCAAGCAAAAACACCCTCAGTTCTAGCAATATAAAACAAAATCCCACAACCATTATCAGTCTCTTATCAAACTTAAAACATCCATAAGGAACACAGAGGAAATTATTCATGACAGATTGAAGTTTCCAATTCTCATGATCACACCTTTGACCACAACTCACACGGAGGTATTGGCTATTGGCTATCATTAGGGGTGGAAATTTGCAATATCCCCCTCCCATGAAGAGTGACATGAGCACACGAAACCCCAATAAATTTTGTTTATTTCATCATAAAAATGGTCATGATATTGAGGATTGTTATGCCCTAAAAAACAAGATAGAAAAATTGATTGTTAGGGTTACCTCTAACAATTAATAAAGAAGGAAATGCAACTAGAACAAAAGAGACAGAAGTCGGTGCCTCCCACAATATATTGTCTAAGATCAAATAATCTCCAAAACTTGTTCTTTCACTTAAGTGAGAAAATCTTTTAAAATTTTCAATAAAAAACAAAGGCAATATTATCTCTCCAAATACTCTATGTATGTTTTTCTCTATGGTATTACTTATTTACATTTCTTCAAACAAAATCTCCATGTCTCCTTTTAATGATATCCTTGAACATTCATCATGTCAATTTCTCTGTTGATTCTCAATTGTCATTTGCATAATCCTAATGATATTTATAATCACAAAGCATTCCTCACCTCAAGTAAAAATGGTCAAAACTAGTTATGGCAATCAAAACATTATCCACCTCTATAAGCACTATACTAGCTACTACTCAGAAAAAGGACAACCATAAAAGTGTATTATGTCCCATGCTATCCTGACTTTACTTTTTAGAACAAACTTCATGTCTAATCATAGTGACATACTACATTGTTAAGTAATCTATAGTTTGATGAGAAAATTCATGAGATTTTAAAATTCCAAACAATTTCAAAGACTAAAGAGGACAACTAATAAGCCAAAATGCCCAAAGCCTTATTAATAAAAAAAATTTAAAAAGATCAAAGAGTGATGTTTGGTTAAGCTATTTAGGCTAGAGGCACAACTGTCATAATCGAATAGTCGTTATCTAGTCTACTAGTTTGGGTTTAAGGCCTAACAACTTAATTGATTAAAAAAAACATGGATAATAAAGGGAAAGGGTTAGATATAGTAGTTCAAAGAAGAAGAAACATCCCTTCTGATAAAAAAATATCTAGTAGGTAAAGGAAAAAAAATATGTCAGACTCATTTTTCAAGGGAGAGAGGAAAAAAAAGGAAAAAAGAAAAAACTATCAGAGCACCACTATGTATACGCGCCCTACCACCAGAAAGAACTCAACAAAATAAACCTAGTGGCATCAAGGAAAACCATCATCAAAGATGGGAAGAAGCCACATGCGCCACCTAAAAGTAGTGGGTTGTTCCAAGCACCAATATATATAATCCACGCGCTAGACAATTTCTCCTTCTTAGGTTGTTTTATACACCAACACGTGTAATTCATGTGGTAGATAATTTTTTCTCCTTCTTCCCTAGTTCAGTTACTAACTCATCTATAATTTTCCACTTTGATCCCTAAAGTTATTTGGCAGGACAACATGTAAAGAAGAAAGGAAAAATAATAAAGGAAAAGGAGAAAAAAATAATAAGTTAGTTTTCCATGCAATCATTTACGCCCTTACAGAATTTATGGGTGCACGCCTTGTCAATATGACATCGTGTTGAATATTATGTAGAGCAGACCATGCATGTCTTTTCAGACAACAAGTATATCAAGTATAAATATAAAAACTCAAGATAATTTAATCCTAAAAATAAAGGATCTCAAGTCTCATACTATTTATACATGCATCATCCAAGCAAGCAACAAAAAAAAAAAACATTTTCAAATTTTTCTCATTATTCATAATCAAGGAAGCATTGTAACATTTGAATTGACAAAAAATATCTTTATCATGCACCATCATAACTAAAAAAAAAACAAAGCACATTTCATAACCTTAACTTTTGTTATTCCAAATGTAGGTTACAAGTAAACCTAAAAACACAAAGTTTTGATTTTTCTTTCATACACTTGTTTTTAAATAAAAATCACACATAGAACCTCATTTTTATATTTTAAAATAAGCATGCAAAACCTAAATTAAAATACTTAAGCCCTAAAAACTCAAACTTTAAGTTTCCATCCTTACATTTTTCTAAAGGAAACTAAACATACATTTAGCCTTTTTTTTCATTTTTTTTATGATAAAAGACACTATCTAAAATAAACCCAACTAAGAAACTAAAAACATCATTTTTATTTCCATGCATTTTGTTTTTGAAGAAACCAAAACACATATTAAATCTATATCTTTTCATAATTTTTGTAGTCAAGCACATCTAATATTGTAACTAAAGCCTAAAAACACTATCTTTAACTTGTGTTCATGTATTTTTTTTTTAATTAAAACATTGTTTATGACATTTTGCATAGAAACCCTTAAGAAAGAAAAAAATTGTGATTTACCTCAAAGGTGGTTCCAGTAAAATAGGGAGGTGCTCTGGTGGTTGGTCGATAGTGGTGAGGGTTTTTGGCGATTCTTTTTTTCTAGACTTGGGTTTCTTCTTTCTTTTGGTTTGTGCTTCTTTTTTCTTTCATTTTATTCCTCACTTGCTACTTTATCCCCTCTATACTTTGTGATTCGAAGTGAATTAGTTCCTAACCCTAAAAAAATAAGCTTTCCCTCTCTACTATATTTGGAATTTAATGATTTTAGTATGGTTTTTCTCTCTTTTTATTTCCTTTTTCTCTTTCTTTTCTTTCTCTCCTCACTCATTTCTACTCTCTAAACAAGATGTTTAAAGTTCTCATTACCTCTAGACTTCTTCCTCCCACTTTCTCACTATGCGGCTTTATTCATCGACAATAAGAAAAGTCTTATAACCTTTCTAGGTGAAACAAATCTGTTTGTTGATCTTCTTGGGTCAATCTTGGCCATCAATCTTCTTCTTTTTTTGGATGTTTTGGCATGTGTTTTCTGCCACCACATGGAGGCAATGAAATGGATCTTTAACTGAAAATGAAGTACATGTATAGGGAAGAGGATTGCTAATCTCTTGGCATTTAATGTCCATGTGAGAGAAAGAAATGGTCATGCAAAGTGCAGCTAAAAACCTGTAAAAAAAATAGAGAAATTATAAGCTGAAGTCATGTTAGGAAAGAAGAAATCATGCACCCTTTTTTAAAACATTGTCATAGTAGGTGTCATTAATATATTTTTCCATGGTGTTGTGCACTGTTTCATTTATTCCTAACTCTTTTTTTATTCTTTGCTTTGTTTTTCAAATCAGTCCTCTCAATTCTAATTTTCTTTTTTTTGATGAATTTTGATTAATTTTCCAATATTTCTTTCAATTAAACCCTTGTTGACATTCAAAGTAGTCCTCTAATATTGGTATCTTTTATACTTTAGTCCTTGGATTTTCAATTTGTGCATTTTTTTATCATGTTGACTCTAAATCTTAATTTTTTTTTATTACACCCCTGATTGAATTAATAGGGTTCCCAAATTCCAGTGCTTATTTCATTTTGATCATTCAACCCTTTAATTACATTCTCACTTGATTACAACCCGTATTGTATTTTATTTTTGGAACTTTTTTTTAAAAGATTTTTGTTAAGTGTTTTTTCTAAAAACAACATTTTTATTGGAATTTTGTTTTTGGAAACTTTAATGGTAAAAATGGGTTATAACAGTGCACATTACTATTTCTTTTAACTTTATTTTGCAATGCTTACATGTTGCATTGATTTCTTTGCCTTCTTAACATTCGTTTCCAAGTTTTTTCGGGTTGATTTTTTATGTGGTTAACCATTGTTGACAAACTAATTGCAAAAAGAACTAGAAGATTGTCCATAACGGAACGCAAGAACTCATCTAGTAAAGACTATTAGGTAGTGTTTAGTATACTGGACAAAGATGGACGGAACAATATAATTTTTTTTGTGAAGTTGTTTGGTGCACCTTTGGATAGTACAAAAATTAATTTTTATCCTGTCCAAAGCTGTTCTAATAAAGAAATTTTTGTTCCATTAAAAAGAGTAAAACAAGCTTGTCCAATTCTCTATAAAATGATTAATTCAGGTTGATCCAGATCAACGTAAAGATAAAAATAATTATTATCATAATTTTAAAACCCAATTAGGGGGTCAATTTGGGGCAAAGCCTGGGTCATGTATCGAGTTGACCATTGATTCCGATCATCATAAGAATAAAAGTGGTTATTATCATATTTTTAAAACTCAACTTAGAGGTTGACCAAGGGTAAGGCTCAGGTCATAATTCAAGTTGACCATTGATGTAAGTCAATGTAAGTATAAAAAAAGTTATTATCATAGATTTAAAATCTAACTTAAGGGTCAACCCGATTATGGATCAGGTTTACCATTGACCTAGGTCAACATAAAAATATAAATAATTAATATTATAGTTTTAAAACTCGATTAGGTATTAACTAATCTTCCTTATATAATTAATTAATATCTTATTTATGTGATCATTAATTATTATATTAATGGATAAACAACATATAATGGATAAATTAAGATTGTTATATCTATAAATAATTTAAAAAACCTACTAAATTACTTTTAGAATTTAATAGAACCAAATTAATGCGATTTTGCATTTTTTGTTTGGAAAAAAAAAGTAAAAAAAAATTACTTGTGTCGCACCCTATATCGCAGCGACCTTACAAGTTTCTAGAGAAAAAGAACATATATTTGACATCTTGTTCTTAGAAAGAAAAAAGATCTGGTTTAAGGAGTCGCCACCTAGTATTATGGTCACTAGGAACCCTAACTGATCAACATATATTCTATGGTACGAACCCGGTTACATGAAAAAGAAGATATTATCACTCCTTAAGCATCTTACCTGAGGTAGGCTACAGTGAATATTGTTAAGGGTTTGTTTTATTTTGTTTTTTATGGTCTTCCTATAATATTCCTAACTGATCAACATATATTCTATGGTACGAACCCGGTTACATGAAAAAGAAGATATTATCACTCCTTAAGCATCTTACCTGAGGTAGGCTACAATGAATATTGTTAAGGGTTTGTTTTATTTTGTTTTTTATGGTCTTCCTATAATATTCCTAACTCTAGTGCCAGTGAATATTCCACTACGAATACTTTTAACTCTAGCGTTGATAAATATTACGTAACAAAAGAGTATGGTATTGATGACTTTGGCGTTAGTGAATATTAGGAATTCAAAATAATTCTCAATCTTATTGTCAATATTCTTAACTCTAACGTTAGTGAATATCGAGGGTATTCCTAATTCTTACGTTAGTGAATACAAATATTATGGACTTTGGCGCCATTGAATAAACCAGTAAAATATGAATTGAAAGCAAAACACATATTTTTATTATTATTTTAGAGAAAAAAATACAGATATGTATTGCATACTAGATTCACATTTCATAGTATAAGTTTAAAACTTAGTACTAAGTAAAGTCGTAAAAAAAAATGTGAGGGACCCACAAATAAATCCAAAAGGGTTCCTGAATTTTTTCAAAATTTTATGATATCTTAAAATGCTTGTTTGGCTAGATATCAAAATAAAATAGAGTAAAAAAGAAAAAGAAAAAGGGTATAAGGGTGTGTTTGGAAAAATACACTCTTAGCTTAAAGAAAATGGGTTGGTTGGGCCCGAGGCCTTGGCCCAACCCGGTCTCAACAATTCTTCTTCTTGTTTTTTTTTGGGCTAGATCTAGCCCAACCTTACAGGTTGGGCTTGATCCATCCTACCAGTCTGGTCATTGGTCCAACCTAGTAACCAAGCTGGCCATAGAAGCAGGCATGCATGAATTTATTCATGCATGCTTGCAACTGTAACAAGGTAATTAAAATTGCAAAGATGAGGGGGAAGAGAAGCTTACCTGGTGTGGGACGTTTGTTGCTTAAATTCTGAAGGAAGGCTAAAGTTTGCTCTTCTGATTCTGGTTTCCCCTCTACTCTACTATTTGGTTCTCCTGTTCTTGTCTTTTTTTGCTCTCTGGTTTTCCTCTGTGTTCTCCTCTGTTTTCTTTTTCTTTCTTTTTTTTTCCGTCTCTCTTGGGTGTGGATTTTCTCTAGTTTTTATAGGGCGAGAGAATTCCCTGGTGATTCATCTTATCTCTCTTAGGATAATGATCTTGGGGATGAGGATAAGCACGGCTCGTTCGTTCGTGTTTGAAGAAAACAGAGCACCAACAGTTCTGCCATTGCATGACTATTGGAGACGACCCATCCTTGCATTGGAGAAGCACCGTGTAGGCAAGAGAAAATGAGGCCACTAGCAGGTTTGGTTGAAGATAAATCTAATCCATGTTTTGGATCAGATTTGGTGTAGTTTTAGTTGAGCCGGTCTTCCCTAGGATGAGGAAGAAGGGGATGAACAGTTGGTTTCGAAATGATGCTATTTTTTTTCCGATTGAAATGACTATCTTTAATTTGCCTACTAAAGTTCTGACATTTAGCAATCAGGCCCTTATTCTTGGAAATCTTCTTCTTCTTTTTTATTTCACCCCTGGATTAATACAATTGGACCGTGAATTTATGCATCATTTACAAAATAGTTTGTGGCTTTAAATTTAACCAATTCAATCCTTAATTGGAGACAACTCATCCTTGCATTGGAGAAGCACTGTGTGGGCAAGAGAAAATGAGGTCACTAGCAGGTTTGGTAGAAGATAAATGTGATCCACGTTTTGGATCAGATTTGGTGTAATTTTGATTGAATCGGTCTTCTCTAGGATGAGGAAGAAGAGGATGAACAATTGGTTTAGAAAAGACGTTGTTTTTTTCCATCTGAAATGACTATCTTTAATTTACCCCCTAAAGTTCTGATATTTAGCAATTAGCCTCTTATTCTTGGAAATCTTCTTCTTCTTCTTTTTTAATTTCGCCCCTGGATTAATGCAATTGGACCCCTAGATTTATGCGTCATTTACAAAAATAGTTCTTGGTTTCAAATTTAACCAAAAATAGTTCTTGGTTTCAAAAAAATAGTTCTTGGTTTCAAATTTAACCAATTCAGTCCTTAATTGACTCCTCAAATTTTTAATTCTTTCAAAATTACCCTTGGAAAAATTAATTAACCCCCTGTAGCTTCAACGCCTATTCATTTCAGTTCTTGAAATTTAATTTCTTGTAATTTTAACCCAAATCAACCCTGAACTTTGATATTTCTTCAATTAAGCCCTTGATTGCATTAATTAAACCAATTCAAAATTTAATTAAGTTCCTAAACTTATCAATTCTTCTATTTTTTTTATCAAATTGACTTCCAACTTTATAATTTCATCCTTATTAGCACTTAAACTTTCAATTTGTGTTGTCTTGACCCAAATCTCAAATTATTTTTTATTTTTAAAAATTCAAAATTGGGTTATAATAACTTGAATAATAAAGTTAAAAATGATTGTTCATTAATCATTTTATAATTACCAGAATAGATTTTAATTGGTTTAAGATAACCTATCAAGTAAAAGAAAAAAACAAAAAGCTCCATGAATGATGACAAAATCTTTTTATAAAGAAAAAAAATCAAACTATTTTCATAACACTATAAAATATAAAAAATAATCACTTTCTAATAATTTATTTTTTTAAAAAAAAACACTACTTTATAATAAACGAACAAGGCATTGCTTACCTAATAAAAAAAAAATCTTTCCCGCATGAGTAGACATGTACATGTTCAACAAAGACAACAAAAAAAAAGAAGCAGAAATATTAAAAAGCTTACATGTTTAGATGTAGACATGTAGTTAATCTTCGAGCACTCGTGTTCGATGCTTGGTTCCTATATAAGAAATGGACCAGAGGGTCTCTTTTGGGCTTGTGTTGTTGAGGTTCTTTCACTTCGAAAAAACTGGTCAAAGAGCAATTAATTAACAAGCTGGCTTGTTGGATTGAGAACTATGTATAACCGCAACATAAATACAGCTACCAAATTAAGGTTTGTCTTAGCGTAGTCTCAATCATTTTCTTGCAGCTATACAAAATTAATGATAGTTGAAACGAAATATTACTATACAAAACAATATTTTTAACGAGGTTCATTCATGATTCCATGAAATTTTCTTTTTTTTTTTTCAATTGCTGAAATCTTTGATCTAATAAGTAAAATATTTTATCAATTTATCCATTTTATCTAGAGTTCAATGTTTAAGAAATTATCAAGTATAAAACTAAAAGGTATGGGATTAAAAGAAGAGGAACCAAATTTAAAAAGATATCAAACATGAGTGGCGTATCCTATGTTTCGTAAAGGATATACTTTGATCCTCGAACTTAAAAAATAACGCGTGATTATACAATTTCGGTGCCTCAATATTTCTCAAATTCAATTTTGATACAAAAATTTATTTTTATTATTTCTGAGTCCCTGGTTGAGAAAGAAAAGAGAGAGAGGGAGGGAGGGAGGGGGGGCTGGCGAATTTCAATGGTAAAAAGAGAAACATGTAGTTGACATTTTAGGTTAAAATTGGGTTGAAAAACAAGTTTTGGGGTGAAAAAAACTTAACCTTAATTTTTTAGCCACCATAATATGGACAAATAAGATAATGTGTTGCCTGACTTTTTTTTTCAAAAACAATTTAGGCGGAACAAAAAAAAAGGGCCCGATCGCTCATGCCCTAATAAAATGGACCAAGCGGGATGACTTGGCTTGCTAGGCCCAACAGCACCTAGCTTGCTAGGCCCAACATCACTTTTTTTTTTCTCTATTTTTTAATATAGTTTTTTTCTCTAAATTCTTTTAATTTATATTTGCATTAGTACGCATTCTCTTTTTCATTTTTTTTAGAGAACTTCTTTTAAATATCAATTATTTTTTTTAGTTATGCATTTAAATTTAAAGAGTTGTTTTTTTTTTTTTTTATCTTTTGTATGAATGAACTTTATTTGTCCTGTTTTTCAAGATTAAATATCTTGATTTACACTTGTCTCTTGATTCTTCAAGTTTTAGTTTTAGGTATTGCTAATGACGTTTTATTTAATTATTAACATACATAGTTCTTAATTTATTTGATTATATGTATGCATAAAAACTTTTAGGTGAACTTAAATTTCTTAAACTATAGAAATGCGTCGAAAAAACATACATATATCATTTTTTATAGAGAATAAAAATATTTGACCTGTGGCATAATGCAAGTCACATAACTAGTAAAATATACTAAAACACATAGACAAAAAATTGTAGCCATCCACAGTAACCCGATTCATTTTTATTTTCATCATTTAATATGTTTTTTTTTTCAAGTACAACCTTCTATGTATAAATTAATGTCCAATTTATTAAAAACTATCAAGGAAAGAAAAAATTCAAAAATGAAAGAGCAAAACAAAGAGAAATTCTATGGGCAATCTCAAATTTGCTAAAAACAATTATGATTAGTTCACCTATTTTTCTTTTTTTTACTCTGCAGTCCCTTTAATTTTTGCAATTCTAATTTTGGTTTAAAAGCTTATTTTCTCAACATTTCAATCCTTAAACATGAGAGATGAGATAAAAAGTTGCTTGAAAATAACAAAGGAGAGAGAAATTTGGAAAATGACAACTTTTCAACTATAAAATTTGCCATTTTTTGTTTCATTCAACAAGTGCAGTTTGATAACGATGGTTTTTTTTTTGTTGTATAAACATGCCTAAAAAAGCTAATTAGGTTTCATTTAAATTTTCTAATTTAGTTGATTTGTTTTTTTGAGTGATTTTAAAGTTTTTTGAGATTGATAAGTTATTAATGACGATTTTTATATTGTTTTATTAGATTTTTTTTATCTAGAACCCTCTGAATTGAATTTAATTCAGAGGTTTTAATGAAATCACAAATTTAAACTATTTTGAGTGTCAAGAATAGAATTTCAAATGAATTCAATCTTTAAAAATGGTACAAAAATAAATCAAAGACCGACCCCTCTGACTTAATACACTAAGAGATGAAATTAATGTTAAAACTAGCTTCCTCAAAATACACATCTCTTTTTTAAAAGATCTTTAAATAAATAAGATGAAAGTGAAGAGGGTAATATAAAAAACAAAATGAATTGAATTCTATCTCTTTCAAATATATAAATTCAACTTATTTATCAAATAAATTTAAATAAAATACTATAATTGAATTTAATTCTAGGAGAGGATTAGTTATATATAGTCTTTTATCTCTTTTAAGTTTTGTTAATAATGATGATGGAACATTTAAAGGTAGAGGTGACCTTGATAGAAGAAAAATGGAGAAAAATGTCAATGCTAGTACAATGAATTCATAATAGATTTGCATTGACCCGTGATTCGAAGCATAGTAGAATTTTTTGGCAAAAAAATATAAATAAATACACAAGCTTTTCTAATGTTTTTTTATAAAAAAAATCCTGATAATAAATCAAGAAACTTATACATAAATAGAGAATCATTTATGCCAATAAATATAAAAAAATATTAATTCATTTATTCGACTTGTCTCATTATGGGTCAAATAATTTTTTTCTAATGCAAAAAAATAAATGTGTAGGTGTTAATAAAATATTTTTTAATATTGAGTAAAACATATAATTATGAATCAAAAAGTCGATGCTTATTTATAATAAAATAAAGTAAAGATCATATACGTTAATATAAATATGTACGATTTCAAATTAATTTTTAACATAGTAGAAAAATAAATTATATTACAATTGCTTTACTAAAACACCATTTCGTTTTATTTTTTGTATACTATTTTTAAAAAAAAAAATGTAAAGAAAAAAAAAAGAAATTATAAAAGAATGAAGATAAGATAAAAAAGAATGGTATAAATAGACTAAATATAAAGTGATACATATTCCAAGTATAAATAATAAAAAATAATAATTTTTCAAAAAAAATATAAAGAGAAAAAAAGACTACAAAAATTTCAAAATAATAAAGATAACAACAAAACAAATGGTGATAAATAGACTAAATATAAAGTGACTATTTTAAAATAAATAATAAAGATATATCAACATATCTTTCAATATATTTTGACTACAAATTTTATGTTACTCGAGAGATTATTAATAAAATTGATATCTTTATTATTTTTAATAGATTTGGATGTTATTTTCTCTTTTATTAAATAAATATAAATATTATTCATTGACTATTTTAAAATATCTAAGGGGAAAAAAAGAAGAGGAAAGGGAGTATGGAATAGGCGAAGCCAAGCTGGGCGCAGAGCCGCAGACAGTGTAGGGTTGCCGCTGCAGTAAACTAATAACAACAGAGATGAGAAACCCTGAAATCTAAAACCCTAAAGCAAGAAGAGAAGAAGGAAAAATGATGAGAAGATTTCTACCAAGAAATGTCACTCTCTACACTCGCCATCTCCTTCAGTCTTCTCCCCACCCCAACCCTACAATCCCCAACCCCTCCCTCGCTGCTTCAACACACCCCAGACTCAGGTTCTACTCCGACTCGTCCAACAATACCCCTCCTGACCCACTCCCTGAATCTTCAGGTCTAGCGGAACTGAAAAAGAAAGATGATTCTGATGAAGTTGAGGATGTGAGTAATAAAGGTAAACGAGAAAAAAATGAATTTTTTTAGTGAATTTTGTTGTTGTCTGTTTGGGCGCTTGGTTACTGAGAAAATGAATGGAAAATGGAAGTTTTTGTTCTTGTATTGGTGTTTTGGGTTTTTTTTTTTTGGGTTTGAATTAGTTAGGGACCTCAGTTTAAAAAAATTCAATGTTGTAGAATAATTTAGATTCCTTACCCATGTTTTCTCAGAAATCAAAAGTTTTTTTTTTTGCTTGTTAATGTGTGAATGATGGGATAACATAGCATCCTAATTGGGGGCTTTTAGAGATAAATCATAATGATTTTGCATGATTTTGATAAATTGTTGGGAGATATATGAATTAGTGAATTTTTTTCAAGATCAGATTTTTGTTTTTTGTTATGTTCATTCAATTATATGTTATTTACTTGGCTGGTTTCTTTATGGCAGAGCTAAGAGAGATGATGGATAAGTACTTCAAGGGCGACGGGGAAGTGCTGCCTTCGATAATGGAAGCAGTTTTACAGAGAAAGTTATCGCGGAAGCATGAGGAGACTGATGATGAGTTGATGGAAGAACTTCGAATGAAGCCATTGAGTGATGTGGATGCTGAAGAGTTTCAATCGGATTTCGATGAACTGTACGAGACTGATAAGGAGCTCAATGATTTGTGTGATGCTAAAGAATATGTGGTGAAGAAAATGATGCAGGATCAATACTTCAATATGGATGACAAGAAGTGGGATGAGATGGTAAAGGAGGCGATGGACCATGGATTTATAAAGGATACAAAGGAGTGTGAGGAAATTCTGGAGGACATGCTTAGCTGGGATAAGCTTCTTCCAGGTATGATGGTTTTACAATTTGCCTCTTTCTTTTTTCTACATCTTGTGAATTTTGTTATGGAGTTTGTTTGTTATTTCATTCTGGTAGTAATTTATTTGTTTTATTATGCGCAGCAAACTGCAGCCATTGTATTTTTTCTTTTTGGGTTTTCAATTGTCATCAGTTGCATGATGCTTTCTAGATTCGATCATAATTTCTCTCTGTTTAGTTGATTAGAATTTTGAAATTAGATTCTTACTGTTTCAAAATTATTACTAAGAATGGTTATACCTACAATCTTTTAAGTATTTTATGCATTAATTTGCAACTGCTTATGGTTCCATGCTGCTATTATTTGTTAATCATGCTTGTGCAATCATAAGTTAATTGATACAATCAATAGCCATGGACATTACCTGATGACATATTTGTTGGCAATAGTCATTGGTTTGCTTATGGACTAGTTAAGTTATGTGTCTGTATCTGTGAATAAGTTTTTTATTATAATTATCCTTTCTTTGGAAGAAGAAAAATGAGAATAGCATTTGGGCGGATCTGTTTTGCTCTGCTCAGCTCAACTTAGTCATTTGGAGCAGGTCTTAGGTAAGTCGAGTTGAGAAATATCTGATGAAAACTTATGGAATCATATTATTTGGACTGTTTTGGGATTGGGATTTTCCTTTGCTAGCACTATGGATATTGAGTCTTTTTTTTTTCAGTAACTAAAAGCTCCTTAGAGTTTGCTAAATTTGCTGTTGGACAAAATTATCAGAACAATAGAACTAATGAGGATCTACTACATATTTTGGGAAAAAAAGGATTAGATGCTGTTGGATTGTCATTTTTTGTTAAAAAACCTCTGTCATTGGAAGGTTACAGGTTGATGCTGTTAAGAGCTCTTTCTTTTAATGGGTTTCCTTGTTTTTGCTCCCCTAGCCTTTTCACCTTTGCCTACTTTCAGACCCCTTGCCCATCTACTTCCGTAATCTTCCCCCAAAGCTGATCCAAGACTTCAGCAATTAGAGTTAGAGTTATCTTCCTTCATTCTGCGACTACTGAGTGTTTTTTCTCATCCCATAGTGTAGCTCAAAAGTCTATTTAGACTTTCATCAAATGGAAGGCATGGAGAAGTGACCTAGAATTCAAAGTATCGTTTGTTTCTTGATAACTCAAAATTAAAAAATAAAATATCTGTGATTTCTGAAGCCTGTAGTTGATGAGACATGTTAGCCTTCTGTTCCAGGAACATTTCTTTTGCTGTGTTTGAATTTCACAATATGTATTCAAGTACTTTTTCTGAATGTCATATAAGAATGTAGGGACTAACACAAAGGCGATGCACACTTTCAGCAGGGTTAATGAACATTTCCCATGTACATGTTATAAATTTGCAATAACCTTATGGTGGTTTTTTATTAATGGTTTTGCTGTCGAGTTTCTTCTGCTTGGTTGCTGAAACTAGTATATTTGAGTTATTTTGGAACATTTGTAGTATACCTGCAGAAAATTTGTAAGAAGCCAGAATTTTATTTTGATACGAATGATCTCTCTAGCCTCATATAATTCTGTGCTGGGATGGTATTGTCATGAGAGTTACACCATAAACTTTACATTCAGATGAGCAGCTACAACTGTTGCTGAACATAGGAGCAGTACTTTGGGTCGTGACCAGTTGCCAATGAGATGAAATAAGAGGATGCTATTTGGGCTTATGATTTAATAGCAACAGTGGAAACTAATGAAAGTTTTTAAATTTATGGACCTTTCATCTTTGTGTCATGACCATTTTGCCAATGAGACGAAATGAGTGAAAGTTTTATTGCACATGTTGATGATCAACTTTATAAGCATGATTGAATTCTCACTCTCATATGTTGTGGTTTTGATATGGACTATTTTGCTACAAATTATCTATTTTCTGGAAAATACCTTACTCTTGTGATTCAGAGTAAGAGTATGGTGTTCTGATAGCAATTTCTTGCATCAGCACGGAAAAAATTAAATCCAAGCCCCCTTCTTCTAAGCAAGTTTTCCCTAAATAGGTTAAGAAAACCCCTGATCAGACGTTGGTGGATTGTGTAATCAAGCTCCCATTTCCTCAAAATCTCCTTCTACTCAGAAAGATCCCTCTTTTACACCTCCCCTAATTGGAAGACCCACCTATTTGCAAATCAATCAACTCACCCTTGCAAACACAGAAGACTCATGGAGGTCCACCCATCCTATCTACTATATCTCCTCCACTACCAGAGTCCACTTTCACTACGATCCCTCTTCCATTACCATATGTTAGCTATAATTTAAATGGTGGTGAATATTTGCAACTTCAATCATATTTTAGGAAAAAAGCCTATCAAGAAAGCTAGGAGTTTTACATGTTGAACTGTTGCTGTCTCTGCCCAAAGATTTGCAATGTCTATATGAGCTATATAATTTAGTAATTGTCATGGTGTCATTTTCCAAATCTCAGTGGTTGATGTCTATGGGTGTTTACAGCATTTTTTTTCTCTAAACATCCATGATATTGTAATTACTCTGTTCAAATTTTCCTGCCATCTGTTGCTCTCTTTGAATTCTTGCTGTTTTTATTAGATGACATAAAAGAGAAGGTGGAAAAGAAATTCAATGAACTGGGGGATATGTGCGAAAGAGGAGAGGTTGAGGCTGAAGAAGCTTACGGGCTGTTCAAGAAATTTGAGGATGAGTTGGTCATGGAATATGTAAAGAAAATGGAAGCTGAAGGCCCACCACAGTTTGATGAGGCTACTGTTCCAGACAAGAAAAAGCACTTAGATGACCCACCAGGTGTGGGGCCAATTATTAGGTGGCAAACAAGGGTAGTCTTTGCTCCAGGTGGTGATGCATGGCATCCCAAAAACCGAAAAGTGAAAATGTCTGTTACTGTCAAAGAACTTGGGCTTTCAAAACCTCAATTTAGACGGTTGAGGGAACTGGTTGGAAAAAGGTACCATCCTGGAAGGGATGAACTTACAATCACTAGTGAGAGGTAAAGCCAACAAACAATTACATATTTTGATTTTCTATATTTTTATTGATTGCTAGATTTTCAATATATAGATTTTATAGGGTCCCTTGTATTCTGTCAAGTGCTTGTTTTTATATTGCTTTGACTTATTTTTCTTGAATCTTCTTTCAATCTTGGGGAAAAAAAAAACAGAGAGAGAGAGAGAGAATTAAAGAGGAGAGGCTTTACACTTTTAAGCTTTTTTCGGTCCCATAATCAGCTGATTATGATTTTCTCATGTAATTTCCTTTCCTCTTGAGGTATTAATATGCCTGTGTTAAAAGTCTTCTTCCTTTCCATCTTCCAGCTCCCCTGTCCTATAGAATAGAACTTTCCACTTTGTGAAAATATGTGCACTCGCTGAGAGGTCCGTTATTATGCACACAACCAGAATTATATTTAATTCTGTGGTTGTTTTTTGGTGTTTTTCAAGGCTGTGGATGCAGGCTCACTTCTGATTTTGCTTCCTCTTTTCATTAACTATGCACCGGATGCACTCCTTGTGACTCAAAATATAAATGATTTCCCTTTTACAGGTTTGAACACCGAGAGGAAAACAGAAAAGATTGCCTTAGGACTCTCTTTGCACTCATCGAAGAAGCTGGGAAAGCTACCAAATTGGCAGAAGAAGCTCGAGTTTCATATTGCAAGGACAGACTTAGAGCCAATCCAGCTTTCATGGTGAGGTTACATTCCAAGATCACGGGGCAAGGATCTAACACCATTTCAGCTTGAGAATTCAATACCAACCCCAGGCTTACACAAGAATGAAATTTGGGGTTAGGAAAACAAATCTTGGGTATCCATACGAGCATAGGACTTTACAAAGAGCTACTTGCAGGTCATCACAAATTTAGGGGAAAACATGCCCACGCATGTTAATTGTTGATTGATTCCACAAATCGACAAAATGCCATATTACTGAGAAAATTCACCAATGTTATTTTAGTTGTCTTTTTAATTTATTGCCAGCGGTTCTATGATTTTTGCTACTTTTTGAACAGAGTTAATAAATTTTGTTGTTGTCCATGATGCAATATCCTATTAGATGAATGGATAGACGATGCCGCATGCCAACTCTTTCAACATTTATATTTTGCTACTTTGCTGCTTGAAACGGTTTGGAATTATATTCCACTTCTGTTAAAAAGTGATGATACTCGTCTGATGTTCTTCCATATTTCTCTTGAAATGTTCTTAAACGTTCTGTTATCTTGCATCCTTTCAAAACAAGTTATTAGAGGATAATTATGTTGATTGGTCCTGTCGTCCTTTCAAAATCTACTTCTCTCTTGTAACCTTAATTTTAATTTGAATAAGAATATCTCTGTTGTGATAGGCTGTCTTAGACGCCAATGCTGAATTTAGACAATTCATTGCAACTCTTCCCCTTGATGAAATAAGAGTAAAGGAGGTAAATTTAGTTAGTTTAAGAAGAAGAAGGGGAATTTTAGTCGGGGAGGATCTTCTGCGGGGTCATTTCAGAGTACAGTTGGGGGATTGACTGGGGATAGTTAAGTTAGAAAGTTAGTTTTACTGGAGGAACTTTGGACCCGAAAACTAATGTGTACCCTAGTGTGCTTGCTATGAGCAGAGACACTCTGAAGATTGTTCTGTATCGCCAATTTGATGCTATGTGTGTAGACAGGAAAGGCACAGGTGGAGAGAGTGTTTCATTTGAGTCGTGATGCCATTATTATGGAGAGAGGACATGTAAAGAGAGAATGCCCTTGGAGAGCTGTTGATTACACTCAAGAACAGAGACAACAAACACAGAGTCAGTAGCAATTTGTCACTGTGGACAGACCTACCAGGCCATCCTAGTCTTAGAGCTAATGGCTACCGGGGATGACCCAGGACTCATGAAGATAGGACTAGGGTATTTCATATGATCCAGGAGAATGCCAGAGCTACCCCAAACATAGTGGCAGGTATGCTACAATTAAATTCACATATGGTGTATGCATTAATTGACCCCTATGCCACACGATTGTAGCAAATGAAATAATAAAGAAACTTGGGAGAGCTCCTAGTAATGTAGAAAAGGGATTTACAATAAGTATTTCCTTAGAATCAATAAATATTGATTGTGTATAAAAGGGGTTGATATGAGAGTAGACTTAATACAATTGGAATTACATGATTTTAATGTAATACTTGGTATGGATTGGTTGAGAAAATATATGGACCAAATGGATTGTTTTGCAAAGATGGTTACTCTTTGAGTACTGTGACAGAAGAGTAATATTTAGGGGAGAGAGAAATATTATATCAAATTGTATAATTTCGGTGATGATTGCTAGGAAATTAATGGGAAAGCAGTGTGAAACTTATCCTGCTTATATAATAGACTCCATGAGGGACAATACTGAGCTGTCCAAACTTTTGATAGTAAAAGAATTTCCAGAGATGTTTCTAGAGGAGCTACCATGATTACCTCTAGAAAGAGAAGTTGAGGTTTCCATCGATTTATTGCCTGGTACCACTCCAATAGCTCAATCACCATATAGGATGACTCCCATAGAGTTGGTTGAATTGAAGATTCAACTATAAGAATTATTTGGTAAGGGGTTTGTACGCTTGAACAATTCACCCTAGGGAGCATTGATACTATTATAAAAGAGAAGGACAACACCCTTTGACTTTGTATCGATTGCAGACAGTTAAAAAAGGAGGTGACGGTAAAATACAAGTATCCATTACTAAGGATAGATGACTTGTTTGATCAGTTAAAAGGAGAAAAAATGTTTTCAAAGATAGACTTGGACAATGTAATACCAGTTAAGGATAAAGGAGCAAGACATCCAAAAGACCGCATTTATAACTTGTTATGAGCACTACAAGTTTTTGGTGATGCTATTTGGACCGACTAATGCTCTGGCAATGTTCATGGATTTGATGAACATGTTATTTCAAGTCTATTTGGATATGTTTGTTGTGGTGTTCATTGATGACATCTTAATGCATTCTAGTTCATTCTTGGAACTATTCCCTTCCCATTAGCACTGTTCATGATGTTCATTACACACTGGTATACAGACAAGTTATGTCCGTTGATATATTCCAGAGGCGATGTGAATTGTTCCCCTTCTCTCTAGCACTGTTCATTGTGCTCATTACATACAGATATACTGATGGAATGTGTGTCTGTCGGTATATTCCAGAGACGATGAAAACCATTCCCTTTCCCAAGATGTTGATTCTAATTAATGATTTTATTTTTTCCAATGAAATTACTGATGGAATGCACTGACAATTAATGCACTTATTGACTGAGGTACATGTTTTTTCCAGGTTTCCTAATAGAATCACCGATGGAATGAGAATTCCAACATGCTGATAATTAATGCATTTCTGACCGTTGACTGTGTTCTCTATTGTCGAAAGAATTTAAAAAACTAGAGGGGTTTTTGAAATATTTAGTGTGAATTGAAAATTTCAATTTGACTTTACAGACAAAATCACCGACAAAAAATTTAAAAATAATAATATTTAATTATCCGTTAGGAATTCTGTTTGTAAAACCTAATATAAAAGCTACACGGGCACAACATACCTTCAATTTGTTCTCTCTTGTTCTCTCGTCTTGAAAACTCAGTTCTTCTCTCTTATTCTCTCTGGTCTTCTCTTCTCCTTTGTCTCTCAAACATCAAGGCTAGAAATCAAGCTTTGTTTCTCTTAACGCAATCAACATGTATTTGTGGGTTAATTTTTTAAAAGTATTTTCTTCTTATTTTTCTTATTTTTTGGGTTTTTTAACAATGTATTTTTTTTTATTTTGGTTTTTTTGTATCACAACCAGTTCAACTCTGAAATTAAGCACGTCATTAAGGTAAGAATTTTTCATTCCTTATCCATTATTTTTTCTTTTTTTGTCTTTATTTTTGTTCAATTATTTGCTCTTAATAATTTTATGAATTAATAGTTGTAATGAATTTTAGTTGTTATTGAAATAATTTTCATTATTTTGTTGAATTTCGTAATTTTTTCAAATTTATTGTTCAATTTCAATTAAATGTATATGATTAAATTTAATTATTATTTTGTATTGTATTCCATGTAGAATAATGTTTTTGTAAATTTAGGATCACAAGTATTACCACTTAGAAATAATTGTGTTGAATTGTAGTTGTTATTGAAATATTTTTATTATTATTTTGTTGATTTTTAGTTATTTTCTTAACTTGTTTATTTTTATTTTTAATATTTAATTAAATGTGTAGGATTAATTTTAATTATTATATTATATGTATTCCATTTAAAATAAATTCTTGTAAATTTAGGATTAAAAATATTATCACATAGAAAATGAGAATTTTCTATGAAATTGAATTATTCAAAATTATTGATAGTTCTCATTTTCTATGAAATTGAATTATTCAAAATTATTGATAGAAATTGAATAAAATAAACTGATTTGTAACATATATGCTATCTATTTACAAGATTAAAAATTTTAGGTAGCTTTCTATTCAGGGGAGGTGCTGCCGATTTTTTTTTAAAAAAATAAAAATTGTTTATTTTTTTTTCGTGAAGTTGTGTAGATGCCTAGGGGAAAATTAATTGCACATCATGAGGACAAGATTGTTGCTAGTTCTTCTAGCAGTGATAATGACAACCACGAGTCATTAGGTGCTGACGAAAAAGAGGCACCTAAGGTACAAGCATTGACTCATGACGCTGCCTCATTGAGTGCGATGCCACAACGTAGAGGGGGGTCCCTTCACAACGGGATCTATTCACCTGTAAGTATGAGGTGTAGTGAAATGATGACCTTTCAATGTAAGTTTGTTTTAAATTCACAATGACATGTTTAATAATTTTTGAAAAAATAATAATATTTAATTAAATTTATTCAATTTCAGGTTTACAAATATTGAGGCTGCCCAAACAATAACATTAAATTTTAAATCATCGATGAAAATTGTATTATTTCAATGGAGCCAGGTTTCCAAACATCCTGAATGAAAACCGCATGTTGATGCATGGTTTTCAAGGTTTAAGGTTAGTATTAACTTAAATTTTTTATTATTATATTAATTCGTTTACTTTATTGAAATTACTGATTTTATTTTTTTAATAAATTTTTACTGCAAGAGAAAATTTGAATGGGATAGAGCTAGTGATAATGTTGCGAGAAGGGTTTGGGAGAATCACGCTGCAACGTAACTAGGTAACATCAAAATCAAGATATTTTGAATATTAAAATTTCATTTGTCATTTACTTATAGATAATTTGTTTGTACCTTATAGGTTGCGTGACTTTTTGTACGAGACACAAAACAAATCCAAAAAATATACAAAAGACGATCTACCAGGCTGAAATGACATGACAGTTTGGAAGAATTTCAGACCGCCATAAATCTCAGAGATTATATAGGCGGAATACATTCATCATGTGACGTCCATGCGTTTCACGCAACGTTCATAGTCCGGTGCGGGGAACTGGAGCCGGAAAATTCACGGTTCCGTTACCACACACTAGTGGCTCCGTTTTATTTGTTTCGCATGTGAAGTAGATGATAAGATTTTTTTTAATTACATCCATCTTTTTTAATTTGTTGTTTCTTATAAATATATTTAACTGACAATATTTTTATCTTGAAGGATGCGGTTCTTGGACGTGAGCCAAGCCCAATGGAGCTTTTTGTGGAAATGCACATGCAAAGTGATGACCGCCAAAAAGGGGTCCAACAGTTTATGGATAGTCGAGCTCAATAGTTTGTGGTGTGTTAGTTTTCAACCATTTTTTTCTTAAATTATTATTTACTTGAATTTGATTAATTTATTTTTTTATTTCCAGGAGACATATAACAGCCGGTTGAAGAAGAGATACACGGACGATCCTTTGACCCACCCGAATATTGATCTGGATTTGTGGTTGGAGGCAAGATCATCTAGTGGACCCGATAGAAATCAGGTGTACGGACTCTTTAACACTACAACCGAGAACTTGCAGACGACTCATAGTGTTTCGACCGTTAGATGCTCGTAATCAGTCTCGAGCACTCAATCTCTAGAGTTCGCGGCCTTGTTAGATCAAGGAGTACAAGAATGTACGCCCCGTCTTAATGAAAAATATGAACCACTCTTTGCGAATTATGAAGAACTCCGCCTAGTGTTAATGGAGATGAGATCACAGATGAGTGATATATGTGCACCCTCTTATTGGCCCACGGTCCCGAGGACGACTAGCCTCCTCCTCCTCTAGCACCACCTCTATTATACTTTTATTGTATTTGAACGTACAAATATTTAAATTTGTAATAAATATTTGATTAATATTAAGATAATTTATTTTTAAATATTTAAATATTTTAGAGAGTTGGAAAAGAATTACAACAAATGTCAATGCTACTGTTAACTCACCGAAAAAATTAGTCCATCTGTGTATTCTAGAGAGTTGGAAAAAAATTATTCTAAATGCTACTGCAACTGTTAACTCACTGACAGAATTACATATGGTTCTCCTGTTAGTGATATGCTAAATCATACCGAGAGAATTACCGACGGAATGAAGCGAATAATGTTTTTTTGGCGTGCATGTTCTATTTGTAAAGTTATCAGTAAATTTATTAAATATGAACTTACTGACAGACCAGAAATTACCGATGAGTGTTTTTCCGAAAGATATTTTTCGTTCGTGACCCCGTCGGTAAAATAATCATAGATGGACTATTAGTGTAAATACCGATAGAAATTTCCATCGGTAAAATTGTTAAATCTAGTGGTAACATGTAACCAACCGATTGACTATAGAGCATTTTAAACCAACATATAGCATGTGAAAAGTGTTCCAAGGCATATTCCAACAAAGGATAAAAAGAAGAAAAGAAAGAAATGAAGGTCTAAAGGAAGGAAAAAAGAAGAAAGTAAACTACCAAAGAAAGCAGGTTGATGATAAGGTTTGCAAAAGATCAATGGCTTAGGTATCTCTTTATTGAGTTGTACTATTTTCCGATACAAAGCAGTATAATATCATCGAAAGCTAGGTTTTCTTTCTGATCTCCTTCAAGAAGAAGCAAATACAAAAAGCAAACGAAATGGAGGCAAGGTCTTGTACTTCCACTTCTTCTTCTTGCTTTTTCCCTGGGAGAAAAGATTCAAAATGTCATCATGAAGCTATAGAGTTTGCTTGCAGTACATGTTTATTCTGTGTTTCTTGCCCACTTTCTATTGTTTGGTGTTGCATCATGTTGCCTTGCAAGATTGGATGTAAAGCTGCTGGGCAAGCAAGGAAGCGGTTTACCTGTTGTCGTCATTGTGGATCAGAGAAGAAAATCTACTCATCATTTTCGGACATAGATGATTCAGATTGTCGGCTAAGTCCTCACAAACACTCTTTTGGGCCATCAAGAAGTAGGATGTCACACAAGAGCAAGGCTAATGATTTGCAATCTAGAAGGTCTGAGAAAAACCTGAAATTTTTGTTTATGTTACCACGGCCATCTTTTTGATCTCTACTTCAAATTAAGTTGCTTTCTCACAAACTTTGATGGTTATTTTCTGCTTATTGAGTGCTAATATTGTTTAGAATCTGGTTCTGTCGAATGCTTTGCTTATTGATTGACATCTTGTGGCTGATTTGTATGTCTTCTGAGGGATCAGCATCGTATCTAGCAATTTTTTTTTAAAAAAATCTTTTTGAATTGTCTATTATATAAACAATTTTGACAATTAAATTAATATTCCTTTCATTCAAAAATAAATTATTTTTCATTTTACAAAAACGTCTATCTATATTTTTAAAAGACAACTCTATTTTGAAACATGTTTTTTAATACACATTATTTCTCATTCATCCTAACAATCACTTACATAAATGGAAATTATTTGATTAAAATAAATTACAAAGTAGACATAGGAAAAGAAAAGACAGCAAGAATGAAATTTCTAAGTATATATTGGGTGATGTAACCTTTGATTTTGAATATCCTTTAGTAAAAACTATCAAATTCACTCGACTTAAAAGGAAACATGATTTGATAAACTACTTAGCTTTTTATGTGTATCTAGAAAATAGAGATCACACAATTTCTCTTTTTATAATTTTGGTTCTCATGATTGTGGCTATTTTGACCTCAACCACATCTTGGATTCTATAAATGTTTTAGAGAATTTAACATTTTTTTTTTAATTTTCATAGAAGTGGCCTCATTTGACACTCATTTAGGTAATTTCTTATTAATAATATCCTGCAATACTCCATTTAAATTTTTCAAGATATAAAAATAATTAAAAGCTTAGCTTATTTTGGTTTTAACTACAAGAATAATTTATCAAATGAATATGTAAGAGTGTTACAATTAAATTGACACATGATTTAGTTGTTTCTTTAAACCCAGAGCTTATAATCTCTAGTAACCTTGGTTGGGTTGGCAACATGGTAATTCTTTAAATATGTGCTTCCTCCCTCTCTCAATGATTGATCAACTTGCTTTCTTATTAAGTCTTTTATAAGCGAATCCCACTACTAAAAAATTGGTAAATATTGACAAAATATTTCGTCGATGTTTATACTTGACATTCATCGACATTTTACTGATGATATTGTTGATGGATTCATGTAGTTGGTTAGCTTACCATTGGGGATTTAATGTTTGTTGATGAATTAAAATGTTAATAAGATATTCACACAATTTTTTTTTTTATTATCAACCAGTGTTCCTTGACAAATCTATCAGTATAATAATTATCGATTAAATATTTATTGATTTTTTTTTTATTTTTTTTGTTAGCAATTCCATTGGAAATTACTTGTGAAACATATTTCATTGCTATTTCCATCAAAAATATCCAACATAAATGTTCTATCACTATTTTCATCGGACATTACTAAAATATTTTTTGTCGGTAATTCTATTACTATTTATCAATTTTTTAGTAGTATTCATAATATTATTCTTTGACTTTACATAGTTAATATAGATAATCCCGTATAAGAGCAATTGTCTTAAGTTATTCTATCTTCAATGAATATGTCAAGATTTACCATTGTATATATAATTTCATGTTTTATCAATAGCAAATTGCCTATCACAATGTGTGTGTGTGTATGACACAAGTTTTGACCAAGCCACTTTGATTTTCGTCTAACTTTGTTTAAAGTTATAAACTCAAACTCTAGTAGAACTAGCTATACATAGTTCTATTCCAACCTGTATTTTCATGTATTTATAGAATGATCTTCTACTATTCTATAAATCACATGGTGTCTTGTTTAATTTGTTTAATTTCTTAAGAGGCATTTTATTTATAATATAATTTTGTAATAAACTAGCCCCCTCCTCGCAAACCTACTCAAAACAAAATCTGTCAAAACATGAATCAATTCTCCTTACCTCTGCTGAATACATACAAATCAAAATATAAAAGAAATCAATTTATAGATTTGTTGATAGATTATAAACTTGAAGTTATAGATTAAAGCAATGATCAATCATTTAGTCTCAAAATAGTTTAGGAAAAATTATATCCAGCCTCATATAATTTGATTTTTTTTTCGCGGTGTTTCTATATTTTAAAAAATTACACTTTACATTCTTGATCAATTTAAAATTTAAAATAATATAAAAAAATAAATTTACTCTCATATATAATACAACATAAATATATAGATGCCATGGCAATTTTACTTTTCAATCTTTTCCCATTTTTCTCTCCCTTCTCTCATTAATTCCCTTCTCAATTAGAGTTCTATAACCAATGAAAATGAATTTGGGTTTTTTCTTTGGGTCTTAAAAAATCCCATGACAACACATAATTTTCATTGAAACAACCAAACCTACCAACAAAATCACTCTCAAAACCTTCAGACGACCATATCTTTGAAGTAGAAGAATATGTAGACTTGGAATTTGCGACGGTGAAATCGTTCTTTGAAGAGTAACCATCATCAACCCACTATAAGATTTAACAGTTTTACCGATGAAATTTTTCCGTCGGCGTAAGACACATATTCCGTTGGTAAATTAATTACCGACGAAATCACCGACGAAAATGCTCCGTCGGTGAATCTTTCGTCAGTAATTTCTTTTCCATCGGTAAATCCGTTGGTAATAAAAAAATAAATTTATCCGCTTCATTTCGTCGGTATATCCCTCGGTAATAATATTTTTTTATTACCAACGGATTTACCGATGGAATTTCCGTCGGTAATTCCGTCGGTAATTATTTAAAAACATTTTTAAAAAAATTCATTTTATAAAATTATAAAATAATTAAATTAGCATAAATTAACACTGTATAATATATACTCAAAATGCTTGGAAAAAAGAATAAGAAAATCAACTCAAACAAATTTGCAACAAATAAATAAAACGAAAAAATAAATTCAACTAAAAAAATTCATATGAAAAAAATAAAGTTGCAATTGCTAAAAATTTAAAAATCCTATAAATAAATCAACTAAAAATTGATCTCATATGAAAAAACAAAATCTCACAACAACATTTATACAATTATTAAGAACAAAAACAATTAAAAATAAAATAAAAAACAAATATAGTGAAAAAAATCATGAAAAAAGAAGAAGAAAAAAAAGTCTTACCTTAATGTAGTTGCAAGTGAAGCTAATGAGAGAAAAAAAAATTCGTTAAGCATATTAATGAAAAAAAAAACTAAGAGGATAAAAGAAGAAAGAAGAAAAAGACATACCCAAGCATGGAGGAAAAGAGAAGGAGGTGAGGAGAGAAAAGAAGAGAAAGAAATATATATTGATGTTTTTTACATATAGTGAATAAGAAGAAGAAGAAGAAGAAGAAGAAGAAGAAGTAGAAGAACAAGAAGAAGAAGAATAATAAGGAGAAGAAATGAGTCTGTCTCTTGTGAAATAAGGGGATTCAGGCTTTTTATTGGAGCGCGTTACCGACGGATTTACCGACGGATAATTGAATATTAATATTTTTTAATTATTCCATTGGTAATATTTAATTTAAATTTTCAATTTCGTAAATTTTTTTCAGAAACCGCCAACAATTACCGACGGTTTTTCAATCCGTCGGTGATTCCGTCTATAATATTTAAATGAAAATTTTAAATTAATTGAATTTTTTCAGAAAACCGCCAAATAACACTCTCTGGAAAATACCGACGGAAAATTCCGTCGATGATTCCGTTGGTAAAAATGACACGTCATCTTTTTTTTTTTGCTTTGTTTTAAATTTTTTTTCCACGGTAATTCCGTCGATATATACCGAAGAAATATTTCCGTCGGTAAAATCCCTCGAAAATTTACCGACGAAAATATTCTCTTTGTATTTATGTTGGTATTTATCAATTTTCTGGTAGTAACCGACATTGTGCCCTTCTCTAATGTGTCAGCCAAGCCATTGTCCCAAGTTATTGAGTTATGCAATGAACAAACCAAGTTTAAAGCAAACCCAGATGAAGCAGAGAAGCAAAAGCCCAACCCAGAGTTTGTAAAAGACTAACGAAGATTTATTTAGTGGAGATGATTCACGTGGGTAACTATTTAGAGATTTAAAGATTTGTTTGATGTGCTTAACCAAGCTATTGCTGAGAGGATTCAGAACAAGAGCGTTGAATATGTGAGAAACTTTTTTCAAGAAGACGCTGATCTTCATGAAGAACATGCTTGGGCTTTTGAAGATGTTGATGCAGACTAATAAATCATAAGAATTATAAAAGAAATTAGGGAAAATTTATGTTGTTTTTTTATCAGATTTTTAAGATGAATAAATAAATATATTTGTCAGTTGATGTTTCAAATTTTTGTTGGGTTTGAGTATGGTAGAGAATGGTGGCTAGAATTATGTTTGGCAAAAAAAGAAAAAAGAAAAAAGAAAAAAGAAAAAAGAAAAAAGAAGAGTGATAATTTTATTCTTTTAACAAATCAAAGATTATTTGTTATTAATTGAAATAAAATGGAAATTATATAAACTTTGTTGCTTTTTTTTTATATATATAGATGTAAAGTATAATTTTTTAAAATATAAAGGCAAAATAAAAAATAAAAAAAATTACAAGTTACTTAATTTGACGAGAGAAAGAGTATAATAAAAAAGGTTTTAATAGCTAAGAATTGATGTGAATATTAAAAACTTTTTGTATTTGTCTATTTATATATAAATTTCTGAAAATTAATTTAACATTCATTTTATTTTTTTTATTTAACAAACACATTTCATTGTTTTAAAAAGATATAACTCTATTTTAAAAGAAATGTTTTAACACAAGCAATTTCTTATTCACCCTAATATGTCCAAGCACCAATATTACTACTATAGACTTAGTGTGTGTTTGGTATTGCGGTAGCGGTTGTGATTGTGGTTTGAAAAAATAGATGTTTGGTTAAAACTGTGGTTAAAATTGAGGTTGAAAAAAATTAGTTTAATGTGTTTGGTTAAGAATGCTTTTGAAATTAAGGTTATAAAATAATTTAAAAATATATATTAATATTGATGGTTTTAAATTTAAATATTGTAGAATTAATTACTCCTATTACATCATAAAATAAATAATACTATATATAAAATATTTTTTATTATTCTATTAAACAATTTATAATTTTATTATGTATAAAATTCATTCGATAAGAACTACAGTTTTCATATGTGTAATAAAATTAGATAAAATATTATCAGGTATAAAATTGATATTACAGTGCGAGTAAATTTAATTCACTTTACACTAATTTTTCAAAAAAAATATTATTAATATCATAGTGCGAGTGAATGTAATTTAATCTAAACTAGTTTTTTTAAAAATATTAAAAAATTTTACACCCTAATAATAATAATAATAAAAAAAAAAACTATTCACGTGAACAGTGCAATTCCTTATGAACAGTGTAGTGAATTGCACTGTTTTTTGAGTGAACAATGCAACTTTCTGCACTGTTCACAGGAACAGTGTAATTAGCATATATTGTTCATGCTAATTGCACTGTTCAGTACAGTGCAATTAGCATGCATAGTAAACATAAAGCAGCAAAATGTTGCTTTTTCTTTTCTGCGTTACAAACGCAAAAAACACGTGGGCCCATACACAGTAAACTGTGTATTTTTTGTTATCAAACGGTTGTAGGCTGCGTTTTAATTAAAACGCAGCCACAGCCGCGTAAACAAACGAACCCTTAGAGTGTGTTCGATATTGTGGTAACTGTTGTAATTGTGGTTTGAAAAAAAATTATTTTTATAAAAAGTATTTTTAGTTGAGGTTGGTTTAGAAAAATATATGTTTGGTTAAAACTGTGGTTGAACAAAAAATAGTTTAATGTTTTTGGTTAAGAATGCTTTTCAAATTAAGATTATAAAATAACTAAAAAAAACATATATTAATATTGATAGTTTTTAATTGAAATATTGTACATTTAACTATTGCTATTACATCATGAAATAAACAATACTTTATATAAAGTATTTTTTATTGTTCCATTAAACTATTTGTAATTCCATCACGTACGAAATCCATCCGATAAGAACTACAGTTTCCATTGCTTCCTGAGTGTGCAACAACATCAGGTAAAATATCATCAGAAATAAAATTGGGATTGTGATCAAATTCTGCAAATGCTACGTTTTTATGCGATCTCCTTCTAATATAATTATATAGTGTCATTGAATAATGGTAAACACTAGTTTTTCAAATAAACACAATATCTGAGAAATGTTTTTGGATTTTTTTTATTTTACTGGATTGGACCCAGACACTTGGCATTTAGGTTTGGGTTGGACCTGGTCTGGTTATGAACAGTGGAGCATGCAGAAGGAGAAGGAGAAGGAGAAGGGGAAGAGAAAGAGGAGTGCCTGGCGGTGGAAACGGCGGAGGCTGGTGGTGAGTTGAGAGAGCTGCTGTCTGCTGTGCTCTGTTTCTGGTTTTCTTCTTCGGATAATGGAGAATGCAGAAGATGAAAGAGAAAACGAAGGGGGAGGAGAAGGAGAAGGGGAAGAGGAAGAGCAGTGGCTGGCGGTGGAAACGACGGAGCAGTGGTGAGTTGCTCTCCACTGTTCACATTTCACATGAACAGTGGAAAAAGCAGAAGACGAAGGAGAAAATGAAGGGGAAGGAGAAAATGAAGGGGAAGAGCAGTGGCTGGCGGTGAGCTGAGGGAGCTGCTCTCCACTATGCTTTGTTTGTGTTCCAGCCGCCTCCTTTTTCTTCTTCTTCTTCGGCACCTCTGTAAAATATTGTGTTTATAAACACAATTGCAATAAACAGGAAACATAGCATTGTGAAAAGCATGCAATTTCTGCTTCAACAAAACTGAGTTTTAAATGCAGATAATGGTGGGGCCCATGCATGAAAATTACAGCTCGTTTTGTAACCAAAAGATATGTTACAACTGTTAAATAAAAACACTACCGCAAACACTGAGCCAAACAGGCTCTTAGAAGGATGTGAACTGATGACGAGGTTGTTGAAATTATTATTATTATTATTATTATTATACTTTTCTTTCTTTTTTTCTTACAATAATTCATGATAAAAACAAAATGTTTGCCAATTTTGATAAAAAAAAAATAATAAGAAGTGATTAGAATTGGGATGTGGTTATAGAACCAAATGTTATAAATATCAATTTTTTGTAGGTGTAATTAAAAGTGTTTGTGTGGTAAGAATAATTGATCTTTCCGTAAGGGAAAAAAAGAAGAAGAAGGAGAAATTCTAAACTTTAGCCGACTAGCCTAAGAAATTCACGTGAAGGAGAAAAATAGGAAAAATATATTGTCAAGAATGGGATTCGAACCCATGCCCTTTCGGACCAGTACCTGAAACTGGCGCCTTAGACCAACTCGGCCATCTTGACATTATTGTTTATGATTGGATTATACTTATATATATATAACATATAATTAACAAAAAGCTACGACGGAGTTTGGATGAAAAATAAGCCTCAATTCTCATGAATTGTTTTCAAAATCAATACACAACTTTTTATTTATTTATTTATTTAACACTACATAGATAATTTTGGTTGTTGGTTAAGGTTTTGCGTGTTTGGAAGGGGTAGTGATTTTTGCTTGAAAGGATATTAAAATATTTATTATTATTATTATTTTTTAAAAATTATTTTTAATATTAGTATATATAAATAATTTAAAAATATATATAAAAAATAATTTTAAATAAAAAAATTCAAAATTTACCCAATATGTGTTTTAAACGCTATAGCAAAGAGGGTATAACTTTTACCTCTGAGCAGAAAAATTCAAAAGTAACAATTTTGATTAAAGCTACTATAAATGGACTTCAACATTCTTTTCCATGATTGGTGGATTTGTTCTTTGATACACCATCTGCACAAGAGAAGACTATGGCTGAAAGCAGACAAAGGGTTAGCAAAACTGCTCGCAAGAGCACTACTAGCTAGACATGAACCATCAATGCCACCACTTCCATCCTCAGCTGTGAGCACCTCTGTCAAAGGCCTCGCCGTCGATCTCTCAATTCCTAGCTATATATATGGGGTACTGTATATATGTCTTTTGGAGTGGGAAGGGGGAATCAAACACAGCGCCAAGAGGAATACTTTGTGTTGCACATGCTCCCACTCTTTGTTCTCATTAAGATCGATGATTTTTCTGAAGAACTATAACATCACAGCCAATTTGCCACATAATTTGTGACAGCTGAATCCTGATCGTGCAGTCATAGTGAGGTCTGTGGCCTCCACTTGCCCTCCTTCAAATTGGGCATCAACTTTCACTAGCTACTCTTAATAATTTTATTTTCTAGTGATGTTGACTTGGGAAGGCTGCAACTACTGGCCTAAGTAGTGGAAACCCTATTCATATCTTGTTTATTACTATTTAAACTATTTATTGAACAATACTTTTGAGTATTATAGAGCTTGTGGAAGCCGATTAGGATTTGGGATGATGGGTTAAGTTCCTTCATCATTGGAAAACTCCAAAAAAGTGTTGGATGTTTTCCGGGGGTTAGAAAAAAACTGAAAAATCAATTAAACCGAGAAAACCAGAAAAAAATAATAAAAAAACCGAACTGTGAAAAAAACTGATTAAAATTTTTAAAAAACCAACTAGTTCGGTTTTGGTTTTATAAGCCTGAAACTGAAAAAGCGAACCTAAATCGAAAAAAATCAGAAAAAAACCAAGTCAAACCAGTTTTTATCTTAAAATACCGAACCGAACCGAAACTGATCAGTTTGAACTGGTTTCGGTTTGGTTTTTTTTTAAAAAATTTCAGTTTGATTACTTTTTTTTTTAAAAACCAAACCGAACCGAAAATAATTATCCCTAATCTTTACAAATATTAGTTGGTTCTCAAGCATTTATTAATTTGGATCATTTCCTAGCTACTGTTATGTTGATTAATGCATTTTTCAAGCATCAGCATGCATCTTGTTAATTAGTTGGGATTTTTGAGTTCAAACGTTTTTGTTTTAGCATTTTGATACATACCTTTTGTCCCTTTTGAATGAAAATATCGTGAAAAAATCAGAAAACATAAAAACATGGAAAAAAAATAGAAAACCAAGAAAAACAAATTATATTTGTAAAACCAAGCCTTGTAAATAGAAATATGCTCATGCCAATGAAATAGGTTAGTTTTGCATGATGATTTTCTAAGTTTTTCATCTTGCTGGTTTTTCAAGTTTTTGTTAAGTTCTTCAAATTAATTTTTTAATTTTTATTATTTTAAAAATTAATTGTTTTTTGGTCTAGCAATCTTTTTCACAAGAGCAATAAAATTTACTTCTGGAAAAAAAAAAACGAATATACAAATACTTATGAGAATGAACAATTAAAAGGAAAAAAAGAGAAATCCCAACTTTTTATTGCTGTTCATATTTACATTAATTACACAAGGAAGCAACTTTGCAAATCTATGATAACAAACTTTTTAAACTAAGCACCTTTTTATTTACACATTTTCATCTTCGGTGGAAAGAAATGGCATTTCATCTGGTTTTCTTCTCTTTCGCAGGCCCTCTAGGTATCTTGTTAAGAACATTGGAATCAAACCTCTTAAACATTTTCTTAGCTCGTCGAATCAATTTCCCAGCATACTTGTCAACCTCATCCTCATATTTATTATACAGAAATGGCAGAGTTTGCAAGCAAACAAAACCTTGACACACAAGAAATCAACTCGTTAGTCCTACAATATGCATGGATGGGGCAAGTATATGTTTGATTAAGAAGGCAGTTGCCAGAAATTTCTTACTCACATAGATACAGGAAATTCAAGAAGGTGAAATAGTTTCCAATCACAGATAATATATAGAGAAAGAATATTGCCTGATAACAGATACACGAGAGAACAAAAAAAGCAAAGATTAATGTTAGTCATGTGCCAGTAATTGATCAAGAATTTGTTTCAAATTAGAATAATTGTTGTTAATGAATGGCAAGTATACCATGAAGAAGAGTGCTGGTTCTTTTCCACGTGCGATGTCCATGAACTTTGACAAGGCCTGATTGGATCTTTCATGGAGAGTGAAAGCGAATTCCTGGAATGTAGATTTGTCTAAAATACTTGTTGGGAGTTCGGGATGATTCCTGAAAAATAGTTTATGATTCAATCCAATTAATGCAGTGGCTAGGAATTAAGTAAGAACATGTAAAGATATTGTTGACTGGGATTTAGGACTGCAAGATCAAGAAAATAATTTAATTCTGCTGGTAAATATAAGCAAAATCATATATACGGGCGATTAATTATTTACCAATTGAAGAAATCTGCAGTGGTAAACCATATGAATACAATGAGCATGGCAGCGATGGAGATGTGACTGAAGAGAGTCACAAGATTGTACTCCGCAACCTCGAAAAGAAGCCACAATACAGTCATTCCAACAGAAAGTGCCGCTGATACTTTTTTGTTTTCCCATAATAATACATCAGCAACTGCAAATTCCAAGAGCAAAGTTTAAGAAACATGATATATATATGCCGATTTTGCAATGAAACAATGAAGCTGAGAATATAATCTAACATGAGTATGTTTGTCTTACTACGTACTATAGCTAGATTGGACACATAAAAACATGCTGTACCTTGTCCTCCTCCTAGAACAGAACGTATCGGTCTTTGCCTCCCAAAAAGCTTTGCCCGCGGCGTTGTTTCATTTTCCGAATCCGATGAATAAATAATCGGCATGATTACGATCCTTAGGACTGAATATAAGAACTCCCCTTTTTGTTTCTATAAACAGGTAAGATGATTAATGAATCTGTGCTGGTAAGATTTGCACCAGCTGCTTATATATAGATGCGCATGCATGACAGAAGGGGTTCTAAGCTTTGTGGTAAAGTAAGGTATGGACGTAAACAAGCAAGGCATGGCTTGGGGCTTGGCCTTGAAGGTTGCTTTGCATGGCCGCTACTGCTATATATTAACAAGAAAAGTGTTTTTGTTTTTAATCTTATCATGTTATTTGATTCTGCTTTACCTTACAAAGAAGAATACCAGTTTCTGGCTGCGAGGGCATTCAACTACGAGCCACATCATTTTCTACCCAAATTTCAAGAACTGATAAGCATCTGCCAGCCATATTCTGCATGATGGAACTCAAAATAGAACACAGATGCACGCATGCAAATTAAGTAGTTTTGTTAGAGAGTAATATAAATTATATCTTAAGATTTAATATAACATTTTAAACTATTAGGTTGAGATAATTATTTGACATGATATCAAAGCCTTAATAACCAAGCGGTCACGAGTTTAAATCTTCTCATCCCCATTTATTTGATAAAAATTAAGTACAAGGTAATATGAGTCTGTGCAAGTTTCAAGTCCAAAAAGTTTTAACTTTAAAAAGGCAATTACACCAGCAGATCCTATCAAATCTGTCAGTCTCATGCAATCTGCTGATTCCACTACATCAGCCTTGGAAGTCTCCTAATCACAAGCAACGACATTCCTCAATTAGAATGATTAATTGACATTCCCTTTGTAATACATGCAATTGATTGGACTTACCTTACATTGCTGAGTTTCTGTAAATAGACTTGAGGAAGTCTAACTCATGTATCAATATTTATACTGCATATATACAACATAATAGAACGGCACTTTGTGTGTGACAATTATTCTCAATCTTTCTGCTCTCATCCCTTTCTCTTCCATTGAGTTTATTTTCTTATATGGTATCACGACACTTTGGAGCTAACCCTTAAAATATTGATCCTACTCAAACCAATGGCAAACACACCCAAATATGGAGAATCAAGCAATCTTAATATGTCAAAACTGATTTTTGAAATGTCAAAACTTTCCTCACCTCCATTCTCATCCCATTCCTTGCCTACCTCCTTCAATATCTCATCCTTATTCACTGTCCCTATGGATCACACCAACTACCTGAGTTGGAAATCCCAATTTGAAGATATACTGGAGATACAAGGCTTTACAGCAGTTGTCAAGAATAACACAGAACCACCCAAAGTGCAAGAAGATGGTTCTGTGCACCCAGAGTTAGCAAAAGATAAATTGGTCATGAGTTGGATCAAAGCAACTTCCTTCTCTTCCATCAAAACACTTCTCATCCCATGTACCACTGCTCATCAAGCCTGGACCATGTTGGCCAAACGTCTTTCACCTCTTGCTAGCACCCGTGTACAGATTCTTCAAGACCAAATTCACACTCTCCGGAAGGACAATAACACCACAGTGGTTGATTATCTTAATTATGCCAAATCACTCTTTGATTCTCTCATACAATCTGGTGCAACCATGGACGATGATGAACTCATCAGTTATGTTTTGGATAGACTTGGTCTTGAATACAAAGAGCTAGCCACAACACTTCAACTACATCCTGATATTGACTTTGACCAATTCTATGATTTAACTCTAAGAGAAGAGCCTTTACAAAAATGGATGTCTCTTACCTTGACTTCAGGAGTTGCTATGGCTGCTGATTGTGTGCCTAATGAGCGCCCTTTCAATTCAAACATGCCTAGTGACAATCACAATCCTCATCATGGATTTGGAAGAGGATGCGATCGTGGCAGGAATTGGAATCAAGGGCGTGGATCAAGGCAAACAGGGAATTGGGAGCCGGCTCAAGGGGCTTGGTTTCCAGATCGGCACTCTCAGCCTCGTGACCCTCAAACTGCTGTCCTCACCTCTTCTCCTGCAACTCTCTCTGATGGGCGCCCTCCTCTGCTTCCAACACCTCACGGTAAATTCTCAAATACCCAACGCAGTGAAGTCATTTGTTTTCGGTGTGATAAGCAGGGGCACATAGCTCCGTTTTGTCCTGACCGTAGACCTCATACATACATGGCAGAAAAATTTACCACCTCTCATTCTTCTACTAATGATGCGGCAAATATCAATTAGTGTCTTGATTCAGGTGCTACTCACCACATAACAGCCAATGCCACCTCTCTTCCCGATGCTCATCCTTATACAGGTATAGATAAAATTATTGTTGGAAATGGCAATCAGTTAGCAATAACTCATATTGGCAGTACACAATTGACCGGGTTGCATAAATCATTAAATCTTAATAAAGTTTTGTGTGTGCCTGTTATCCGCAAAAACTTGATCTCTATCCATCGTTTTTGCTGTGATAATGACCGTTACTTTAAGATGGATGCTAATGGTTTTTATGTGAAGGGCAACAAAACAGAAAAGGTACTCCTTACTGGCAGTAGTTTCAATGGCCTCTATCACATTCAGACATCCCCTTCTATTGCTCGTCAAATTGCCTGTTATGGAAAGCGTACAACACAAGACGTATGGCATGCCAGACTTGGACACCCATCTTATTCAGTTTTTACTACATTGTTGAATAAGTACCACTTACTACTTGATGGTGTAATTATCTCCAATAAAAATTGTCATATCGGCCCGTTTGGAAAATCTTGTCGATTGCCATTTGAAGACAGACAGTCTCATGCTCAATTTCCATTAGCACTTTTACATCTTGATTTATAAGGTCTTGCACCAATCTCGTCAAATTTTGGTTATCGTTATTATTTCTCCATTGTCGATGATAATACTCGATTTACTTGGTTATATCCATTGGCTAAGAAATCAGAAGTTCTTACTACGTTTATTCACTTCAAAAAGTTGGTGGAAAATAGGTTTAGATCTCACATTAAACAACTGCAGGTTGATAGTGGAGGTGAATTTACCAGCAAATTATTTCTGACATTTTTACGTGATTATGGAATATCTCATCAGATCTCATATCCATAAACTCCTCAATAAAATGGTGTGGTGGAAAGGAAACATCAACATATTGTTGCAATGAGACTCTGTTTGCTGGCCTAATCCCGCTTGCCCCACAGCTTTTGGGTTGAAGTCTTCTATACTGTGGTTTTTCTGATTAATCGCCTACCAACTCCTAAGCTTGATCACATATCTCCTTATAAAAAATTACTTCAATGCACATCGGATTATGCATTTCTCAAAAGTTTTGGTCGTGCTTGCTTCCCTTATATGGTCCTATACAATAGGTATAAATTATCCTTGAAATCTGTTCCATGTGTATTTATTGGCTATGATGATCATTACAGAGGCTATCGCTGTCTTGATCCTGTTTCAGGTCAGATTTATATATCTCGGCATGTGTTTTTTAATGAGGCAAGCTTCCCCTACCAGCAACCTCAGTCTACACCAGTTGCTAAATCAACACCTATTGTTCACCTTGATATTGGGCTTGGTCTGTACTCTCAACAAATCAATAATTCTACAAGTCTAACCCACTCTGCCCCCATTATCTTTGACTCTCCATCGGTCACTCCTTCTGCCAGCCCACCACAACCTTCCCCCACACCACCTCTCCCCCCAGTCTAATAGCAGTTGTTCCTTCCCCTGTCTCCCAATCCAACAACCCCTTATCACCTTTTATGTCTCCCTCGCTACCATCCAGCTCTACAAACCCCGCACCTGTCATCTACACCATAACCCCCTTACACATGTCAACGCCTCCTCTTTCCTCTCTTGACCCATCTCTCCTCCCTAACTCTCCTGCTACACCCAACCTTTCTAAAAAATTTAAAAGTCTCAAGACCATCATCCCCTTTGGTCCTGAACCAAAACCCCTTTACTCCCACACCACCCCGCACCCTTTACCCCATGCTCTCTCTGCCATTTGCTCTGATCCCATGTCCCTTGAACCAACGAGTTTCGCCTAGGCTTCCAAATACAGTCACTAGTAAGCTGCCATGCAGGATGAATATGATGCCTTCATGAAGAATCAAACATGGTCTCTGGTTCTCGCCTCCTCTCAAATGAATATTGTTGGCTGCTAATGGGTCTTCAAAGCAAAATGAAAAGCTGATGGCTCCGTTGATCGCTACAAGGCCCGCCTTGTCGCCAAAGGTTTCAATCAATATGAAGGATTTGATTATGCAGAGACCTTTAGCATGGTAGTTAAACTGGCCACCATTCGCACTATCTTTTCTTTGGCTGTGTCTTTTAACTGGTCCCTTCAACAGCTTGATGTTCAGAATGCGTTCTTGAATGGTTACTTGGAAGAAGCGGTGTACATGAAATAGCCCCCTGACTTTCATGATTCTTCACGTCCTCAAGATGTCTGTCAGCTCTATAAGGCTCTTTATGGCCTTAAGCAGGCTCCTAGAGCTTGGTTCCAACGTCTTAGTGCATTTCTCTTTGCTCAGGGATTTGCTCACAGTCAATCTGATGCATCGCTCTTCATTCATCATTCCTTTTCCTGCATAATCTATGTTCTTATTTATGTGGATGATATCATTGTCACCAGGTCTGAACTCCAACGTGTCCACCGGTTTTTTGATCAATTGTGCTCCACCTTTGACAATCGTCGACTGAGTGAGCTTAAATTTTTTCTTTGGCATGGAAATTACACGGTTTACTAATCATTTATTCCTCTCTCAAACTAGATATGCAGTTGATTTATTGAAATGATTTTATATGACTAATTGTAAACCTTGTCCTACACCGTTACCTTCTAACACTCGATTGTCTTGTTTGGATAGAGATCCCTTATATGACCCCTCTACCTATCGCAACATGTGGGTGGCCTTCAATATCTTACTCTATCGCGGCCTGATATTTCCTTTGCTGTCAATCAAGTGTGTCAGTTCATGCACAACCCTCGTTCTTCCCATCTTTAGGTTGTCAAGCGCATTTTTCGGTATATTAAGGGTATAGTTGAGCAAGGTCTTGTGTTTCACCAGTCTGATGACTTCACTTTACTCAGTTTTTTCTGATGTTGATTGGGCTGGCTCTGTAGATGATCGACGGTCTACCATTGGTACTTCTATATTTTTCAGCCCTAATCTTCTCACATGGACTGCCAAGAAACAGTCTATTGTTTCTCGCTCTAGCACTGAAGCTAAATATCGTGCCTTTGCCCACACGACCACTGAAATTCACTGGTTTGGATTCTTATTTCAAGAACTTGGTATCCCTCTTCAGACTGTTCCTTGCATCTTTGTCGATAATCTCTCTGCTATCCATATGGCTGCCAATCCAATTTTCCATGCTCGCACTCGGTATATTAAGATTGACTATCACTTTGTTCGCGAATTAGTTGCTCGTAAATCTCTCCATACCTTCTATGTTCCCTCCTCTCGTCAGCTTGCTGACATATTCACCAAAGGCCTGAGTTGTGATCAATTCTCTCTTCTTAAGTCCAAGCTCAATCTTCGTGTTGCTCCGTTACGCTTGAGGGGTAAAGAGAATATTACACCAGCAGAGGCAATTACACCAGCAGATCATATCAAATCTGTCAGTCTCATGCAATCTGCTGATTCCACTACATCAGCCTTGAAAGTCTCCTAATCACAAGCAACGACATTCCTCAGTTAGAATGATTAATTGACATTCCCTTTGTAATACATGTAATTGATTGGACTTACCTTACATCGCTGAGTTTCTGTAAATAGACTTGAGAAAGTCTAACCTATATATCAATATTTATACTGCATACAACAGAATAGAACGACACTTTGTGTGTGATAATTATTCTCAATCTTTCTGCTCTCATCCCTTTCTCTTCCATTGAGTTTATTTTTTATAGACTTGAGGGGATGTGTTAGAGAATAATATAAATCATATATTAAAATCTAACCTAACAACTTAAATTATTAGGTCGAAATGATTCTTTAACAAGCTTTAATTTATTATTATTATTATTATTTAGTTGCAAAGTTTAAATCTATGATGTGTAAGAAATAGAGCATATCTTCAAGACATAGTGATTTGATTATTGATTGTTAATAAAATAAGTTTATAATTTATTAAATTTAGAGAGTTAATTTATGAATTATAAATTAGAAGGATTAAAGTGAAATACTTACTTAACTACGAAGACTTAAAAAGAATTTTATCCAACAGGAAATGAAAACAAACAGATGAAACAAAAACACATGAAGAAACAACAAAATAAATAAAAAAATTATAATTAAAAACACTTTAAAGTTACAATAAATTTCATTCTCCCACTTCGATTTCATATTCCAATTAAAAGTTTAATTTTTAAAATATATTTTTTTAATCTATTAAAATAATTTTTTTTATTTTTTGAAATTTATTTTTAATATAAATCCATTAAAACAATTTAAAAATACTAAATACAAAAATCAACCTTATTTTGTTTTAAAAAAAAACACTTTATTATAATAATAATAATAAAAAAAAAAACCAACCACGCTAAAACCCCAATTCTCAAAACCCCAAATCAGTACTAAATGCTTTCAATGGGGTATCTCCATCTCTCCCTTAAAACCCCTCCAAAACCCTCGAAACCTCCAGATCCCATTTGCAAGATTTATGTAACAAAAGCAATGGCTGGATCAAAACCCACAAAAGTTTCAAGCTTTCATTTTAGGGACTTGACGGAGAGTTTTGCCATTGATGTTAAGAGGGCAGAGAATAGACCATTGATTGCACCCTTTTACAATAGCTTAATCGAGGCTTGATAAAGTAGAAAATGTGGCAATTAGGATTGATTTGAGCGATGGTTGTGTGGGGTGGGGTGAGGCACCGATATTGCCATTTGTTACTGCAGAGGATCAGTCCACTGATATGGTTAAGGCTAGCGAGCTTGTGAGTTGCTGAAGGACAGTCCATCGATGACGCTGGGTTTGGTTTTGGACAATCTTCCCGGACACGAGTTTGCTTCGGTGTGTAGAATTGAGGGTTTTAGTTGTTTTTTGGGTATTCGGGATTTGAATTACTTGTGGTTTTTGTTATTGGTTATTTATGGTTTTGTTAATTTGGTGATTACTTGTTTTATTGAGTCTTTTAATTAGGAAGTGGACTATTTGGTTTATTGATTTTCTTAGATTGGATTTATATGATGCCTGTGTTTCTCTCTCTCTCTCTCTCTCTCTCTCCCTCTCCCTCTCTCTCTCTCTCTCTCTCTCTCTCTCTATATATATATATATATATATATATATATATATATATATATATATCTTTTGTCGACATGCTTTGATGATGCTAAAAATAAAATATCTGGTTAATTTTTGGGACTGAAATGATGCTAAGGTTTTTGGTGTAACTTCATGAGTATTTTTATGGATTATCTTGAACTGGAAATATTTAACATTTGTGAAAAGTAGTAGAGGATCGAACTGTCGCACATAAGAAGCGTTGCAATATGATCTGGTAAACCTGCTTCTGCTGATAGCCTTTAGTTCCTGATGTTTAATTATAATTCTGATAAAACATTAAATAGCTGTTTACTGGTATTAAGTTTGATTCAACATCCATTGGATATGTGATACTCGTGTGTAAACTACATGTGGTAACAATGGTGGAAACCTGCCATTCGTAATCTGTTTTTTTCTGTTAGAATTTTCACCTTTCAAATGAAAGGGATTTCTAGTGCTCATTGAACTTTTTTCTGCATTTAAAGATTAGGGAAGGAGTTGAGGTGACATTAACTGATGCAGTGGCTAAAAGCAATGGTGTACCGTTGTGGCGATTGTTTGGTGCAGCTTCTGATAGCATAACAACTGAAATAACAGTTCAGTGCATTCTTGGTGATTCTCTTATTATTTTGGTTATTGATAATTTTATCCTTTTTCTTTCTGTGTTTTATTATACATTTGTCCTGCAAAAGCAACTCGGGGCTATCTAAAAAGTGGGGAAGGGTGTGTTTTGTCTCTTTCTCCACATTCTCTGTTTTACCAGGTGTGGTGTGAAAAAAAGTGGTTTTTGTTGTTTCCCTGTGTGTGCAACACAGCTTTTTGCTGCATTATGTCCGTTTTGGAGCACATGCCAAATAGATTCGAACTGCAGTTTGTGGTTTTGGCATACGTAATGCATTGGCTATGAAATGTGGCCTCATTCATACTACTTACTTACATATGCAGATTCCAATCGTATCTCCAGCAGAAGCTGCTGAATTGAGAATTGGCTTCAAAGTACCCAAAACAAGGATTCAAAACTTTAAAGTTGAAGGTGGGAAAGAAACTGAGGGAGGACGTAGAGGTTCTTCAAGCTATTCGGTTCATCCTGATTGCTTATTTATCTTGGATGCTAATGAGGGTTATAAACCTGAGGAAGCTATTGAAGTTTTTGAAAAATTGCACAGTAATTACTCAATGATGTTGGCCTCAGCTTATCAACTGACTTGATATGAAGAGGGGATTCATGGATTGTATCTGAATCCCTCTCTAACACCCCCAGCCCACCCCTCTTTCCAATAAAATTGCATTCAATTTCAAGAATTTAGGCTTTTCTGATCACTGAAACTAATTTAAAATGACTTGTTTCTTTCAGAAATGGGTGTAACTCCAATTTTTTTGTTCAATAACCAGTTCATAGAGATGATTGGGAAGGACTTGGTCATGTTACCCATATTGCGAAAGGCAAATATGGGGTATCTGTTGCAGCAGATGAGAGTTGTCATAGTTTAGTTGATGCGAAGAGAATAATAACAGGAAATCTTGCAGATGTCATTAACATTAAGCTTGCGAAAGTTGGCATTGTTGGGGGACTTGAAATTATTGAGGAGGCAAGGACATCAGGATTGGATCCGATGATTGGTGGAATGGTTGAGACCAGACTAGCCATGGGCTTTACTGGTCCTCTTGCTGCTGGATTTGGCTGTTTCAAGTAAGAATTGTGATGTTATGGTCCTTTGTTGAAAAAATTTACATAATTAGTTTAGAGACCATCTAGATTAAGTCATTTCCTGCTTTTTATTTAGCTGCAGATGCATTGTAATATCAGTGAATCATGTTAAAAGGATGATGGTCGCTTATCCTTGTCTTCAATTTTACCATTGTCTCTGATATTCATGAGTTACATATGAGCATTTTGCTAAATCTATTGGAATATGGATAGTTTTAGTTCCATCAACTACTTTTGCTTAGAAGCAAGTGCAGGTGTATGACTTAGATTCCTACATCACCCATTATCAAAGAGCTTGATTACTGAAAAATCACTTAATCTGTTTCTCCTAAAAATAAAGAAATCTTAAATAAAACAACAACAGCATGTTATTGCAAACTAGATTCTCTTAACGGTTGCGAAGTGATTTGATCTCTTTGGCATCTAGCGTTGCCCTCTCATAAGTTGCATGATGCCTTTTTATCTCCGAGCAATACTGCCTCTGCAACAAAATGTGTGTATGTGTGCTTTGGGAAGCATCACAAGCTTTCTTGGATCATAATACTAGTTAGCTGTATGTAAGGGCACGCATTCTGTTAATTCATTTCAGCTTTGATTTATTTGGTTCATTTTGAAAATCTCAGCAGTGCTCATTTACAGAACTGGACCAAACACTGGGAAAGAGAACAGAATTGATCGAAGCAGTTTGGTGTTCAGTTTCTCTTAAAAGAACAAAAAGTTAGTTGAATAATTGGAATCTCACATCTGCCCTTGAATGTAATGAGTCACCTCCACAATACTCTTTGCAAATGTTTTACTATGTTGCTTTAGTGGACAAATTGCAGAGAAAATTACATCTCATAAAGAAAACGATAAAACCTGATTTACACCTTCAGATCACGATATATGCTAATCTCTTTTGCTATATTTCTTCCTTTTCGGGGTTTGGGGTTTAAATGTGTGTAATTGTTATTCTGATATTGTTATTACTTAGGACTTGATCTAAATATGACATTACTAATTATCAAATGCAAGGAACAAATTGTGCATTGCTTTGAAATAGAAATTTTCCTAATGTCGGACTTAAAAATAGAATATCCATTTCTTCCAAGAGTGCTCTCATGCACATCAAACCATATAACATGAGAGATGGAATGAAATTATCTGCTCTTTCTATCTGAACAGACCGAAGCTAGACTAGATTCTTTGAGTGCTAATCAAAGAGAATTGAAGAAAATACGAGGAAACTGCACACGTAGTGTAATTTCATTCAACTTAAATCTACCTTCAAGGATGAAGATGGAACAAATAATTTCACTAAATGAAAAAGGTTGAAGTACAAATACAAAAGAGGTTCTTTCTCAGAATTCCAAAGCCATATCTAATCAAATTCACAAATTTTCTTAGCTTTTTTGGTACAAAATCTTTTCCCTCTCTTGATGGGGCACACTCTGGCAGGACAAGAGTTTCTGCTTCCTTTGCTTTCATACTTACAAGTTCTTGTGCTTACTAAAACACTAGTTATCTATATATTGGTGAGGCGTGCAAAAGTCTTATGGATAACTGGTAAAATTTCCTTTCACATCATAATGCATTTTTAATTCTTTAACAAACCAAACATGCGTAAGAAATCCTATCTAGAGCTTGTAAAGATGGGCTGGTGATTAGCTTTCAGCAGTCAGCACATGAATACTTCACTTCAACTGATCCCTATTACATGCCGCCTCTATACAATTACAAAAGACTCGTCTTTTTTCATGGGTGTTGTTTTTGTTTTTGTTTTATTTCTAGTCTATTGTCATGTGTATTTACTCTTGCATTGCTGTGGTCAACTGATGTCTCTCCTGTTTGTATACCTGATTTTAAATCAAGATAAACTTAGGCTAGAAGAACTATATTACTCTGGTGCACATATGACGAACTTTAAATCAAATGACGTGCAAGGATAAAAGTGTATGCTATTCTACGCTTGCATGTTACCCACATGATTTGGTTTCTGTCACCTATTGCTTTTGGTGTTGGTGTAGACGTTGTTGTGTTGGGGACCTGAAACTATTGATATTAGAAATGTGCTCTCTGTGAATTCTCCTAATGTTGTTTATGTGAGATGAAAATGATACTTCTTCCTGAAATTTTGGTTTTTTGCCAAACACTTGACTAACATGTGGTGATTAGTGACTGAAAAACTTGTGACCACACAGAACCTTGCTTGGACCCTTGGCCAAGGTCCAGAGAATAGGAAATTCCATGGTTTTTGTGGTAGACAACTGTAAAATCCGTGGAATTTGTTAAAGTAAGCTAATCATTGTGAAATCCTTATCCTTATTCAGTAGAAATTTTTGACTGGAGTTAGAAATGATGTAAAGAGCTTTAGTGAACAGTGAACAGTGAACAAGCAAGCATGAAGATTGAAAGGGGAGTGCGTTATGATTTTTAAGGACCCACATAATGATTTCAAGCACTCTGATCCTTGACTCGGAGTGGACCTTGTAATCCTAGTAGGACCAGCGAGGATTCATTAACACCAATCTGTCACTCTCGTACTCTTAAACATGGTAATAGTATCATACTTCACTATAGAATTGAAAGGGATTATGAACATATTTTGGCACGCTTAGAAATGATTGAGCACAGGGTCCTTGTTGGTTATTGTTAATGCGTTTCGTCTTCTTTAAACTACTCTTATGTGATCATTCTACGGAGAATGATAAATTCCTCCATTTGCAGGATTCATCATGTTTAGTTTAACGACTGTGCATTAACCTAAAGTATAATCATGGCAAAAATAGTTGCAGATGCAACTAAGGGTTGATTAATGATTTGTCTAACTGTTTTTTACTGTCGTGTTTTTTTCAGATGGCTATCTGACATCTTCCTGTCATGATTTTGTTTAGTAAGAACTCTTGAGTTAGGATTTGCTCAGGAACATCTTTTTCTACTAGTGGGCTTGACTCCATGCGTTGAGGTACTCTCTTTTTTTCTCTGGTAAAAAGATTAAGGATGCTTAACAAGAAAAAAAAGGGGCCAAAAAAAAAGAGAGAGGTCATGACTGCCTTGGCCATGCCAATATGTTGCCCATCTCGGTGCGATAGCTGATAAGCCTGGTAATGAGGTGATAAGTGATTGGTGCAGTGAATTTTTGTCAAACCACTGCATTTAACCGAAATATTCAATGATTTCCAAAAGAAAGGTAGATGTGTAAGCGAGACACCTAAGGAATTATCCAGCTATTATTAGTACTGTATTTGTTCAGATGTTTGAATTTCTGAATACAGCCCCCCTTTCAATTGGTGATCTTATTTGGTGTAAACAAATTTTTAATTGGCATTGCTTGCTGACATCCTTTTCTACAAATGGGTTTTATTGAATTGTGAACCTTAACAAAGTACTCGCCCTCCAACATTTTAGGGTTTGTAAGTGATTGCAATCAGCTATAAGGTTGATTACAATATATTATGAAGGGGATTTGTGAATCATTTTCTTTAGTAGTTGCAAAGATTTGCTTTTGTCTTCCACCGAAACATAGAAAACCCTTTATTCATTTCAAGAAATCTGAGATAAATCCTGTGTACCTCAGCTAAAAGGAAAGCTCAGTGGCAAAAGCAGGCGCCTACAAACGCCAAAGGGTGCATGCTTTACGCTTACTGATTTGCACTCCTTTTACAAAGCCTCAAGATTCTTATTGTTGACAATATTTCACCGTGGCTACTTCAGTTCTATCTATATGCTTCTCGTCTGTTTGTTTTTTTTTTTTTTTACTCTGTTAAGTTCTCGACTTTTTTTTTTTTTTAATATTTTGACATAGATAAAACTTAGTTATAGCATGCAATCAGTGGTTAGGAATTCAATGAGTTATTGTTAGTAGCTAGTAGTTAATAGTTTGCAAGGTAGTGGAATCTTATTGCCGATAGGGATGGGTATTCATGTGTCTGATATTTTGATATTTATATTTTATATAAATTATTCATTGAGTTTTGGGTATTTATATGATTATTTATTATTTATTATTCAATAAAAAAATAAAATAGACATATATATATATATATATATATATATATGTATGTATATTAGAATTATTTATGTGTATTAAATGATTATATGATAATAGTATACATGTATAATGTGTTTTATGTCAATATTGAGACATGTATATATCATATTATATATATATATATATAAAAATCTAAATGTTCTGTAAATATATCTATATAATATAAATATATATTTTGGGTTAAGTTCGATTAGGTTTCAGGTCAGGTTTGACAATATCTATATCCTATCTATTATTTATCGGGTAAAGTTAAATATCCAAAAAAATACTTATCCATTTGGGTTAAATCAGTATCCATCGGTTCAGATTAAATTGTCACTTCTAATTACCAAGATGGATTGAATTGTCTAATTCTGTAAAGATAAGGGGCTATTCTAGTCTATGTTTGTAATGGAATATTTTTTAAGTTCATTAGACAAGTGATTTCTTTGCTAGTAAAACATAATATTTTACTAAAATGAAGTATGAATCACACTTTGAATTAGTTTAATTATTGAAAGTCACATTCAAAAATAAAAAGGATTGGGTTTGCCTCTTTACTCGGAAAAGGATTGGATTTGACCTTCTAGTCGCAAGAAGATTGTGTAAAGGTTTGGTCTTACCTGCTAAGAAGATCGGTGTGTAATAGTGGAATTCTTGAACGGAAGTTCAAGAAGAAAAGTAGGTGATTTGCTAAACCTCTATAAAATTTGGTGTATTCTTTCTAAACTTCAATTCTTTAATTATAGTATTTATATTGTTTTTTTTTTTGTAGATTAACGAGGGTGTCCGGGTCAGTTTGCGTGCGCCTCGACTAATCTCACGGGTCCTGAAGTTAACGACCATGTAAGTCTCCAGTGATCATTATATAAACAATTAACATTTATATTGTTAATTGCTTGTGTGCTTGCTTGAATGTTTAGAATTGTATGTTATTAGATAAAAAAAAAAAAAAGTTGTAGCTTTACCTTGCATGTGTAATTCACCTCCTTTTAGGTTCACTTATGCTATCCCTCTCGGTTCTGACGAAAGCAGCATGGATTATGAAAGTAGGTGGCAAAATGCGCATTTTGAATGTTGTTTTTGGAAGGAATCAAGTTAGACAAGCTTTTTGAAATAATCCATGCATATAAACAAGAGGCATGCTCTAAAAAGAAAAGAAAAAGGCATGAGCACGAAGCAACTTTCTACTATGGTACCACAAAAAAAAAAAAAAAAAAAAAGGAAACTTTATGCTATAAGAAGCATACATGATGAAGTGTGATAACAATGATTGTTAGAGATAAAAACAATGGTTACTTAGACGTGGAATTCTAAAATCCAAGTCAAATAAATGATGAGAGCATGTGGCAGCGCAAGGAGAAATGTGAAGAGGGACAAAAATTCTCGATCATCACAAGAGAAGAAAATGATGAATTACATTTACAATAATTGAAATGAAGCTGAAGATATCTTTAACTACTAGCAAGGACATGCTTAGCTCAGTGCCTAAGTGCCATGACTTGAACACCAAAAACCACCGAAAGCCGAAAGGCAGAATTAAATGATTAGGTTTAATTGGATAGGTCCTCCACAATCACGCTTAAATGATTAGATTTTCTCAGCATCGATGGGCAACCCATCTCAGATTAAATAAATAAATGGAAGCCAGGAATTATAATTTAACTGGTTAGATTTTTAGTTTGTTCTTTGAAGGTCACCAGTTTTAAGTGTCATAAATCTTATATGATTGTTAACTTCAAGATCTCGAGGGATTAGTTGATATAGATGTAAGCTGATTTGGACATTCACGGTTATCAAAACAAAAAAAATAAACAAATGGAAAACTTATGCCATCCTCTCCTCCGACTTTTTTAAATAGAAGGCAGCCATGTTTATAGTATTTGTGTTGCATGAATCCCTCCATGTTTTTGAGAATCAGATACATGCACCACCACCGATCAACATGCCCATGCGTGTGATCTCATGCCAAAAAACCTCCTTTCATAGTGTCATTCTTTCTCATCCTTGGTGTAAATGGAGGAAAACCCATTAATATATTGCAGACAGCATAATAAGCACAAGAAATGACATTTGTAAAAGTCTTTGGTTTAAGCGGCTGATCCATTGGTGTTCATGATGATCTCTTGTTGAAAAGATATTGAACTTTGAAGTACATGAACTTTATTACTACATGAATTTTGAAGTAATCTAGACCACCATCTATATATATGAACTTTATTAGTACATGAACTTTGAAGTAATCCAGCTAATAAATGAATTAATTTAGTCTTCGTTTGGTATTGTTTCTGTCAATGCATTTTGGTCTAAAAATCAAAAGCAAAAGCAAAACCAAGGAGGTAATTAGTCTAATAATAACATTTCTATTCTCAATAACGGAATTTTATATGGGGATGCTTGTCATAAGACATGTACAATGAACTGACACGCATGAGAATTTTATATGGAGATATCACTTGTGTCTATGAAAAAGCTCACTTGAAGGTTGTGTAAGTGATTTTTAAATTTGAGAACATTAAGTTATCTTATATAGAGAGTGATATGTTTTGATCATGTTACACGTTATTTTGGTAAAGGTAACAAATGGACAGACATTGGATATAACATAAACTATATGAATGTATTTGAGTGATTAAGAGAGGATTTGTCACTATAGGTGAATTAAGAAAAATGTTCCATATGTTATCAAACCGTATTGATTGTTAAATCCTTGCGCGAGGTGGAATGAGATTTGAAAAGAGTTTCAAATCTTATTCAAATGATCAATGATTATAATGCTGTGACCAAATATAATTTGACATGATAGACACACTTCATACTAAAATGTCTAAATTAAAATATTATTGATGAAGGGATAATAATTACACTAAAAAACCAGTCATTGATCAAAGGTTAAGTCAAACCATTTATGAGTTTGTTAATATTTGGGAGATCATGACACATTGCTAGACGGTGCACTTGATCTTCAAATATAAATTAATCAATTATTGAATTGATAGTAAATTAAATTGTTTGATTTATTTAATTCTATTTATTTAGAATTATAATTTATATTTGAGCCAATATATTAGGAATCTAATGGGTCACACACATTAAGAACTATTAGTTAGAGATTAAACTTGGATAATTAATCAAGTGTGAGTTGATTGAAAATAATTTTAGAAATTAAGCACTAGAATGTATTTAATTCAGAGATTATAACTCTAGTTCTAGAATAATCAAGTAAGGATTTGATTGATTAAATTTCTAAAATTACCCTTAAATAATATATGAATATTATTTAAGAGGAAATAGATATTATGCTATTTATAGGGTTTTTAGGATCCCCTATAAATATAAAGCTTTGCCTCTTATTTTTTAACAGGTTATCTGTTAGCATAAAAAAAAAACTACATAAGTCACAGAACAGAGAGTTATCATTCTAGACATAACAATTCTTCTCTTCTAAATAGAAATCATCTCTTCTAAATAGGAATTTAAGAGATTTTTCACTTGTGGTTCGTGTGGATTATCGTTAGAGACTGGTCAATTTGATAGCTTGTAGTTTGCGACAACTTATTTTTAAAAAAATTATTCAAAGCTGGAAAAGTTCATATTTTTAGATAATAAATTTCTAAATAATTTTAAATCTATCTAAAGGATCATAAAGATTCTCAAATAATTTTATTTTATTTTTTACACTGTCTATATGATATCTAAGAACCCGACAATCGGTGTATAAAATTTCCTTCGTTTTGACATCACGTCTACAGAGAAACTAGAAATTTGAATGGTGTTTATCAATTTAGAATCATTATTGATAAATCCTGCATCGGTGCGCTGCCCCACCACAAGACCAACATTATGATAAATTACTAATCTTTTATTAGATAACATGCTCTGTCTCTAATTATTGAGAAAAAAAAACATTATGATAAAATACTCAATGATTTAAAACACAGAAATTGACAACAAGTGTGACGAAAAGCATCTTGGATACCCAATTCAAATGTTCACAATGGAAGTACAGAGAAATGGGAAAGTTTTGATGGACAAATCCTTCTTTCTTCTTTGTCATTAATGCTTTTTATTGAAATGACAGAACGTGTTTTCTTAATTAATTATTTCATATAAATCTGGCCACAAGGACTTCATGGAATTCCTGTTTCAAAAGGGAAGCTTGATAGATAGATAGATATGAAAAACTTGTTTTTCAAGATTCAACAATATGGAGCCAGCTGCAAACTTTTTCCCCCCTCTTCAATTTACTTAATTTTAGCCATGGAATCAATGCATCTAGTATATAGCAGCTTATACGGTATATTATATTACCATTGAAGTGTTAATCTAGCGGTTAAGGCACTGTTATATTCCCTACAAGGGTGTAAATAAAAGTTCGATTTCGAGGAAGCGCACTTATTGAAAGGAGCATCTACGAACCTCGAACGAGATTAGTCTTACCCTTTAAAAGAGTGTGAGGATATCCGGGTTAAAAAAAAAAACACAGGATACTACGCACTTATTGAAAGGGACATTCACTGAATCTCGAGCGGGACTAAACTCATCGTTTAAAAGGATACGAGGATACCCGAGTAAAAATAAAAAAAAAAATACAGGATACTGTATTGTATTGGATCTATCCCACCTCCTTCTTCTTGTTTTCTTTTGAAATAATCATAAGGCTACATAATATTAAATGCCATTCACCAAGGCGCAAAGAAATGTTCTTCATCATCGGCTCTAATGAAAAGAAAAATTAAAAATACTGGTAAATGAGGAGGTTGACCTTCCACGAATATCCAAGCATTTCTATGTCTAATTCGTAACTAAAGAGGTAGCGAACTGCAAAATTAACCAGGCAATTCACTATTGCATCGTCTGTTGCTTCATATTCAATTGTAAATGTGAATTCACACAGTACATTTTTTTTTCTTGAGCTTTTTTTCTTAATAGGATACTTCTTCGTTTATTCTAGTCGTAATTGTTTTAAGAGCTCTGCGGACTATTGTTTTAGGTTTTTCAGTGTTTCAAGAGATTGAAAATCAGGAGACTATAATCGATAAATAGAGCAAAAATCAGGATTTATAAGAAGCAAAAAATAAAAAAGAACTATGGAATTCAAGGGGAAAGAGAGAAATAAAAAAAACAAAGAAAACTAGTTATTAACGCCAACTCGAGGATCAAACGTTGGCATGCACCGCCTGTAATACAAGAGAGCATCGAGACACTCTCGGGCACACCAAGAATGCCAAGTTTTGGAGGCTGGAGGACTTCACATGCGCCGCTAGACTAGGCATGTTCAACAAGCGCCAACTATTTTTCTTCACCTTTAGTAAGTTTGGTCCGCGATTGTATAATAGACCTTCAAATAAGTCCAAAATCACATCTCATTTTAGTTGAAATTTCTAATTATCTAATAACTCTTCAATTTAAAATCAAATTCAATCCAACTCAAACCCAATGCAGGCCAACATACAAGGGAAAGAAAAACAAGATTTGACCACCCGAGTTAATGCATTTTGATCGTGATCATCATCTGGGTCTTGATTTTAACTTTTAAGTTAGTTGGGTTGATTATGAATGATTTGCTTGGTGACTGCCTCAAAATTAAAACAAGAAACTAAACTTTTTTTAAAAAAACCATTCACATTAACCGGATTGCTTTTAATCTCATCAAAATCAAATCAATTAGATGAACTTCCATACAATTTGTTTGGAAGTCGGTATGTGCAAACAATCAAGTCTAATGGTTCCAAAGCAAAGACTAATGACACGAAGAAGAGTCCCCCACGACTTGCTCTACTTTTTTACAAAAAAACAATGTGGTTTAAGATTTTTGGCAGCTAATTTTTTTTTTTTTTGATAACTCGGGGTGTTCGGGCCAGCTTATGTGCACCACGACTAATCTCCAGACCCACTGAACACCCTGCAAACTCAGTAGGCAGGTAAGACACCACGGTGGTGACAGGCGTGCACGTTGAGGCTTGAACCCAGGATGCATAGGTAGAAAAACCCTGCCAAGACCGCTGGGCTACAAGCCTCGGTGCGGCAGCTAAATTTATATGTACTCATTTTGGCGACTACTGTTTACTAAAAAAAACTTACAGGAAAAGACGTTACCAACATCTCAAATCCATACAACAGAGCTATAACAGTTGTGAATTAGAATGGGGATTTATTGAAGGAATGGTAGGCAGATGACAATGGTCATGGTGGACCCTTAACTTGAGTTCTCTTCTCTTCATATAGTTCAAGAGGCAGGTAGCAAAATATCTCTTGTACTCCATTGCTGATTCATTTTAAGCTTCCCCTTTCACTTTTTTTTTTTTAATTATTATTATACAGGGTATCTTAGGATAACTTACATGTAACAAATTAATTCTTTATATTCCAAAAAATAAAAATAAAATTTTTTAATCATGAATGTATTCAGGTCAGTTTATATACATCTCAATTAATCTATAATATCTTGAAGTTAACAACTAAGTAAATCTCCATTAAACTTAATATTTAAAATAGTCAAATTAATTATTTCTAAAAAAGAACTCAGAAACGAACGTACACTCAAAAATAAAACTTATGCCATGCTGTACATGGCCATTGGTGCTGCACAGGTATTCAAACTAGAGACCACAGATCCCTCTTGGCCCCACCTCTTCACCAACTCAGCTCTCCTCTCTCATTTGTTACTCTATAAATTGAGAGTGTGCCCAAGCGTAATGCACTGCCAACCCCACAACTCTCTCCCATTCAGTCATTCACACTCACATACGAAGTTCTCAGATTTGAGCATACTTTTTAGGTTCAAGTGAAAATGAAGACATCCTACATGGTAGCTTACACTCTATTGGTGCTTCTTCTGGCTCAAGAACATGTCAAAGTGTCTGCTGTGACATGCAGCCCAGCACAGCTGAGCTCATGTGTGAGTGCAATCACATCTTCCACCCCACCATCTAAACTATGCTGCAGCAAGATCAAGGAACAGAAGCCCTGCCTTTGCCAATACCTCAAGAACCCGAACCTTCAGAAGTTTATCAACACACCAAATGCCAGGAAAGTTGCTAGCACCTGTGGAACTCCCTTCCCCAAATGCTAGATGATCTAGTAGAACCTTAAGTATATGATATAGATTTTCGTCTCTCAGTTCTTCTGTATCCTGAATGAATCATGTGGGTTACTGCATGATAGAAGGGTGGCGGAGATTATGAGAGTCGAGTCGGTGCTTTGCCTTAAAACCTGGTGTGGTATAATATTGTGTATGCTACTAGTAGTGGAGCACTAGTTAATGGAAATAATGTTGGGGTCATGGTTTCATTTCACCAATTTCTGTCTCTGGTGTGGTTTATTGTATACTAGTTGGAGATTTGGAAGGCATTTGCTGCAATATTTTGAAATTTGGAATCTATAATGGATCATTAGTTCATCACAACATGTCCAAAGACTCCCGACTCTCTCTCTCTCTCTCTCTCTGAGCACAAGCACACACGCATATTCACAGAAATTTTTTGTAAATGGCTATTCCAACACTCACACTTGGGATGGAACTTGGGAGAAATTAGGAAAGGGGAGCTACTTCAGCTGAGTAATCCAAGACAAGAGGACCAAGGCCTCCCAAATTCACAAATAACGAAGGTACCACTCATTCTTCTTTCCCTTGAATTCTTTACAATTCAAGGGAAGTAAGCGAGAAAATAAAATCATTACCAAATGATATATGGTTTCAAAATGTAAACCGGGTGTTCGAAGATTCAGTAGAAAGTTATCACAGAAGTGTAGCAAAAACAAAGTTTCAAGAAGCAGCTAGATTATATAATCTGGTTCTGGCTTTAGTGACAGCTGAAACCCAGAGTAGTCATACTGAGTTATCAAACATGGCAAGTGGAAAAAGGAGTCATTTTTTTATTGGGTAGGAGTCGAAAGTGGAGGTGACATCAACACCAAGTAGAGAACAACAGTAAACGAATTGCTGATTCTTTTTTATTGAAATATGAAGATGAAATAAATATCCCAAACCATCATCATCCACAGTGCGTTCAATTGATCACACCCCATAATAGAAAAGAATCTTGAATGCTTGGAGAGAAACTCCAAAATTCCTTTACAATTTACAAATACTTGCAAATCAGAGAAGTGTTTCTCACAAATGTAGAAAGTTTGAAATTGGGTTCCAGCCCATAATCCATGGTCTCTTATCTGTAGGCAGTGCAAAATTGAGTTCAAACATCTCCTTTGACATGTTTCCTCCTTCACAGAACCCTACAAGTTTTGCCACTATATCAGCACTCTCTTGTATATGCTTGACATCATGAGGATCTGTCCACAGTTTGTTAACAAACTGCAGCCTTCTCTGCTTCCCATCAAGTGGGACATTCCATTTGATGTATAATGCATCTCTCTCTTCCGTAGTCAGACGTGAGGCCAACCTTTTTGCAAGGAACTCCTTTTCACGTTTCAATGCTCTAATACTGCAAGCCAATATGAGACAAGAATTTTAAATATTCAATCACTTTGAAGATAAGGAAATGAGGGGAAATGCCTGTTCTAATAAACTCGGCAAGAGCATGAGAGATAGAAAGAACCTTGATGACAGAGATATTGTAGACTCATCTCCAAAATGAGCTGGGCTTGCATTGCCAAGTTCTGCCAAATGCTTCTGCAACCAAGTCAAGCGTCTTAGCTCCACCTCCATGTATATTTGATCAGCAGGGTCACCACTGAATAACAAATAAAACTGTGTCCTATGGATGATGGACACATAGCACACATCCCACAACTCAATGATCAGCTGTCTTTGCTCCCTAAAAGTTACATGCCACGAAACTTGGGGCTCCTCTTGCTCATTTATATTCTCCTCCTCCTCCTCTATGTTATATCCAGCTGCTTCATTTGCTTCCAGCTCAAGCACCTAAAGGAATGATAAATACGGATGATTTGTGTTTCAATATATTGAAGGAAATCGGAAAAGAAGTGGCCGCAATATAATTTCAACGTATAGTAAATGAAAAGAATTGGTTGGTGCAGTGAAAATAAATTGGAAGCAGATGATAAAATAGGAATGTAATAACTGTTGTACCTGGCAAACAAGTAGCTGCTTTTGGTATTGCAATTTCGCCACACGTTCTTTAAGTTCAGTCACATAGGCTCTTATGTTTCTGACATTCTCCTCTGCTGCATTCTGAAACATCTTCTGCATTTTTTTCATGTTCACTGAACTTGAGCGCCGATAGCCAGGTGTCCCTTCTCTTGATGAGACATCCCCACCTTCTTCGTTCTTTTTATGAATCTCTTTCTCAGACTCTGGCAGGGTCTCACTGGCTACAATGTCATCATTGTACGGATCTCTATTCTCAATCTCTTTTTCCAAAATTTGCCGAGAAGTTGATAGAGGAGAGCAAGGAGACCTTATAAAATTCTGTCTGTTAGAGCCGTTACTTGAAGCCAAAGGAAGTATCTTTTTCTTCTTCTGTTGATTCTTAGACTTGGGAGTTACTTCACAGTTTGATTGTGGATTATTGTTTGGGAGAGACATTACTAATTTGTCTATAGACTTCTGAACATTTTCGAGCTGCTCTTCAAGATCTGCTATAGTGCTGCCCTGTGAATGAAGCCTTGTTATTTCATCCTTGAGATTAGCACTGACACTCTTGTTAGGAGCTACGACACTTCCAGCTTCAACTTCTTTTGGAACTGGTTGGATAGTGCGCATTTCCCTGATTTCTGCTTGCAGTTTAGCAATTGTCTCAGCTGCATCTTGGTTACCCAGTCTATGACAAGCCACCTCCTTCTGTAGTACTTCCAGAGCTCGATTTGCTTCTTCTCCAAGTTGCTCCTGAAGGTGTTCAAGTTTGCGAATTTCATGCATCAACGTGAAAGGTGCAGTTGATGATTGCCTCATTGACTGCCTTAGCATCGTCTTCCTGGTTCTATCACAGCGGCTTGGCTCCTTGCTGTCGAGATTTGGCAAGGATGCATCAGAATAAGAGAGACACTTCTTCACCGATGGGCAGGGTGATTCCAATGTGCTCGAAGCCTGTCTATCCTCTTGAAGTTTTCTGCGCAATTCATCCACCTCAAATTGTGCAAGATCTCTTTGGCGTTTCAGCTCCTCCATTTCCATCTCCATCTAGACACGTTGAGATAATAAGATACAAAGGCAATGGATTCATTTGCATGGTTATAATATTGAAGTCAAATGAAAGTTGTATGGAAGCTCACCTCCTGAATTTTCAAGTCCTTTTCCCTTGAAGGGTCAGGAGTGCGCAGCACTGCTTCCAGCCTGGCTACTTCCTTCTGCAGATGTTTCACAAGCTGCTTATCTGAAACTACCTAATATAGTTTTACATTAAAAATAATAAAAAGTATCAGTATTTTCATGCTTTGTCATTTGAACTCAGAAGCAAATTCAATTAAACAGGTTGAGAAACTAAAGATCAATACCATGTTAACGTGGGCATTGTTAGTGACTTCCTTAGCTCGTGTGGCAAAGTAAAGGGTATTTCGGGATTGTTCAACATGGCTCAGAGCTGGGCTTAGAGTGCATATGATGGCAGTGCGTGCATTACCACCAAGTGAGTGCTGCAATATGCGAGTAAGCTTCGAGTCTCTGTACGGTATATGTCCACTTCGTTTTCCAACACTATATAGATAAAAACAAAAATACTGTTAACCAATTCAAAAATGGAAATCAGTTCTATATTTCTATGAGAAAATGATAGATTTAAGGTACATCAAGTTTAATAGATGACTTCAGAAAAATCTTGACGAATGTGAGTCCATGTACTGCTATAACTGAGAAAGCATGCTAAGAATAAGAATCTGACCTGAGCTTTCTAATCACAGTTGTCAGAGTCATCAAACTAAGATTAATATGACAACCTTCCCTGAGTCTGGCACCATCTGCATGTGTCTGTGAAGCTCTTTCACTTCCAGCTAGATCTACAAAATTCTGCAAGTCATTGTAATCCAAGAGTTAGAATACATAAGAATTACTGCACTTTATATGGCGACTCGTTGGGATGGAAAGATGGATGAGCGAAATAAGGCAGGAGTTTCTGATTTTTACCAGGCTTGCAACGAAAGATCTCACACAATCTGAATTTTCTCGAAGTGTACTCTCTATTGACTACATCCAATACCAAAAACAACTCCCATGTTAGCTTTCACAGAAAAACTGTTATAACTTGAAGAATCAATACATCATATGATTCATGAATCTTACCAGCCTTATAATTTGGTGTGACCGTGAACTAGTATCATTAAGGGCAGTTTCCCCAACTTGCCTTTGCGCTACAACACAAACAGAAATGAGTTAATCAACTGCCAATCAGCAATGTATTTGCAAAGGAAGAAGCTTCACCAAATTACCTTCACAAATACTGATTAAATGCCTTAAATGCTTATCATTACTTGCTGTCTCTTCTACCAACTTCTCAACCACAGTACCTTTCTGCAATTGGGAATCACAGGAAATACAGTAAATGAGAGAATCATTCAGAATAGCATATGAAGCCAATTTTTACTGTAGAAAGAAAATCATAAATGCAATACCTCCGGGTCATCTAGAAGCTTGAGATTGCGACCAGATTCGGAATTTAATAGGTCCCTGACATTTTCATTATAGATTTCTAGTCCAGAAATCCTAATTGTAAAATCTCTTTCCGGAGTCTGCAGTTAATCCAAAAAAAAAGGACAAATTTGTAAGGAATATTTTTCTATAAACTCAATAAACTACACCAGGAATCAGAATCCGACTTCGCATTTTCAAAATCTATCAATAAAATTAAAAAAAAGATAAAAAAAGAAAGAAGAAGTGAATAAGGTCAGATTTTGATAAAGCTTACATTGATTATATGCTTATATATGTCATTAACAGCTTTCTCAGTTATCCCTCTCATCGTGTATGTCTTCCCACTGCTAGTTTGCCCATATGCAAATATGGTTGCTGTAATGTAAATATGAAATAATTATTTACTTAGTTCAGATGCACTACCAGAACACATAGCCAGATTTACCAATAAGGGAATAGATAATATCACCGTTTATGCCCATCAAAGCAGACAAAGCAACATTTTTCACTCCATCTTCATACACAGCTTCAGTTATACTAGAAGGATCAAAAACTTTATCTGAAAGAAGAAAAACCTCAACAACTTAATTATGACATGAAATCACAACCAGCTATTATAATTCAAACAGCAAAAGCACAAAGAAAGAAAGCTGCAACTAAATTACCAAACACGAAAGAAGCCGGTTGAGCTGCTCGTTCTTGAGAGGGTGGCTTAAAGACAATAGTATGGTCATCAACACAGTCCCAAGCAACTTGGTCTTTAGCTAACTGTTCCTTCTTGTTTAAAGGCCTTAATCTTACAGTAACTACAATCTTCTCTTCTTTTGCTTTAGCCCCTCCTGGGGTTGTTGCTGGTGTCCTATCAATCTTAGAAGCTGGTGTTCCTGGGGTTCTTATTGTCATCTCTTTTTTTTTTGGGGTCAAAACCTCCTCTCTCTTTAGAATCCCACTCACAAGAGACCCAAAAATGAAATCACCAGCCTCAGCTTCTCTCACTGGAGAGACTAACAAAGAGGGACCACTCTTTCTTGGATGCAAAAGTTGTTTATAGAAATAAGTAGCTGCAAAATCCAATATGAAAACAAGATCAGAGGTTGCATGAAAAAGACCCATTTCTTCTTCTCCTGGTCAATTTTTTTCAGAAAATCAATTTTCTCTAAAAATGAAACAGCAGAAATTGAAAGAGGAAACAAAAAGGTGTCAACTTTTTTCCATTATCTGTTCACTTTCTGTTAGAAAAAAATTGATTGTTCATCAAAGAAAAAAAAAAGATCCAAATGGATTGATCAAATGAAATGAAATGCTTTGATTGCGCTGTCAAATTTTAATTTTCCTAAATAAAACTAATAACATCCTTTCCAAATTTATGCATTATCCTGTAAATGAACACGATCCGGATCAATCACAAAAAAAGAAGGTAACTTGCTATTTTTAAAATGAGTTTTCGATAATCAATGTAAACTAAAGCATACAAGGACAGTTAATCAAAACCCTCCAAATGGTAACTAATTTAAGCTCTAAGTTCTAATATTTACCTTTAATAAATCTTAGGAATCTACAGATAATCGAGAAAAAACAGCATAACAGGCAAAATAATAGGACAAAAGGTAAATGAAACAAACACTTACATAAATCTCAAGCCGAGATAGGAGATCCAGCGAAGAGGCGATGAAAAACTGGGGTTTTTTTGAGAGAGAAAGAGAGGTATTTCTTGCAGGGTTCCAAGAAAGAGAGTGATTGCTTTGTTTGCCTTCTTTATGATGAAATGAAAAGCTGTGCGGTCCTTACATTTTGAATTTGATTTCTAACGGCTAGTTTGGTGTTTCTTTTCTAGGATTCTTATTTCTTCATTTTAAGGGCAAACTGCTAATATACTCTCTATCTATTGAGTATATTTCAATTTGGTCCTCTAATTTATTAAATGTTCCCATAATACCATTTATCTGTATAACATACCAAATTAGTTATAAAAAGATTGAGTAATAAATTTCCAAGTTAACAAAAAGTATAAGACCTATTTCATCAGTTTTGGTGCAACTAGTAGTAGAAGGACCAAATTAAAATCTATCCAATAAATGGAGAACATGTCATCCAATTTTTTTATAGGATTAATATTATTTTTTAAAATATTTTTTATTTAAAAATATATTAAAGTAATATTTTTTATTTAAAAAAATTATTTTTAATATAAACACGTTAAAATAATATAAAAAAAATTAAAAAAATTAATTTAAAATAAATAATTTAATTTTTAAAAAAATATTTTTAAAACAGAAAAAGAGTTGTTGAAATCTTGATTTTAATTGCAGAGTCAAGCGGGTCCGGGTTCCAAAAGTTTTTATATAACGGTTTATTTCCTGGTTTGATAATTAATCTCTGCAGACAAAAAGGACAAAAAGGAAAAAATACGAATTTGGTGAGGGCCCTTTCCAAGGATTTGGCATTATTAGGCTTCTAGACATCTAGTAAATTCTTTAATTTTAATTTATATATAGTTATAACCATAGTTATCAGATTTAATATGAAAATTGACCTAACTAGGAAATTTGACCTAACTAGGAAGTTATGTTTTGAATTTCACAAATTAACTTAAATTAATCTAAATTAATCTGAAAAAAATATATTTAAAATTTTAATATTTCATATGAACCTAACTAGAAAGTTATGTTTTGAATTTCACAAATTAACTTAAGTTAATCTAAATTAATCTGGAAAAAAATATATTTAAAATTTTAATATTTCATATGAAAAAATTTAAAAACAATCCTAAAAACAATCCATATGTATATAGGTTATACATGTTATAAATAATGAATATTAAAAGAATATTTTAAAAGATTTTTTATCACACATTGAAAAAATATTATGTTAGTATGTCATTTTAAGTAGAAGTATTTAAACTAAAATTATTTTTTATCCCACAATGAAAAAATATAACTTTTTTCTTGTGAACATATAATATATATACTAAAAAGCTTTATATTTCACATTGAAAAAATAATTTTTTTCTTGTAAATATAGAGTATATATATTATAGGGTTTCAAACTTCACATTAAAAAAATAAAATATTTTTCTAGTATTTATATAGTGAATTTTAAAAAGGGTTAACAACCAATTAAAAAATATAGAAAAAGAGGGTCTCTTGCTAGGAGAAAAAACACATTTGTAAAAAAAAAAAAAAGATCTCAACTAGGTTTTGTCAGGTTTTTTCCCATCTTGGTCTTTTACCTTACTCAGACCGGTCTAGTCACCAAATTAACCCACCAAGTCGGTCTGGATTTAATAATTATGGTTATTGTTAGAATTGCCTTACCTTTGGATGGCTTTTCTTGACGTATTGCTTGATTGACAAAATAAAGAGTTAATTACAAAGAGATTTAAATAAAGTTTTCAAAAACATTGTTGATCTTCTCATGTATCTTTATGAATTGGAGTGATGATTTTTCTTTTATTTAATCCTTTTCTCCGTTCATTAATTTTTTTTTTAATTTTATCTTTAAATATTATGTTGGTTGGGAATTATGCTTGATAATTCATTTTGATTTGTTTTCTATAAGGTTATTATGGTATCAAAAACATATTCCTATATTGGATTAATGCAAGCTTTTTTAAAAAACTATTCATCATGCACCATTTTAAAAAAAAACTTTGCCTCCATATTTCTCCATGTAATAATATTTTTTTCTAATAAAAAAAATTATATACACAGGTTTTTTAACATGATTTCGTAGTTAAAAAAATTCTAAGCAAAAATCAATAATTTTATGCATACATGTAATCAAGTAAATCGAGAATTACATGTGTTAATAAATGAAAATAAAAAAGCATAAATAACTAAAAATAAAACTGGAAAAATTAAGAGACAAGTGTAGATCAAAATATTTAATCTTGCAAGATGAAACATTTACATAATTGTATTTGCTAAATTTATTTATTAAAATATATTTTTTATTCAATCAAATAATAATAGAAATAGGTACACACATTAAATTGATTGAAAAAAATAAAAGGAAAACAAATTATGCAAAACTGTATATATTAGAAATATTATTCAAAAATAAATATTTTTTATTTTAAAAATAAAATTCATTTATGCAAAAAATTAAAAATAACTATAGATAAATCAAAAAAATATCTTCAAAAATCAAATGGATACAAAATAACAAAAAATAATTGTCATCTAAAAGAGTCTTTCTAAACAAAATCAAAGAGAAAAATGATATTAATCTAATTATAAATAAAAAATAATTTAAAAAAACAAAACATATAAAAAAACATTAATTTAAAAAAAAAACAAAATTTTTTTTTTTAAAAAAAGAAAATGCCAAGAGCTGATGGCCTGGCTAGCTTGTCTTGCCCAACATTTTGCTGATAATGTTTTTAATTTTTTTTTTAGTTTAACGTGGGTGTTCGGGCCAGCTTGCGCGCACCTCGACTAATTTCACGGGCCCTGAAGTTAACGACCATGTAAGCCTCCTGTTGTAACCCATTTTGGGCCCCCCACAAAAATAAAAATAAATATATAAATGTATAGCCGGAAGAAATTAAAAAAATAATAGGAGGTTGGAGCGCTTAGAAAAGGATTAGAAAAAATTGATTAAGAAGGTTCAAAAATACAAGGAGTGAAATTTGTTTACAGTATATACTTGAATGATGAGAGCCCTGTTGGAAAAGAAAATTTAATTTGAAGAGAAAAGTTCAAAATTGGATGTTTATGGACTCAATTGGATTTTATTGAAGGTTTAATTGAATTTATAGAGGGTTGGATTGCAAGGAAAATTGATTTTTAAGTCAATTTAGGCTTTAATTGGAAGAAATTAAAGTTCTGGGGTCAAATTATAATTTTTGAGAGTTGATTTGGTTAAATCAGGGGCTTAATTGCATAAATATTGAAGTTTAATGGCCAATTAGGGAGTTAATTGAGGAAATACGAAACCAAGGATCAAATTGGAAAAGGCACGTAAATATAGGGGCTGTAATTAACAAAATCAGGGGCCAAATTGAAGAAATTGAAAGTTTATTGATCAATTGAGGGTCAAATTGCATAAATCAGAAACCAAGGACTGAAGTGAAAAACGCGGCCAACTATGGGGGTGACGATTGAAGTTGGCAGGGATGCAATTGCATTAATTTTTAAAATCAAAATTACATTTGAGGACTTAATATAACAAAGGATAAATTAAGGACTGACTTGGAAATTGATGCCTTTTGGCACCTTTTGATATTTTAAATGAAACGGCGCGTTTTGTCCAAAACGACGTCGTTTCATGCTAAAAAAAAAATAGAGAGAGAGAACAGAATGATGTCGTTTTGAACGACACTGTTCCTCTTTCTTCTTCCCTTGGACGTGCAGCAGGGGAAGAAAGAAACTTTTATTTTCTTTTTCTTTCTTCATTAAACCCTGCACGCCGCATGCCCTGCCAAAACCCGACCCCCCATGCACTCTCATGATGAGAAACTGAGGGAGCCGCGCCTTGCCAGCCCCGCCCATTGGCCAGCCAACCCGGCGTTGTGGCAGGGCAGCAAAGCCCTGCTCCCCATGCGCTGCTATAGGGTGGCAATAGGGACGCCCCCGCTCCCTTTTGCCCTATAAATACCCCTAACGCTAGCACGCAAGGGAGGAGAAAAAGGGAGAAAAACACAGAGAAAAAAATATGAAAACACAGGAGAAAACAGAACGAATCGAAGAGAGGAGAGAACGAATCGAAAGGGAGAGGAACTAAAATAGAGGGAAGGAAGGAAAGGCTTGAAATCGAGAGGGAAATTTAAGAAATAAAAACAAAACAAAACCGATAAGACAAAGGGGGACCGCTGGTAAACGAAACAGAGAAAGGAAAAAACGAAAAAACTAGAGGAGAGGGGAAGAGGAAGACTCTCTCTCTGCCGCTTGAAACAGCAGTGCCGGTGCTTGGAGCCGCCGTCCGTGAGCCACGACACCACCACCGGCCTCCACCACAGCACCGCCAGCGACGCAGTCCGACCAGCAAGGCACCGCCTCCTGTGCGCCAGTTAAACTCTTCTTCCCCCTCATTTATTTTGTTGCCTGTGTTTCCTCCTACATGCAGAACGTTCGTTATGCATGCAGGAGGATGGGGGGAAAATAATTCCCCCCGTTGTTTTTTTGTTGTTCCTTCTCTGGGCCAGGCTAGTTCTGGCCCAGCCCTGATGTTTTGTGGGCTAGACTGATTCTAGCATAGCCCTGCTGTCTAGGCCGGGTCTGGCTCAGACTAAAAAAGAGAACTGTTGGGCCGCGATCGGCCCAACCCTTTTGGGGCTGAGTTCGTCCCAGTTAGTGGGCCGGCCCAGCCCAACCCACCTAGCATTATATATATTATATATTATATTGTTTTTGGTATTATTTATATATATAGATATATTAAAAAAAATTAAAAAAATTCTGAAAAATCTTTAAAAAATTTGTTGATTTTCCTGCATATTTTTATCAAAATTGTTTAATACTGGTTTGTATTTTTATACCGTAAAGATACAAATCCAGTATTAAAAATACCTGGTTTTCGTCAAGACATCAAAAAATAAAAATAAAAATAAAAATATTTTGTTTTCATGCATACAGCCTACTCTCTCCAAAATATATCAAAACACAAAAATCCTTACATCATATTTTCATACAACAGAGAAAATTTTCAAAAAATATATATGTATTAGCATGCATTTTGGCTTTAATAACCAGTTTATTCAAGCCATGAGAACTAGGCCAATATTTCAAAAATTCTAAAAAAAATCTTTTTGTCTTCTTTTAGTATCTGGATTGCGAATTTATACATAAAACATATTCCTGATATTAAAAATATATTTCTCATATAGACATTAGAACGGTTAGGTTTTTACCCGATAAGATAAGGACCTCCTTACTGAGGAGGACTTTTCTTAAACCATAGACAGACCAACAACTAGAAATACGATAACACCTTAGCTTTATGATAACACCTTAGCTTTTTATCAGACAATCAAACAATGCAGCTTACCTTAGGTAAGGCGTATTTGGGGTGCTAATATCTTCCCTTTACGCAACCAGTCCCCGTACCCGATTTCTGAGACTAGTTAGGGTTCCTAGTGACCAAAATACTAGGTGGCGACTCTCATTCTATTTTTCACTGATAAAAGACAAGAATTTCTTGTCTCTCCATATTTGCCAGATAGATAGATATACATTATATAATATTTTAGATTTAAAGTGGAACAATATTTCGCCGCGACGCCGCACACGTGCGACACCTCCAGTGGCCATCATATAAGCAACCACAGGGCTCGAACCTGAGACCACAGAGGGAGCAAACCTCTTGGTCCCAAGCTCTTACCACTGGGCCATCACCTAGATGGTTTTCTAATTTTAGTTCCCGCCATCATTGTAGTCTTGTATTGTTGCTCATTTGTTCAATGTATGTGTGTGTATTATGATACAGAAAATAGTGGAACTCTTGACATTTGCGGTTTATTTAATTTTCTTCATTCTTGGTAACTACATAGATGCGAGTTAGTATTATTTTGTATCATTGAACCAACTTGTGTATTCAATAAAACTAATTCCCTTCTCCAATGATTCTAAATGTTTGGCAGTGTGGTAGCGGTTGCTTTTCAAATAACTTTTCGTACCGAAATACATGCCAATGATTTTTTTTATTTTTTAAAAATCATTTTTGACATCAGCACATCAAAACGATCCAAAACATACAAACCATATTAAATTTTAATAAAAAAAAATTGAATTTTTTAGGAACGCGGTTTGCACCACGTTCCCAAACGGTTTCAATATGTGTTAAAAAATTAATAATTTCTTCTAAATATTGATTTCAATAGTTGAACTTCAAAAATAAAAAATAGAACAAACCCTTTTAACCATTAGACTAATCCAAGTTAATATTATTTTTTAAAAAATTAACTTGAAGCAAAAAAAAAAAAAACTAAAACACGAATGTGTTTCTGTAGTATAAATTCATTCTTCATTCTCTCATATTTTATTATGGATCAATTATTTATTTTTCTTCAATTTCATCTTCATTTTTGTTTTTTTGTGATTGCATTTATTTTGGCTGAAGGCATCAACAATATTTTTGTTTCTCAACGTTGGAGTCTAGTGACCATTCTGTCTCCTCTCTCAAATTGATTTTGGCCACCAAAATAATTCATATTTATATCAAATGGTTTCATTTGATGAGAGAAGTTCATCTAAAAATGATTGTTTTTACAATAAAAATAGATAAATAGATTATATTATTCTATTAATAACCATATTTTTTTTAATTTTCTTTTTATAATGTTGCCCAGATCATTACCAATGCATATTGATCCATGAAGACTTATCTATGCATAATCATTGTTTGTAAAAAAATGGTAAGAAATTAGTATCATTATTATTAATCATCATTATTAAAAAAGAAGAGAGAAATTTACATGTAAATGGATTGACTAAATTATTACCCCTATAAACACCAAATGTTGCCTATAATGGTTTCTTTACTTTCAAGTTATGATATGCAACGATAAAATGCATTAAAAATACTATCATATAAACTGTCCATCAAAACAACAACATAACATGTTAGAAAGCATATCATATAGGTCGGGGTTTAAGTTCTAAGCAAGTACACAACTTGAACATCTTCTTAAACTAATAGAAATCCCATTACCCAAACTCAAACCTCAAATATATATAGCCTATTAAACAATATGGTAAATATTAGGGTTCAAGCTCCTTTAAACCCAGTAGAAAACACAAAGTCAAGACATCTTAACCTATTGAGAAACCAACAATCAACAACTAGGATGTTTAGCATCATGTAAGCTAGCTAGAAGCCAAACCATGTATCTCCGTAAAACAAACGGGAAAACACCTTGTCTGAAACACTAGACAATACAAGATAAACAAGTAGCTTAGTAACCCAATGCAAAACAGAAACAAGTATTTAAGTCCATAATAAGAGTTCCAAATTGACTGTGGGTTTTAACAGTGAGAAAACACTTTCAACATGTCAATATTAGGCTTAAAAACAACAGGAGCGCCAGAGAGTAATCTCTAGTCCCAGCCATTGAAAGCCAGGCAAACCAAGACAGCTAGGCCATGAAATTTCTAAGCTAGATATGGTTTCTTTAACCTTCACCTTAGTTCTTCTCTTACTATATATTTTTTCATCCACATACACATACTGACTTACGGATAAAAAAGTTCGCTGACAAGGGGACTTATTTTTCCTGGTCACCAATGAAGCCCATCGACCTAGCCATTGAAATTCTAATTTTTGGGTGAATAAGTCTTTCCACGACTTCATCATGTTTTGTTTTTTTTTGGTTTTCCAATCTTCTCTCTTCACAAGTTGTTGATTGTTAGGTTTCTCTCTTCCCTGATGGTTTTTTCGTAGAAAGACCAAAGTCAATAAACTCACCGCTTAATTAGAGGATGGGTTATGTTAGCCTTTGAAAATCCAAAAGGATAATTGTGCTGTTTAAAGACTAAACCGAGAATAACTTGGAAATGTGAGAACTTGTTAAGATTTTGTTTGCTTGCTAAAAATAGTTAATTTTTTTAGATATTGAATTCCTAAAAAATAAATTTTTTGATACAGTGTCATGAAAAATAAAATAAAAAATATATTTTAATGTTTGACTATGCCATAAAAAATCTAACTATATATTTAATATAAATATTTTAAATACAATATGATAGACATATAAAATTTTTCTTGGTGTTTGAAGAGCATTGAAAATAAATTTCTTCTCCATGGTATCCTAATTTTATAATACAATTTATATGATTTAAAATGTATGATTTTTGTATAGGATAAGTTTTGTATTCAAATGTATTTTCTAGAAATATTATCTAAATTAAAGTATTATATCCACTAATATATCATATTAATATAATTTTATATTGTATATTAATATATCATTGTTATATATATAACAATGATATATTAATATACAATATAAAATTATATTAATATGATATATTATACCTAAAATCCAAAATGGTACAATACTTCATTTTATATATATTTTTTGGATTTTAGGTCTTTCATAGAAATTGTTTTTTATATATATAAAAAATACTTTTCTCTATCTAAAACTCATATTTTTCAATGACCACAAAGTGAATTTCCTTGACTAGGTTTTCATAATATAGTTATTCATGGAAATTGTTTTTCAATTTTTTTATACTTTAAAAAGTACTTTTCTCTGTTTAAAGCTTCTAGTTATCATTGACCACAAAGTGAATTTCGTTGAATAATTTTTTACAATGTATCAATATATAAAAACATAAAATAAATACATGTTTTTAAAAAACAAAAAATATTTTTCAACAAAGAAACAAGTAATTCCTAGAACAAATTACAATTATAATTGACACTCAATTCTAATTGTAAGTTTAGTTTTTCCCAATAGCATGTGTACTAAGTACAATAGTTTTTCATTGAAAAGCTATCAAGTAGTTGTAGAAATGGACGAAATTACATATAATTTTGAGAAGGTAATGGCACCCAAATTTTTAGAATTTTTTTTTTTTTTTTAAGTTGTAGGCTTGTAGCTCTATTTCAAGGATTTTTTTTTTAATTCTAAATATGCATTTTTGCCCTAAAAAAGCATACTTTTGTATTCTAAAACACTTTCTTATTGCTCCATCGATCTTATTCTACATCCATCTATATATTTTTACTGTAAGCCCCTCTAACTATAAGATCAGCTCAACCACTGGTTTAAAAGAAATATCTGGTGCCAAGTGCGAGAATTAGAAAACGGTAGAAAGTGTTCGATGAAATTATAGGAGAATAGTATATTGTTTATGGTTTCTTTTTGGGAACGGATCCTATGTTTATAATTCTAAGCACATGCTCTGCCTGCCTCGTGCAATGAAACCTTTTTTGACCTAGCCTGAGTCGTCTTCTATAACTCAACTTGATGACGAGAAAAGCATATGATATTGCACCTCATCGTGCAGCCTCTTGAATTCCGCAGCCCTAACTGGACCATATTACGGTGTTATCTGATACAGTGGAAAGTCGTGGAAAAATATTACAATTTTAGAGCATATGCTCTTTTATTTTTCTGCCCTTTTCAACATTGAAGGGCATAAGGTTCCTGAGCTACTAAAATTTCAAACAAAATAATTTCTTTATGTGCTTGCATTAAAAATAAAAGTAATCACAGAACCAAACAATCACCAGTGATGCCTAACGCTCCCAGGTCTCTCTGTTTTGCAGCCCTCCTGTAGCTCTCTTGTGCACCAAGCACCATAGGCGGAGGTATGGCAAAGGCTGGGGTGGGCTTTAGCCCAGGTCAAGATTTTATCAATATTTTTTTTACTAGTTTTATGTAAAAGAATTCATAATTTTCAATTAAATTATCAAAAAATTCTGAAACTTTACGTGGAACCTTCTAATATGATGCTTTAGCTTGGGTTAAAATTTTAGAATTTTTGGAGAAATTTAGAAATTTGATGAAAAATCACAATTTGACCAGTTTTACGTTATTGGATGTAATTTTCAATCCGACCATCAGATCGAGCTGAACTTTTACAAGGAATCTTAAAATATATTGAATAAAATCTGGTTAAAATTTTAGAATGAACAGAGTTTGGTAGTGCTAACAAAAAAAAGGACCGTCAAATAAAAGCAAAATGACTCATTAAGAGTAAAATGGTTATTTGTCATTAAAAAATAAAATAAATCAGCTCCTTCTTTTTTATATATGTTGCCGACTGGGCAGAAGCAGAATAGAAAAATTAAAAAAAAAAAGAAAAGGCGAGAGAGAAATAGAAAAAAGTAAGGGAAAAACATAAAAAAAATCTAAGGAAAAAAATAAAAAAAGTGAAAGAATAACCTCGTAAACTTACAAAGTCCAACTTATGAAACACTAATCTAGGGAAGAATCAAGTGAAGGAAGGAGGAAATGAAAGAGGGAAAAAATTTAATTACTTTGTTTTTCAGTTGACATAACATTGTTATTTTATCCCGGTTGAGGGGTTGTTACAATATCGATTCAGATTCGATTATAGATGAATTATATTCCACAAAACATCAAAGGATGTAACTTTAATAGTGAGTTTATTTTTACTTTCGCTTTAATTTTATGTATTTTCAAATTTATTTTTTAATATTTTGGGTAATGTATTTGAATTAAAACTTTACTGTTAACTTTAAAAATTCATGTACATGAGTTAATAATCGATCTTAAAAAATATTTATATATTTATTTAATAGCCCAGGATAAAAAAAATTCCTGGCTCCGCCCTTGCCAAGCACAGTCCAAAAATGTTTCGACTGCCAACTTGGAAGTCAATGGTCAACTTTGATTTCTTTCTTAATTACAATCCTTAATATATATATATATATTGCTTTTGGCTGTGTCAAAACAAGTAAGGGTCCCTTTGTTTACAATACATGGCACAAAGCATCGACCTTCCTCTCTCTTTCATTTCCTACAAAATGATGGAACAATCTGTGGGTTGAGCCACCAGTTAAATCCCCTTCTCCTCGTTAAAGACTCCTTTCTTCACGTTTCAAAAAAAAAAAAAAAAATGGTTGCCTGTCTATCTCTCTATCAACACCACCCCATTATCACAACCGTCTTCTCTGTCCTAATAATCCTTGTATCAACCTCCTATGGTGATGATGATAATAAGGATTACACAGATTGCGAAAAGCCCTTTAATTGTGGACTCTTGCCGGAACTTTCTTACCCTTTCTGGGGAGGTGATCGACCTGAAATTTGTGGACACAAGGGGTTCAAGCTCAAGTGTGAAGAAGGTCAGCTCCCTATAATAGCCAGCGACACGCTTGAATTCCGCTTATTGAATCTAAAGCAATCTTCCAGGTTGATGGCTCTTCAGCTAGTGAATTTCGAGGAGTACATTTGTCCTACTCAAATAAGAACGAATTCAAGCAGTGGCAGCGACATCCATATCTTCGGTTATGACCTGAGCCTTCAAAACCTCAACTTACTCTACAATTGCTCTATATCTAACTCGGCAGCATTGTCTAAAAACAGAATTTCGTTTTGTAATGGATATACTGGGAGCTCATTCTATGGAAATGATGATATCTTGGCAAACAGTGGGCTACACGTAATGCAATGTAGCATGAGGATTATAATTCCCATTGCTAAGTCTTTTGGTGAGCTACTTGTGGGTGATAGACTAGAATTGGAGGAGGTTTTAGGAGAAAGGTTCAATGTGCCGTACGAGTATGATCAAGGTCCTTCAATTTGCGAGGGATGCATGGCTTCAAGAGGAATATGTGGAACTAACATGACCCATCCGGATAAAGAGTTCATGTGCCTTTGCCGTGACCAACCTTATGCTTTTGTGTGTCAAGGTAAGCTCGGCATGCCTCACTGATCTCTCTCCTTTTTTCCCCATGTTAATTATTAGTACCTATTCTATCTATTGTGTTTCATGTTATTTGCCAGGGAAATGAAGTTGGTGGGGGGAAATTAGGGTTGATAATTAGGAACAAAAGTACTTGGGGGCCCTGTTCTTAATCAAAATTTTATAAGGACGTTGACTAGTTGCAGTGAAGGTTGTAAAAAATATTTTTTTTTGACACCATATGAAAAATATAATATAAATTTAGATGGTAAAACTATAAATAATTTTTGTAATTAATTATATATTGATAATTTTAATAAAAAAAATTAAATTATATTAAAATCTGATAAAATAAGTTAACAATATCATAATTAATTAGTGATTTAAATAAAACGAGAGAGATAGATAGTATGAATTAATAAATTAATGACATGGAGAAATAAAAAGTTTCAGAATAAATTTTTCAATATAGAGGAATCACTGAAAGCTAGGAAGTACATATAAACCTAGTGACAACATAGTTGTTCCTATAGGGTGTTTGAGAGTGTGGTTGTATTTGCTTTTTACTTAGAAAAATGTGTCAATAATATTTTTTATTTTTAAATTTTTTTTTGAGATCAGCATATCAAAATAATTTGAAAACATCAAAAACATATTACTTCAAAGTAAAAAAAAAATTAATTTTTTTGGGAAGCGCTTTTAAAAAGCACTCCCAAACGTAGTAAAACATACCTTTTTGGGTTGCAAGATAAGGAATTTAAATTAGTAATTAACTAATATAAATTTAATAATGAGATAAACCTCTAAACAATATTTAATGCGCTAAAAAAAATTCAAATTAAAAATAATTAGTTAAAATTAAATAAATAAATAAAATAATAAAATAATAAAAAAATCTTCATCTTAAATGTAACAGTCCAACTAAGAATAATGAATTCAAATGTTTTTGCCGTGATGGGCCTCGTCTCAAATCTTGCGATGCTGGTAACTCTTAATCAAATATTCTTTATGATTAACGGTGTTGGTTTCTTTCAGCGTCATGCGTTCTTTATTTGATTACTCATTTTCCTCTGTTGCTGCAATATGTAGGAAACACTGCAACGCTTTTAAATCATGTTGTTTTCGAAATAAGTATCCAGAGTATATATATTTATGGTTTCCTTCTTCCCATGCTGGTGACTCTTCATCAAATATTTCGTTTATCCCATCATCCTTGCCATGCAGTTTTTCTATTTCCTAACATGGTCAAATTCTCGGGAAGGACTAGCCATTTCTGATTTGGTTAGCTTGAGAATTTGGACAGGTTAATTTCTTGATTAGTGGATGAATTTACATAGACAACCAACCCTTAAACAATGATGCTAATCCCTGACATATTGACATGAAATGGCACTTGTACTGTATGAAAAGTTCAATGCTTGGATGGAGTTGTGCTTGCATCAGAGTATTTGCCTGTTTAGAACCATGATTCATTCGTTCTTTTTCTCCCTCCTTCCTTCCATATTTTTTATATGCTGCTTTGTATGGAATGCTAGATGCTTCTATTTATTGGATTGATCTCTTCAACAGCACAAGTACTATGCATACATCGCACTTGCAGTTTTAGAAAGCTTCAGTTTTGTTTATAAAGCTGTGATCTTGCAGAAGTCTAAAATTTCATTTTTTTTTTGTTTTAACTTTTTTCATGAGAATATTAACACCTCATTGCTTTGAATTATTCTATCCAGGAACTAGTTTGAATGTGGGCCGGAAGGTTGCCATAGGTAAGATCTCTGTCTATCGTTTATTTATGTGTCTGTGCTTTGGTACTCACTTCAATTTCATGTCTAAATGTTGTAGAAATTCTCTCACCAAACTGTTACTGAAAAGGCTAACCAATTTCTATATTCTGCTTTTTAAGCTCTTGGGGCATCTCTTGGTACGTTAGTCACAATGCTCATAGCCTTCTTCTTCTGGTACCGCCGCAAGAAAAGGCAATATGAATCCATTTTCTCTAGAAGCATCAAATCGGTTCCGTCTTCAAAGGCACATACAGAGAAGCGAAGTAGCTACAATGGTGCTCATCTATTCTCTTATGAAGAACTTGAAGAGGCCACTAACAATTTTGATAAGACCAGAGAGCTTGGAGATGGAGGCTTCGGGACAGTATATTACGGTAAGGAAATAATAATCACTGTCTTTTGTGTTGTGTTTGAAGGAACAATTTGTTGAAAAATTTGCTTCTCCTCGTGTTGTTTCATCAGGAAAACTTCCAGATGGGCTTGAAGTTGCAGTCAAGCGCTCATATGAGAACAATTATAAGAGGCTTGAGCAGTTCTTGAATGAAGTTGATATTCTAACTCGCTTGCGCCATCAAAACCTTGTCCTACTGCATGGATGCACCTCTCGGGACAGCCGTGAACTCCTACTAGTATATCAGTACATTCCCAATGGTACACTTGCTGATCATCTTCATGGTGAAAGAGCAAAGCCTGGTGCACTCCCTTGGTCTACTCGAATGAACATTGCTGTAGAGACTGCATGTGCACTGGCATATCTTCATGCTTCTGTTATTGTGCACCGTGACGTGAAAACCAACAATATTCTCCTTGACAACAATTTCTGTGTTAAAGTTGCAGATTTTGGCCTATCTCGACTCTTTCCCACAGATGTCACCCATGTTTCAACTGCTCCACAAGGGACTCCTGGTTATGTTGATCCAGAATATCATCAATGCTACCAGCTGACCGATAAGAGTGATGTCTATAGCTTTGGGGTGGTCTTGATTGAGCTTATTTCATCAATGCCTGCTGTTGATATCTCTAGACACCGGCATGAAATTAATTTGTCTACCATGGCAATCAATAAAATCCAAAGCGATTCATTGAATGAACTTGTTGACCCCAGTCTGGGGTTTGAATCAGATTACGCAGCGAGAAAAATGATTAGGGCTGTGGCTGAGCTGGCTTTTCAATGTCTGCAGAATGCAAAGGAGTTGAGACCATCTATGAAAAAAGTGTTAGAGATTCTAAAAGAAATACAAAGCAGAGACTACAATGCGGAAAAGGCAGAGCATATAAATAGTCCTTCGGATGATGTTGGGTTGTTAAAGAGTGGTCCGATACCGCCTTCCACTGATACTTTCACTGTTACATGGATTAGCACGTCCTCGACACCTCATGCCAGTGTTTAATTGTTTCACTAAATTCTCAATTACATAGAGAAGAGAGGCAGGGGACCTATGTGCACTGAATAATGTGATAGTGCCGCCACTCTCTATTTATTTGCCGTTGATTAGCATTTGTATTTTAGCCAGGTGTACATAAATTGTTTGTATTTGCAAATATAGATGTTACCGTGTGTGTGAGAGACCGTATTTTGAGTTCGAATTTCACAAGGGCTTCAACAGGGCATTGGCCAGTTTGTTGCATGTTATAGGACCAGAGCAACTATCTTGATGTCAGCAACTGCATTTGTAAATTCAGAGGGAGAAAAAAAGATTGATGATCAAGTTCATCCTTTTCTCCCTACGTGAACCAGGTGCAGCTGGAATGCTGTTCCTTTTGGCTGCTGATGTACTATGAAAACGCTACTGGAAAGGATTGTTCTTAATTAATACTGAATTTCACAGCAGAAATTCTTAAATGTAAGTTGCCAATCTGTTCCGCATATAAGAAATTTCAGGAAAAGCCATTTCACATCACTATGTTTAAAGCATGAGTACAATTCTTGACCCAGTAACTAGTTCCATGTTCAAACCTGTAGCTAGGAGATGGGCAATGCAGTTGCCAATCTGTTCATTACACGTATAAATAAAGCTGAATCTAGTTTTATTCTCGTGAATACATCAGAAAATCACATGAGCCACTCAGTTGATTGATGTGAAACATTCCATTATCTTCATACGATATTGTGATACAAGTTCATGCTAATGATGTATTAGATGAATATGAAAGTAATCTTGGAGGAGAATACAGGCGAGGCTTCGGTGGAATCTTCAATGCTCCAAGAGGTCCTTCCAACATTTCTATCACTTTTCTCAGGGATGGTCTATCAGATGGATTTGTGAGGATGCACCACAAGCCAAATATTGCTATTTGCCTCATAATATCAGATTGTTCTGCATTTGTCACGCCATTCAATTCAAACTCATCATCTAGCTCAAGATGCCTATAAATCCAGTCCGGAAAATATTTTTCGCTACTGGAACTCATTTCAGCTTCATGATTCTTTCGTCCTCCAACAATTTCTAGAGCCATCATTCCATAACTATAGACATCGGACTTGTGTGAAACTTGTCCACAGTTTCTAGTGAACACTTCTGGTGCTATATATCCAATGGTTCCTCTTGCCTCCAATAGCGATACATTGCTCTCCTTCCTAGCGCATGGCTTCGCAAGTCCAAAGTCGGATATCTTAGGGGAAAAATCTGCATCAAGAAGAATGTTATGAGGCTTAATGTCAAAATGCACAATCCTTGTATTGCACCCTCTATGCAAATACTCAAGCCCTCGAGCAACGCCAACTAAAATCTAGTACAATTTATTCCATCCCAGCTGTTGATTGGCTTGCAAAGCATTTTCATGATTTATGAACTTTTCAAGCGATCCATTGACCATGAAGTCATAAATGAGAACTCTTTTGTCACCCTCCAAACAAAATCCCAGTAGAGTGACAATATTGACATGGAAAGTTTTACTAATGCTTGCAACCTCATTTATGAATTCTTCCCCGTCCCCTTTTGAAGCTTGCATGACCTTCACTGCCACCTGATGGCCATCCTGTAGCTTTCCTTTGTAAACAATTCCATAGCCTCCTTGACCAAGTTTATCTTTGAAAAAATTGGTCATTTTCTTAACATCCGACAGATTGTATCTTTTCAGTGCTAGTGGTCCGTGGTTTCTTATGAAAACCTCAAGATCTTGATTATGTTTCTTCTTTAGAAAAATAGGAGTGGTAGTTGATGAGGCCTTCCTTCTGGAATAAAGAACCACGCAGATGAATATAATTCCTGCTGATCCAGAGACAACACCTGCCAGTTGAGGAGGCTGATGAGTTACTTGGGGACTGACATTGTCATGATACAAAAACAGCAGCAGAAACAGAAAAATGTTCTCTTGATTCAGGAGGAACAAGGAAAGCTTTCAAAAAATAAATTCAGACAAGTAATGAATTTGCTGAGGAGGAGACAGACCAAGCATAAATAGTGCCAAAGTGCTGTTTACTTAAATAGTTTGTGTAGCCAAACCAGTATGAACAAAGCAGAGCTAAATTGCAAGGGAAAAAAATAAAATTAAATGACCTACTCTCTCTGTTGAAAGATGAATATAATCCCCTAATTTAAAATTAAAGATCTACAGTTGTTGAGTGTGGAGACGAACTCCCACAATCCTAGCTTTGATGAGATGTAAACAAGGCTAGAAGAGAGGCTGAAATGGGCTGAAATCATGGCTAATTGTCTGCCATTGATGCTAGGATTGGGGACAGAAATGGGGATGTTCGCCCCGCCCATTTCCACTATAAATAGAGCCAATACAAGAACCAATACTAGCAGTAGCAAGAGAAAGAAGCTGCCATGGGCAGCAGCAGCAGAGAGTAAGAGAGATGTGATACCCGAGTGGGGTTAGAGTAGAGGGAGTTCCTCCTCCTCCATTGTTGTATCTTTGTAATTTCTCTCTATATAATGACATTGGCTGCCCGGTTGACAAAGGTGAGTTGCCGAACCACGTCAAATTGTGTTTAGGCTCCGGGCAAAGTTCAACCAATCATAACAACAGGGACTTCTATTTGTTGGCGTAGAAAAATCATCAGCTAGATGGTTTCAGAATAAACACGAGTTCAATTATTTGCACCAGAATTTGAATCACACACATCATCATGATTATACTGAAATAGCTATACAGAGAAGGCGAGGCACTGATGAACATTCTGAATTCCAGCTCAGTTAGAAAGATAATGAAGAGGAAAAGGCACACAGCACTCAGTATGGATCAAAGCAGGAAGAGGTCAGGGGACTATCTTACCAATAATAATAATAATAATAATCTCCCGTCCGACATTAAGGCTTGAGCCTGCGGAACAATTCAAGTGGAGTAATGCATTAGTGTGAGATGGGAGCAGCTTTACATGTGGAAGAAAATCTGAACAAAACGTACTCTTTCATATCCTGAAATCTTATGATAATATAGAAGTGATAAACAGAGAAAATGATGAGGAAAAATGAAACCATAAATATATATACTCGGGATACTTATTTCGAAAACAACATGATTTAAAAGCGTTGCAGTGTTTCCTACATATTGCAGCAACTGAGGAAAATGAGTAATCAAATAAAGAACGCATGACGCTGAAAGAAACCAACACCGTTAATCATAAAGAATATTTGATGAAGAGTTACCAGCATCGCAAGATTTGAGACGAGGCCCATCACGGCAAAAACATTTGAATTCATTATTCTCAAATCCACAACGCCCACCACTTCTCTCACAAGTGCTACAATCATGAGCAGTCCAGTTCATAAGGAACCCCATCTTCAAAATCTCACGATAATTTTCTCCAAGCAGACTACCAATATCTTCACCAGTGTGGATAGGAGCATTAGCAAAATCCTGGCATGAATTCAATAAGTAAATGTTGGGCATCTCTGTTTCTTCCAAGTGAAAACCGGCAATAGAATAATGTGTACAATTTGTGGCACACCTTAAAGCATAGAGAGTGTAGTAATCTTCGGGCTTTAAGGTACAATTGTAGAAGAAGGAGAAATTAGTATAGCCAGGACTAATAGTAAGGGGTGTTCTATCAAGGCTAATGTTATGCAAAAGAGGTGGAGAGGTTTCCTCATACACAGCAGCATTAGCCACGCGCATAGAATTAGTGGCCTAAGAGATATCTTTAATGATATAAACATCATTGGAAATTGTGAGTGCTGGCCTTTTGTCACTGCAGGTGAGCATAAAATTTGGATAGCCACAAAAGGGTTCTTGTTCTTGAGATAGCCAAAAAGGGTAGCTTATGTTAGGGCCAGCACCACAGTTTTTTGGTTCACAAGACTTCAACTTTGGATGCTGTGATACAGTTTGGGTGGCCAGGTATGTGAAAAGAAAGATACTGTTGTAGATAGAAAGAAGCTTTTTGAATGCGAAGGAGTTATTGGGATCCATTTGGAGAACTCAAAAACAGATGAAGAAAGGGGAGGCAGAAGGATTTGAAACAAAGTTCCTACGTAGATGGTAAGACTTGGTTTGAAGAGTCTCTTAATAACTAGATTTTAACCCTCTATTTAAAAAACAAAATCCAAAAAATATCTTCTCAGCATTTTTATTTATTTATTTATTTATTGTGTTAAAAAATCTTAAAATTTATATAAAAAAATTAATACAAAATACAAAAATAAAATAAATCTAAAAATAATTGAGCATCACGGGCGAAGATGGAGATTGAGAATTTATAGGACATAATTGAGGCTTGAATTAAAAAGAAAATTGAAAATAGATTAACTTGATTTAATTTCTCTATGAGTAAAAGAAATTTGAAGTTTAATAATAATTCTGAAACAAATAGCTAGATTAGAAATTAATGAAGGGTTTAATTAAAGAAGAAATCAAAATTGAAAATTAGATTGGTACTTAAAATTACATGATTTTAAGGATAAGGATAAATTTGCAACAAATAATTAAATTTTAAGATTTGAATTGAAAAAAAAATTGAAAAAGAAATTAGCTTGATTTAATTTCTCTAAAAATAAAAGAAATTCAAAGTATAATGATGATTTCAAAACAAATAGTTAGATTAGAAATCAATGAAGAGCTTAATTAAAAAAATTAAAAATTAAATCGACTAAAATTGTATGATTTTAAGGATCAAGGATAAATTTACAATAAATAATTAAATTTAAAGATTTATATTGATTTAATTAAAGATATAATTAAAAAAAGATAAATTGAATGAGATTGTAAAATTTCATGCAATTGAAAAGGGTAAATTGAATGAGATTGTAAAAATTCAAAATCCAAGCACTTCAATGAGAATAAGAAAGCTCGTCTTAATGTTTATTTCAGTCCATTTAATTCAATCTAGTCCAAATTAATTCATTGATTTCATTCATGTTAGTCCAATTAAACTAATTTGAATCAATTCAATCTCGAGTTAATTTAATATCAATTAATTAATATCAATCTAGTCTTATTGTGTTCAATTCATTCATTTTTAGCCCAAAATCTATTTAATCAAGCAATCTCTGGCGAATCCATATAATAAATACAATACTTTTCATTGAAAAGCTATCAAGTAGTTATGAAAATGAATGAAATTAAATATAATTTTGAGAAGGCAATGGCACCCAAAATTTTAGATTTATTTTTTAAGTTGTAGCTCTATTTTTAAGGATTTTTTTTTTCATTCTAAATATGCATTTTCCCCTAAAAAATATCCTTTTTTGACCTTGCCTGAGTCGTCTTCTATAACTCAACTTGATGATGAGAAAAGCATATGATATTGCACCTCATCGTGCAGCCTCTTGAATTCCGCAGCCCTAACTGGACCATATTACGGTGTTATCTGACACAGTGGAAAGTCGTGGGAAAATATTACAATTTCAGAGATGTACTCTTGATTTTTCTGCCCTTTTCAACATTGAAGGGCATAAGGTTTCTGAGCTGCTAAAATTTCAAACAAAATAATTTCTTTATGTGCTTGCATTAAAAATTAAAGTAATCACAGAACCAAACAATCACCAGTGATGCCTAACGCTCCCACGTATCTCTCTTTTGCAGCCCTCCTGTAGCTCTCTTGTGCACCAAGCACAGTCCAAATTAAAATGTTTCGACTGCCAACTTGGACGTCAATGGTCAACTTTGATTTCTTTCTTAATTACAATCCTTAATATATATATATATATTGTCTGTGTCAAAACAAGTAAGGGTCCCTTTGTTTACAATACATGGCACAAAGCATCGACCTTCCTCTCTATCTCATTTCCTACAAAATGATGGAACAATCTATGGGTTGAGCCACCAGTTAAATCCCCTTCTCCTCGTTAAAGACTCCTCTCTTCACGTTTTCAAAAAAAAAAAAAAATGGTTGCCTGTCTCTCTCTATCAACACCACCCCATTATCACAACCGTCTTCTCTGTCCTAATAATCCTTGTATCAACCTCCTATGGTGATGATGATAAGGATTACACAGATTGCGAAAAGCCCTTTAGTTATGGACTCTTGCCAGAACTTTCTTACCCTTTTTGGGGAGGTGATTGACCTCAAGTTTGTGGACACAAGGGGTTCGAGCTCAAGTGTGAAGAAGGTCAGCTCCCTATAATAGCCAGCGACACGCTTGAATTCCGCTTATTGAATTTAAAGCAATCTTCCAGGTTGATGGCTCTTCAGCTAGTGAATTTCGAGAAGTACATTTTGTGGAGATGAAATCTGATTATAGAACGTAGAAACTAATCTTTATTCATTGAATCAGAGGTTATATATATACAGAAAAGATAATATTGCAGAGTTCTAATTAATCAAACACAAGTTCCATTCTATACAAATCTTATCACTAGCTTAAATCCTATTATTCAGGAGGAGGTTCAGTTGGAGTTAGTTCCATACTTGGTTACTTGCTTACATGCCCCCTCAAGATGGACGGGGTCAATGAGTCCAATCTTGTCTTTAAGAAGCCAGAACTGCGAGCGGGGTAGTGATTTCGTCAGTACATCAGCTAACTAATCATTCGAAGATACATGAGACACTCGTAGAGCACCTGATTGAACCCTTTGTCGAATGAAGTGAAAATCAATAGCAACATGTTTCATTCTTGTCACAGTAGCTGACTGGAGTATGACTCACTGGAAAATGTAGTTCAGACAGTAAAGAGCACACCCAACTGATTTCAGCTGCTGTGTCTGCAACTGCTCTGTATTTAGCTTCAGTAGATGAACGTGCCGTGGTGTGTTGCTTCTTGGAAGACCAGGAGATAGGATTCCAACCAAGATAGATTACATAGGCGCTGGTGGAGGATAAATCTTCCATGTTTCCCCCCCAGTCTGCATCAGAAAAGGCATGAATTGAACATGGAGAATGACGATGAAGTAGCAGACAGTGGTTAACAGTGCCAAGTAAATATCGAAGGAGATGTTTCACCAGTTTCCAGTGGACATCTGTGGGCTTATGCATGAATTGGGAGAGCTTGTTTATAGCGAAACAAACATCAGGCCGAGTTAGAGATAGATACTGAAGGCTTCCTATTGTTGCACGATAGTGTGTAGGATCAACCAGAGGAGCACCCATGTCTAAGCTTAGTTTACAACCAGGAGGCAGAGGAGTTGACGTGGGTTTTACATGAGCCATGTTGGTGCGATGTAGTAGGTCCATAATGTACCTATGCTGTGAGAGAAGCTTGCCACCAGTGGGATGAGATTGAATTTCAACGCCCAGAAAATACTGCAGAGAGCCCAAATCTTTTAAGGAGAACCAAGCTGCTAAACGCTGAATGAATTGATTGACACATGTTCAGTATCCCCTATAACAATAATATCGTCCATATAAACCAGCAGATAAATAAGGTGAGATTGCTGATGGAAGACGAAAAGTGAAGTATCGGCCAAGGAGTTAGAAAAACCCGATGCATGCAGAAAATTGCGTAGTTCATGATACCACGCACGAGGTGCCTGCTTCAAGCCATAAATTGCTTTTCTAAGTTTACAGACAAACTTAGGTTTCTCTAGATCATGAAAGCCTGGAGGTTGGGCCATGTAAACATCCTCAGCAAGAGTGCCTTGTAGAAGTGCATTGTTAATGTCAAGTTGGCGAAGTGTCCATCCATTGCTGACAGCAATGCTGAGAACCAGGCGGACTGTCGTAGGTTTCACAACTGGACTGAATGTGTCATGATAGTCTAGTCCAGGACGCTGATGAAAACCTTAAGCTTCAAGTCTGGCTTTGTAACGAGCCACGGTTCCATCTGCATTTTGTTTGATCCTGAAAATCCACTTACATCCAACCAAGTTAGAAGCACAAACAGCTGGGACTAAAGTCCAAGTTCCATTGTGTAGCAGGGCACTATACTCTTCATTCATGGCAGACTGCCAGTGTGGGTCTTTTGTGGCCTGGGCAAGGGTGGTGGGTTCTTGAGGCTGAGTGGTAAGGGTGGTAGTATACGTGAGTTTCTGAATGGGTTTGTGAATATTGTTTTTGGATCGGGTTGTCATAGGGTGACAAGGAAGAGGTGCTGTCGGTGTGGGTGTGGTTGCTGTTGGGTTGAGGACGGCCGGGGCAGATATAGGAATGGTGGAAGATCGGAGGGAAGGGGTTTCTGATGGGTTAGCCAGCCCTGGTAAGGGATGAAGGATCACTGGCGGGGGAGTTTTTGCTTCAGGTGCTGCCGCAGAAGTGTGTGTAGAAGTGGATGATGGAATGTTGATAACTGGTGGAATCCACATGTCAACTGAAATGGATATGCATGGTGGCTCCTGTTTATGTAAATCATGGTATGGAAAAATATGCTCGATGAAGGACACATGCCTGGACACAATGATTTTTTAGGACTCGGGTTCAAAGCATAAATAAACACTTTGTGATAGAGAATATCTTAGAAAAATGCATGGTTTGGAACGAGGATCTAATTTATGAGTAGTGTACGGGCGTAGCCAAGGATAACATAAACATCCAAAACTACGAAGTTTTTCATAATTTGGGGAATGTTGAAAAATAACTGCATAAGGGGAAAGATTTTGTAACTTGGTAGTTGGCATGCGATTGATGAGATAGATTGCGGTAGCAAAAGCATAAGACCAAAAAATACGTGCAAAGATGCATGAGTTAAAAGTGAGAGGCCTGTTTCTACAATATACCGATGACGGCGTTCGGCAAAGCCATTTTGTTCAGGGGTATGTAGGGGTTATGTCAGATGAGATATTCCATGCATAACAAGGAATTCTTTTAACGCAATATATTCACCCCCATTGTCAGAATACAAAGTCACAATTGTTGTCTTGAAATAATTTTCCACTACTGCTTTAAAGCGAATAAAGGTGGTTTTGACATCAGATTTTTTTTATAGCGGATAAAACCATACGTATTTAGTGAAGTGATCCACAAAAATAACATAGTACTTAAAACCATCAACAAACAAAATAGATGATGTCCATACATCAGAAAATATTATTTCAAGCGGTTTATGAGAAGTCAAAGTGGAGACAGAAAATGGTAGTTTGTGACTCTTATTACAGTGACATGCATTGCAGACAAAGTCTTTGGATACTGAAGACGAATTCAAATTATGTTTACTTAAAATTATTTTTAAAACAGAAACAGTTGGATGACCTAATCGAAGATGCCAATTTATGGGAGTTGTTTTGAGACTGGAAAAGGCATGAGGGGTGACAACGCATGGCCATTCGTACACACCTTCTTTGGTTTTACCCTTTGCGCGAATTTCCCCCTGTCCATAAGTCCTTCACAAGAAAACACCAGGGTAAGAACTCAACAGATACATTATTATCAATGCAAAATTGATATATAGAGAGTAAATTGCGTTTAATATCAGGCACACATAATATATTGTTAAGTTTAAAAGAGTGAGCGGATGAATGAAGACTAGAGGAACCCAAGTGTGTAATACACAGACTTTTACCATCCCCTATCATAACATCATCTGTGCCGGTGTAGGGCAAGTGGTGAGCTAAATTTTAGAGATCTGCCGTGATGTGGTGGGATGCCCCACTATCTAGAAGCCATGGAGACTGAGTCTAGGAACTAGTATCTGCAAGGTTGGCCTGCGGTTGCCACGGAGTAGGACTAGAATTTTGGTTGCTGTGGAGGGGAACAAGACGAAATGAGGGACATTTTTTTGTTGTGTGTCCTTGAATGCCACAGATTTGGCAATACCCCAGATATGGCCTTGGCTGAGATCGGTTGCTATTGGAGGTGCCGTGAGTGGTTAAAACTTGTCCTGTGTACCGGTGGTGTTGGTTGGTAGAGGGGCGCTAATTTCCACTTGAGTTGTTGGATGTATATCGGCCAATGTTGTTGAAGGGATACCTGCTTTGGTTTCGACTGGAGAGATGTGCTGTGGGGGAGAAATTAACACCCTTACTGGCTGTCTGGAGTGAGGCTTCGAACATTAATCATTTTTCATGAAGTTCATCAAAGCTAATGGCATGGTCTCTAGCTTGCACTACTCTTACCAATTCTTTGTAGTCATCACCTAGTTCTTCTAGGATTTTGTCCGTCAGGTCTTCATTGTCTACAGGGGCCCCTAGGACTGCAAGTTCATCAGCTCTAGCCTTGACTGATTGCAGGAAGTCTGTGATGTTAAGATTGCCTTTGGTTAGCGATTTGAGATTGGCTTTTACCTGTTTGATGCGACCCCGAGATGGAGTGGCATATGTGGCTGCAAGGATATTCCATGTTGTGCGAGCTGTTGTGGCGCGAGCAATAAAAAGAATAATGGTTGGTGTAATGGATCCTATGATGGCATTCAAAATCAGTTGGTCTTGACGTATCCAGGTATGATATTCTGGATTTAAGGTTTGAGTTGTGAGGTTGTCTGTATTGGTGGTAAGATATTGTGATGGGCATGGTTTTGTGCCGTCTATGTAGCCTTGCAGATCATAACCAATGAAGAGAGTCTGAAACTGAAGTCGCCATGACAGATAATTGGTGCTGTTGAGTTTCACTGGAGCCTGAGCAGTAACATTAATGGTAACAAGGGTTGTGTTTGAAGAATCACTCATGGTGATTTAGATAGAACAGAAGAAGGGAAGAAGGGAGTGAAGAGAAGAAAAAAAACAATGCAATTTAGTGCAACTGCTTTTATACCATGTGGAGATGAAATCTGATTATAGAACGTAGAAACTCATCTTTATTCATTGAATCATAGGTTATATATATACAGTAGAGATAATGTTGCAGAGTTCTAATCAAACACAAATAATTAGAGTTCCATTCTATACAAATCTTATTACTAGCTTAAATCCTATTCTTCAGGAGGTTTAGTTGGAGGTAGTTCCATACTTGGATACTTGCTTACACATTTGTCCTACTCAAATAAGAACCAATTCAAGCAGTGGCAGCGACATCCATATTTTCGGTTATGACTTGAGCCTTCAAAACCTCAACTTACTCTACAATTGCTCTATATCTAGCTCAACAGTTAACAGAATTTTGTTTTGTAATGGATATACTGGGAGCTCATTCTATGGAAATGATGATATCTTGGCAAACAGTAGTGGGCTAGACGTAATGCAATGTAGCATGAGGATTAGAATTCCCATTGCTAAGTCTTTTGGTGAGCTACTTGTGGGTGATAAACCAGAATGGGAGGAGGTTTTAGGAGAAGGGTACAATGTGTCTTACGAGTATGATCAAGGTCCTTCAATTTGCGAGGGATGTATGGCTTCAAGAGGAATATGTGGAACTAACATGACCCATCTAGATAAAGAGTTCATGTGCCTTTGCCGTGACCAACCTTATGCTTTTGTGTGTCAAGGTAAGCTCGGCATGCCTCACTCTCTCTCCTTTTTTCCCCTTGATAATTATTAGTACCTATTCTACCTATTGCGTTTCATGTTATTTTTTAGGGTAATGAAGTTAGTGGGGGGAAATTAGGGTTGATAATTAGAAATTTAAAAGGACGTCATAGTAATAGGACACAATCACAAGAGCAAAACAGCCAGGTGTATATGAAACATTTGGTAGGTTTTGGTATGCCTGACAATGTTGATTCAACCGGATTGGATAAATAATTATTTTGGTTTTGAGTTTGGTGTGATTTGAATTGGATTAGATAATTTATTTTATTTTGTGTTTGCTAAACATTAGACTGGACTTAACCAACTTAAGGTTTAGATCGTTCCAAGTTTTTTAAAAAATAAAAGAATGATTAATCCAACATGATTTGATTAAAAACTCGAGTCAACTTATGACCTAGTCTACTCGGGATAAAACACAAGTAAAAAATTCATTGACTTTTTTTATATATAGTCAAAATAAGGTTGTTTTGATTTTTTAAAAAAATTTAGGTTAACCCATGTTGACCCTCCCAAGCCATGACTTAGGCCTTACCCAAGTCGACCCTGTTATGATAATAACCATTATTATTTTTATGTTGCTTTGGGTCAACCCAAGTTGACCATCCTAAACCATAGCTTGAACCTTGTCCTAGGTCGACCCCTTAGTTGAGTTTTAATTATGATAATAATTATTTTTATCCTTACATTGATTCAGATCAATGTCAACTTGACCCATGACCCAAGTCTAGCCCCGGGTTAACCTCTTAGTTGAGTTTTAAAATTATAATAATAATCATTTTTATCCTTACATTAATTAGGGTTAAGGGTCAACCTATGACTCAAGCCTAGCCTCGGGTCGACCCTCAATTAGGTTTTAAAACTATAATAATAATCATTTTATTTTTATGTTGATTCGAGTCAATGATCAAACTAGCCCGTGACTCGAGCCTGGCCCTAAGTTGACTCCCGAATCGGTTTAAAAATTATGGTAATAATAATTTGTATCCTTATATTGACTCGAGTAAATAATCATCCCAACCTGTAACCCAAACCTATTCAGCCTGGACTTGCTCCCAAGTTGAGTTTTAAAACTCTAATAATAATTATTTTATTTTTACATTAATACGAGTCAATAATCACCCTGATTTGTAACCTGGACTTGATCACAGGTCTATCTCCAAGTTAAATTTTAAAATTATTAATAATTATTTTTATTTTTATATTGATCCAAGTAATTCCTTAAAAGTATTATAATGTGTAGTCTATCATGGTGTAGCAATACAAACACTTCCTTAGGGAATTCCCCAAGGTAAAACCCTAACTAAACCAAATTCTCTGATTAATTAGAATACAGTAGAAACAAATTAATTCTGAGTTTTGTCCTGGTGTCTATATATATATATATATATGTGGCTAGTTAACAATGGTTTCTATTTTCTTCTTGACAGTAGTGTTTTCTTATAATAAACTTCAGCTTGGTTTCCTTAACAAAGCCCAGACCCAAAACTTCCTTGAGCCTAACCAAAACTCATGGGCTCAGTCCAGTCCTCTCCTAAGGCAACACCACAGCTCAATTCTTAGGTATCTAGCGGATCATTTCTCAAAGGAGTTGCAAAAGAGCTGTCCACTTCCGGTTCAACTAACCACTCCTGCCTTAAACCACTCAAACCTTCAATTTCAATATTAATTGCTTGATGTTTATTATTTTTAATTATTTTTTAAGATATTTTTTATTTAAAAATATATTAAGATATTTTTAAATTTTTTAAAATTTAATTTTGATATTAACGTATCAAAACAATTAAAAAAATAAAATAAAAATTTTAATTTGAAACTAAAAGGAAATTTTTTTAAGAATTTTAAAAAATATGGTTCGATTACAATGTTAATCACGAGATTCACTGCATTCTCAAAATAGTTTTTAGCATCTTATTGGTAATTCTATAGAGCACTTTTATTAGAATTGAGTTTCAACCTGGGTTTTTTTTGTTAAAATTTGATTCTTTTCAAAATTAAATTTTTAGTGTTTTTTAGATTGTTTTGATGTGTTAATTTTAAAAATAAATTTAAAAAAATAAAAAAAAATATTTAATATATTTTTAATAAAAAATATTTAAAAATTACTAATACTATTAAATTTTTGTCATTCGTACGTATCAAAACTCCTTGTATATCCTCTGAAACTTGGGAAAACTATTGACGAATTCTATAAAATAAAAAGAAAAGTCATTGTCCTTTCCATCAAAATATCCTATCCTCTGACATTGAAAGCAGAATTGATATTGAAGAGTCGGCCAATCCGCGTCGCAAGTCGTTTAACGACTAGACTAGAATTCTGATGTCTCGTAATATTTACCCCATGCTCCTTACCAGTTTCCATCGTCCCATGCCATGGTTAGGCACCACCCAATACAAGACCAGTCGTCATTTAGACTCATAGCTCATAGCAACCACACAAGATTTTGTGGACTTTTCTAGGTTGATGAAATAGCAAGCAACTTGCTTTTGCTTTTGCTTTTGCTTCCACAGAATGGTTTGTTTCTGTCCGTCCTTCCTTTTTCAATCACGAATAAACAAAAGCGACAACGTTAGCCAATTCAAAGACTCTTAAAGCCGAGTCTTACCAACTACATAGGAACTTTGTTTCAAATCCTTATGTCTCCCCTTTCTTCCTCTGTTTTCGAGCACTCCAAATGGATCCCAATAACTCCTTCGCATTCAGAAAGCTTCTTTCTATCTACAACTGTGTCTTTCTTTTCACATACTTGGCCACCCAAACTTTATCACAGGATCCAAAGTTCAAGTCTTGTGAACCAAAAAACTGTGGTGCTGGCCCTAACATAAGCTACCCTTTTTGGCTATCTCAAGAACAAGAATCCTTTTGTGGCTACCCAAATTTTATGCTCACCTGCAGTGACAAAGGGCCAGCACTCGCAATTTCCAATGATGTTTATATCATTAAAAATATCTCTTATGCCACTAATTCTATGCGCGTGGCTAAAGCTGCTGTGTATGAGGAAACCTGTCCAACTCCTTTGCATAACATTAACCTTGATAGAATAACACCCTTTACTATTAGTCCTGGCTATACTAATCTCTCCTTCTTCTACAATTGTACCTCAAAGCCCGTAGATAACTACCCTCTCCATAATTTAAGTTGTGCCACAAATTCTACACATTATTCTTTTGCCGGTTTTCACTTGGAAGAAAGAGAGATGCACAGCATTTACTCATTGAATTCATGCCAAGATTTTGCTAATGCTCCTATCCACACTTGTGAAGATATTGGTAGACTGCATACGGCAAATTATATTGAGGTTTTGAAGATGGGGTTCCTTATGAATTGGACTGTTCATAATTGTAGCACTTGTGAGAGCAGTGGTGGGCGTTGGGGATATGAATTCAATTGTTCTTGCCCTGATCGGCGTCGTCTCAAATCTTGTGATGCTGGTAACTGTTCATCAAATATTTCGTTTATCCCATCATCCTTGCTATATTTTTTCTATTTCCTAACATAGGCAAATTCTCGGGGAGGACTAGCAATTTCTGATTCGGTTAGCTTGAGAATTTGGACAGGTTAATTTCTTGATTAGTCTATGAATTTACATAGACAACCAACCTTTAAACAATGATGCTAATCCCTGACATATTGACATGACAAGGCACTTGTACTGTATGAAAAGTTCAATTCTTGGATGGAGTTGTGCTTGCATCAGAGTATTTGCCTGTTTAGAACCATGATTCTTTCTTTTCTCTCTCTTTCCTTCCATATTTTTTATATGCTGCTTTGTATGGAATGCTAGATGCTTCTACTTATTGGATCGATCTCTTCAACAGCACAAGTACTATGCAAAGAAAGCTTCAGTTTTGTTTATAAAGCTGTTCTGATCTTGCAGAAATCTGAAATTTCAATTTTTTTTTGTTTTAACTTTTTTCATGAGAATATTAACACCTCATTGCTTTGAATTATTCTATCCAGGAACTAGTTCGCATGTGGTCCGGAAGGTTTTCATAGGTAAGATCTCTGTCTATCGTTTATTTATGTTTCTGTGCTTTGTTACTCACTTCAATTTCATGTCTAAATGTTGTAGAAATTCTCTCACCAAACTGTTACTGAAAAGGCTAACCAATTTCTATATTCTGCTTTTAAGGTCTTGGGGCATCTCTTGGTACGTTAGTCATAATGCTCATAGCCTTCTTCTTCTGGTACCGCCGCAAGAAAAGGCAATATGAATCCATTTTCTCTAGAAGCATCAAATCGGTTCCGTCTTCAAAGGCACATACGGAGATGCGAAGTAGCTACAATGGTGCTCATCTATTCTCTTATGAAGAACTTGAAGAGGCCACTAACAATTTTGATAAGACCAGAGAGCTTGGAGATGGAGGCTTCGGGACAGTATATTACGGTAAAGAAATAATAATCACTGTCTTTTGTGTTGTGTTTGAAGGAACAATTTGTTGAAAAATTTGCTTCTCCTTGTGTTGTTTCATCAGGAAAACTTCCAGATGGGCTTGAAGTTGCAGTCAAGCGCTTATACGAGAACAATTTTAAGAGGCTTGAGCAGTTCTTGAATGAAGTTGATATTCTAACTCCCTTGCGCCATCAAAACCTTGTCCTACTGCATGGATGCACCTCTCGGGACAGCCGTGAACTCCTACTAGTATATCAGTACATTCCCAATGGTACACTTGCTGATCATCTTCATGGTGAAAGAGCAAAGCCTGGTGCACTCCCTTGGTCTACTCGAATGAACATTGCTGTGGAGACTGCATGTGCACTGGCATATCTTCATGCTTCTGTTATTGTGCACCGTGACGTGAAAACCAGCAATATTCTCCTTGACAACAATTTCTGTGTTAAAGTTGCAGATTTTGGCATATCTCGACTCTTTCCCACAGATGTCACCCATGTTTCAACTGCTCCACAAGGGACTCCTGGTTATGTTGATCCAGAATATCATCAATGCTACCAGCTGACCGATAAGAGTGATGTCTATAGCTTTGGGGTGGTCTTGATTGAGCTTATTTCATCAATGCCTGCTGTTGATATCTCTAGACACCGGCATGAAATTAATTTGTCTACCATGGCAATCAATAAAATCCGAAGCGATTCATTGAATGAACTTGTTGACCCCAGTCTGGGGTTTGAATCAGATTACGCAGCGAGAAAAATGATTAGGGCTGTGGCTGAGCTGGCTTTTCAATGTCTGCAGAATGCAAAGGAGTTGAGACCATCTATGGAAAAAGTGTTAGAGATTCTAAAAGAAATACAAAGCAGAGACTACAATGCGGAAAAGGCAGAGAATATAAATAGTCCTTCAGATGATGTTGTGTTGTTAAAGAGTGGTCCGATACCGCCTTCACCTGATACTGTCACTGTTACATGGATTAGCACGTCCTCGACACCTCATGCCAGTGTTTAATTGTTTCACTAAATTCTCAATTACATAGTGAAGAGAGGCAGGGGACCTATGTGCACTGAATAATGTGATAGTGCCGCCACTCTCTATTTATTTGCCGTTGATTGGCATTTGTATTTTAGCCAGATGTACATAAATTGTTAGTATTTGCAAATATAAATGTTACCGCGTGTGGACCGTATTTTGAGGCTTCACATTTACATGTGTTCATGAGTTTGAATTTCACAAGAGCTTCAACAGGACGTTGGCCAGTTTGGTGCATGTTAGTAGGACCAGAGCAACTATCTTGATGTCAGCAACTGCATTTGTAAATTCAGAGGGAGAAAAAAAGATTTCAAGTTCATCCTTTTCTCCCTACTTGAACCAGGTGCAGCTGGAATGCTGTTCCTATTGGCTGCAGATGTACTATGAAAACGCTACTGGAAAGGATTGTTCTTAATTAATAGAAGGGACGATACTGAATTTCGCAGCAGAAATTGTTAGATGTAAGGATGTTCCGCAAATAAGAAATTTCAGGAAAAGCCATTTCACATCAATATGTTTAAAGCATGAGTACAATTCTTGACCCTGTAGCTAGTTCCATGTTCAAACCTGTAGCTAGGAGATGGGCAATGCAGTTGCCGTATAAATGAAGCTGAATCTAATTTTATTCTCATGAATACATCAGAAAATCACATGAGCCACTCAGTTGATTCATGTGAAACAATCCATTATCTTCATACAACAGTGTGATACAAGTTCATGTTAATGATGTAGTAGATGAATATGAAAGTAATCTTGGAGGAGAATACAGGCGAGGCTTCGGTGGAATCTTCAATGCTCCAAGAGGTCCTTCCAACATTTCTATCACTTTTCTCATGGATGGTCTATCAGATGGATTTGTGAGGATGCACCACAAGCCAAATATTGCTATTTGCCTCATAATATCAGATTGTTCTGCATTTGTCACGCCATTCAATTCAAACTCATCATCTAACTCAAGATGCCTATAAATCCAGTCCGGAAAATATTTTTCGCTACTGGAACTCATTTCAGCTTCATGATTCTTTCGTCCTCCAACAATTTCTAGAGCCATCATTCCATAACTATAGACATCGGACTTGTGTGAAACTTGTCCGAAGTTTCTACTGAACACTTCTGGTGCTATATATCCGATGGTTCCTCTTGCCTCCAATAGCGATACATTGCTCTCCTTCCTAGTGCTTGGCTTCGCAAGTCCAAAGTCGGATATCTTAGGGGGAAAATCTGCATCAAGAAGAATGTTATGAGGCTTAATGTCAAAATGCACAATCCTTGTATTGCACCCTCGATGCAAATACTCAAGCACTCGAGCAACGCCAACTAAAATCTGGTACAATTTATTCCATCCCAGCTGTTGATTGGCTTGCAAAGCATTTTCATGATTTATGAACTTTTCAAGCGATCCATTGACCATGAAGTCATAAATGAGAACTCTTTTGTCACCCTCCAAACAAAATCCCAGTAGAGTGACAATATTGACATGGGAAGTTCTACTGATGCTTGCAACCTCATTTATGAATTCTTCCCCGTCCCCTTTTGAAGCTTGCATGACCTTCACTGCCTCCAGATGGCCATCCTGTAGCTTTCCTTTGTAAACAATTTCATAGCCTCCTTGACCAAGTTTATCTTTGAAAAAATTGGTCATTTTCTTAACATCCGACAGATTGTATCTTTTCAGTGCTAGTGGTCCGTGGTTTCTTATGAAAACCTCAAGATCTTGATTATGTTTCTTCTTTAGAAAAATAGGAGTGGTAGTTGATGAGGCCTTCCTTCTGGAATAAAGAAGCACGCAGATGAATATAATTCCTGCTGATCCAGAGACAACACCTGCCAGTTGAGGAGGCTGATGCGTTACTTGGGGACTGACATTGTCATGATACAAAAACAGCAGCAGAAACAGAAAAATGTTCTCTTGATTCAGGAGGAACAAGGAAAGCTTTCAAAAAATAAATTCAGACAAGTAATGAATTTTCTGAGGAGGAGACAGACCAAGCATAAATAGTGCCAAAGTGTTGTTTACTTAAATATTTTGTGCAGCCAAACCAGTCTGAACAAAGCAGAGCTAAATTGCAATTAAATGAGCAACTCTCTCTGTTGAAAGATGAATATGATCCCATAATTTAAAATTAAAGATCTACAGTTGTTGAGTGTGGAGACGAACTCCCACAGTCCTAGCTTTGATGAGATGTAAACAAGGCTTGAAGAGAGGCTGAAATGGAGGATTTGAAATGGGCTGAAATCATGGCTAATTGTCTGCCATTGATGCTAGGATTGGGGACAGAAATGGGGATGTTTGTCCCACCCATTTCCACTATAAATAGAGCCAATACAAGAACCAATACTAGCAGTAGCAACAAAAGAGGGAGAAAGAAGCTGCCATGGGCGGCGGCAGCAGCAGCAGAGAGTAAGATAGATGTGATACACGAGTGGGGATAGAGTACAGGGAGTTCCTCCTCCTCCATTGTTGTATATTTGTAATTTTTCTCTATATAATGATATTGGCTGCCCGGTTGACAAAGGTGAGTTGCCGAACCACGTCAAATTGTGTTTAGGCTCCGGGCAAAGTTCAACCAATCATAACAACAGTGACTTCTATTTGTTGGCGTAGAAAAATCATCAGCCAGATGGTTTCAGTATAAACACGAATTCAATTATTTGCACCAGAATTTGAATCATACAAATCATCGTGATTATACTGAAATAGCTATACAGAGAAGGCGAGCGACTGATGAACATTCTGAATTCCAGCTCAGTTAGAAAGATAATGAAGAGGAAAATGCACACAGCAGTCAGTAAGGATCAAAGCAGGAAGAGGTCAGGGGACTATCTTACCAATAATAATAATAATCTTCCGTCTGACATTAAGACTAGAGCCTGCGGAAAAATTAAACATGTAGAAGAAAACATATCTGTTAAACATGTAGAAGAAATCTGAACAAAACATACTCTTTCATATCTTACCGAAATGGAAAAGACAAACACAACCAGAACCAGTCAGTTTATGTTCACAGCATTAAATATCACTCAATTCATTAACGTCTTAATTTATGTTCCTCTCTTGGTAACCAAAACATTTTTATCCCTTCTTTCGACGTCAAGTAACATCATTTCCAACCCTCATATGCTTTGATTATTTAGCATAATTTAGTGAAAGATAACATCATACATGGGAGAATCCTCATTTGTAGGATCAAAAGTTCATGTGGATTTGGCTGATACTGACAAGACTCGACTCTTCAGGCTAAGTTTACCCTTAAAATAACTGATTCTGAACTCTCATGGACTAACATCCTGAAATCTTATGATATTATAGAAGTGATAGACAGAGAAAATGATGAGGAAAAATGAAACCATAAATATATATACTCTGGATACTTATTTCGAAAACAACATGATTTAAAAGCGTTGCAGTGTTTCCTACATATTGCAGCAACAGAGGAAAATGAGTGATCCAATAAAGAACGCATGATGCTGAAAGAAACCAACACCATTAATGATAAACAATATTTGATGAAGAGTTACCAGCATCGCAAGATTTGAGACGAGGCCCATCACGGCAAAAACAATTGAATTCATTATTCTCAAATCCACAACACCCACCACTTCTCTCACACGTGCTACAATTACGAGCAGTCCAATTCATAAGGAACCCCACCTTCAAAACCTCACCATAATTTTCTCCAAGCAGACTACCAATATCTTCATCAGTGTGGATAGGAGCATTAAGAAAATCATGGCATGACTTCAATGAGTAATTGCTGTGCTTCTCTATTTCTTCCAAGTGAAAATCGGCAAAAGAATAATGTGTAGAATTTGTGGCACAACTTAAATTATCGAGAGAGTAGTTATCTTTGGGCTTTTAGGTACAATGGTAGAAGAAGGAGACATTAGTATAGCCAGGACTAATAGTAAAGGGTGTTCTATCAAGGTTAATGTTATGCAAAGGAGTTGGACAGGTTTCCTCATACACAGCAGCATTAGCCACGCGCATAGAGTTAGTGGCATAAGAGATATTTTTAAACATCATTGGAAATTGCGAGTGCTGGCCCTTTGTCACTGCAGGTGAGAATAAAGTTTGGATAGCCACGAAAGGATTCTTGTTCTTGAGATAGCCAAAAAGGGCAGCTTATGTTAGGGCCAGCACCACCACAGTTTTTTGGTTCGCAAGACTTAAAAACTTTGGATCATGTGATACAGTTTGGGTGGCCAAGTATGTGAAAAGAAAGATACAGTTGTAGATAGAAAGAAGCTTTCTGAATGCGAAGGAGTTATTGGGATCCATTTGGAGTGCTCAAAAACAGAGGAAGAAAGGGGAGACAGAAGGATTTGAAACAAAGTTCCTATGTAGTTGGTAAGACTTGGCTTTAAGAGTCTTTGAATTGGCTAACGTTGTCGCTTTTGTTTATTCGTGATTGAAAAAGGAAGGAAGGACAGAAACAAACCATTTTGTGGAAGCAGAAGCAAAAGCAAGTTGCTTGCTATTTCATCAACCTAGAAAAGTCCACAAAATCTTGTGTGGTTGCTATGAGCTATGAGTCTAAATGACGACTGGTCTTGTATTGGGTGGTGCCTAACCGTGGCATGGGACGATGGAAACTGGTAAGGAGCATGGGGTAAATATTACGAGACATCAGAATTCTAGTCTAGTCGTTAAACGACTTGCGACGCGGATTGGCCGACTCTGCAATATCAATTCTGCTTTCAATGCCAGAGGATAGGAGTTTTGATCAGCTAAAATGAAAAAAATTCAATAGTACTAATATTTTTTAAAATATTTTTTATTTAAAAATATATTAAAATAATTTTTTTATTTTTTAAATTTATTTTTGAGATTAACATATCAAAACGATTTAAAAAATACTAAAAAATTAAATTTTTTTAAAAATAATTTAACAAAAAAAACATATTAAAACTTAATTATAATAAAGTGCTCTATAGAATTACTAATATGATGCGAAGAATCTATCTTGAGAATACAATGAATCTCATGATTAGCATTGCAATTCAACTTTATTTTTGAAAATTCTTAAATTTTTTCTTTTAGTTTCAAATTAAAATTTTATTTTGTGTTTCTTAATTGTTTTGATATATTGATATTAAAATTAAATTTTAAAAAGTAAAAAAAAATATATTAATATATTTTTTAAAAAATATATTTTAAAAAATAATTAAAAATAAAAAATCCAGCAATCAATATTGAAATTACAAATTTTTTATGAAGTTGTTTGGTGTATCTTGAACAGTCATAGGCTAGTTTGATCATTGACCCGAGTCAATCTTAATTGGAGTCGATCCGGAGCCAGACTTGAATCATAGGTTATGTTGATTATTGACCCGAGTCAATATAAAATTAAAAATAATTATTATCATAATTGTAAAATTAAACTAATAAAACGATGTAGGACAAGATTCAAGCTATAGTTTAGGATGGTTAACCCGGGTTGACCTAAAGTAATATAAAAAAATAATTATTATCATAATAAAATTGATCGAGGTAAGGTCTAAGTCACGGCTTGGGAGGGTTAACATGGATTCGACTAAATTTTTTTAAAAAAATCAAAACAATCTCATTTTGACTATATATATAAAAGTCAAGATTTTTTACGTGTGTTTGATTGAAAATAGATTAGATCACATGTTAACTCAAGTTTTTAATCAAATCAAATCAGATCAATCCTTCTTTTATTTTTTTTAAAACTCAAAACAGTCTAGATTTTAGGTCGGCAAATTCCTATCTAAGTATCCAGCAAACACAAATTAAAGCAAATTATGTAATCCACAGGACAGTTATTTATGCAATCCTATCCAATTAATATTGTCTACCAAACCCTACCTAATGTTCCATGTACACCAGGCTGTTGCTAATGTTCCATGTACTTTTGTTCCTAATTATCGTTTCTCTGGCAAAAAACATGAAACACAATAGATAGAACTAGTTACATGCCCCGCGCGATGCCGCGGGTCAATTATTTTTTGTATTTTAAAAATAGCCAAGATCTAAAAGTGTTAGGTTTTTTTATAAAGTTATACCCAAGAGTCTCAAGTTTGATTGTAGCACCTGACCCAAGAGTAATGTTTATAATATTAATAATAACATTAAACTTGGGTTAACCCTTAGCATAAAAGTGTCTGGACTGCAATACCAGACCCAATAGCATTGGACGTGGGTCTGACTGCAAGGTCGTGTCATAAAAGTGTGATAATTAAATAGATTAGTTAAAAAGAAAAAAAACCAACAGGAAGAAAAAAACTAATGGAAAAAAGAAAAAAAATATGAATTAGTTGGATTAACCCTTCAAACCAGGTTAACCCGTCATACCTTGAATTCGCATCGTGAAAGTTTGATAATTAAAAAGAAAAAAACAAATTAATGGGTTAACCTAGAATTAACTGGGCTAACTCGTCAAACCAGGTTAACCTATCAAACCCGGAATCCGTGTAATGAAAGTTCGATAACTAAATAGAAAAAAATTTAACATTAACAATTTAAATTAAATGAAAAAATTAATTAAAAAAAAAAACAAAAGGCATCAGCCGATAACTACTTAGAAAAAAATTTAACATTAATAAACTAAATTAATTAAAAATAAAAAATAAAAGAAAAAAAACCTCTAAGAAGAAAAAAAAACTAAATAGAAAGAAATTTAACATTGACAAACTAAACTAAACGAAAAAAATAATTAAAAAAAAAAAAAAACAAAAAAAATAATAAAATTCAGGTTAACTCGTCAAACCAAGTTAACTCGTTAAACCCGGGATCAGTGTCATGAATGTCTGGTAATTAAATAAAAAAAATCATTAACAAACTGAACTAAACAAAAAAAATTAATTAAAAAAAAATCCAGGTTAACTCGTCAAACCATGTTAACCTGTTAAACCCAGTATTTGTGTCATGAAAGTCTGATAACTAAATAAAAAAAAATTAACATTAACAAACTAAATTAAAAAAAAATATTTATGAAAATAATAATAATAAAAATTGACGGGTCAACCCAGAATTAACTGGGTTCATCCGTGAAACAGGTTAACCCGTGAAACTCGGGATATGTGTCATGAAAATCTAATAACTAAATAGAAAGAAATTTAACATTAACAAACTAAACTAAACCAAAAAAATTAATTTAAAAAAACAAAGAAAGAAGCAAAAAAAAATCTCAAAAAGCATAAAAAAAACAGCTAAAAAAACTTAGACAACTTAAAAAAAAAACAAAAACAAAAACAAAAACGCCTAAGAAATCAGTGTTTACTGTGGACTGTGCAGTCCACAGTAAAACACTGATTCCTTTTAGCTATTTATGAAAATTTGATAACTGAATAGGAAAAAAAATTACAGGTTAACCAGAATTAGCTGGGTTAACTCGTCAAACCCAGAATCCGTGTCATGAAAGTTTGATAACTAAATAGAAAAAATTTAACATTAACAAACTAAATTAAACGAAAAAATTAATTAAAAAGAAAAACCAAAAAAAATCCGGGTTAACCCGTCAAACCCGGAACCCGTGTCATTAAAGTTTGATAACTAAATAGAAAAAAATTTAACATTAACAAAAAAATTCATTAAAAAAATAAAGAAAAAAAAAACAGCTTAAAAAAACAAAGCAAAAAAAAAAAACAGCTCGGTTGGACTGCACTCGAAAAAATAATTAATTAAAAAATAAACCAGAAAAAAATTCTGGGTTAACCTGTCAAACCCGAAACCCGTGTCATGCAAATTTAATAACTAAATAGATAAAAAAATTAACATTAATAAAAAAATCATTAAAAAAATCAAAGAAAAAAACAGATTAAAAAAAAAACAAAACAACTTAAAAAAAAAAGTAAAAAAGCAAAAAAAAAAAAAGAAGAAAGAAGGAAAGTAGCTGCTCAGCGTTTCACTAGCTCAGCGTTTCACTGTGGATTGCTACAGTGAAACACTGAGCAGTTTTAGTATATTTCTAATAGGAACTAATAATTAACAAGGGGAGAAAAGGAGAGAGATCAGTGAGGCATGCCGAGCATACCTTGACACACAAAAGCATAAGGTTGGTCACGGCAAAGGCACATGAACTCTTTATCCGGATGGGTCATGTTAGTTCCACATATTCCTCTTGAAGCCATGCATCCCTTGCAAATTGAAGGACCTTGATCATACTCGTACGACACATTGAACCTTTCTCCTAAAACCTCCTCCAATTCTGGTCTATCACCCACAAGTAGCTCACCAAAAGACTTAGCAATGGGAATTCTAATCCCCATGCTACATTGCATTACGTCTAGCCCACTGTTTGCCAAGATATCATCATTTCCATAGAATGAGCGCCCAGCATATCCATTACAAAACGAAATTCTGTTAACTGTCGAGCTAGATATAGAGCAATTGTAGAGTAAGTTGAGGTTTTGAAGGCTCAGGTCATAACCGAAAATATGGATGTCGCTGCCACTGCTTGAATTGGTTCTTTGAGTAGGACAAATGTACTCCTCGAAATTCACTAGCTGAAGAGCCATCATCCTGGAAGATTGCTTTAAATTCAATAAGCGGAATTCAAGCGTGTCGCTGGCTATTATAGGGAGCTGACCCTCTTCACACTTGAGCTCGAACCCCTTGTGTCCACAAACTTCAGGTCGATCACCTCCCCATAAAGGGTAAGAAAGTTCCGGCAAGAGTCCACAACTAAAGGGCTTTTCGCAATCTGTGTAATCCTTATCATCATCACCATAGGAGGTTGATACAAGGATTATTAGGACAGAGAAGACGGTTGTGATAATGGGGTGGTGTTGATAGAGAGAAAGACGGGCAATCATTTTTTTTTTTTTCCGAAAACGTGAAGAGAGGAGTCTTTAACGAGGAGAAGGGGATTTAACTGGTGGCTCAACCCATAGATTGTTCCATCATTTTGTAGGAAATGAAAGAGAGAGGAAGGTCGATGCTTTGTGCCATGTATTGTAAACAAAGGGACCCAGCTTATTTGTTTTGACACAGACAAAAGCAAAATATCTATATATATATATAGAAAGAAATCAAAGTTGACCATTGACTTCCAAGTTGGCAGTCGAAACATTTTTGGACTGTGCTTGGTGCACAAGAGAGCTACAGGAGGGCTGCACAAGAGAGATAGCTGGGAGCGTTAGGCATCACTGGTGATTGTTTGGTTCTGTGATTACTTTTATTTTTAATGCAAGCACATAAAGAAATTATTTGGTTAATTAAGTAATTTCCTTTTTTATAGTGAACTTTGACATATAATTGTGTTTGAAATCTTAGGAGGCAAGGCAGCTCAGAAACCTTATGCCCTTCAATGTTGAAAAGGGCAGAAAAATCAAGAGTATGTCTCTGAAATTGTAATATTTTTCCACGACTTTCCACTGTATCAGATAACACCGTAATATGGTCCAGTTAGGGCTGCGGAATTCAAGAGGCTGCACGATGAGGTGCAATATCATATGCTTTTCTCATCATCAAGTTGAGTTATAGAAGACGACTCAGGCTAGGTCAAAAAAAGTTTCAATGCACGAGGCAGGCAGAGCATGTGCTTAGAATTATAAACATAGGATCCGTTCCCAAAAATATTTAGATAATACTTTAATTTAGATAATATTTCTAGAAAATACATTTGAATACAAAACTTGTTATCCTATAGAAAAATCATACATTTTAAATCATATAAATTGTATTATAAAATTAGGATATCATAGAAAAGAAATTTATTTTCAATATTCTTCAAACACCAAGAAAAATTGTATATGTCTATAATATTATATTTAAAATATTTATATTAAATATATAGTTAGATTTTTTATAGCATAGCTAAACACTAAAAAATATTTTTCACTTTATTTTTTATAACATTGTCAAATTAACATCTAAAAATAATTTATTTTCTAAAATTTTACTATTAAAAAAAACTATTGTTCAGTGCACAAACAATAACTTAACAAGTTCTCACGTTTCCAAGTTATTATCGGTTTAGTCTTTAAACAAAACAATTATGCTTTTGGAGTTTCAAAGGCTAACATAACCCATCCTCTAACCTGTGAGTTTATTGACATTGGTCTTTGTGCAAAAAAAACCATCAGGGGTTTGAAACTTGTGAAGAGAGAAAATTAAAAAAAAAAACATGATAAAGTCATGGAAAGACTTCACAAAAAAAAAAATTAGAATTTCAATGGCTACTGTTGCACGTATATGGCGTCGCGGCGATTGTTCACCCTCTCATGTATTTGTATCTATCTATCAAATATGAGGAAACAAGAAATTCTTGTCTTTTATCAGTAGAAAGCAGGACTGGAAGTCGCCACCTAGTATTTTGGTTACTAGGAACCCTAACTGGTCTCAGAGATCAGGTATGGAGACTGATTACGTAAAGGGAAGGTGTTAGCACCCCAAATACGCCCTACCTAAGGTAAACTGCATTATTTAATTGTCTGATGTATGTCAAGCTCTTATTGAGTTTTCTAATTATTGGTCTGTCTATGGTTTAAGAAAAGCCCTCCTCGGTAAGGAGGTTCTTATCTTATTGGGTAAAACCTAATCATTCTAACGTCAACAAAAAATACCTTTTTAATATCGGGAATACGTTTTATGCATAAATTTGTAATCCCTACTACTATTTTTTTTTATTTCTTGAAATATTGGCCAAGTTCTCGTGACTTTAATAAACTAGTTATTAAAAGCCAAAATGCATGCTAAAACATGTTTTTGGTTTTCTCGTTTGTATGAAAGTACGATATGATTTTTTTATTTTGAGAAACTTTGTCGTATGCATGAAAACAAAAAAAAAATTTGTTTTTTTATGTGTTTTGACCAAAACCGGGTATTTTAATACCGAATTTGTATTTTTACAGTATAAAAATACAAGCCGATATTAACCAAAATGGATAGAAAAATATGCGAGAAAATCACAAATGTTTTTGAAAATATATTTTTTTAATTTTTTTTGGAACGGGCCGGACCCGAAACAAAATTGAGCTGGGGCCAACGCAAATAAAATACAATCTTATATTGGGTTGGACTCAGCCCAGCCGCGTGGATTGGGCTAATGATCCAACCCAGACTGGTTACTGTGCCCATGCACAATAATCAGTCAATTATAATTAGCTGGTTACTGTGCTTATTAACCAGGTAATTATTTTTCCTTGCTTGCAGAAACATGCACGGTGCATATTCTGCATGCAAGAAGATGAAACGAGAAACAAAGAAGAGGGGGAGGGAATTACCTGGAATGGTTGGTGGTGATGGTGGAGGGGAAGAACAACGGTGTTTCACAGCAAGGAATGGTGGCAGCTGCGGCGGTGACTATTCTTCTCTTTCCTTCTATTTTTTTCTCTATCTTTCTCCTTCTTTCTGTCGTCGCCCTTCTCTGATTCTCTCTTCTTCATTTTGGCTTGTTTTTTTTATCTGTTTTCACTCTCCTCTCTGTCTCGGTTACTCTCTGTTTTCTTTCATTTCTTATCTCTTATGTGTACGTCTCTTCCCTTCCTTTTTTTTTTTTTGTTTTCTTTTGTTTCTTCACCTCTTAATCTCTATTCCTCTCTCTACTTCTGTTCATTCTTCTTCCTCTTCCCTCTTTGTTTTTTTTTGTCCCCTGTATTTTGTTCCTTTTTCTTTTTCTTTTATTTTTCTAGCCCTCTTCCCCTCTACTTTTGGTTACTCTCTTCTCCCCCCTGTTCGGTTTCTACCCTCTTTGTCTCACATTCGCCCGTTTTCTTTTTTCCTTTTTCCCCTTCCTCGTTTTGTCCCTCCTCTCTGTAATTATAGGCGCATGAAGAGAGGGGCACCTTACCCTTGCCATGACACAGGGTAAGGTCATGCATGGCTTGCATTAATGGTGGCAGAGTATGGTTCTCTTCTTCTTTCGGCGTGGTGACAGGTGAGTGTGGGTATAGGCTGTGTCGTGTTTTTTTGGCAAATGAAGGGAGAGAGGGAGATGACACAGCTGCTGCAAAGGAGGGAAGAAAACCTTCTTCCCCTGCCTTTGCACGTCAGGGAAAAAGATGATATACAATGTCGTTCCAAAACGACACTATTTTGTTTCTTTTTTTTTTTAATAGTGCATGAAACGACGCTGTTTTGCCCAAAACGCGCCATTTCATTTAAAAAGAAATGGCGCCAAAATGTGTCAATTCTAAATCAGTCCTTCAATTTGTACGCTTTTTCCATTTTGGTCTTTGGTTTCGGATTTCTTCAATCAAGTCTCTAATTGGCCAGCAAACTTTAATATTTATGCAAATAAGCCCCTGATTTGACCAAATCAACTCTCAAAAATTATAATTTAACCTCAGAACTTTAATTTCTTCCAATTAAAGCCCAAATTGACTTAAAAATCAATTTTTTGCGCAATCAAACCCTCTATAAATTTAGTTAAATCTTTAATAAAATTTAATTGAGTCCACGAACATCTGATTTTGGATTTTTCTTCCTCAAATTAAATTTTCTTTGTCAACAGGGCTTTCATCAGTCAAATATATACTGTCAAATTTCAATCTTTGTATTTTTGAACCTCCTTAACCAAAAACAAAATATGATGAAGTCGTGGAAAGACTTCACACAAAAATTAGAATTTCAATGGCTAGGTTGATGGGCTTCATTAGTGACCTAGAAAAATAAGTCCCCTGAGAACTTTTTTATCCTTAAGTCAGTATGTGTATGTGGATGGAAAAATATATAGTAAGAGAAGAACTAAGGTGAAGGTTAAAGAAAGCATATCTGGCTTAGAAATTTTATGGCCTATCTTGGTTTGCATGGCTTTCAATGGCTAAAACTAGAGATTACTCTCTGGCACTTCTGTTGTTTTTAAGCCTAATATTGACATGTTGAAAGTGTTTTCTTAGTGTTAAAACTCGCAGTCAGTTTGGAACTCTTATTATAGACTTAAATACTTGTTTATGTTTTGCATTGAGTTATTAAGCTACTTATTTATCTTGTATTGTTTAATGTTTCACACAAGATGTTTTCCCATTTGTTGTATGGAGATACATGGTTTGGCTTCTGGCTTACATGATACTAAACATTGTAGTTGTTGATTGTTACGTTTAAGTACTAGGTTTCTCAACAAGTTAAGATGTCATAATAGTCTTGTGTTTCCTATAGGGTTTAAAAGAGCTTGAACCCTAATATTTACCATATTGTTTAATAGGCTATATTTGAGGTTGGAGTTTGGATAATGGGATTTCTATTAGTTCAAGAAGATGTTCAAATTGTGTACTTACTTAGAACTTATACCATAACCTTTATGATATATTCTCTAACATGTCATGTTGTTTTGATGGACGGTTTGTATGATAGTATTTTTAATGCATTTTATCATTGCATATTATAACTCTTAACCCATTGACGTTGGAATGAACATGTGGTGTATATTTTGATGTTTGTGAATGTGGTTCAAGGATGGAAAACATGTAAAAATATTGCTTTCATTATGGTGTGACCCTTGAACAACTATTTGTGTGTTTTTGATGTTAAAATACAAATATAGGTGCATGTTTATTTTTATGTTTGTGACTTTGGTTCAAGGTTTGAATGTTTGGAAAGATCATGTTTTTGCTATGGTAGTTTTAGGATTTCTTGTTTTCTTCCTTACTTAGGTTCATAGAGTTAAAAACTCAAAATCAAAAGAAGTTTTCTAAAAAACATATGTCTATGTTTTGATCAAGGTCTTAGTTCCAACTTGTCAATGACTTTATATATTTTCAAAAATCTATGCATATATTGGCCAAAACTTACATGTTTGCATCTTAACCATATTTGTGTTCTCAGTCATTCCATTTCATTACAATTTCCCCTTCATTATGTATTCAACATATTAAGTATATATGTTTACCTCACCTTTTAAGTTAGATGATGAGAATTGTACCTCCAATTTTCCATGCATGGTTATTCCACTACGTTTATGATGGGTCTTTTATTGTGGTTACAAGGCTTATCTCTCTAGAGATTTTGCCCATATTAAAAGGCCTTGTTCAGAGAAAAGGGAGACATTCAAACCCTTTTATAAACCTTTTGGTTTTTTGAAAAATCATCAAAACTTCCTTTTTAAAATATAAAATATTTTTGTTTTAATATATTATTCATCAATGGTATAAAAAAGTAAATCAACCATCATAGGTAATTCCTTTTGGTAGTAATTCAGGGTAGCTTTGATTTTTAATATAAAAATTCTCATTTAAGATGCATCATTTGTATTATTTATCAATGATATCAGGGTAGCACTTTCATTTTATTTAGATTTCCAAAAAAGAAAATTATGTTTCAAAATGCATGAGTTCTTTTGGTAAGTTATGCATCAACAACGTCGAAAGCAAATAAACCATTATAGGCAACATTTGGTTTTGATAGGGGGTAATAATTTAGTCAATCCATTTACATGTAAATTTCTCTTCTTTTTTAATAATGATGATAGCAATTTTTTACCAATGTTTTACAAACAATGATTCTGCATAGATGAGTCTTCATGGATCAATATGCATAGGTATTGATTTGAGCAACATTATACAAATAATAATAATAATAAAAATATGATTAGTAATAGAATAATATAATTCATAATAAATAAGCCATCATTAATCATTATTTTAAAATTATTAGATTTAGTTCAATAAGAGATATTTGCTTTAGATACTTCTAGATCATGCCTCTTATCACACCCGACATCTCAATGAATTTGAAAGAATGTAAAAATAGATAAAAAGTAGCCATCTAGTTTTTGATAACTAGAAATGTTAACTAGTTTTCAAGAATTTTTAAGTAAAAGATTGGTTATGGCGAGGGAAATAAAAAAAATAAGCATCACCATAGAGCCTGTGGAGCAATTCAAGTGGGGTAATGCATTAGAGCGAGATGGGGGCAGCTTTACATGTAGAAGAAAATCTGAACAAATCATACTCTTTCATATCTTACCGAAATGGAAAAGACAAACACAACCAGAACCAGTCAGTTTATGTTCACAGCATTGGATATCACTCAATTCATTATCGTCTTAATTTGTGTTCCTCTCTTGGTAACCAAAACATATTTATCCCTTCTTACGACGTCAAGTGACATCATTTCCAACCCTCATATGCTTTGATTATTAGCATAATTTAGTGAAAGATAACATCATACATGGGAGAATCCTCATTTGTAGGATCAAAAGTTCATGTGGATTTGGCTGATACTGACAAGACTCGACTCTTCAGGCTAAGTTTACCCTTAAAATAACTGATTCTGAACTCTCATGGACTAACATCCTGAAATCTTATGATATTATAGAAGTGATAGACAGAGAAAATGATGAGGAGCATTAGCAAAATCTTGGCATGAATTCAATGAGTAAATGCTGTGCATCTCGATCTTTCTTCCAAGTGAAAATCGGCAAAAGAATAATGTGTAGAATTTGTAGCACAACTTAATTCATGGAGAGAGTAGTTATCTTTGGGCTTTGAGGTACAATTGTAGAAGAAGGAGAGATTAGTATAGCCAGGACTAATAGTAAAGGGTGTTGTTCTATCAAGGCTAATGTTATGCAAAGGAGTTGGACAGGTTTCCTCATACACAGCAGCGTTAGCCACGCGCATAGAATTAGTGGCATAAGAGATATTTTTAATGATATAAACATCATTGGAAATTGCGAGTGCTGGCCCTTTGTCACTGCAGGTGAGCATAACATTTGGATAGCCACAAAAGGGTTCTTGTTCTTGAGATACCAAAAAGGGTAGCTTATGTTAGGGCCAGCACCACAGTTTTTTGGTTCACAAGACTTCAAATTTGGATGCTGTGATACAGTTTGGGTGGCCAAGTATGTGAAAAGAAAGACACAGTTGTAGATAGAAAGAAGCTTTCTGAATGCGAAGGAGTTATTGGGATCCATTTGGAGTGCTCAAAAACAGAGGAAGAAAGGGGAGAGATAAGGATTTGAAATAAAGTTCCTACGTAGATGGTAAGACTTGGCTTCAAGAGCTGATTTGCTTGATTGAAAAAAGTGGGAAAGGATAAAAACAAACCAATTTGTCAAAGCAAAAGCAAGTTGCTTGCTATTCCATTGACCTAGGAAAGTCTATAATAGTCTTGTGTGGTGGCTACGAGTGTTGTAATAACTTAGATTTTGACCCTTTATTTTTTAAAAAAAAAATCCAAAATAATATCTTTTCAACATTTTTAATTTTTATTTAATTTTTTTGTGTCAAAAAATCTTAAAAATTATATATAAAAAATTAATGTTAAATAAAAAAAATAAAAAATAATTAAGCATCACAGAGAAAATAAACTTTGAGAATTTTTGAGTTATAATTAAAATTTGAATTGAAGAAAAATTTGAGAAAGAAATTAACTTGATTTAATTTCTCTAAAAATAAAAGATATTTAAAATTTAATGATGATTTCAAAACAAATAGTTAGATTAGAAATTATTGAAGAGCTTAGTTAAAAAAAAAAATTGAAAATTACATCGATTAAAATTATATGATTTTAAAAATCAAGGATTAATTTACAATAAATAATTAAATTTAAAAATTTATATTAATTCAATTAGAAATGTAATTGAAAAGAATAAATTAAATGAAATTGTAAAACTTCATGTAATTAAAAAGGGTAAATTGAATGAGATTGTAAAAATTCGAAATCCAAGCACTTCAATGAGAATAAGAAAAGCTCGTCTGAATTTTTATTTCAGTCCATTTAATTCAATCTAGTCCAAATTAATTCATTGATTTCATTCATGTTAGTCCAATTAAATTAATTTGATTCAATTCAGTCTCAAGTTAATTCAATGTCAATTAATTAATATCAATCTAGTCCTATTGCGTTCAATTCATTCATTTTTAGCCCAGAATCCATTTAATCAAGCAATCTCCGGCGATTAATCCCAGATTTCAAATTTTCCGATTGAAGATTTCAATCCTATATTTTAAGCTCCCAAAATCCAGCAATCGATATCCCAATCCCAAGATTATAGCCCAAATCTGCAGTCAATTCCCCAAATCAAATCCCAAATCATTCTAAAAGACACAGGAACAATCGAACACGGGAGGATGAGCATTCATTATTTTTCCAGCTCTCAACACAAACAAAAAACCAGAGAAAAAAAATTCCATTCCTCACGGCCAAAATCATACACTGCCAAGACCAAAAAAACCCCCCAGCCCATCTCAAGCCTCCCACGAAGAACATCAAGGAGTTCTGGAAATTTTGCCAGACTTCAATCTTCCCTACCCAACACTACCTCTCACCCACCCACGGCTGAGAAAACACCAACCTTCAACCGTGATCCGTGGCCAGCCTCTCCCATTTTTTATAGACCACCAAATCAATCCCTTCCTGAACCCACCCATCCTCCTTGCGTCCCATTTCCAGTTTATCTTCCTCCCCAAGCAGCCATCATCTTCCCCATCACTGCCAAACCAACATGTGATAGTCACGCCAAAACAAACCAGCCTCCCTCATTCCACAACCAAAACACCAGCACAGGAACAAAAATTGCCCCACCTCCATCGCTGTCAACACCCAGCCACCGTCAAAACCACCAAACCAGTTTCTTGTCTATCCGATTAGCACACCAACTTACCTTCATCATCGATCAACGACCTTCTTTCTCCAACCATACCACCATTGTCTAGCCTAGAAAAATCACAGCCCCTCCACATCGTAAAAAAAATAATAATAACCAAGTCCACTCTCCCGAATCAGCAGCTAAACCACCATGTATTCTCCTCTCTCCTGCATGCACTGTGTGACTAGCCTTCTCCTCATCACCAAGGATCAGCCCTCAAAATAGAGATACCAACAGTCCCCCCCTTTGCCTTTTTTTTTAACCCAAAACCCCATCACCAACCGTCGTGTCATCGAGCTCCTCAACGTTTATATATTTTACCCTTAAAATATACTGGTGTCCAGCTGCTGCTTCTTCTTTTTTTTTCCTATCTCCCTCTTGCTGTTGATATTTTTCCTTTAAAATATACTAGTGTCCAGCTTATATATTTTATAAAAACAATTATATATATAATTATTATTACATTAAATAAAAATTAATAATAATATAATAATTTTTAGTTATAAAACCCAAATCAATTTAATTAATTGACTCAAAAATCAATTGACCCAAATTTAAATAAAATATGATTGACTTAATCTCAATTGATCATATCTACTTGTTATAAAATTAGGTCAAAATCTAAATAAAAATCCTTTGAATTTTTTTATCATTATTTTTATTTAGAAAGAGAGAGTGTTTAGAAAAGTTTTGATGATGGGAAGAACTTATGCTCTTTAAAAAACTCTCATGTCAAGATTCTCTTGTCCATTTCTTACAAAAAGTTTATTCTCGTTTATTTTATTTAATTAGAATGAAACATTGAGTAAGACAAAGAAATATATTGCAATCATAATCATACCAGAGATAGAGTAAACAATGAATTGTTTTAAGGTCAAATGAATGATTATTGCCTGAACTATTTTTCAAATTGTTTTCTATCGATAAATACTGGTAATTTATATTCATGTTTTAATTATATATATCTTGCAAAAACCCAAATCATAAGAGGAAAGCAAGCAGGAAAAACTGCATGACATCTTAATACCATAATTGTCAAACTCCAGGGATTTCCTATGTAGCTTCTCTCACTTTCTATTGCTTAAATATTTACATTAGTGCACTTCCATGGAAAGTGCGGGATAGTTTTAGCTGCTGGGGCATCGGAGATATTGTGTGGGAACAATATTGACTAGCTATTTCACACACCATTGCCATATTATCATTTTACAAACTGTGGCATCCGAGTAGATTCTTAATTATGTTTTCTGCATCTTAGCTAATGCTCGATCGATCGATCCATTCTATCGATCGCCATTGATGTAGGACTTGGATGTTATTTCACCATCTGATGACGACTCCGAGATGCTATACTGGATTCCCTGGTCAACTGCTGCGCCATGATAGTAATTTGAAGTTATTTTCCAGTTGTTGTATGCATTGCTTGGCACGTTCCCCATCTCAAGGTATCTATTATGATCAGTTGAATACCCAAGTGGTGGAAATGATTTCACAGTCATCTGATGCTGATTCAGGTACTGATCCACTGGCTCACCTATTTATTTGTTTTCAACCAATTCTATGTTAGTAGAGGGAGAGAGTTCATAATGATCATTTTTTTTTATTAATAAGAGAATTCACTAAATATACCTTGAGTGAGCAGAGGAGTACTGTCACTTGGAACTCCAGCAACCTCCTCCAAAGAGTTCCATTCTGCATACGCGTGTCTCACCAAAGTCTCGATATAACCCTGTGCGAAAAAATTATGATAAGAAACATATATATATGCTCGCGCGCGAGCGTAAAAATAACATAATTATATACTTGAAATATGTGCCTAGATGATTCCTTACCCTTATGCTTGCAAGCTCCTTGTTGGAGTATGAATTCCCATCGATCATGGCGTGCACGATTTGACATATAGGGTTTAAGGTGATGGTGCAATTGGGGCGGCGAAAAATAAAATGATTGTTCCCCAGATCACAAAGTCCTCGCATGTTTTATTGTAACTTCCCACATTTTCTCAGACATCCCAGGGCCTAAAATCTGTTCAAGTAATAACAGCAACAAGTTAAGTTAGTTTCCATGTATTTGGCGGCATTAATCAATTATAAATTGTCGGAACTGTTCTAAACATTAAGGTAAAATGTTAATTTACATACCCTCCTGAGTTTCTGTCGGTCGACAACAGACAACTTCAAGAAGTCTTGCACGGTGTTAATACCCTCGGCGGTTAGCTTTCTGTGGAAAGCTCCATCTTTCCCTATCTTCTCAAGCCGCCAAACTTCGTCTTGTAGCATTGGTGGATGATGCTTCTTGTACACTGCATGGAGAAAAAAGATGTCATGGCCGCTTGATCATTAATTGTTAATCACATTTAATTCTCTTTACTTGATCGAATCAAGGTTCATCACCAGTATGTGTAGTAAAAAATAATGATTTTATTACAACGAGAATATTGGGTATTAAAAAACATGTAATGGTTGCAAAATCTTAGATGTTTGATGACTGAAATTTGCTGGTCCTCCTGATTGAAAAGGATTTTTCTGAATGGACCCAAATGGTCCCCGTTGAATTGTAGTTCTTAATTTTCAAAGATATATATTGTTTCTTCAAAAACTCTACAGCTGATATTTTTAGAAAGTGATTTATGAAAGAGATCTTTTAGTAAAATTAGCGTTATTCTAAAAAGAATTAATAAATAAATAACAAGTTGATAGAAAATAAATAAATAAATAAATAAAAATGTGAGGTATTTACGCCGGCATCTAGCTAGGTTTGTGTTTCGATCCTCTAAGAACAAGCATGGTGTAGCGGTTGAGTTATTCTATGTATTAGGTAGAGGGATAGCTCTTTCCCCTTTTGATTTCGGAAAGAAAAAATAAATAATAAAAACATGTATCCCTTAATTCCCACTTCCAGGCAGTGATTCTTCGTTCAACCTCAAGCCCTTCCTTGCGGGGAAAGAAATTAAATTAAAATTCCATTTTAAAATCATATCCATGTTCACATCATGATCTACTACGCTAGGTACTGCTATCATAAGCAAAGGTGATCGAACCTAAATAAGCAGAGGATAAAATAAGTACCGATGAGGGCAAAGATCGAAGAATATATAAATATACAGTATGGTAAGATGTTTTGTTCAATGGTTTGACTTAATAGCTAGCTAGATTCACTGTTTTATATGGTAATCTACAACATTGAGAAAGATTATAAGATCATTTTTAATTTTATGCCCAGCTCGCCAACTCACTTTAGCTAGACAGAGAGAATATTATTGAATGAAGATTAATTTAATAAAGCAAATTGATCCTATAAAATTTTCGAAGATTAATTATTCGGTTTGGTGAGATTCGCATCCATTTGATTACTATTCACTTAGTTTATGTCTACCACATTAAACTAATGATCATAGCATTATACTAGATATATACTCAAACATTAATTAAATACCAAGAGATAATTGTTGAATGTTTTCAAAAAATGGCAAGTTTACATGTATCATGCTAGAGTATTTAAGAAAGAAAGGTAGAAGAAGCTTACATTCTCCACGGTGATCTTTGACAACAAAAGCTTCGGTGATTGCTTCACGGATTTTAACCCCTTGGTAGCTCCCCGGAGCTACTCTTGCACCGAGCCTGAATTTCCTGCTCCTGATCCAGCTCGAGTTGTCCGTGAACTCAATCTCTCCAATGGGTGCAAATCCATCCCGTAGAGTGACCGTTAAGCAATCTCCGGCCAGCAAAGGTCGCTTGCCCGTTCTCTCCTTCACAATATTGCTGTCAAATTCTTCACTTGTCCACTTGCTGCTATCATTCGAAGGGAAATCTCCATCGAGAACCACAACTTCAATCTTGAGCGGGTGAGGGAGATATGTCGAGACCATTTGATCACCCCTCGTGTCTACAAGAAGGATTTGCAGGGGAGAACTATCAAGATCAACTATTTTGCTCCCTGTGAATATAGGGAGCAGGAGACTCTTGCTATACATTAGTTGTAGACTAGATGCTTCAAGGGCTTTGATTTGCAATGACGATGATCTAGTCAAAGAGCATGTTGAACGCCTTAAACTGCCCTCCACCTCTTCATTCACCTAATAAAACATATAACAACGCTTCTTAGTTGTTTGTGTCGTGCTTTATTCTTGCTAGGGTTTCTATTTGCCGGCAAGTTGCCCGGAAGATAAAATTAGTGCAAGCCCTAAAATATTGAAAGAACGCGCAGGGATATGGAGATTATATTCTATCAAATTATTATAAGTATATCCACAAGTAATTAAAACGAGGTATATATATATATATACACTTAATTAAATCCTTTCCTTGTATCGTTGCTATATATTTAATAGAATGAACATGCACAAGCTAGTAACATATGTAGCAACTTACCACTCTCCTGATCATTGGCTCTAAGGAAAAACATAAATTCTTTAAGGAATTCATCATTACTGCTTCTCCAATCACCCTGTCAAGAAATTATACAAATGAGATATATATACAGTACTATTCTAATGTGCACCAGCTACTAGTGCAATTTCTTTGCTTAATTTCTCATATAGAATTTAAAAGGCCGGCCCCCAGAAAAGCTATTGGCGTGTTTCAGCATCAAGCTCAAGTTTCATGAATCAAAACAACAGAAATGAAGAAGAAATTAGCTCAGAAATACAAACATACGAAGCGAAGGAAGGTCTAGTTCTCATTCGTTTCTGATCCACTGGCTGATCCAAGTCCGAATCCTGTTCATCAAGAAAACGTTTGGCCGCCATGAAATTTAAGGATGTGAAGAGCAGAAACTAAAAATAATTAGGAGATGAAATGGTGAAGCAAGGAGTTTGAGTTCAGGGCTCAGTAGTGCTAGGGTTCTTCATCTACAAGTGGTATATATATAAGGGTACAAAAACAGCTAGAAAAATAATAATAACAAAAGGCAGCTTCTGGGAATCATAATGGAAATAACTTGGCAGGTGAATAGCGGAGTGACCAAGGGGTATATGATGTAACGACTTTGACGTCGACTTTTCCCCAAGTCAACCCCAATCAAGCACCATTGATTTCGCTCATTGGAGATTTGCTTCTCATATCAACGGCTATGATCAATCAAACGATTAGATTGTACAGATGTTTGTGTCTAAGCAGACTTGTTGGGCTGCTTTTAATGGAAAATTCTGGCCGTCTGATAACCTTAAATATTTCATGTGAAAATGGTCAGACAGTAGCATCATTTCTGAGAAGGATCTGGCTTTTGTTGGTAGGTGGGTCCCAAGCTCATTTTTAGACATTTCATCGAAGCAATGAGATATAATTATGAATTACTAGTGGGCCCATGACTGAATATCGTAGAAGGATGTTATGCTCACGTCAATGAAGAAATCATTATGATTTACCTTTTTTTTCTTTTTTTTAGGCAATGAGAAAATGATATACCGATGCTTGTCAATGTCGATTTTTTTGTAGATGGTTTTTTTCTTTTTTTCTTTTTAATTTTTTATATATCATCATATCAGTTTTTATGTTTTTATATTTTAATTAAATAAATGCCATTGATAAGAAATTCATGAAATTTTATTTCTTTTAATCTACCATGCATTAACAAAAACCTAAAAAAACTTAGTTTTTTATTAAAAACTAAGACACAAAACATTCTGGATTGAAACAATAAAATTATATTTTTATCATTCTAAAAAAAATTATTTAATTGTTTATCGAGGATAATATAGTCTTTTCTTCATGATCCAATAATCATTATCAAATTAACTAGGGATAAATCAGTCCTTTTTATTTTTTTCACAGTAAAATAACTTAATTATCTTTAAAAATAATATATATATAAACTAGCATCCAAGAGCATTTTCATCTAATTTTTTAAGTACAGTCAAATGAATTAATTACTATTAAATAAAAAATATATATTAGTCTGTATTTTTATCCTTGTTCTTTATTTTCTATAATCTAGTTTAATAAGGTGTGATTTGATATTTTAACAAATATAAAATATTATTTTAAAAAAATATCTTCAATTTTTTATTTGTCATATTTTTTCTATTTTGATTACTATTTGTTTTATTTGTGATAATTTTTAAAAATGAATTTTTTTTAACAATTTCATTCTCTATTTTTTTATCAGATTTTAACCTCATTTTTTTTATTGTTATTTTTTTTACTTGAAATATTTTTAAAACTGATTTTTTTTTCTAAATTTATTATTCAACACTAAATTATTCACAGTATAGAATTTGCTACCAATTTAATAAACTCTAAAGGATAACTAGTTCATATCCAATAATAAAATTCCGAAATTTCAACTAAAGTTTATATATGACCTTAATTTTCAATATAAAAAAATAGCTTGGATTTATTAAAGATAATAAATTATTTTCTTAATTAACACGCTGGAATTAGTTCTTAATCGTGGGATATATCATTATTAATTCTCAGCCACGCTTTTTCACAACAAATGATCCATGAATTGATAATCGTTATGTTCAGCACAATTTCTACCTTTCCCCCTCTATCATGGCCACCAACATTGTTTCCTCAAATTCACCCCTTTTGAACTATGTTCCTCGTTAAATTAAATTAGGGTTTCGTCAAATTATTAACAGAAATGCAGGGGGACTCAATCAAACAAACAAACAAACAAAAATAGCATAGGAAGCAATAAAAATAATTAAAAGAGGTCATGGAAAAATAATGAGTAAAAATAAATATTTTTTAATAGCGACTAAATTAAATGAAATAATTTATCCAGCATGAAATTTTTTTATTCAAGATTAATAGTATATTGAGCAGTAGTAAATGAGATTTCATACGATTTAACTTTTTGTTTTTGTTTTTTCTGGCACAGGATTCTCTTGAGTCACTGGGTCACTGTTCTTCAGCATGGTCACGCCACTCCCAAACATGTGTGTCCCGTCACCAATTTTAATATTAGATAATAATTTCTAGTTGTCGCCGAAGGTTCCTCAACATTGTTCGGAAATTTGGCAGCGTTTTCAGTTTTCACAAGGAGAGCTGGACCGCTCCACAGTGTGGGTGTGCGCAAGCCTATCACAGTAAGCCTATAGTTCTGAAAATCATGCTCATACGTACTTTCCTCTTTTATTAAATTCCTGATAGCTACTCGCCTGACTTTGTTTTTATGCTTGCTTGTGACATAACCTAATTTTTTATTTTTATTTTATTAATATTTTATACAAATCTAAAAAAGCTAAAACATAAAAAAAACATTTTTGATGTATTTTGGTCATTCACACTTTTTTTTGGATTTTTTATTATTTTTCTTTGTTAATGCCTTTTTAAAAATTCAAATTCAAATTCAAAGAATATGTTTTTTACTTCAACACATCCATATTGTAATTCTAGTAAAATCAAACTTAACTCATGTAAAGTCAGTAAACTTGGTCTGATTTTATAAATTTACTAAATTTATAATATGAATCAACTCAGGTCTAAATTTGATTTTAAAATATTTGCTAATCAATTTTAAGAGATTGCGCATATCATTCAAACCATATATTGGATGGAGCTGTAATTTTATAGGGTAATATTAGACAAATGAAAATATATTGTGTGAAATTGTCAGGTCAAATGAAGTTCGGAAACATAATATTTCAAAAGGTCAAAGTTAGTAGACGAATCTTGTCAAATATGTCAAACTAAACATTTGTGTACTGTTTGGGACATATATGGAGCTACTAATAGAATTTTGTTGTGAAAAATTGAGCTAGAAACTAGACTTCTAAAGCTTTCCAATCATATATCGTAGGCCTAATAATTCATCCAAATAAAAAAGAACGACATGTTTGATATTAGGATTCAAATTTGCCAAGAATATGCGAAAATTGAATGTTTGGGTTACATAGAGGAATTTTAATATGAAGACTTTTTTTATTATTCTATTTTATTTATTTATTTATTTTTGAATAATTATTTTTAATTTGAATTTTTTTTCTAGCACATTAGATATTGTTTAGGGGTTTATTTCATTATAAAATTTATATTAGTTAATTGTTAGTTTAGGCTTATTACACTACCAGAAATTCAACGAATACCAACGGAATTACCGATAAAATTTTTCTGTCAGTAATTTGCGGTAATATTTACCAACCGATTTAAATCTGTCGCTAACACTATCGGTATATACCAACGGAATTCCAGACAGAATACAAAGAATTTCAAAAAACAAAGTAGTGTAATGACGTGGAAGTTTTTGTGGGCGATTTTACCGACGGAATTATAGAGGGATTTAAACCGGGATCTCCTTACAGTGACATGTCCACTTCACTGGTAGAATTGTCATCGGAATCACAGACGGAAATATTCCATCAGTGATTCCATCGATAAACGCTAATATATCACCATACTGCCAACCTTTTCCCTCCCTTATTTCTCCTTCTTCTTCCCCATCCCTACATCTAAACAAACTCTCCCCATCCCCAAAAAAAAAAACCTGCAAAGAACCAGCCCTCAAAACATCCCTCACTTCTCAACACAAATCATCATTCTTTATTTTTTTTTGTAGTCACAGCATCCGTGTCCTGATTTATTGTGAATTTTGTCATTTTTGTAAGTAAATCTATCTTTTTTAATTTTAACATTAAAATGTCAATTTTATTATTATTGAATGTTTTTTAGTATATGTATTTTGTTAGGGTATGTACATGTTTTATTATTTTTTTCTCAAACAAACTTATAGTATGAATGTATAATTTTGTACTTGTTATAGTTTGTTTTAGATTTTGTAAAATTATATTTGTTTGTAAATTATTGAAACTTATGTCGAATTACCAAATTAGATGTGTTATGATGAAATAAATAATAGCTTGTTTAACATGTCATTTTTAATTTTTATCAATGTTATTGCCGAGTTGTAATTTCTATAAATTTATGTGTATAAATTTGAATGGACATTGATAATTGATAACAAATATTTAAAAGAAGTTTTAAAGTAAGTTGGATAATCTTGAGCTAAACGAATATTTTTGCAAATTTATTTACTTAACATAGTTAATTAATACATGTTGTCATCATTAATTTATAAAAGTTCGATAGAAGTCATGGATAATTGTTCATGGATGTATCGAGATTCACCCCAAGGATTACGAAGGATGAATTATTGTAATGGGGTTCAGGGTTTATTAATTTCACAACATCTATTCCGAGAAATTTTAGTGGAGGCGGTAATAGGTGTCCATATAGGAAATGTAAAAATAAAAAGTTTTTGCATCCAGATGTTGTAACGATGCATCTTCTACACAAAGTGTTCATGGAGGATTACTTATGTTGATATGCACACGGAGAACTATTTGTTCGTAATGAGAGCATGGTAGAAAGGATGGTTAGGTCAACTTCTAGTGCTAGCAACGTGCATGGAGTTGTAAATGACAACAGTAATCCTTACAGGAATATGGTTATGGATGCAATGAGAATAAATCAAGGTAATGTCAGTCAATGTCCAATTATAGAAAAAGAACCTAATGCAGACGCAGCTAGGTTTTTTGATCAGTTGAAAGATTTTGATGAACCATTATGGAATGTAGAGGTGATCATTTTCGGTTTAATTCAGTTCGGTTTTTACCCATAAAAAACAACCAAATAAAAAAAACAAAACTGAACCAAAACCGGTCCAAATTGACCTATTTCGGTTTGTTTTTTATGCCCAAAACCGAAAAAACATATATACTTTTTCAGTTCAGTTTTTTTCCGATCCCAACTGCTGGGAAAACTAAAAGAGCACATGAAGATGCACAAGCATACATAGATAGGAAGAGGGTTTTAGATCCATTGAATCATAATGCCTTTTCTTTTCACAAGGAAAACTTCGAAGTAATACTGAATCACTGATGAATTTTTATAAAATAGAATAATCAGCAAGTCCAACACCCAATTTCCTATACCCTAAACCCAATGATGAAACAAAATCAATAAAAAACTGAACAATAATTGAGGCAACAATAGAATTACAAAGCATATGTCAAAGGGAGGGAGCAGCTGTGCGATTGAGGACTGAGGCCTGAGGGAGAGGGCGGCTGTGCGAACAAGGACTGAGGACGAAGACATAAGGGAAGGGGCGGCTGTGCGAACGAGGACTGAGGCCTGAGGGAGGGGGTGGTTGTGCGAACGAGGACTGAGGACGAACCTGAGGGAGGGGGCGACTGTGTGAACGAGGACTGAGGCCTGAGAAAGAGGGTGGCTGTGCGAACAAGGACTGAGGACGGAGACCTAAGGGAAGGGGCGGCTGTGCGAACGAGGACTGAGGCCTGAAAGAGGGGGTGGCTGTGCGAACGAGGACTGAGGACGAACCTGAGGGAGGGGGCGGCTGTGCGAACGAGGACTGAGGACCGGGGCATAAGGGAGGGGTCGGTTGTGCAAACGAGGCCCGAGGGAGGGGGTGGTTGTGCAAACGAGGACTGAGGCCTGAGGGAGGGAGCGGCTGTGAGAACGATTGAGGCCTGAAGGAGGAGGCGGCTGTGAGAAGTGAAAACGACCTAACGAGGACGAGGTTACTCTGCTAGGGTTAATTATTAAGTCTTAATGCCTTATTATAGAAACTAGAAAGCTTTGTAGCTTTTTTTTTAATTTCTGAACCGAACTGGTTCGGTTTAGTTTACCCGATTTAAGCAATACAAAATCGAAAAACCGAACCGAACCGAATATTTTTTAAATATTCTAATTGGTTTAATCGGTTAATATTTTTTTGATTTTCTCGGTTTTTCAGTTTTTTGCTCACCCCTAATGGAATGACTATACGAATCACAGTAAATTATCAGTCGTTGCACTAGTGTTCGCTATCAAGTCGGATTATAGGTTGAGTGGGGCCAGTTATAATAGAATTATCGAATGTATGAGAAGCATTTTACCTAAATGAAACAGCCTGAAAAGAGAACTTTTATGCTGCTAAGTCCATGATGAAACCCCTCGATTTAGGAAGCTAGAAAATCAACATGTGCCCTAACTTCTGCATAATGTACTACTTTGAAAATACTGAGTTGACCGTGTGCATGACATGTGGGCATTCCGGTTACAAACCTAGAATTGGCAAGGAAAAGACTCTCATGGCATATAAAAAACTTAGATACTTCTCAATCACACCTAGACTGCAGAGGTTATTCATGTCACAAAAAACTGTTGAGCACATCACATGGCACCAATCACATTATGCGGTTGATGGAGTGATGGTGCATTCTTCTGATGACGAAGCATGTAAACACTTTAACAGTGTGCATTCTCACTTTTTAGCTGAATCAAGAAACCTGCATCTTGGGTTATGTACAGACGGATTTAACCCATTCGGGTCATTTACTGCTTCTTATTCTTGTTAGCTGGTTATACTCACGGTTTATAACTTGCCGCTGAAAATATGTGTGAGGCTAGATTTCATGTTTTTATCTATGGTAATACCCGATCCAAACAGTTCAGGATGAAATATAGATGTTTATCTTTGACCTTTGATTGATGAGTGGAAGCAGTTGTGGTCCTTCGGGGCTTTAACTTATGATATATCAAGAAAATAAAATTTTCTTATGAGGGCAGCTTTGATGTGGACTATTAATGATTTTCCAGCTTCTGGAATGGTTTTTGGTTGAAGCAAGCATGGAAAACTAGCAAGTCCATATTGCATGGAAAACAACAAGGCATTCATACTAATAAACTAGCATGTCCACCAGCATTTCTTGCCAACAAATCACAGGTACAAAAATAATATAAAAGCTTTCTTTGTTGGCAGAGTTGAAAAGAATATTGCACCCCCGCGTCTTTTTGGTGAAGAATTGCATGATGTTGTATCAGAGTACGATGACATTGTGTTTGGTTTTCACTCTGGTAAGCAGAAGTTTCATGGGCTACTTGTGCTGATTTTGCTTGCCATGGGCTGTCATTGCCATTGCTGCTCATTTGCTTGATTTCAGTGCCTTTCCTCCTGTTTGGGAGGCATGCTTGTTCTTTGCATAACATTTTGTTTGGCTGCTTCACTGGTATGTTGCTGGGTTTGAAGGAGCTTCACTTGCTCCCATTGGTTTTGTTCTTTGCTGCTGGTTTCTGTTATTCTCTCCAGGTTGCCCATGCTATTGCATGTGTCTACTGGTCTGATGGTTGGATAACATGTCTACTGCTTTGAAGCTGACTGTAGAAATCCCCTTGCTGTACTGGATTGCTGGAGTTTGCCATGCCTGTACAGGGCATTGTTGCAGGTTTTGTTGATGGCCCTATCCTCTGTGGTATGGTGTCTGACTGCTGATTTTGTTTAGCTAGCTGGTTTGGTTTTTTTGTATCAAGGAGCATGTTCCCTTAGATTATTCAAGGAAGCCTGTTCCCTTTAGGTGGTCTGTATATGCTTATATATTTTGACTTGCTGGTTTCCAACTGTGTTTAACTTTTGATCTATATAATTTCTTATTTTTGATAAAAAAAAAAAAAAACAACTTCATTTCCACTAACTTTATATATATATATATATATATATATATCTTCATGAAGATTCTCATTCGGGAATTTAGTTTTGACATCCATTTGTCAAATCTCATAATCATGGTATGCAGCTATAGCAAGCAAAATCCTTATGGATTTTAACATAGCTACCAGCTAGAAGATTTCATCAAAGTTAACCCCTTGTCTTTATCTGTAACTTTTGACAACTAGTCTAGCTTTGTATGTTTATAAATTGTCATCCATGTCAGTTTTTCTTTTCAATAACCATTCACATCCAATGGGTTTTATCCCTTCAAATGGATCAACCAAAGTCCATACTTGGTTAGTTTTTCTTTTAAATAACCATTCACATCCAATGGGTTTTATCCCTTCAAATGGATAAACCAAAGCCCATACCTGGTTAGTGTTCATGGAAACCATTTTAGATTCATGACTTCAAGTCATTGCTTAGAATCAATATTAGATATTACTTCTATATAATTGATAGGCTCATTAAGTATGAGCAATTTGTCATCATCAGCCTCCACATGAAGTTGATATATAAATGGTGCATAACGTGTTTTACCAAGTCCATAGAGTTCTTGTGTTTCTTGAGTTTCAAGCTGAATATCAAATGTTATAGCCTCAAGCTCTCATTCTATTTGGATGTTTGTTTGTGGTTCTTGAACTTCTTTAAGTTTTATTTTCCTCACACCACTCATTTAAAAAACAATTTTTTTCTCTAGAAAGGTAGAATATTTTGAGACAACATTTTTCGCTCAATGAGATGGTAGAAATAATATCCAACATGTTTTTTTGGATATCCCATAAACTTACAATTATCTAAGTTAGCTCCTAACTTTTCAAATATTATATGCTTCACATAATAATTACATCCCTAAATCATTAAGTATGATAGGTTTTGTCTCTTGCCATTTCAACTGATTTTGATGAAACCCTATTTAAAAGGTAAGCAGCAGTTTGCAGGGCACAACCCTAAAAAAAAAGTGGAAGGTCTACATAGCTCATTATGGACCGTATCATATCTATTTCAATATGATTTCTCCTTTAAGAAACTCTATTGAGTTGTGGTGTTCTAGAAGATGTTTTCTAAGATAATCCTATTATTTTTAGATAATCGTGAAATAATTGGATCAAGTATTAACTGTTAACATAATTGAGATCAAGTACAAAAAGGAAGCTAGAATTTTGAATAATCTGTATATTATGAATGCTTAGTCTTAACCTAAATACAAATAATGTATATATAGGTTAAACTGAAAGTACTATTCTACCCTTAATAAATAAGACTACATAAATATTATTTAACATCTCCCCTCAAACTCACGATGCGGCAGCTACAAGCATCGAGAGTTTGCCAACCAGAAAACGAAAACGAGAGATGAAATGCGCCTTGGTAAAGAAATCTGCAATCTGTAAGGAAGAAGGAACAAAAGGCAAAGCAATCGTGCCGTGTTTGAGATGATGACGAGTAAGATGACAATCGATCTCAATGTGCTTCGTGCGCTAATGAAAAACCGAGTTATGAGCAATCTGAGTAGAACTCTGGTTGTCACAATACATAGGAGTAGGATGAGAAAAGGAAATTCCCATATCAGCAAGTAACCAACGTAACCAAACAATCTCTTTGGTAGTAGATGTCATGGCACGATATTCTGCTTCGGTGGATGATTGAGAAACAATAGATTGTTTTTTACTCTTCCAAGAAATAAGAGAATCACCTAAAAAGATACAAAATCCGGTAACAGACTTGCGATCTGTGGGATCACTACCATGATCAGCATCAGAGTATGCACGCAACTCCAAGGAAGAGGTGGATGAAAGTAAAAGACTCTGAAAAAACTGTACCCCGAATATATCGCAAAATACGAAGAACAGTTACCCAGTGAACAGTGGTAGGAGAAGCAACAAACTGACTAACAACATGAACAGCATATGCAATATCTGGACGAGTAATGGTGAGATATACCAAACTCCCAACAATAGTACGGTATAGAGTAGGATCTATCAAAGGTAAACCATCAGAAGAAGAGTACCTTGCGTTAACCTCAATAGGAGTATATACAGTCTTGTTATCGGTAATTCTAGCCCGCTCAAGAATATCTGCAACATATTTCAACTGAGAAAGAAGGTAACCTCTAGGTGAGTATGCTACCTCAATACCCAAGAAATATCGAAGATAAACCAAATCCTTCATTTCAAATCGTCTAGCCAACTCTGTCTTTAAAACTGAAATACCATCAATATCATCACCAGTAATAATCATGTCATCAACATATAAAGACAGAATGATACGACCTGCATCAGTGCACTTAATAAAAAGAGCAGAATCATGACCGCTAGAAACAAAGCTAAGAGACGAGATCACAATAGAGAATTTCTCAAACCAAGCATGGGGTGCTTGTTTGAGACCATATAATGCTTTCTTAAGCTTACAAACATATCCAGAGTCGTGTGAAATACCAGGAGGGGGTGCCATATAAACTTCTTCTTGAAGATCTCCATTCAAGAAGGCGTTTTTAACATCAAGCTGAGAAATATGTCACTGACGAATCGAACCTACGACAATAAGAGTACGAATAGTAGTCATTTTTGCAACCGGGGCAAATGTCTCCTTATAGTCCATACCATACTGTTGAGAGTATCCTTTTGCAACCAGCCTAGCTTTGTATCGCTCAATAGACCCATCAGAATTAGTCTTGATCTTATACACCCAACGACAACCAACAATACTCTTACCAGGAGGTAGAGGAACCAGATCCCAGGTATCTGTCTTATGTAAATCAGAAAGTTCCTTATCCATAGCTTGTTGCCAAAGCGGATCAAGAATTGCCTCTTTATAGGAAGAGGGCTCAAAGGGACAATGAATAGAAGCTAAAAAGGAAGTAAATGATGAAGAATAACAAGAATAAGCAAAATCTGGTAGTTTTGTAGACTTACGAATGCGGATGGACTGACATAGAGGTGGATCCACATTCTCAGATGAAGTTTGAGGGGCTGTAGATGAGAATGGAGCTTCAGGTGTGCCAGAGAGTAAAGTACCAGTACCTGTAGAGTTATGAGTACAAATTGATCGAACATAGGGAGAGGTATCATTACCAAAATCCTCAGAAAAAAAGATCTATACGAATAAGATCAGATTTTGTCAGGCTATGAGTAGTGGATGGAATAGAAAAGAAAGGTATATGCTCAAGGAAGACAACATGACGAGACACATAAAGTTTTTGAGTTATTGGATCAAAATAACGATATCCCTTTTTACCTTCACCATAACCCAGAAAGACACAAATAGCGGATCGAGAGGATAGCTTACTGCGTTCTACATGAAGATGAAGAATGAAACAAGTACAACCAAAGACTCTAAATGAGGAATAATCAGGGACATACCCATATAACTTTTCAAAAGGAGATAGACCCGAACTATGAGAAGATGAAATTGTATTAATCAAACTTACAGCAGTAAGAACAGCTTCTCCCCAAAACTCATTAGGAATAAAAGCAGACAACAAGAGAGAACGAGTAGTTTCGACAATGTGCCTATGTTTTCTTTCAGCAACACCATTTTGCTCAGGAGTATCTGTACATGAAGTTTGGTGGATGGTTCCATCTAAGGCAAGCATTTGATAAAATTTATTAGAGGTGTATTCCCCACCCAAATCACACCTAAAGCATTTGATCACAGCAGAATGTTGAGTTTTGATAAAAGCTCGAAAAGCTGCATATATCTCAAAAAATTCAGAACGATGTTTCATTAAATAAACTCAATAATAACGAGTATGATCATCAATAAAAGAGACATAATATCGAGACCCTCCTTTTATGGCAACAGGAGAAGGTCCCCATACATCAGAATGAATCAAATCAAATGGTGAAGATGAAACAGAAATACTTCGATTAAAAGGTAAAGTAGAAAATTTTGCCAGTTTACATCCACTACAATCTGAAAATGTCACAAGTTTTCAAATTTTCTAAAGCTTCTGTGGATGCCAAAAATCTCAAACGAGAAAACAAAACATGACCTAGACAGGAATGCCATAAATAAAAACTAGAAGATGAAAGACTCAAACGAAAGGAAGACAAATCAACAGGAGTAGCAGCAGCAGCAGCAGCAATTGACACTTTTAACTCATCCAAAATATATAGTCCATTCTCTCTACGGCCTATCCCAATCAGCTTCTGAGATTACAGATCCTGTACACAATAAAAGGAACTAGAAAACATGACTAAATAATCACCAGAATCACATATTTGACCAACAGACGCAAGATTTAATTTGAGTTTTGGAATAAGATAAACATTAGGGAGAGACAAGTGAGGTGTGACAACAGAACCAACACCTGCTAAGGGCATTGGAATGCCATCAGCAGTCATAACAAGAATGGAGGACAAAGGGGACACAGAGGTAAAAGATGAGGAATCTAGAGACATATGATGGGAAGCACCAGAATCCAAGACCCATTCAGAGTGTGACATACCTGAGGAACTATGAGGCAACTGACCTATGGAAGAAGCGGACATTGCTTGTGGCTGCAAGGAGAGAAACTTCTTAAATTGCTCAGCCAAAGTATTAGGATCGGTAATAGAGCTTGGGGAAGCTACTGATGCAGTATTGTGGTGTGGTGGTTTATAACCTTAAGGTGGTCGATGAGCATTAGATTGTGACTGACTGCTAGACTTCCAAGCTTGATTGTGTTATCTCAACTTAGGACACTGAGCCTTCCAATGACCTACTGCTGCAGTATTGTGGTGTGGTGGTTTATAATCCTAAGGTGGTCAATGAGTATTAGATTGTGACTGACTGTTAGACTTCCAAGCTTAATTCTGTTGTCTCAACTTAGGACACTGAGCCTTCCAATGACCTTTCTGCTTACAGAAATTGCACTCATCGAAGCCAATCCTTGTGTAAGGCTTGTTCTGATGATTAGAGAATGGCTTAGAAGGTACTGCTAGTACAGAAGGATTTGAAGTAGAAAGAATTCCCTTTTCAGAATAAGACTGAAGACGTATTTCTTCAGCCAATAACTCACTGACAACAGAGTCAACAGAAGGCAGTGGAGAACGATGTAGAATTGAACCTCTAAGTCCTTCGAAGTCACTGTGAAGTGATGTTAAAAACTGTACCAATCATTGCTACTCTCTACGCTCAATATAGGCACCACATGCCTTTAATTCTGCTGATTCTGTAAGAGCCAATTGATCCCAAAGATCTGTCATAGCAAAATCAAACTCTTGAATACTCATATTCTTTTGATGAAGAGCTCGTATGTCATTCTCTAATTGATACTGTTTTGCAAAATTTGATTACGTGAATAACCTTTGCAGATGATCCCAAACCTCCTTTGCTGTTTCATACTTCGCCAACTACGTACCTATCAACAGAATTGTTGATCCAAGTAATGATCTTTGCATTATTTGCTTCCCATGTATCTATCAAAACAGCATCCCCCTCGTCAATATTCTTAAGTATCATATAAGTTCCACTAATATACCCCCACATCTTCTTACCCTTAAGAAAATTTTGCATTACATAGCTCCAATACGAATAGTTCTTCCCATCCAACCTCACACTCACAGACTGAAGTGAATCATCTCTTTCAGTAGCCATAATTAACAATCACAGAGAACCAGAATGCAAAAGCAAATGTAATGAAATAAGTACATCCACCTTTAGCATGAATCGTCATAAGTAAATATACATTTGTATGTATTATACCTAACAATTCCTTAGACCTTTCACTCTTTCCAGTAAAGGGTGTTCTAGTCATCTTACATAATAAAAAAGCTTCACAAGTTTCATATGATACATAATAAAAAAAGAACAAAATATCCTTATTTATGTAACTTAGTGATTTTTTTCATTAATATGAATTAGTCTTCAATGCTATAAATAATATGGATATTGATTATCTAATATTTTCTTCTTGCTATTTATATTGAATTTGGGCATTTTAAGATAGGTATATACAAACCATTTGTATAAATATCAGATCCATGATAAACATCATTTTTATAGAAGAAACAATGTTTTCCTTTAATAATAAATTTAAATCTATTCAAAAATGGATATGATGTTTCTAGAAAGTGTTAGAATAAATAACAATTATAAGTTCTAGTACCAGCTCATTTGGCAAAGTAAATGCAACCCTTGCTACATTACTAACTGTTAGGTCCATTTTACCTTTATTCAATCATAAACACACATTAAGCATAAGCTGCGATAAGATTTTTAGCTTTCATGGTTGCAAGATAATCTTTGTAGTTCCTTTTATAGTGGCTTTCCTTGCCACAATAATGATAAGTACCAAGTCAACGCTTAACCAATGGTCCATGAAAAAGCCTGATCGGCCTAATTTCTTTAAAATAGCCAATCATCCTTAACACATAGGTGTTCACCGAGGAACCTTCTGCTATCTTACAGTGAAATAATTCCTTAGAGGTATTATACCTCACATTGCATCTAGTCGCATCAAACAACTCTTTAAGATTTATTATATAGACATCCATATTCTCATGATTTATTTGAAGTTCAAGTGATATGCTAGCTAACATCATACTTGTAGCCTACTCATTGTCATCAAAATGACATTGATATTCAGTCCTAACTTTGTTATCTCATCAAGGATAGAAGGAATTAGATTTTCAAGAACATATAACCTTCTTTTTTATTTTAGAACAATTCTTATATATTGGTGCTTGTCCAAGAAGTTTAGTTTAGTCAATTTATTAGTATCATGTATGTTATATAGGGATATATTTATCTTTACTCATGGTAATCTATCAACTTATTCATGTAAAGATAACGAGTATTAATTTCATGCGTACATATTTATAACAAAATTCAGATAAGGTCTTTCATCTTAACTTGGTCTCCCACTATTTCCGTGCAAATTAATAGCCCTCACTATAAATTCAAAAAATCTCTTTTAGATCTCCTAGTGGTCTAAGATCTCATTTAATTTATATGATCTTAAGTAACTCAACAAATCAAAATAAATTAAATTAGGTAGATAATATAAAAAATTTTATTGTCTAGTTTTACGATATTAAGCATATCTTCTAATCTAATCAATTGATCAAGATGAAATTTTATGAGTCTTCAAATCTATTGTTCTATCTTGAGTTAAAATTTTAAATCAATTAGAGTTCGATAAGGTCTTAAAAGGGTATTAATGGTTGGATAAAAATACAAAAAATGACACATGAATTAAGTAGTGGAAGTTTTATAAATAAACACAAATAATCCCCATCTTTTTATGTATTGCTAGAATATTCAGTAGTTAAGGCTAGAGAGAAAAGAAAAGAAGGGCGGCACCCTGGAAACCATATCTTCGTCGTTCACCATCGGATTGAACTGAGTTTTAGATATGTTGTGCACCTCATCACCCTCTATTATATGACCAGAGTGATTATGGTTATCAGGCTTCATTTGACAGATGTAACAGGCAAGGTTTTTCTGACAAAACCCACATTGGGTCAATCACGACCTCTAGATTGTTTCTCCTCCATCCATAGTTGGATTCGCTTGAAATTGAATAGGGTAGTTCTCCTAGGTGCATGTGTTTTTATGGTCGGTGGAGATTGTAAACAAACATCTCAGAAAAGATATGTGCTTCCTGAACAGTAAATCATCATTTTCCAAGTTAGTTCAGATCGTTGCCTATAGTTGGTAAGTTAACTGTTGGATTGAATTTTATTTTGGATATGTTATGTATGATATGATGTTAGATAGCTTCACCACTGGGATTAAGATAAATTGGTGTGTACACAGAGTTATAGATGTTTGAATATACTATTCCTAGACTCATTGATTCACTATTGCAACTCGTTAAGTCACTATTCCAACTCAGTTACTATTACAACTCGTTGGCTCATTATTCCAACTTAGTGTATAATATGAAATTTAAAAAGGGTTTAAATGAAATTGAACACTTATTAGGTATATATTGCTCCAAGTATTCTATTTTAAATAGTGCATAAAGTGAGATATTTAATCGAGAAAGATTTTTAAATAGGTAAAAACTTACTTGGTCAAAATTATAAATATGGTAAAGGGAAGGATTAACATGAAAAGGGTAGCATGGACTATGTCGAACTTGGCTTGAATTGTTGTGTAGAATCCATTAATGAAAAATTGAGTCATTTGAACATTAAAAATCATTAACAAAAAATAGAGTCATTTAGACATTAAATGTCAGTGTAAAAAGATAACAATGTAAATTAATTGAAATGATAAAAAAAAAATAGTATATCCATGAACTGTTTATGAAAGTATACGATAACGTGAATTAGTAAATATGAGTAATGGACTATAAAGGTTTGAATATTAATTCGATTTGTTTTATTGAAATGTAGAAGAAATGTTTAAAGTGGGACCTGACTTCTTAGGAGTGTGTATAACAGGATTTCAAGGTAAGGGTTCCCCCCTTACTTCTTTAATCGTTTAAATTTTTATAATTTTAGAATATGATAGAAATCATATGTATTTTGTACTACCATGTTTAATGAAAAATATCGACTGCGAGTATGAGAAATATTGTTATGTGAATATTGCATGACTTGATAAATATTTTTATGTGAATATTGCCTATGAGTAGGAGAAATATTATTATTGTATGAATATTGCCTATGAATAGAAAACAATCTAAGAATATTGTGATGCCAATATGCTTATGGGGTTGGAAATAAGTGTGTGTGTAGATGATTTGTGATCAACCGTAACAATGGACATCAAAATTTAATTGAGGAGATATTGAATTTGACTAGCTGGCCTGTCTGGGGCTAATGGCATCAATGAAGTTAATGACCAGTATATTGAATTTGACTAGCCAATCTGTTTGGTGCTAGTAGCATCAATGAGGTTGATGGCCGACATATTGAATTTGACTAGCTGACCTGTTTGGTGCTAGTGACATCAACGGGGTTAATGACTGGCATATTTAATTAACTAGCTGTTTGGAGTTGAGCTAGTGGTGTCAATGTCATTGACTGTCAGGATACTTGATTAACCAGTTGCTTAGAATGGAGCTAGTGGTGTCAATGTCATTGACTGTCAGGATACTTGATTAACCAATTGCTTAGAATGTAGCTAGTGGTATCAGTGCAATTGTTTTACTTGGTTATTAGATGGAATCAAATAGAAGACTAACAAAATAAAATGATGTATTTTTATTAAAGTGTTAACTGTAGATTAATGAAATAAAATAGATGTGTATATGGTTTGTTATATTTTTGTTGAATTTTATTCATGATCAATAATGTAATGATAAAGGTCTAGGATGGTAGGACTATGGAATGTTTAGAACATTTGTGGATTGTTGATGTTGACACTTGAGATCATAAAATTTTGACGGGAGACACTGCAAAATTTTTATTAAATCGAGAAAGTTTACATTTGAAAGTAATAAGTCGAGGTAAAATGCAAGCCTTAAATCTTTTTGAAAATGAGTAAAAAATAGTGTGAAAGATAATAGCATTGTCTATATGAAAAGGAAATGAAATGATGAACCATTATAATGATGAATACAAAATGCGCTAGATTGAACCGGACAAATAATCGCACAAAAAGCTAAAACAACAAAATATATGTTAAAAGAACATGAATGTGCATACAAAATAAATCACAAAAGGGAGCCATAATGATATATAATGAATTAAAATAACATGAGTATTGATTAGAACAAACTAAATACTAGAGAACCTAAAAATGCATAAACATGTTTGTAAAACAAAATGTGTCATAAATTAAATGTGTTGAGGATTGAAACAATGATGTGAACCAGAGATGATTGTGAGATATATATATATATATATATATATATATATATATATATATATATATATATAATCATACAGATTAAGTGTATATGAGAAAGTGAATTGAAGGATGACTTAAGCATGTTGTGAATAAGAGTTAATATGATGTGACTGTGATAGTTAAACGAGTACTATGATGAAATAAAAGTTCATCAATGATTGATGAAAATGTATTAAATTTGAATCTAGCATATTAAAAATCTTATTAATATCCTAAACTATCTTAGGATAAATTAAATAAAATATTTTGGTTTAAAAACTCTCTTTACTTTAGAAAAGTTATTTTTCTAAACATTATTTAATTAAACATTTTAACTAAATCCTAATCTTATTAGGATATAACCAAACTAAAAAATTTTGAATTAAACATTGTAATTCAATCTTAATCCAATTAGAAAAATTAATTCTATAATTAATTTCATTTAGGGTTTTAATTATAATATAAAATTATTATTTTATATATGCTGGGCTAAAATATATTCAACCCCAAATACTCCTAGTTATAAGTTTCAGGGGTAGCATCGTAATTTTATCCCTAAAAAACTCTAAAATAGGTTGTAAGGGCAAAATCATAAATTTTACCCATTCTTCTTCTTCTTTTTCTTCTTACTATTGCAACTGCTTTTGCTAGTGTTAAATGCCCACGCCAACGGCAGCCCTTAGCAGTGTTAGTAGTGTGCATAGCACAACCAAGTGTCGTCATTGCAGGTGATAGTTGTAGCCACCTAAAACCTTTTTTTGTTTTCAACAATGGATTCAAGCTAGATTTGGTTGGAACAGTAGCTAGAATCCTTGTTTTTAAAAAATTATTAAAAAATAAAATTTGAGAAAAATAAAATTTTCATATAAATTTAATTCGCAATTAATGTTAACAACAATTAAAACATGCAATTAACAACCATAATTGTCTAACGGAGGTTCTGATACCACTGTTGGGTTTTTTGAAACACATACACGCAGCAGAGACAATAAATCTAAAATTTTTCAAGAGTCTCAAGGATCTCGTTAGACAAATCTAAAGTTATTTAGGGTTTATGCGAAGATTATCTAAAGGTTAAATATTCTTTTCGACTTTGAATATTTCCTTCAAGGTTGGGTTGTCGCAAATCACAGTCGTCCAAGTATCCAGTCTCTAAAGGTAATCTACACAAATCACTAGTAAGAAATCTCTTAAACCCTTTTAGGAGAGAGAGATTGTTATACCTTAGAGTGCTAGCTCTTTTCTTTGTGTTTTAGATGTTTACGTGCCGTACTTTTCTCACCCTTTTTTTTATAAAAAAATAAGAGATATAACATTCTATTTATAGAGAAACCTAAAAAAACCCTATAAATGAAAATATATCAATTTTCTCTTAAATAATATCGCATATATTATTTTAGACTAATTTTATAAATTTATTCAATCAGGTCCTTACTTGATTGTTTCTAAGTTTAGAATTATAATATCTTATATTAATTACATTTTAATTATTAATTTTTAAAATTTATTTATAATCAAGTTATATAACTGTAGGTGTATATCTGTGTTTCCATGCATTTGATAGTGGCATCTAAACTCCACAAATATCCATTACTTTCTACCATTTTCACAATGATTGTTTGATGTAATAGTGAAGAAACTCTGAAAAATCCATTTCTTTAGATTTATCTATCTGTTCACCATTTGCTAGACATCTTTTTGGATCAACCTGTTCTGGAGGCTGTACTCCTGTGAAACCATTAACCAGTTGTGAAAAAGCAGGTTGAGGCCTCGTTCCAGGCTAGAAAAGTTGAAACGGGAAACTAACTCTTCAGAGTAGAATGATCTTAGAACACAAAATATTCATAATACCAACATGAGCAAACACTGAACAGAAGCAGAACATCAACAAGTCTGGCTAGCAGAGAACCATATCACCTGAATATGCATCAGGAATTCAAGACGATTTGAATTCTGTGAATACAGAAACGCATTATCAGCTGCTATATGTTTTGTCAGTTACAGATTTGCATCCAACAAATAACTCTTTAGAATAAATATAAAATGGAAAGCCTTTGCTTGAAGCATTTCTGGCTGTGCTCAAAGTTTATTAAGACAAATATCAACGAATGGTGCTTTACATGAAACTAATAATAAAAATAAAAAAGAAAATGTTAGAAATGAGCTAAAATTGCATGACCTTCGGAGCAAATCTCATCAACCTATCCAGAGCAGCAGGAGTGAACTTTCTTGCAAACAAGTAGCAAATATTAGTCCATCTTCCATTGAACTCACATTGCCTCCATTTTCTCAACCTCTCCAAAAAATTAACAGTAATATCCAGTCTCCCAAATTTACGAGGATGAGGTCCTCCCCTTGACCAGTCAACCCATGTTAAACTCCTGTTTGAATTTTTCTTCCGAGACTTCATGTTAACAAATGTTGGCAAATAGTGCTCATCACTGTAGCAAGAGACTTTGCAAAATTTGCGAAAAGTTGGAAAATATTTGCGGTCGGATACTACCTCCACCGCAAGCTGACGGTCCATCTCGACCCACTGGGAGCCTTTTCGCCATTTGTCGAGCTGAATTACAGGCCTCATTCTATGGTTGTATCGGCCGCGGCCAACGGGGCCGGGTAAATCGTAAACCTCGATGAATGTTGTTGTTGAGCCCATTAAGTAACTGTAGATGGTTGAGAAGTTGAATAAGGGAATGCATGATTCTGATAGGAGAACAAAACGTTGATTTGAGAAGTCCAGTAGAGCATTAGCTAGTAAACGACGCTCTGCTTCCACCATTGAAAACTTTCCCCACTGTACCTCCTGCGTTCATGAAAAATAAATCCTTATTAGTTGAGGTGTATTGGAGATGGATCATTGATTGCAAAGAAGGGCTTTTTGACATTTCTTGGGTCTTCTTTATCAATTGAAGGCTAAACTGCAAAGCCTGCTATTGAATAAAATCAGGTGGGCACTCAGTATTCATTGCTTTATGGTTGATCCCAACTCTTATCATGGCATCTTTTGCCATTAAAAAAAAAAAAACAAAAGAAACCCATGAAGAAAGGAATGAGAGAACGTGGAACGTAGAAAGGTCGAATTTTCTTCTCAGTTGGAAAAGGAGTAGAATCAAAGTAATGCATGGAGTGAACTTGCAAATTATTTGGCTTTTATTTTATATATTATTAATTAATAACAATTGCATTATACAATAACAATGATGTTGTATGATTTCTATATAAAAACATTGCATTTAATATTATTTTTGTGTAGCAAGATCATTCGATATAACTTTTTAAAATAAAATCTAGTTATATAAAAAAATATATTTTTATATATTATTAATTAATAACAACTCTCATTGTAAGAGAATCTGTCAAAAATATATTTTTTGAATGATATATCTTATTGGTAATTTTTTTTAGTAATAGATTACACTGTTCATTTCATTAATTTTTACTTATAATATATTAATTTTGAAATAATTTGATTTCATTATAGAAAACCTTACTAAATCAAATGATGTTGTATAATTTCTAAATAAAAAAGGGCAATATATATTCCAACTTTCTATGGAAACTGATTTGTCAACATTAATATGATCCATCGCTAGCTAGTAGCCATGACTATCACCTTGGCATTTTCTTTATATTATAAGAAGAAGAAGTAACAATTCTATATGTTTTAAGTAACTAATGGAATGAATACAAAATAAACTGACCTTGCTTGGGATCTTCCTGCCACGAAACACAGAATCTTTCTCTTCTGTATAATTTCCATTGAAGGATGGGTTGGAATGCACAAAAATTGAATAAAGCCCTTGATGCCCTTTAAAGAACAAGTCCCACAACGGAGCCAAAGGCAAAGGCCCTTTGGTCAAGAACAAGAAGGCAACCTTGGGGACTAGTTGGAACGGATAATTGGGTAGACGAGGAACCATTGATGCTCTCCATAACAACTCTTCCTCGTTCATATCATGGGAAACGTTAGGCGCTCTCAAGAATTCTTCGAGTCCGATTCGGCCAGTTCTGTTTCTGTCGATTGTAATGAAGGGAGAAGACGAGGAGGAGTTGGATAGGGAGGTGTTGGTTCGATTGTTAGAGAATTGATCGAGTTGAAAGTTGAAAGAAATGTCTCTGATGTAGGAAGTGCGTGCGATACCAAAGGCTAAGCCACAGCCAAAGACCAGCAAATAGAAGATGAAGTTCTGGAGGTGCACTTGGAGCTTCCATGAGGTTTGTGGGCGTAGCTGCTGATCGTCGGTATCCTTCATTGTATAAAGAGTAGGGATGTTAAGGAAGAGTTAGATATGTACTATGGAATGAATTGTAACGGCCGGAGTTTTTTATGAAGGTCTTAATGGATGTTTATTCCGGGGAGAAATGAAATTGCCGTTGGCTTCTCAGGAGGTTCTTCGAATAATCTTGACTGCTCTGTATCCTATATATCAGAACTTAGTGCCCTGTTTGATATTAATTTTGAGTTCCTTTCTTTCCATATATATATATATATATGGGGAGTGATGAGTGATCTACTTACACGTAAGACTTTTAATTTTAAACAAATTTCTAGCCTTTGATTTGTTTTGTATCCAGGGGCTGTTACTAAGTCAATATTTATTATTATAATAACAACATTAATTACAATTAATTACACATTTCTTTCGCTTTTATGACTTCATAAATTAAAGATATTAATATTCACCCCAATTGGAGACTTGGAGAGGCCTTAGATCGCTCGGCTCATCATGGCCTAGTCCTAGGCCCTTTGGTTTGGGTTTACTAAAAAACATTTAGGCCCATAAAGAATTAGTATTTTTTCAACCCATGATTAAATAGTCTGAATAATAACATTTCTCTTTAGGAACAATTTATATTTCAAAAAATATTTGTTTTTAAAGAAAAAATTTTCAAATCTTTATTTTTTATGATGGGTGATTTAAAAAAATGATGAAAATTAATTTTAGTATGTATCAATTTTGATTCAAAAAACCAGTATAAAAAATAATTGAAGATGACATATTTTATTAAAAAAAAAGTAACTTTTTTACTTTCCTCTCTCTCTTTTTAACATTTTCTATTATGTTATTTTTTAGTCATTCTAAAGCTTATATTCAAGTTTTTCATAGAGGTATTTTTTTAGTATGATTTCCTAGTTCATGGAATTTGATTTGTAGTTCAACTAATCAAGGTAATATTATTGAAATCTTGAGAGATCGATTTCAATCAATTCATTTAAACCAAATAATGAGCAATAAAACCATAAAGGTAAAAGATTCAATCCTTGATAACAATGTAATATACATTTCTTTTACATTTTAAGTATTTTAACAAGTAAGTATACTTTAAGATATTTTGTATATATTTTTTTCATGCATATGTTTTTCATAAAGTTGTATCTTTAATTTTTAAACTTATAAATTATTGATGATAATTAACAAGCATTATCAAAGGATTCATTAGAGGTGCCTAATCACTACCATAATCTTTATATTTACTGACATAATTTTTTATCGGTATTTATACTATCATTCTGTTGGTAATTAATTTACCGACGGAATCACATACGGAAATGCTCCTTCGGTAAATCTTTCATCAGTAATTTTTTATCCGTCGGTAAGTTCGTTGGTAATAAAAAAATAATATTACCAATAGATTTACTGACGGAAAAAGTGCAAAAAACAATTACCCGCTTCATTTCATCGGTATTTTCTTTAAAAAAATACTGTATGTAGTTCTGTCAGTCATTATTTAAAAAATATTTTTAAAAAATATATTTTATAAAAATATAAAATAATTAAATTAATATAAATCAACAATCTATAATACTCAAAATTGAGTTGCCTGAAAAAAAAATCAACTCAAACAAATTTGCAACAAATAAATAACACAAAAAAAAATCAACTATAAAAAATTCATATGAAAAAAATGAAGTTGCGATTGCTAAAAATTTAAAAATCCTATAAATAAATCAACTAAAAATTGATCTCATATGAAAAAAAAATCCTACAACAACATTCATACAATTGTTAAGAACAAAAAAAATAAATAAAAATAACAAATATAGTGAAAAAAACATGAAAAAAGAAGAAAAAAGAAAAATCTTACCTTAATGTAGTTGCAAGTGAAGCTGAGAAGAGAAAAGAAACAAATTCGTAAAGTATATTAATTAAAAAAAACTAAGAAGAGAAAAGAATAAAGGAGAAGAAGACATACTTGAGCATTGAGGAGAAGAGAAGGAGTTGAGGAGAGGAGAGAGAGGAGAGAAGAGAAGAGAAAGAAAGAAAAGGATGTCAATTTTTTTACATATGAAGAAGAAGAAGAAGAAGAAGAAGAAGAAGAAGAAAGGAGGTCCGCCTGTTGTGAAATTAGGGATTCTAGGCTTTTTATTGGGGCGTTTTACAGACGGATAATTAAATATTAATATTTTTTATCATTTTGTTGGTGATTCTGTCTGTAATATTTAATTTAAATTTTCAATTTAATAAAAAAATTTCAAAAACCACCAAATATCACCGATGACTTTTCAATCCGTCGGTGATTCCGTCTGCAAGATTTAATTTAAATTTTCAATTTAATCGAAATTTTTCAGAAACCTGCCAAATAACACCGATGACTTTTCATTCCGTCAATGATTTTGTCTGTAAAGAACAAGTAATTAACAATGCAATTGGAAACTGAACAGTTCCAGAGCTCTCTGAAAAATATTGATGAAATTTTTCGTTGGTGATTCTCTTTGTAATTGACATGATGAACAATGTTAACAGTTTACCAACAATTTTACCGATAGAATAAATTCTATCGGTATTTCCATTGGTATAAATAGCACATCATTGCATTTTTTGGCTTTGTTTTAATTTTTTCCCACTGTAATTCCCTTAGTATATATCGAGGGAATATTTATATCGGTAAAATTCACTGTAATTTACTGACAAAATATTTCTGTCAGTATTTCTGTTTGTATTTATTAATTTTTTAGTAATGATTGAGCCAATTTCAAGGTCAAAGACCAAGAAGATTAAAAAGATATTCAATGGGCTAATTCAAAATATTAAGGTCAAGTCAAGCTTTAAGATTACAACAAGAAAAATGAGACTTTAATGAATGTAATCTATGTAAAGGAAAAAGTTAGTTCTTAGGCTTGAGGCATGCATATTGGATTTATTTTCGTGACATGAAATTTTATGGTAATGAATATAACTTCTGATTTGACTAATGGATCAAAAATAAAGTTTTTCCAAAAGATTCTAAGGCTATTATTTTATATAAGGTTAAAATTTAATACCAATTAGACATTAGGAAGGCTTTGTGATAAAGCTTGGAAGTTATTATTCAAGATTTACAAAATTTTCCTCATTAATTTAAGATCTTCTTTCTATTTTATTAAGAATTTTATTTTATTTTTCTATCCTTGTTTAGGATATTTAATTATATAGAAAATAATGTGATGTTTTATTTAGATTTTTTGGTATTTTAATTTCAGAAAGAATATTGTGTGTGCAAGGTTGCTTCTCTTGGTTCTTCATTAAACTCTTCAGAACTTATCAAAAATTACTTCTTTGTGACATTCATCCTTATATTATGATTCTTGATTCTTTATAATTAATGGTTTTGTGTTTTCATCCAATAAATACAGTTTATTGGTTCATATAATTATTGGGTTGAGTTCTTTTCAATCTGATTTTAAACTTTCTTGGTTTTATTCAATTTTGATTATGGATTTTAGAGTTCTTATCCTCCGAATTTGCATATGTTGGTATCAGGGCCTATATTTAAAATCATGTTTTATCTATCTTTAAATTTTTCATTTTTTATTTTAAGAATTTGTTTTTTTTTTGTTCTTGTTTATCAATTATTGAATTGAGGCAACTATTAAAAAAAAAGTTTAAGAAGAAGAAAAGAAATTGCAATTTGTTTTTTTCCATAACTTGATATTACAAAAAAAAAATTTGAAGATTTAAGGATTTATTTATCTTTATTTTTTTCATAACTGGTGGAGATTTTTATCCAATAATTATGATTTTTAGTTTAGATAATCATTGAATTGGGTTTTTTTCAATATAATTTTAAGTTTCTTGAGTTGTGTTTAATCTTGATTGTGATTCTAAGATTCCTACCTTCCAAGTTCATATTAAAAGGATAAAATCTAACAAAGTAATATGCATATTTAAATATAACATAATAACTTTGTAAGTTAAAAGATTAAACATACAACTTTATGAACAACACACGCATAAAAGAATTATATACAAAATATCTTAAACAAATTGTTTAGCATAGTTGTTAAAATACTCAGAATGTAAGAGAAATGGCTATATTTAAGTATGCATGTTACTTTGTCAAGTATCAAGTCTTGTTCGCACCCTGCAGGAACTAAGGTGACCTTGTATCTTCTTACAAAAGACAGAGTCTCTGTCTAAAACAATAATAAAAAAGTCATGGTCTTGAACAAAATTCTGATCCAAGTAAATTGTAAGTAGTCATTCTCAAGTACCAAATTAATCGGTCATACAAAAAATAATGTCACCACTTGACAAATGACTCAAAAGAAAGGTTAAAATCATTTTCATCAATGCCATAATCGTAGAGTGATTTTCAATGTAGTAATGTAGGTGCAAGCTGCAACAATGGCTGCAGGGTGCCTGGTAGGAACTTCCTAGCAAACAGAAAACACAGTGAAGAAGCATTGCCATTATAAGTGCAGTTTTCACCAAACCTTATGCGATCCAAGAACTCATCAGAAATATCTTGCTTCACAAACCTTCCAGGATGCGGACCTGCCTTGGACCAATCAACCCAAGTAATGCTCCTATTCGAATTTTGTTCTGGGCAACGAATATTCACTAATGTTGGAATATAATGTTCATCCATGTAACATGGAGGGCTACAATACTCGCTGAAGATGCGATAATACTTGGTATCGGATATGATTTCAACGGCGAGTTTCCGATGTACCTCGAACCATTGAGACCCCTTGCGCCAGTCGGAAATGGTGATTGCAGGGAGCATTTTCGGATTGTACCTGCCACGCCCTACCTTTCTTGGATCATCATATGACCCTATGAAGCTTTCGTTGGCATTAACAAGGTAGTTATATACTGTTGTGAAGTTGAATATAGGGATGCATGTTTCTGAGAGCAACACAAATCTCTCGTTAGATACATCGAGAAGGGCATTGGCTAGTAGACGCCTCTCTGCGTCGATCATCGACGGTCTTCCCCATTCCACAGGCTGAGATATATAATGGGAAAAGAATCAGAAAAAGGTTTTTTCATCATAGAAGATCTAATTGATTTCGAATTATCAGCTTGCACTTGGAATAATAGAAGGGTGGCTATTCCATCATATAACTTAAAGGTATAATTCATAGACCATATCGAGTAAACTATCCTAAAGTTTTGTTGTGGTGTTCTTAGGCTATGTGCAAGAGAATTCATTTCAGGAAAATCAATAAACAGGTTTCGGTAATTTTTCAGCCTGCTGCTTCATATATTTAGCTTTCATTTCGTCCCATTTCTTTAGGATTAGAAATACAAATTTGGGATTATCCTGTACCTACACTCTTCAGATATTTTTCTACGAATTCAATTTGAGAAACTATTTTGAAAACTGATAATTCTACCATGTCAACACTTTTACTTTCCTGTTTTTCTGGTTGTTATTTACATGCACACATAGAAATCAGCAAGAGGATGGAAAAGACTCACCTTGCTTGGAATTCTTCTTCCATGGAAAACAGAACCCTCAGGCACTGAATCATTGTAAGAGGGGTGATGGTGAACATATATAGTATAAAGCCCTTCATGGCCTCTAAAGAACTTCTCCCACAAAGGAGCCAAAGGTATAGGTCCCTTGGTCAAGAACATAAAAGCAACTTTACGGACATGTTGATCACGTCCAAAATTTTGACTCCCTCGTATCATTGATGCTCGAGAAAACAACTCGTCATCATCCATTTTGTGCACAAGCGGTGGCCTAACATCGGGTAAAAGGGTTGGTAGCGATGCTGGTGGTGGAAATGGTTTTATTAGTGGTGGTGGTGGTGGTGGTGGTGGTTGTAGCAGTAGTACTTGTGGTGGTGGCGGTACTTGTGGCGGTGGCGGTAGTGTCAGAGAAAACATGGTAGCGTGTGAATCGAAGAAGCATTTCAAATATGAACTGATAGTGATTCCAAAGGACAAACCAAAAACAAAGAAAAGAAAATGGAAGACATGGCTTAACTGTAAATGGGAATTGATAACTTTGGCAATTGATGATGATTGTTGCTGCTCGTTTCCCATTTCTTTCACGCTCCTAGAGAAGAGAGTTGTCTCAGAATGGAGAGGATAGCAAGAACAGAAGTTAAAATAGTCCCAATAGACGCTAGGACTTCATAGACTTGAAGCGAAAGTTAAGATGACATGCATTTGTTATGGTACTATGCAAGTTCTTTAGTTTTACTCAAACACTTCAAAGAATATTGAGCTTAGATTCACCACCAGAAAAGCAAAGAAATTTCAAACTCGACAGCCCTTGGTGAATCTATAAGCTTCAAAAATATGTGCAACACGCTTGGTAAAGACCCTGCAGCTACAGCTCATATGAGCCCATTGCTTTCATTAAAGCTTGATGCAAGGATACAATGAACAAAGTTGTGAACCCATAAATTTGAGAAAATTGTGAACCTAAAGTCAATTTCCAAATAGCTTCACATTTGGCAATTTGGCACCAGGCTATTCATCTCTGTCCTGCTGGTCTTGGTCTTGGACAGATTTTGACAATTAGGACTCGCCTAAAAAGTCAATCTCCAAATGGCTTTACATTTGGTAATTTGGCACCAGGCTATTCATCTCTGTCCTGCTGGTCTTGGTCTTGGATAGATTTTGACAATTAGTACACGCCTAAAAAGGTTGACCCTTGCTTACCACTCTTCTCATGATTCTTCCATTGACCAGTTGACGATGTTTACGAGTGTATTAATCTGATCAAATGGAGATTCTTCCATTTGCTTAAAGAACCAAGCTTCACTAAATTACAGCTGTGCGTTGTTTTGGAACCCTTTTTTTAAGCCATGTTACTGGAGACAGAATGCTTTCTTGAGAAGAGAAATTACTCCTTTTTGCTTCTTACATATCATTTCGGAAGACTGCAAATTTGGCAGCTCACGGGTTGGTTATTTTTTTAATAGCATGTTTGCAATTCAAAAGTATTCTTAAATAAATTTGAAAACTTTAAACAGAATACCAAACTGAATCTCTAAGCTATTAACATCGTTACCAGTCGTGCTTTGACCACAAAGACTAGGTTTTTATTTATGATAAACTGAGGCAGGACAAGTAAACGCAACTTCAGGGAAGGTGTTGAGAATCGAACAACACTCAACCCATGAAACATTGACAACCAAATCGAGCTCCTTTAGAGGAAGCCAATAGAATTATTAAAGACCTTATTTCTGGCCCAATGAAGGAAAAAAGAAACTTCAATTCATAAAGGGGATCGCCTTTTAATGCTGTCTGCACCCATCTGCGAAGATTTCTGGCCCAAATTTGCTGACCTTTCTGACTCCCCTGCTTTCAATCCTTTAGTTCCACGCTTACCCACTTTATATTTGCAGAAAAACCAGAAAAACCTTGCTGGATCTAGAGTGGTGGGCTTATCTCATCACATAAAACCAACCACTCCATTCCCAAAGGATCTGAAACCACATTCCCAAATAAACAGTAGATTATTAAAAGTGATGGGAAATGAGTTCTTGCTAAAAATTAGATGGAAATAGATAAATTAGTTTTTTTAAAAAAACAAATCTGAGACTGTAACTACATCACTCGTCAGAAACCATGGTAGATTAAACTCTAATTTATAGGCAGTACGAGAGCTTAGAACCAGGTTGCACAAAAACCATACATGAGAAGACACCTTCAAGAGAAGGTTTCTTTCTTAGAATACTTGAAGCAAGATCACACATCATTGTACAAGACTTGCTCATTCCATATGAACAGGATGTTTAAGAGTCATTCTTACAGACTTGCTCAGTTCCTATTATTGGGATCTACAATGATTGGAAGTGAAAATATTTGAACAAGTTTATAGGCTTTTTGTTTAAAAAACACACAAATCATAATGCCAAACTTCAGGATCGATGAACTTTATAGATGAATAAAACAATTGCAATAAATACATGCTAAGAGGAACATAGTTTTCGTTTCCAAGGACAGCTCACATAAATCACAGAAATCAGGATCCATGAAATATCACGTACTCCGTACTCCTCCCTCCCTCTTGAAGCTGGATCGGAAACCCACAAATTTAATTTGAAATAAAAGGAACTCATTATTATTATCTAAAAATATATTTGTGGTTATTTTTTAAAGTATATTTTATTTATAAATATATTAAAATAAAATTTTTTATTTTTAAAAAATTATTTTTGACATCAACACATAAAATAATCTAAAAATATTAAAAAATTATTAATTTAAAATAAATAAAAAACTAAAAAAAATTCAATTTTTTTTTTAAAATGTTTTTGAAATGAAAAAATAAATAGGACCATAGAAGTTCTAAAACTCATATAGTCAAACTGATGGTATAATAACTTCAATATCAAGAGATTCATTATTGGTTTTAATGGATTTACTCACAAGACTTTGATTAAATAGATTCAAGAAGATTATTAATGAAATTCTTTAAAATACATAGGTTTTTAGTGGATTTCGAGAAAATATTAAAGGGTGAAGAACAAACATTCATTAATTTTATTCATATTCAAGAAGGGTTTGCAGGAGAGCATTCATATATTATAGAAAAATCAAAATAAAAAGATTCAAATATATTAGTTTTGACCTCTTACTCCTAATGTAGTCATAATTAGAGTTACAGAATAAATTTTGATATGGTTCAGTTACAATGAAAAGTAGATATTCATATTTTTCTAGTGATATATGGTAGACTTTCTAATTCATAAAAATAAAAGAGGACCATTCATTTGAAATTAAGCTTTGATTCTACAAGCATATTATAAAATTTAATTTTGGGCTTGTTTCAATTAGTTATACTATTATTTATTTATTTATTAATTTATTTTAAGGCTGGTAGCATTTAAAGGTTTATTTGGGTTGGATTTTATTTTATTATTTTAGCTATTTTAGGCTTTTAATGTGTTAAGGTTTACCTATCAAGTTTAAGTCTATTAAGTCAAATTATGGTTAGTTTTCTACTACATAAACCAATTGTTAACATTATTTTAAGGTTGATGAAATTTTATCTACTGATGAGATTTTATCTAAAATTACTGCATGTTTATGCCTTGTTTTTTTTTTAATGATTTTTATATTAAATTTTTCATTGAACTTGTAAATTCTTCAAAAAAAATTTATCAATCTGATTATGATTTATATTTCTCGTTCTTGTTGTGTAAGATGCAAACTTTTTCTTCAAAGCTCAAAATAGCCATCCTTCTTCGAACTTCAAATTAGCTATCAAGAGACAATTCCGCATCAGAAACATGTGAACTTCGATTTTGAAGCAGATGGTACTTCAATCAAAACAAGCTGAAAGCATATATGGCAGACTGGAACAATCATGCAAGGAGTATTAAAGATGTCAAATATTCAGCGCATACCATCATTGGGTAAATCTAAATGGTTGCTGCGAGCCCATGGTTTTCATCTCACAAATTAGTGGTATTCCCAGATAAGAATCGCAAGGAGCAGATAAATCAAGCCAAGCTCTACCCGAAGACACTCACCTGACTTGAATGTTACTCATGATCACTCAGCAAGTATTCACAGTACGATCAGATTGATAAATTCTCATTCATTGCAAAGCTCAGAATCAAAATTCAAGAGTAAAAGATAGATGAGACGCTAACACCGAATGCTGTTGTAGGGATATAAGCAATCTCTCTCTCTGTCGCCAAACTCAAATTGAACATTTCAATTTACATTTTGACAGTGTCTTGCATGTAAAAGCAATCCTGGAATTAAAAAGAAAAACTAAAAAAGCAACAAAGCCAACCAAAAAATGAATATATCTGATCTACACCCAAAAAATGAAACCAAACTTAGCATTCAAGGTGGTTGAATACATGGGACGGACGAAGTCAAACAACTTCTCTTCAGCAGTCACTAACAGCAGCACTGATCCGAACATTTAATGCTATAAAAGGTAATCAGGAATATCCGGTGTTTGTGCAACCACATTTATAGGTGCATCAGCTCTTTGTCGACTTTTGTGTCTACCATGGTGATCTCTAATCTTCTCTCTTTCTTTCTCCCCATCATCTTCCCTTCCATCCCCATTCTTCTTCCCTCGACTTTTCTTGCTTTTCTCTTTACCATGACCCCGGTGTTGGCTTCGCCTTGAACTTGGATTTTCATGATTGAGCTGTTCTCCGACAGCTAGATTTTCTTTCGAGTCAGGTAGAATAACATGCTTCGCCTTCCCTTTTCTCTTACTGGATGACTTATCAGATGGATTACTTTGTGATGAGGCAGCTTTGGCTTCATTACCTAAAAGTATATCACGAATGGCGCCAGAAAGTAAATCATCCTTGAGCTCTGGTTTCTTGGAAACGACAGGTGCGGCATCTCCTCCTTCTAACTTCACCACCACAGGCCTAGGTTTTGCATGGTTTGGCTTTCTCTTGGAGACTAGTGATTGGTCTGCAAGCTTAACTAAATCTTCAGTGTCATCATTCGTGTTAATGCCAGAACTAGGGTCATTGGCAGGGGGGTAATCATTTGCGAGAATTTTATTCTTTTCTGAAGGGAGATAATACAACCCATGCCGCTTTCGGTGTTCTGTAAGCAAGGAAGTGGATTCTGTTGATGGTTCTGAATCTTCTTCGCCTTGGAGGTTAGAGACGGAAAAACCAGCACTTTCTCCATAATATGGACTTGTAAGAGAAAAGGAACCAGGTGAAGGTAATTCTACACATCCACAGATTGCTTCCAAGTCAGTGAGATTCTCCTTAAGCACTAGTTCATCTGGTATAAGGACTCTATCCTGGGCAGTTACGGAGACCGGACCAAGCTCCTCAGAGAAGGCATCACGCACCCATTCAACAACTCTGGAAGCAATCACTTTTTCCCTCTCCAAATTTTCTTCCTTTCGAATCAATGGATTAGAAAATTCTTGTCGTACCAACTCAATAAATCCAAGCACATTCCATGCTCTCTCCTGTATTTCAACGTCAAGGCTGCCTGATAATGGACCCAACGCCAATTCCATCAAGTTTAACAGGTTAACAATAGATTCATGCATAAAACTTTTTTCCTCCATGAATGCGGGTGTAGATGTCTGTCCAACCCCAGTATCTAAAACAGAAGGATCTTCATATGATTGGTTTGATTCCCTTGGATTGAACCCTTCATCCTGATCACTTTGGACAAGAGCTTTGTCTGTTGCTAAATCAGAACTTTCTGAGCATTCCCTTTTAGAAGCCAAATCTGAAACTTCTGACGTCATTTCTTCCTTTTGCAAAAAGTAAGAACGTATACAAAAGATTAAGACTTTAAAAGCAGACTGCATGTAAACTGTTCTTATTGACGAAGGCAGGAGACTAGTACGAGGCTGTAGCAATGCCTCCATAAGTTCAACTGGGTTCCTCGAGAACTCTACATATTCCCCACACACCCAAGCAGCAGCAGATAACAGCCGATGCAGAAAAGGTTTGCCAAGCAGTGCAGGATCAATCAGCAAGTCACGGCCAACACGAACAAGCTCTGGCCTAACATCCTTGACTCTCATACCTATATCAATTAGCTGATTCTCAATTTCTTCCCCCTTCTGGCAATTTGGAATCCTTGACATCTCCCCAAGAAGTGACACATACCAATCAAAGTCAATTATAACATCATAAACGTTCCGGCAGCATGTTGATAAAATTGAACCAAGAATTTCATTGCAGAACTCAGGGTCAGATTTGAGTGCATAATTAACCAAAACCCTGCAAGTTTCCACTAAATTGCTCTCTGAAGCCATTGCCATAACTAGACGCAAAGACTCGAGTTTAATATTAGGATCTTCATCACTCAAAGACTGGATCACCACATCCTTATTCTCCAAAACTGCCCACAAATGCTTTGGCGCCATAATAGATACGGCATGCAGTCCAAGATACTTAAGATTTGGATCATCCTCCATCAAAAACTCACGAATTTTTGCAGCTGCAAGCTTCATCGCAGATTCATACTCAGTGAAGCTAGTGACTACAGTCCTAATACACTCAAACACCAAAGACTTCGCCCCGGTCTTTCTCATATGATCACAAATTGGTTCAACCATCCTTTTAGCCAACCTAGGCTCTAAAGGAGCCAACTTAGCAAAAATCTTTAACACCTTAATCAACACCCAATTATTCTTCGAATCAACCAAAATCCTATAAAACTCAGGTGCCAATGGAAGATACGATCTGGGGTCTTTGGAAGCAAGCTCACAAAACACACCAACAACTGCAGACACAATTTGCGAATCACTACCCTCTAAACTCTCAACAAGTTTCTTAAAACACACCCTAACTGCATCTGGGTATTTCTCAAAAAGCCTTAAAACAACACCTATACCTTTCTTTCTAACAAAAACTTTAGAACTAGACATCAAAGTGAAAACCTCAGACGTAAGGTCTCTACATAAATCAACAGTTCCAATTCTAGATAAGCAATCAAGAGCTAAACTCACCTCAAACTCATTGCTACTCATGAGATCCTTCCTTAGTTGATTACTAATCAACAAAATAACGGGTGTGGATTCATTGAAAGACTGAGAGATCGCTAGATAACCAATCTTTTTGTGAGCGAAAGTAGGAGAAGAAATGCATTCAATAGCATGAAAAGATGCCCATGACATGTCAATAAAGTGGATTGAATTCAGGTAAGTGAGTTTTTGAAGGGCAGTGGATTTGGTTTGCAAGTCAGTGGATTTGATTTCTCGACGGATTTCTTCAATAACTTTGGATATGAAAATGGATTCAGTACTACTTTGTTGTTGACGAACACCTTTGATGATGTCATCTAAACTGCGTTGAAAAAGGGTGTCCATAAGAGAAGGAGATGCCATTGAAAAGGATTTGGAGAATAAGAGATGGGTTTTGCTTTATGGATTGCATGAAAGCATGATTAATTGAAAAGGAGGGATTTTTTTGGTTTTCGTTTTGGTTGTCTGATGGTGTTTTAGGGGAAACAAAACAACAATGTTTGGTGTTCTTTTTGGAGAAGTGAAATTGCGGGAGGAAGTTGGATCTATTAGGATTGGGTCCCACTGTCTAAATGATCTACAGTATTTGGGTTATTTACTTAATTCTGATACTAGTGGGATTAATCAATTAGTTTCATTAAATTACAGGGACTAAAGTTTATAACTAACTCATAATTCTTAACTGCTGGCCTGCTCTGTTAGGTCCTTTACTATGTTTGTAACGCTGAATAATATGTTTTCAAAAATATTTTTAATTGAAAATATATATAAAAAATATTTTTTATTTTTATATCAATAAATTAAAATTAAAAGGCATTAATTTAATATTTTATCAGGCCAAAAGCAATTTAAAAAATAAATTTTATTGTAGTGTCAAATAGGAACTTAGAGATCTCTACCAACTAGATTGTTTTTGTACATGAACCCATGTAAAAAATTACCATAATTAAGAAAATATTTAAAAAAATAACACAGTTTAGCAAGTCGACAATCTCATACGCGACTCACGAATTGCATGTCATATTTATGACTCGTGAGTTGTATGAGAGGATTGTGACTCTTTAGAAAAAGACAGTTTCTTCTAGATTTAACTCTCAATCACAAAAAATCAATCGATCAACAATCACAATACACAAACATAATTTACAATTCATCTCCAGCAAACTTCACAACACACTTCACAATTAAAAAAAATAAACACAATTCATAATCAAACATGATAAAAATTCACATAACATTTTATTAAATTTAAACTAAATTTATAATTCTTAAAACATAAAGCATAAAATATAACTACATTTAAAACTCAAACTCATGCAGCACGAGGACAAGCCTATAACGCCCATATAGGGGTCAGCACCAAAATCACCCCAACTTGTAAATGGGCAAGGAACGCTTATGGGCAAACCTGTTTCAGGCTTCTGTTCATGATAAACAATCTCATTTTTTGTTAATGTCTCTTCAAGACTTTCAACCTCCTCAACCTCCTAAATTCTAACAAGACACAAATTGATTGCATTGTTGGTCAGGGCACATGCCATCTCATCAACGCCTTTATGGATAGTGGATCTTTCTCTCCGAGCCTCCTATAATAATAAATGAATCTAATAAATATAATAAAAAATAATTAGCACTTAACATCTATAATAACATTAACAATATTTAATAAATGTTATATATAAAAAAAATTCATATCAGTTATTTCTATTTCGGATATTGAAGCTTGTTATGCATCAAAATATGTGACACTTCGAGAAACGTGATCATGTAGGTGCAATAAATTGGTGCATTATTGAAAAATATCATCTCATTTAGATATCTAGATCAATTGTTGGTTCGCACTCCATAAATATCTTATCTCTCCTAACACTCTAAAGATCTGGATAATTAGCATGAATTACCAACCAATTCCCTTCTTGCCTGCCTTGATGATTGATAGCATGTGACTCTTCAATGGTGTCAACATGATCTGGAATGTGCTGATATGCGTCACACTACCGTATCACCCAATCAGAGCAATGCATTTAAACTATGTCAAAATAATGCAACGAAACATTTGTTAACCACAAGTCTCCCTCCTAGCATATAGATGCAACTAATAATATCAAATCATCAGTATATGGCATCCATATAACCTATTAATTCATGAAAATCATATATTAGAAAATAAAGCGAAACTAAAAATTTAACGCCCAAATGAAAAAATAAAATAAATTTATAACTCATACCTGGTGATGCTATTGTGCTTCCAACGCATCCTAGTAGAACTCATGGACATGAGTGAAATTTAAAGTAAAATATTTGGCCTCATTAACAATACTCTAAAAGGCGTGGGAAAGCATTGTAGCTTCCCCACGCCATTGTTAACAATATATAATAATAATAATAATAATATAATAATTATTATTATTATATTATATTATATTATAATTATAAATTGCTCATTTTTTTTGTTTTTATTTATTTTTTGTTCTTTTTCCTTTTTTTATGCCATTTGGCTTTTTTTTCTTTTTTCTTTGCGTTTTTTTTAATGAATTTTTTTTGTTTAATTTAGTTTATTAATGTTAAATTTTATTTTATTTAGTTATCAGACTTTCATGACACGGATCCCGAGTTTAACGGGTTAACCTGGTTTGACGAGTTAACCCGAATTTTTTTTTTCTCTTTTTAATTAATTTTTTTGTTTAGTTTAGTTTGTTAATGTTAAATTTCTTTCTATTTAATTATCAGACTTTTATGACACGTCTTCCGGGCTTGACAGGTTAACCTAGTTAATTCTAGGTTAACTTGTAAATTTTTTTTTCTATTTAGTTATCAAACTTTCATGACGCAAATCTCAGGTTTAACGAGTTAACCTGGTTTGAAGGGTGAACCCAATTAATTCACATTTTTTTTCCTTTTCTTCATTAGTTTTTTCTTCATGTTGGTTTTTTTTCTTTGTTTTTCTTTTTAATTAATCTATTTAATTATCATACTTTTATGACACAACCTTGCAGCCAGACCCACATCCAAGGCTCTTGGGTCCGCTGTTGCAACTAGACTCAATTAAACTTGAGTCATGTAAGTTTAATATTATTATTAATACTATAAATATTACTCTTGGGTCAAGCGTTGCAGCTAGACCAAAGACTCTTGGGTATATCTTTGCTGAAAGACCTAACACTCTTCGATCTTAGCATTTTTTGATGTTTTTTATGCAAGGAAAACAAATAACCTGTGGCGTATGTCTTTGTTTTTTTTTCTTTTCCTTTTTAAGTCTTTTATTATGGACTGCACAGTGCAATCCACAGTGAAAAAGCTAATGTCTTTAGTTTTTTTATCTGTTTTTTCTTTTTTAATTATTTTTTTAATATTAAATTTTTTTGTTTAATTTCAGACTTTCATGACATGAATCTCAGGTTTGAGGTGTTAACCCAGTTGATTCAGATTTATTTTTTCTTTTTCTTCATTAGTTTTTTTTCCCTGTAGGTTTTTTTTCTCTTTGCTTTGTCCTGTTTAATTAATCTTTTTTTTTACTTATATATAATAATAATAATAATAATAATAATAATTACAGTGAAACGCTGAGCTGTCTTTTTTTTTTTACCTGTTTTTATTTAAATCTTTTTCTATTTAGCTATCACACTTTCATGACACGAATTCCAGGTGTGACGGGTTAACCTGATTTGGTGGGTTAACCCAGTTGATTCAGATTATTTTTCTTTTTCCTCATTATTTTTGTTCTTCCGATTTCATCTTTTTATATTGTATGCAGTCCACGGTGAAAAGACTGATGCTTTTATTTTTATTTTTTTTTGCTTTTTTTTTTCTTTTTATGCCTTTCACGGTGGACTGTACAGTGCAGTCCACGGTGAAAAGGCTGATGCCTTCTTTTTTTCTTTTTAATTAATTTTTTTATTTAGTTTATTGATATTAAATTTTTTTTCTATTTAGTTATCAGACTTTTATGACACGGATCTCAGGTTTGACGGGTTAACCCAATTAATTCAGATTTTTTATTCTTCATTATTTTTTTTCTTCCTGTTGGTTTTTTTTCTTTGTTTTTTTAATTAATATATTTAATTATCACACTTTTGTGACACGACCTTGCAGCCAGACCCACATCCAAGACTATTAGGTCTGGTATTGCAGCTAGACCCATTTAAACTTGGGTCATGCAAGTTTAATGTTATTATTAATATTATAAATATCACTCTTAAGTCAGGCATTGCAGCTAAACCCGAGACTCTTGGGTATAACTTTGCAAAAAAACATAACATATTTAGATCTTGGCGTTTTTTATATTTTTTATGCAAAAAAATTGACCCGCGGCATCGCGCGGGTCATATAACTAGTACCATCTAACATGAGAAGCAAAAAAGTTAGTATATTGTTTTTATTAAATTTGTATAAATAATATTTTTATTAAAATCTATTAGATTTTATTGTAACCTAGATCATATAGAGAGTTTCATCTTGGTGTCAATGTTGAACATATTTGTCATATCCTAAGTTTGGGTCACCCAAGATTTCATTTATATAATAATAATAATAATAATAAATGTATATTAAGGCCACAAATGGACATGAGATTTGAAAATGAAAAAAAAAAAGGCTTAATTGAAATTAAATAAGTTTGCAAGTCAATTTGGCCAAAATTAGAAGAATTAAGTAACTTTAAGGACTTAATTATACTTTTAATGGGGGTTTAATTGAAGAAAAAATTAATTTGAAAATCAATTAGGCAAAAATTAGAAGAATGGATTAAGTTTAAAGACTTAAGTAGACTTTTAATGAGGGTTTAATTGAGTTAATCAGGGGTTAAATTGAAAAAAAAAGTAGTTTGAAAATCAATCAGGCAAAAATTAGAAGAATCTATTAAGTTTAAAGACTTAATCAAACTTTTAATATGTTAAATTGACTTAATTAGGGGTTTAATTGAAAAGAACAAAAGACTTAGAGGCCAATTAGAGATTTAGTTACAAAAATTCAAAATCAATGATCAAGATGCAAAATGCGTGTACATTTAGGGATTGAAATTGATTAAATCAAGGGTAAAATCAAGATAGATTAAAAGTTTAATAGTCAAATAAGAGTCGAAATTCATAATCTAGAAACCAATAACTAATTTGTAAAAGGCTTGTGAATTAAAGTATTCCAGTCAATATTTTCAAACATGCAGTTGCAAAAATTGAGAAGTTTTTGAGTTAATTAAGGATGCAAACGCTGAAATTAAAAGTATAGAGACAAGAATGAAAATTCTCAAAAACCATAATTAAAAATCCTAATTTTCAGGGTTTAGGAACGGGTAACACGTAATTTAGAATTCAATAAAGAAACTAAATGACTCGTCTTTTGGTCACTATTATTCTTTTTTATTACCCATAAAAACTAATCAAAAAGCCATCTTCAGATGAATGAATGTGTCATCTCCAAGCACTTGAAGAGTTGTATTCGGCACCAAAAAAATTAAGAAACACTTTACCTGCAAAGATTAGCCTTTCATATCAAAAGCTTATACCTCATTTGGCTCAATGAATTCAACAACATCTTGTTCTTAGTTAGTTTCATCTGCGTTGATAAATTTAAGTTAATCAGGGACCAATCTTTCAATAAATAAATGTGGAGTAATTATGATTCAAATCAAATGTGGTTTGTTTTCAATAATATATTTGCATCCTCTCTACATGATTCAGGTCTATTAATGGCACATTGACATCCCAAGCTTCACAATAGTTTCTTCAAAGTGCCCTAGCCCACCAACCTTGGCTAAAGAAGAAAAACACCCATAAAAGAGTTAGCTTTGAAGGTGTTTTATCTTGCTAAGATTCAATTTAAAAGGAAAACAAATGACCTAGCCTTTAGGAATATGTTATAAAAGAGAGGGGGCCTTAACCACCTTAGTTTTTAAGGAAACCCACAATGGTTTTGTAACCTCCTTGTTTTATTTTGGCTTATAAAAAAAGTTGTTTCTCCACATAAAAGGCAGAGAAGAAAAGCAAGTTGTAAAGAAGTTGTAAAGAATTGAGGGAGATACCAGAAAAAATTGAAAATGAAAGATACCAAAAAGAATAGTTTCAAAAGATGGAAAGAAGAAAAAAGAAAGGGAACAGAGTGTACAGATCAAAGAGTAGGAGCTGGAAATACTAGGGATCGTGAGATGAAAAAAAGAGAAAGGGCTAATAAATCACCAATAGAAAAATGACATTATTGATTGAAAAAGGTATCCTTGTTGAATTTTAAATGTTAATTATTCATTTGTTTGAAGGCAATATATATGTTTTAGTAGGTTGTTGTTGGAAATGATATATGTTATTCTAACAAGTTGATTTGAATGCATAGTTTGATGTTGTTATAATTGTTATTATCATGTTAGTTGATTGTTAAAATATTAGTTGTGATGCTGATGTTTAGTTAGTCTAGTCATTTGAATTTGATTTTCACTATTGGAGATTTATTAAAATTATGATTATCAATTGTTTTCTTGATATGTTTGCTGGGTTTAATCAAGCTATGCTCATGTTTAGATGGAATAAAAACAAACATTAGCTTATTGTAGCTCAATGTTACAATGTTAGAGTTAGAGATATATCATTTTGAAGTTATGTGTTAAATCTAATTTAGTTGGATACATTATTTCCTTTCTTTGTTTCTTAAGTTGTTGATGGTTCAAACAAGTTGTAGTAAGCATGTTAGAGCCATGGTTACAAGGTTTAGGTCACTATTCTGGGATTTTAGTCATTTTGTAGGTTTGGGTAGTTTTCTAGGTTTTTTTTGTTTTTTATAGGTTTATGTTTGATTGTTCATAAATGGATAATTTGTTTTCTTTTAGTCATTTTATAGGTTTGGGTAGTTTTCTAGGTTTCTTTTGTCTTTTATAGGTTTATGTTTGATCATAAATAGATAATTTGTTTTCTTTTTAAATCGGTGTTCTAGCCCTTCTAGTTTGCTTCAATCAAAGCCTAAACTTATATGCTATTGTTCTTTGTTTTTAATTCTTCCATTTGAGGCGATTTGGATCAATCAATCCTTAATAGTTTTGAAGATATGGGTTTGGTTTGAGGCTGTTGAGGTTTAATTCTTGATTTTTGCAGCATGTTATCCCTTTTAAATGAGTCTTTCAATTCTAGTTTCCATATTATCCCTCTATATGCTCATGATTTGATGTAATCCGTTCTTTAGCTTTGATTAGTCTTCTAGGTTTATGTTGGTGTTCTTCTCCTTCTTGTTGATATTTAACCAAAAAATTTGTTTGATTTTTTTTGTTTTTATTTTGAGTATAGGATGTGTTTTTGGACCTTGGTCTAGGCTGGACCGAGCCCTTTAGGTTTAAGGCCGTGTTTGGCAAGATAAAAATTTACTAAAGAAAGAACATGTTTTCTGGTCCTTAAATTGTGTTTGAAAAATGTTCCCTTAAGACAAATTTCAAGTATGTGTTTTTTAGTTAAAGGTGTGTTTGACAAACACGCTCTAATGTTTTATTTTTTTTGCAACCTTGTACTTTTTTTGTGTTTTTCCACATGCAGCCTTATTTAAATTTTAATTCAATTTAATATTTTTAAGGGACTATTTTAAAATTAATTTTGGATCTTCCATATCATTTGTACCCTTTTACATTTAATATTTGGTATTGTAAACTTATATGTAAGACACTTTTCTAGAATTAAATAAACCAGATTATTTTTTAAAATAACAAAAATCCTTCTTTAAAAAATATATACTTATGTTTTAAATTGCATACGGCCAAGTTTTTCCAAAAAAAAAATCATGTTTGCATTTTTAATAAAAAATAAAAATTCAAAAAAAATAATACACACACACATGCATGCATCATGGATTTAATAATAAGTTTATTAAAGCCATAGGGACTTGGCCTAAATTTTTAAATCACCAAAAAAATTAATTTGTTTATTTTTAATAACAAGGATAATAAACTTATATGTAATATGTATTTTTGGTATTAAAAGAAAAAAATACAAAAAAATATATATTTCAGCTTTAAAATGGTTAGGCTTAACTGGTAAAGCCATGGTCCACTCTACTAGGGTGGACATGCTTTAACCAATGAACAGACCAATGATTAGAAAAATACAGCAGTGCCTTCGTAATATTCAGACAAATAAGTAAAGCAGTTTACCTTAGACAAGATGTACTAAGGATGATAGTGTCCTCTCTATATTTAACCAGTCCTCTTATCCAAACTTTGAAGACCAATTATGATTTTTATTGACTAAAATACTAGGTGATGTCTCCAAACCTTTTTAACAATATAAAGAATAAGAATTCTTTGTTGTTTCCACACAAACCAAAATCATGATCTAGGAAGATGATCGTCGATATACCACATACGTGCGATAAAATGGCAACTCCATTGGGGATTTGGGTGGACTAAACTTCGTTGTTTTTTTGTTTGTTGTGTTTTAATTTATTAGTCTATATATTTATTTTAAATATGGATTTTTCTTAAATTCTACTCATGTGCTTTTAAGTTTTGTATATTTTATGCATAAATTTGTATATTGGATATGGATTAATGCCTCGTGCATCACATGCTTTAATTTTTTTAAAGAATACACATAAATTTCTAGGTTAGGTGGGGGATTAGTGGTCTGCCTTATGACTATCTGTTAGGGTTTAGGCTCATGAAACATCCAACTCAAATATGAGTGTTTACTTGGTAATAATACGCATACATGCTTTAACCATTTCTTGTAACCCCCCTATATTGTCCTTACAGGGACTGTTAGTAGGTAGATTTGGGACTCTTTTTTTAAGTCTAGGTAGAAAACTTAGTCATGTTTCACTTAATGGTTAGAACTTGCCAATAGGTAAATGCTCTCAAATATTTATATTGCATTGAAAGGCAAGCCTAGCCAAATATATCTTGTACTACAGGACTTTGAGCTGAAATCATGATTTTCATAAAATACGCATCTTTTCATGAATTTAGGCAAAAAAATTGAACTTGTACAATTGAATGAGAGAAACTGACCAAAAAATGATGCTAGTGGATTGCCACGCATTACCAAGATGAATCATGTTATGAATGACATGGAGAAATTGCTAGTCATCATGGAATATGTGGATGAGACCCTATTTAAAACATGATATGGAAGGATAATGTAGTTCATGAGGCTCTTGGTATAAACAACAACTACAAAAGCACTATTGAATTTTTAAGATCCTAATTATATGTGTTTTATCTTTGGAAATATTGACATGATGCCCACGTTATAATAATATAGTAGGATTCTATATTTTCCAAATGATAGTAAAAAAGTTTACTTCAGACAAAAATTTGAAGACACTACTTCTAAGATACTAGATTATTATGCTTGAGGAAGGTCGACCAATATAAAATAGTTGATAAAGGATTCAAATAGAAAACATTGAATCTAAAATGAAGAAAAAAAAATGGAAGAAGGAAAACCAGAAAATGAATAGTATAAGATAATAGCCTTTGTCATATTTTTAATGTTTTTTGTGGTTTGATCTAAGACCATTAAAGATTTTTATAAATGAAACTTAGAAGAATCTTGATTAGGGTAACTAGCTATATTGGTTATGTACCTATATTGATACCAAGATAGCTAGGCGAAATATAGTACGTGCTAAGGACTCTGGAGATAGCAAATTTCACTAGCTTATTTAGAAATCAATCATCTCTCAAAGAACTAGAAATTTTTAGGTGAGATTGGGGAAGGCTTCTTATGGTAAAAAGAGAAGAAGGAAGAAGTGGAGTTGAGTCTTCATTCAGTCAAAATTGTGTGTTATATGGAAAAATAAAAGACTTTTTGGGATGGTTGAATTTGTGAATCCTAAAAGCTCTGAATTAAAGGTGGGGCCTTTATAAACAATTAAAAAGGGACCAAAAAGAAAAGGGATCGACAATAAGGAGTTGAGAAAGCAATTAGAGAAATTCAAAATTGACCTCTACAACAGCAAAAGGCAGCAACAACTTAAAAAAAAACAGCTAAAAGAAAAGGATTAAATGAGAAACTATTTAAAAGACAAGAGAGAACGACGTGATTGAGGTCAACACTGAAATCTGCTAGGAATATGTAAAAATTAGAGAAAAATTATTTCCTTGTGTATTATAGATTCCATTCAATACAAGGATTCCTTAATGTTATTTGAAGCATGTGTGACATATATTAACTTACCTATTCTACAAGGATTTCATGTTAAACAAAGAGACATTTATGGCAACAACTATTATCAATAGTTTGCAAAGATTCCATATCCATCATTGCATGTATGTGGTGGCAATGATGCTTGGGATTCTCTAGTTGTTTTTTTTACCTTATTTTATAGGATTTTTTTATTCAAAAGGGAGATTATGGAAAGTTATTTAAAGTATTTCAAGCTTGAAGAGGAAATAAAGTGACATCAACTTCTCCTCCAAAATAAAAAAAAGTAAAAGGTAATAAGTTTTCCTTACTTTCAAGGACAATAGTGATGGCAACAAGGCTTTGTATAAGGCCTTGTTTCAATATTTTTCTTCTTTTTCTTCACTATTGGAAGCAAAGATAATTTATTCTTATGGGTTTTATCTTTTATTGTTTCTAATAGGCTTACTTTATATTGGGCTTGGGTTTGATTAATTAGCAAAGGCCTAAGGCTTGTTTAGATTCATACATTCAGGTTTATTGGTATAGGTTAGTTTTAAAAGTAAGTCAATTTAGCCCACAAGGATAAATCCATCAGGGTTTTTATTTTCAAGAGTATATATAGTTTTTGTAAAGACAAAATATAAAGACTTCATAATATTATTGTTGTGGAATTTATTCAGCTTATGTGAGAGAGATTCTCGTTTTTTTTTCTCTATTGAACTAAATTTACTTATTGAAGATTAACTAGCTTCGTAGAATCCATATACTTCTCGTTCATGAATTGGTATTCGTAGGGTGGGGGTTTTATGTGAACCTCTTGATCACGTGGTTAAGCAACCCCAATGAAGTGGATAATAACCCGAAAAGCTACAATTCAGGTTTGATAGAACTTTAACCTAGAGGTAAACCCTATACCTAAGTACTAAAGGTATTGAAAAAAGACCTGGACCCCGAGATATCCTTGTATCTAAGAACCTTAAGTATACGAATAACACCACGAAACTAGTTAATCTTTGATGAGTCAGAACACGATCTTTATCCTTGCAAAGAAAGGTTGTTGTGCCACAAACAAACAAAAGGAAAAATCATGTATAATCTCCAACTTGCTACTGGAATTTACAGCTAAAAAAATATAATATAGTCTCTTTTAACTAACTCTAATGGATCCCTTTAGGTTGCAAGCTAATGGGTCTAAACTAGTAATTACCTAACATAAGTTCAATAATAATATAAATCCCTAAACAATGTCAATGGGTCAGAAAAAACCAAAATTAAAAATAATTATTCAACATTGATTAAATAAATAAAAATTGGGTAATAAAAACAAAGTCTCCATGCTAAAATCCATCCATGTAGCCCGAATCTCTAATTTTCGCATATTCTTGATAGATTTTCAAACCCACATAAAACACATTGTTCTCTCTCTTATGGATGAATTAATGAGACTACCATATATGGTTGGAAATCTTCTGATGTCTAATTTTCATAACAACTTGAATCATATCACAATTCCACATGTAGCTCCAGATATGTCCTAAATCGTACACAAAGGTCTTGTTTGACAAATTTGACAAGATTTGTCTAGTAAATTTGACCCTCTAAAATAATATGTTCCCAAACTCCATTTGACCTGAATATTTACCAAAATATAGTTTCATGTGTCCAGTATCTCCCTATAATATTTTAGCTTGTTCTGATATACAGTTTGTGAGATATCCCTGATCTCGCAAAACTAACAGCAAATATTTAAAGGCCAAATTCATACCTGACTTGCTTCGTATCAGGGTTTTTATTCTAATAGTGCTTTTAGATAGGTTTTCATTGTATCACACTCATATCAAACATGTTTTGGCTTTCCAAGATTTGTTGTCAATCTTTTCTTGAGTTGCGTGACAATGTAATCATTAGATTCTTATCAGTTAATATCAAAGCTAAGCTTCAAAATCAAGTCATATCTTTCTGAAAATTTTATTTTCTTTGTGTTTCATAAGTTTAGTTGTGTTTTTTAGTCTACTTCTTCTCTTTGTATTTCCGGCATCTTAATACAAAAAAAAATGTTGTTTTGTTTTGCTATTATTCCTAAACATATTAGTAACATAGAAAGTAAGAGAGAGAGAGAGAGAGAGAGAGAGAGAGATGTTATTCAAGCTAGTTTCATTTCTATTGAGAAAACACAAACAATAGAGAAACTAAATCAAATCATCCTGAAATCTATTAAAACTAAATTTTATCGCAAATTGATCATACACGGGTTTTTGATAACTAGGAATCGGAGAACAATCTATAAACCGAGATCTATTGTTTATTAGGTACAAGGGTACTGCATATCAAATTTAAGGTTGTTCTAGCATCCTTTAGTCTGGGTTTTAATTATGTGATTAAAATTAGATAATGGGTCAGATTTGCGTCAAGTTATAAAAACATATTTACTACTGTTTGTTTCAACCTATTTCGTTTATTTATGTTATATTTGGGTTATTTCTTATTTGAGTCAAATAAGCATTTTCATTCATTTTTTCTTCTATTTTATTTCAAGTCTTCGTATTGTCCATATTTTGTATGAATTTGCTTTGATACTCGTGAAATCATAATCTTAGTTTTATTTTGCTTGTTCTCAATATCTTATTTATTCTTAAATGACTTTATATATATTTGGATTGTGTTACGATAGTCATTGACTTTGGTGTATTGATTTTTAGTTCCGAAAGGACCAGAAGAAGGTGAGCCAATAGGTAAAAAGCTTAAAAACAATTGAGTGAAAAGCCTTGAATTGTTTGGGAAAAAAAAAAAGGAGTTATGAGGATATATTTTTATTGCTACTAATAAATTTTTACAGAGTCAAAGATTTTTTAAAATCTCAAGTTTTCCACTAAAAGCGGAAAACATCTTTCAAATGCAAGCTTTCACCCAACAACTTGAGCTTCTAATTAGGGTGATCAAGGATCTGAAAGATGATATGCCTTCGATAAGACAACAAAATAGTAGGATGGTTGGATTAAGGATAAGGGTTGATTGAAAAGGAAAACCCTATTCAAAAGGCTGTATGAAATGTTAAAACTAACTTTGTTGATTTTATGGATGAAAACATAAATGTAGATGATAATGACTATAACTTTGCATTCGTGGAAAATAGAGATTGGTTTGAGCATAATCAAAGTTGAAAGAATTTTAGTTTTGGCCTAGGTGGAACTTTCAACCAGAGAGAGAACATTTTCCATACGTGTTCCATTGTACAAAACAAAGTGTGTAGTTTGATTATAGATAGTGGAAGTTGTGCTAATATAGTTAGTATTACCCTTGTTGGTAAATTGAACTTGTGTATGATTAAGCATAATAGACCTTATAGGTTGCCATTGTTAAATGATTGTGGTAAGGTAAAAGTAACTAAGCAGATCTTGGTTCAATTTTTTTATTAGAAAGTATGTTGAGAAGGTTTTGTGCGATGTAGTTCCAATGTATGCAAGTCACATCTCTTATTAGAGAAACCTTGGCAATTTAATAAAAAGACCAAGCATGATAGGTTTAAAATTAGGTATTCTCTTGAGAAGGATGGAAGAGCATACACACTTGTATTATTGTTATTTAGATAGGTTTATAAAGACCAATCGAGATTGAAAAATAAAAGTGAAGTTAAAATGGTAATACAACAATGTGAGGATATGGTTACCATGTAAAAATATATACGAAAGTGGTTAGCAAGGCGTGCATATTTGAAATTATTATTAGTTACTATTTCCATACAGTGTTTTTAAAGGCAAGTGGAGTAAGAAAAAAACTTTAAAGGTTTCAACAATAGGATAAAGAATTTTCCATTATACCTATTCATGATTCAAGGATGAATCATCTTGAAGAGAGAGAGAATGATACAATCAAAGTAAGGTCAGATTCGGATTTTCGTGTAAGATTTCCTACTGTCCAATTTTAGTCTATCAAGCATAACTTTTAACTTGATTGTTGGATTAAGCTGTGATTTTTACAGGAGTTTATAGATATGTTTTTTTTACATAGGGTAACAAGTTTAGGTCAATTATATTTTTTAAATGGATTATTTCATAGGATCGAAGTTACTAAATGAATCTCGTCAAATTTATCTATATAGACCTTTGTCTACTGTTTGGACTATCTAGAGCTACATAAGAAATTCTGTTAAGTTTAAATTAAGTTGGAAATTAGACCCTCATACATTTCCAGTGATATATGGTAGGTCTACTAATTCATCTAGACAAGAGGTGATATATGGTAGGTCTGCTAATTCATCTAGACAAGAGAGAACGACGTTTTGAGGTCAATACTGAAATTTGCCAGGAATGTGCGAAAATTGGAGAAACATTGTTTCCTTGTGCATTTAGATTCCATTAAATACAAGGATTTCTTAATGCTCTTGGAAGCATGTGTGGCAGCCATTGACTTACCTATTCTACAAGGATTCCATTTCAAACAACGAGACATTTATGGCAGCAACTATTATCCATGGTTTGTAAGGATTTCATATCCATTATTGAATGTATATGGTGTCAAGGAGGCTTGGGATTCTTTTGTTTTTCTTTTCCTTATTTTATAAGATTTCTTTATTCAAAAGGAAGATTATAAGAGGCTATTTAAAGGAGTTCATGCTTGAAGAGGAAACAAAGTGGCAACAACTTCTCCTCCAAAATAAGGAAGTAAGAGGTGACAAGTTTTCCTTGTTTTTAAGGATAATAGTGGCGGCAACAAGGCTCTATATAAGGCCTTGCTTTAGATTTATTTTATTTTATTTCTTCTTCTCTTCTCATGGAAATAAAGATAATTTATTCTTATGGTTTTATTGTTTTTTCTAATAGGCTTCGTACATATTAGGCTTGGGTTTGATTAATTAGCTAAGGCCTAAGGCTTATTTGGATCCATAAATTCAGGTTTATTAGTGTAGGTTTTTGGTTAGTTTTTTAAATGGATCAGTTTAGCCAATAAGGGTAGATCCTTTAGTGTTTTTATTTTCAAGAGTATAAATAGTCTTTGCAAGGATAAAATATAAAGGCTTGATAATACTATTGTTGCTGAATTTATTCATCTTGTGTGAGAGAGATTCTTACATTTTTTGGTTCTCTAATGAACTAAATTGACTTATGAAAGATTAACTAGTTTTGTGACGTCTTCCTTATACTTTTTGTTCGTGAATTGGTATTCATAGGGTGAAGGTTCTTATTCCAATAGTGTTGGTGCCTTGGAACAAGTTTTCATTGTATCACACTCCTATCAGACCTATTTCGACTTTCTAGGATTCATTGGTTTTTTTTTATCAAATGTAAGAATTGTATAGATTAAAAGTGGAACACAGCTGGGAACCAACAGGTCAAAATATACAGGCATGAACAAACGAGCTTGTTCAAGGGAATAGGCTCCCTAAAACAAGCAACCAACCAAATTAACACAACAAAACCAAGGGAATAGACTCCCTTGGACAAAGAAGGGAACATGCTCCCTGAACAACAAACAACCTCGGCGAACCGGCCAGACAAACAACATATGAACATAAAACTCCAGCATCCAAAAATGTGATCAGCTGCAATCCAAATAGAAACCAGCAGGAACTGCAAAAACACCTGCGAAGGCTGCAACGACACCAAGGATCCAAACACTGCGTTAAGCAGTACCCAGGTATAATAAATTAGTGGCATCAGAGAATCCAACGCTTGAACAGGAAGCAGCTAAAAGAAACAAGCACAACACCAACAACACAGCTACAAAGACCAAAACAAAAGCCACAGACAGAAGCTGATACCAGCAACTCTGTAATAAAGGAAACAAGCCTACAAAGGCAACCAACAAAGCAGCAGCTGACAAAACAAACAGGCTACTTTGTAACCCACCACAAAACCCAGGCATGATAGGCCATAGACAGAACGCTACGACACAGGCCTACAAAAGTAACAACAAAGTAGCAGAACCAGCAAAAGGTAAAGCAATCCCAAGCTAAATATTCACAAGAGATACAGAGAAATAACACAGGGAACAGACTCCTTTTCCAAATAACTATCCAAAAAAGTAGAGAAAATATATAGAGGGTGAGGAAGCAGAACTTGTGTTGCCCTAAGTCTTGGAATCAGCCGTAGAGGAGCTTTTGGAGGGACAACAACCCATTCCAACTAGCTTCCCTGGATGGCCAAGGGTGGAGAAGGCAACAACTCTACTTCGTGTCAAATATTGCCTTCTAAGAGGCGGTTCAGCTGTGACATCAGTATGGCCTTCAGAAACTTGCACAACCTTTGAAGAAGCAGAAGGTTTGGCACCAAGAGGACTAGACCTTGATGCAACTAGTTTGGGCTGCTTGTGTCCAAAACCAACTTTTCTCTCTTCCACAGCCATTGTTGCCTCAGCAGACATGGGATCAATCCTTAGCTCACCTTGAGGCTCTTCCCTATTAGACTGCTTCTTAATAACTGCAGTTTCAGCAGAAGGGTTAGAACATTCAGAGGGAAGGGGAATTGTCTGGGATTGCTTCTTGCGTTTATGGCTGGAATTTTTTGTGCAAGTAGAAATCGTATGTCCCAAGGACTTGCACTACTTACAAAATCGTGGTAATGATTCATATATCACCTGTTGGGACAGGGGCACACCATTGGGCAAGATGAGATTGATAGAGGTTGGCATGTCAGCTAGCAAGTCAATCTCAACAAGCACTCTAGCATAGGAGAGCTGGCTCATAGAAGCAGTTGGGGTATCAGCATGAACAGGCTTTCCAAGCACACTTACAAGCATAGAAAGACAAATTGGTGACCAACACTAGAGAGGCAGATTAGGAAACCTAACCCAGACTGGCATCCTTATCATTTCAGAAATTGTAAATCAAAAAACTCAGGCATAATTTTCAGAATCAAAGGCCGGCCAAAAACATAATAGGGGCCTCCACTAAGCACTTCAAACATGTCTATTTCAAATGAAAATGTGAAAATTAACCATCCAGAATCATGCATAGAGAACTTGGCATTACATTTCCAGCAATATACCCAATTAAATTAAACCTCCACAGGTCCTTATGCATACCCAAATCAGTTTCTAGCAGATGGCAAGATGTCGAAGAAGTATAATCAGAAAAGTGCACTAATGAGGAAAACAAAGGAATAGTAGTACCTGTGGGGTGGTCAAAGGAGGAAGGTTTGTGGCTTCCTGAAGGAGCTTTGCCTTTCTCCAGGGGTGGCAGTAGAGTTGCGACCCCAACCTTCAACCCGGGGCTAGTGTTACCAACACCGGGGCGAGAACCAAGAGAATTAGCTCAGCAGAAAGAACATGACGAGGCTTGGTGGTAACAGAGGGTTCAACATTTGTCCTATAAGGACCAGGAGAAGACAATGAAGGAATAATAGGGGGTGTGCTCTGCATGCCCCTATTTCAATTCTTCACTCGAACCTCAACACAACGGTTGAAATTGACAACATCAGCGAAAGCCATGGTTGTTCATAGAGGAGTGGAGGCTCGAGAAGGACTAGAAGAGTGCGACACACCAGGGGAACTACTCCGGCTTAGGGTCCGTTATGCGTGCAAAGACAAGGGACGCGACATGCAAAACCCATAGTCTTGCTGGGCAAATCGTAGAACTCTAGGATTCATTGTTAATCTTGTTATAGGTTGCGTAACCACGTGACCACAAGATTCTCATCACCAGCTCTCTCATACTCTTAACAATTCGCACCAATATGATCACATTATCTACAGGTGTTGTAAGTACTAGTAATGCATGGACTATAGAAGCTACTGAAGCTATCGAGGCTGGTGCATTAGGCATTGCCTCAATCCACTACCCTCATTGCCAGGGCTATGAATGCAAGGTCAGTATGCAGTGCACGGTTTCATGTAGGTGTTGTTGTTGCTGTTGGTAGGGATACAAAATTTTTATCTTTGCTGGCCTAACCCTATAGACTGTGACACTCCAACTTGCCTCGAATCAGTATCATCCTAGAGTCTAGATGACTCCCTTATTCTTGACTGATGAGTTATTGGTGGCATATGAGAGGTATTATCCTCTAGGGGATCCTCTCCTGCCTCTTCTCATAACCTGAATGATGAACTCGCCCTCGAGCTGGAGAGGGATTTGCTATCATAGATTTTCTTGTCTGAACCATCCTAGTATAATACAGCAATCATCAAATTTTTGTTTCATCTCCTAAACCTAGACTAGGACTCTAATACCGACTATAATAACCCCAATTTAATTGCACAGCATTTCATGTATACATATTTTATTATCATTGAAAGTACAAGATTTTTTTTTTATTCTATTAAAAATCCGGCAAAGTTTCCTCTAAATTCTTCATATCAAGTTATCAACTTAACAACTTTCTCAACCTACAAATAACAAATTCAACATTGTCCTACCATCCGAGACTTTCTTATTTAAATTAAAGTCAACCACAAGAACATCTTCTCCTTTTTCTTCACTATTCACTCAAATAAATCAAGTATTGTGTTATTCAATAAATATTAAGATAATTAAATTAGTTGCAACATGAATCAAGATACACATTCATTTTAAAGTAAAAGTAAGTCTAAAAAAGAAATACAACATAATTATAGACATTCTTACAAAAAAACATTACTTTAAATACATTACTTTTATTTAATTTAGATATACATATATTTTTCATACAAAATTACATTACAAAAAAAAATGTTCTTTTCTTCCATTACATCATTAGATTTGAAGAAAAACAAATACATGATCTACTACTCGACAAGATATTGCGAGGTACCTTAGAATTTATTTAATACCAAATACAATTAGTTTAATACACAATGATTCTTTATTATTATCTCTTCTATATATTTACTATATCAATTTCTAAACAGTTAATTTTTTCTTTTACCTTTAACCTTACAAATCAATATAATTAGCACAATTTAAGGACATATTAATATCCTCTCTACCTCGAACAGGCATTTGTTCGATTACCAATTTTATCAATTTCTCCAATTGCCTATTAACTAAACTACTAATCTCGTTAACCAGAAGAACTAGTTTTTTCAATAACCCATTAACCAGGGCACTAGTCACATTAATAAGGATAACTAATTTCTCCAATAACTCATTAACCAGGACATTAGTCCCATTAATCAAGGTAACTAGTTTCTTCAATAATTTAATATTTTTCAAGTAAAATCAAGATATATTCAAAGAAAATTCCGATTATAATTTAGATAATATTTTAATTTTAAGATATCAAACACCTATCCAATATCTAAACGTGTAAAATGATTCTTTGCTACTGAATAAGTCCTACAAATTTTTATGTACCAACAAAAATAATATATCATTTGTCATTAATGCACTATGAATGTCAGTTTCATTTTGCATACATATTTCAAGTTCTCAATTCAATGCATCGAAATTCTCAAATTCTTACCATGCATAAATGTCCTTAAATAACTTTTAATTTTTTTTTAATTTTTTTTTTACCTATAATCCACACAACTCTTCACAATTTTACATACCACTTAAATTAACCAAATCCAGTTCCTTTACATAAGGTTTGCCGAATTTCTTGTCCATGACGAGGGTAAAAACTCTCTTTTTAATTCTTCACAATTAATCTATTATTAAGTTCTCTGATATTTCAGTTGAATACTTTTAAACATAATTTCCTTATCAATGGTGTCAAAAATAAAATCCTTCTATTTTGAACAAGCATTGGCCGACACTCTATGGTAAGAAAAGTGAGGTTTTTCTCTTTTTTTTCTTTTTTGTGAACTTCATATCTTATCCACCTATTAAAATCCATACTAATTTAATTCTACACAACTCCAAACAATTTTACTAACAAATTCCAATGCCTTATTTTTTCTTCCTCAGCCTAATCCAACTATAGTTTTTAGACTTGACTCGGTGGCCGGCCCAGTCCCATGCCCGGATTTCAGGTTTTGACCAGGTCGCCCGGGTCAATTCCTTTTTTTTTTAAATCAAAACGACATTGTGTAAGTAAAAAAAATCAACAGGTTGTAACCAGGTCAACCAGGTTTTTCCTTCCTCATATTTTCTTCAACCCAGCCTGATTCTAGCCTCAGATCAGTCGGGTCTCGGTTCGACCCGCCAGACCTGACCGGATTTCAAAACTATAAAACCAACAATTGATGAGGGAGGTTTTTTTTTTTTCCATTCTTTAAATTAAATCATTACCCAACCTTATTTCATAATAACAAGCATTATTTAATTACAATAGCAACATTTCTACAACCAAGCTCCACAATTCAATTCTCACATAACACCAACTCTCCATTCTTCAACATATCACGAAATCATTGAATCAAGTGATGAATACAAGAAAATCAAGTTCCCTTCACTTTTTCTTTTCTTCTCTACAATCCCCCGAAACCCTAACTCTCAATTTATTTTCAAAAGAACCTACTAAACCACCCAATCACCTCTTTTAATCACTTATCTATCCTTTGTTTGATGGATTTATCAAGAAACAAGAAGAGAAAATCAAGCAGTTCTCACCCTCTCTTCCTCCAATCCAGTGTCTTCATCAACAAGAGAGAGAAAGGATATTTATAGTCCAAAATTTTTATTATTTGCATCCCATGTGTCTTATGTATCTCATTTGTTCCTACTACTTTTCCTTCTTAATTAATTTGTACTATATCATTTTTTTTTTATCCAATTTCACTTCTCTCGTATTAATTAAAATTTTTAATTTAATTTAACACATTTTATTTTTGAATTAATTAATTTTTTTAACTCGAGAAGTTTTAACCGAGTTTTAAAAAAAAAGATAAACTCATTTTTAATATTTATACATATAACTAGAAAAAGTGAAATAAAAGGATATAGCTCAACTGGTCAAGCTCTAGATTTGTTCTCTAAAGATCATTAGTTTGAGTTTCACAAATCTCAGAGCTACTAAAGGCTTACATGGTCATTAACTTTAAAGCCCGTGAGATTAGTCGAGGTGCGCGCAAGCAGATCTAAACACCCACGTTAATAAAATAAAATAAAATAAAAAAACTAAATTCAAAATTAATTCCAACAATTGAAGCTGCTACATCGCCACTGCACAATTTGCATTAGCATTATGAGCAGCTCTGGTAAATTTACCCTTTTCGTTTTATCCATAGTGATATAAGGCAATGCATGTTGAGAGGCATTCTACAGAAGAAAAGGAATGTGAACTGAGAACAGACTCAAAAAGAATGAAGAAAAATGGAAAACAAAGATGAAAAGCTGACCCTTATATTGGTTGCAACAAACAGCCTAGCCATTAATGTCCATTCAATCTTTAGATTTGCCTCTTCTTTGTATCTTTTGATATTCAGTAGCTAAGAATTTTGTATCACAGAAATATTTTATTTCAATCTTCACGGCAAGGTTTTTGGCGATCAGAAAGTCCGGAAGAACACTGATTGTTTTGTTTTGTTCTTGTGTGGAACTCCCTTTATGAAGTACTACCATATAAATGAATACCAGAGACAGAAAAGGAGAAACAAAATCAGTGGTTCTAAAATGGATTAATCATATCAAAATATATCTAATCCTTAAAGATGCTTTAATTTGTCCGGCACTGCCCCCCTATATCACTCTCCAAGCCTGCATTATGACATCCAAATTGATCAGCTTGGTTATGCTTTGACTTATTTCATAAACCAGGAGAAGCCACCATAGACGAATCTTAATCTGAAAATTTCTGGAGAAAAAGGGTGGGTGGAAATTAAGGAGTGGAATCATATTTCTCATGTAAGAATCATATTTTGACTGAATTGGAAACAAGGGGAACCATGAAAAACGATTTTTAATCTTCTTATCCTCATCAACTTCATAATTCTCAACAACCCTGAAGGAAGGTAACATGAAGCCCCTCCCTCCCATGGAATTATTGATAGTCCCCACTTACGTCAAATCACTATCTATATTTCTTTCATGTATCAGGGTTATAACTCCCTACTTGAAGTTTAAATTATTCTTAGCAAGAGTAGTGAATATTCTAGGCGAACACAGGGAAAGTGCTTTCATTACATTTTGTTTTTATCACAAGAATGATATGATTTCGGGCTTCAAAGATTTAAATGTGGGATCCAATGTTGATAGGGAGTCTGCCATCAGAGGGAAAGCTTGAAATGTCGTACTCCTAACTAATACTTCGATGGAAAGCAGGGATTTAGGTGCTATAAATCATACATACCATGCCATTACTTCCTTCAGAACCATATTTGAGCACCTGAGATGGTATGGTTATGGGGAAATCTTGATAGAATTACTAATCCTTAGGTTAATTTGGAACATAACATAATGCCCTTCATGCTATCTTAACATATATGCAATCTTTCAAGAGGTGTTACATGGCACAAGACATGCTTATAACATAAGATTCACTAGGCTCTTAGATGATGTATTACCATTCTGTTTGTTGAGAAAATCACTAATTCAAACTGGGAGGTTTTGTTTCCTTGTGAATGGTGTTCCTTGAGAAATAAGGAACTGATGGCAATTAGAGAACTCTAATCACTACTACATGAAACTAACTAAGTAGGGAAGGAATAGGGTTTTTTTTATCTTCATCCCACTGTTAGGGAAATTTCCATATGGAGCTATGAAGCTAATGCAAACAAAAAAAATATCAGAAAAGTTTAAAGTCATGTTGTTATAGATAAGTGTCTGGTTTTTCAAGCCAATCCTTGAGACATGGCCTTTGTCCTTAATCCCACGGGAAGAAACAAAACACAACCTTACCAATAGAAAAAAAAAATGACTTTGAATAAACAATAAGGGAGGGAATCTCACCCCCCTCTAGTAAGAGAAACCAAAAAAAGATAAAACAGAATATGACAAGCCATGAAAGAAGGTTACCTGTTCTTCTGTCTCCTAAGCTTGTGACATGTTGATATGCATGATCATTCAACATCCTCCTTCCAACCCTCCTAATCCCTTATTGGCATTATTATATACAATTCACTTAATTAGCTCTCTTAATTCCTAACCTCTATAATTTCTCCTTGCTAGCTTCCAAGAAAATATTACATGACTTGGATCAGCAAAAACCACAAGAACCCACAAAATTATAATTTTGAAAATAAGATCATTTCATTGGTTAAAGGATCAAAATGATCACTTTCTGATCTTCTTTTCCTTTCCATTGCGCAAAAAGGATCCCAGACCAAAGAGATTTGCAGCTCCTTTATAAATGTAAGGAGGTGGAACATTCAAGACTGGACTAATCTTACCATAATATCCACTCTTCTTCAATGGAGGCTTTTGTGGTAATGAATACACTAAACTAGACACCGAAGAAGATGATGATGATGATGCAGACTTTTCCATGGCAGTTGATTGTTGCTTCTGTGAATTGCTCTTGTGCGTGTCCTTCAATGTTGTTCTCTTTGAATTTGGCACAGAACCTGTTGAGTTGCTTCGTGACAAAAGTGTTAATGAGCATAGGCTTCTCTTGATATCATAATTGAGACTACTGCTTCTCTTGAATCCCCAGAAAGACTTGGACTGAGGCTTTTCCTCAAACTGATCAGAATTCACAACCATTAACTCTCTCATGCTATCTTTAGTTAGATTCTCATTTGGAGGAGGACATGGAAGAGGAGGAAGTGAAGCTCTTCGTGGCGATTCATGTCTGTATATTTCCTTAGAGGCAGTAATTCTTTCTTGAATTTGAACTGGCAGGATCATGCCATCTGCGAAAAGATCGTCTGCCGGAGAAGATTCATGGCCTAAATTACTGCAAATACTGAACTCAAAATCAGAATTTGAGTCCAGTAATGTAGTGTCCCTTCTTGACACTTGCTCAGTTTCTCTGTCATTTTCTTGGACAAGATCATTAGAGAAAGATGTTCGAGGGCTTGTTTCCGAGCACATACTGGTGATCACGGTCTGGGAAGATTCTTGCTAGCATATAAAAGACAGTGGAATCAAAGAGAGAGTGATTTTAGGAGCAAATAGTGGATGCTAAATTAAAGAAAGAGAACAGAAGTTATAAGAGGTGAGAAAAAAGGGTGGAAAAAAGATTCAAAGATGATGGCTATGAGAAGAGGATTTGAGGTTGAACATAGACAACAGATATTATTCAGACTTGGGAAGTCAGAGTTTCAAAGAAAGGATAGAGAGAACAAGACAAGAGATCACTGTAGCTTTATGGAAGGTCCGAGAATGTAAGTGATTCTAGGAAAACTCAAAGGAAGCATGTTCTGTTTTCATCTGAAATGGAGCAGAGCAGACTGCAGAGGAAAGCTGTCTGTTACTGGTTACAGAAAAGAAATGAGAGAGATAGAGAGAGAGAGAAAGAGAGAGAGGTGGCCTGAGAAACAAGAGGAGTAGAGTAATAAGAGAAGAAAAAAACAAATGATATTTTTTGTGCATTAGATATTACTAAATGAAGCCAAGACACATGAGATAGGAGACTGGTTTTCCTTCAATCTGAGGCAAAGGAAAATTAGATTAAAAAAAAAAACCCCTAAAAGAGATCAGTAATGTATTGTGCCATGTGAGATGATTTAGTATGAATTGTTTTTTTCCCTTGTCTACACAAAATAATTGCATTTATGGCTTAAATGGGTAAAATCTTCATTTCCAGGAAATTCAATGGTCATTAGAAAATTCATTGGGTTGAAGTGCTAACCCTCTCACCATATAATTGACTTTTGGGCTAACATTGCAACCACCGAAAGCTTCATTTGTTCTTTTAAGAGATTTTACTGTTCCCTTCATGTTCTTATATTTCTACCTTTTCAAGGAGGAAGAAAAGGTCTCCTTCGCAAGATTTGAACAATTCATTCCTTTTTCTTCTTCTTTTTCGTTTTCTTCACTCATTGCTCAAAGAATTTAATCCATGCGGTAGGTTGTTCCAGGTCTTCGACCAGCTGCAGCTGCTGCTCTTGCTCCCTTTCTCTTTTTCTTTATTTCTTTTTTTTTATGTTTTTTTTATTTTATTAATGTGAGTATCCGAACTAGTTTATGCATACCTCGACTGATTCCACGGACCTTTAAAGTTAACGACCATGTAAGCTTTTAATGGTCCTAAAATTTATAAGACTCGAACTGATAACCTCTAGAAAAGTTGAGCTACACCCATCATGATTCTTTTCTTTCTTTTCTCTAGTTATCAAACGGTTAAGAAACAACAATAGATTATTGTTATAAGTAAGTCCCTTAAATGATTGAGGTCATTTGTTGCATCAGGAGACGACACAACTGACCACCCAACCAACCATTTGAACTTAATATCAAGTAGAATGATTCGTGTCAAATGATCATATCATATGGTAGGAGTTGATATTAATTTGCCAATCATGAAAAGGTGGTTTTATTTATTTCTGATTTCTGTCAATCTTTGTATTATATTTCAATTTTTGTAACCGTCGTGCTGATTAGTTAGTGATTAAGAAAATGGAGAGTATGCGAACATTAGGTGGATACGTAGTAGATTGGCTTCAAATTAATGAATCGAGTTGAGCAGAAGGAGTCGTCATAGACTATTATTATTATTTTAGAGCACTCCAGCTATGGTTTAATTATTATTCTTAGTGGGAACTCTAATTCGGATTAGTTGAGAGACACATTTGACAAAACTCTGCTTTGCTTTGCAGACATGGCAACCACATCTGCTTAATTTACATTTCAAACATCTCCCTTTCTACTCTACACACCACACACTGTTCTTCAAACATTTCCCTTTCTACTCTACACACCACACACTGTTCTTGAGATCAATCTGTTGACTCTAGTTCTTTTTTCTTTTTTTTGTAGAGATTAGATGTTGAGTGAAACCCTCTTCTTATTAAAATAAAATTAAAAATAAAAAACACAGTTAATATGTTAATCCCATTAACAGTTTGAAAAGACGGTCGAAACTATGTTTAAAAAATTATTTTATACATATATATATTCAGATTGATATACCAATTTCAAAAATTATTTTTAAAAAATAAAAAAATATATTATTTTAATATATTTCCAAACAAAATACACTTCAAACCATAACCAATACTAAAATCCCAAATAAAACAAACAAAAATCAGTATCTTTCGTCCAATAGTTCTTTTTATTTTTATACGATGACATGTGCATGCATGGATCTTGCACAAAAAGTTAAAATGGTAATCGGAATGATGGAACTCATATATTAAAAAAAGATATAAGCTATAATATAATTTATCTCATGTTTGCTTTTATTCTTTATAGATATGGGGATATTCAGAAGAACTAAAAAATCTTTAGAAACAGAGGGTCTTCCATCCCCCGCCCCCCTAGTTCAAGCTCACTGCATGTGTTTGAGATTTCTTTTTATAGCTGGTGAAATAGAGGAATTGTATTATTATATGATAGACTGATATAATAATCACCACAGTTAAAAAAAAATTAAAAAAAAAATATGAGATCAATCGAAAGTCAATAGTTATATATGCTTCTTGTATGAACAGTTGCATTTGTAAAAGCGCAAACTCATTCAATGGAACAATTAAGATCATCGAAGATCAATGACATCAAATTTCAAGTTAGGGTTCATGTAAATATCTGTACAGGGCTTGTAAATGGGCCCACCATCCGGAGGTGGGTCATGCGGATGAAACCCACGATGCTGGCACTGTCTGATAACCGACATTCCACCTGGAGTTGTCAACCTAAAGATGCCATGGGTTCTGCACGAGGGGGGTAATGAAATCTGACATTCGTGAACAGAAGAGTGAACAATTCATTATAAGAAAGAATGATACTTGCCTTGAAGAATCTCTTGGTGCCATGACAATGGCAACGGCTTCTGGCAACATTATCTGAAGAAAGAAAAAAATGTTTGTGTGAACAACAAGGAAAATGATTGAGGAATAAAAATATTGTTTGCTTCTTTGTTGCAAGGAAGTTGTTTTCCTCGGATCATGCCAGAAGTTCATCAAAATGCAACAAAGAGTGCATCTGGCAAACACTAGAATGGGAAGGAGTGGATTTAAAAAGAAAAATCATCCCCGTCTCGGGCAAGGGTAAAATAGTATTGGCAGGGACTTGAAATGGCTTCAGCAGTTAGAATCCTGACAAAGTTGAGCACAACTGCAAAACAGGAGGACTTTTAAATGTGACAACACTATTAGATCAATCATTATGTAACCGTTCTCATTTACGTTGTTTACAGTCCTGCTGTTCAAACTCTTCCTGAAATGCATGCATTCACCTTTAAAACTTGTTCAGACTACAGCCTAGTTTGATATAAATGGATAAACATATTGGATTCCCACCATATACCAAATCGACCACTTTAAGCAAACAACAAACAAGAACATGAGGTTTGCTTAAGACTTCCTTGCAACAAAGATAGATAGATTTCATAATAACAGGAAGAGGCACTCACCTGATATGAGTAATGGGTGTGGACATCAATTGATGACATGAAACAAGACTGTGTAGGATGTGTCTGGAATTTGCAACATAGGGGTTAAATAAATCAATAAACAGATAAATTGTAGTTGTCTTCTAGCATTTGAAGTTGCTTTATTAGCAACCCATTAAAACAAAAGAAGAGCCAGTATTAACCAGATGCTTGATTGGTTCTAAACATTAGAAGAAGAAGAAAAAAAAAAATTGGGGATCCTGCCTTCCAGGCTCCAGCCAAAACTTGGAATTATTCCATTTTCAATCACCTTTTATCACAATATTAACTAGACAATTTGGTAGCTCTCGCAATTAAATTAATTCACCATTTCAAAATGACGAGGTTCTATTGTTTGTTATGGGAAGCCTTCATCAATTGCAAAATCAATCTAATTCTGAAGCCAATCCAAGCAATTGCCTCTTCTGGCACTCCTAAATCACACCAGCATTTAGAACATATACATTAGCTAATGTTTGCCTGATCGATGTCTTCTAGGTCTGCCAATAAATAGCAAGAAATTATAGTTTCCAACAAAATAACGGTTTCCCTAATCATGGCATGTACAAGTAAAACAGCTCATGTCCTGCACATTCTATCCTATATTGCAACAGTCAAAACCTTAGATCCAGTGTATTTTTGTCTCGTTATTACCAAATGGTGGAGGCAATAACCTTTAATTTTTTAATCTGCAAAGCATAAAGGTAATTTTTGTGGCACATAAAAAGGCAAACCAGAAAGAGTAGGATATCACATCTAAGGAACTATGCAGTTCCGCAAAGTGGATGGATATCAAATGAAGCACTAACAGAGTCTACATAGTGCAGAATAATTAAATCATAATAATAACAAGAGCAACAGAAACAGCAGGGAAAAAAAGGGGTTAGTTAGACCATAATTACTCACATGAATCCAACCAAGTGGGAAAAGGGATCGTTTATCCTGCACTTCAAATATTTCTTCTTCATTTGTAGTTTGACACTGATTAAAAGTGATGCATTCCACAACAGTTAGAGAAAAGTAATAACAAAAGCAATATGCAGTAGCACTGCTCAACCCATGATGAAACTGCCATACCGAATCTGATGTTGATTCCTGCTTTGGAATAATGAGAGCTGTAACATAGAATTTTCTGTTTTTCTGCAAAGCAGAGTTGATTGAACCATCAGAATTATACATCAGAAACATCAGAATTATACAGTAACCTTTATGCTATCAGGACTTACAAGTGAACCAGCAAGGACACCACAAGTTTCTAAATTCTTATCGGTATTTGACTTTGCCATCTTCATGAAGTTCTCCATCAATGTAGTTGACTGCAAAGAGAAACAGTTGTCAGACAAGAAGCATATTGACCCTGCAACCCATTACTACCATACCCCCTTTTTTTCTCTAACCACAATAATTTACAAAGGATTAATTTACCACAAAATGGAAACCAAACAAAATAACAGACAGAGACTAATTCACAGTACACATTTTAAATCCTCAGAGAGATTCCTAATAGCTAAACTCCCAAAAGATGTAAAACATAAAGAACAAGGTTGTTAAGAAGCTCACAATGTGCAGTTGCAGGGGAGCTTCAGAACAAATTAAATCATTGGGTGAGGAAATATCCATTTTATTTTCTGCCTCAGAAACTTGGGGAGGTGTCGCAGGGATTAGATCTTGTACTTCTGCAAGTACAGGGGGAGGAGAAGGTTGTCTAATAACAGCTGGGAGGACTGGGGTTTCAATTGTTTCAAAGGAAATCAAAGAACAAGGTTCCTCATCACGGCACTTCTGATTATCATCTTGCACACTAAGAATTGATTCTAAACTTGATCTTCCTGGTTCTGAGCTGCTATGCTCTGATTTTACAAACAGTTCAGCTTTTACAGATTCCTGCAGCCTGTTTTCACAAAGAGATCACCCAAGGAATGAATCCAAAACCAGAAATATTTCAAATACAAAAAACAGGAAAAGAAAGAAAGAAATAAAGTAAACGGTGCAATGAGATTTATCATAGATAGAACATTTCTTCCAAGAATAAAATTCAAAGTGAAACAAATAAAGCTTCTAACTATCACATAATGCCTTTTGAAAATATCTTGTAATTATCATGCATGATTTTGACTAGGTCTATCTAGTAAATCTGGATAAAATAGGACAGAAATAACCGCAAAAGCTAAATAAGAATCTAACCTTGGAATTTCAACTGGTGTTAAGTCGATGATGCTAGGGTATTTGACCTGCATTTACATGAGATATATCAGTGCAAGTTGTGCACATGAAAAACCTAAAGGTAGAGGCATAACACATACCCCTTCATTAGTCCTTGGTGGTTGCCACTTTGCATTAAGCCCGTTCGGACCCAATATAGAATGCCTAGAGAGAGTCTCCTCATTTGGTCGTTGGAAGTTCAAAGATCTTCAAGAAGAAAGTAAACAAGCAAAGCCAAAAAGAAATGAAAAATATTATTCAACATCAACTCGCATCTTAGTAAGGAGGTTAATCTATAAGGGAATCAGCTGGTATTGAATCTTCCTCTATCCCTTTCTTTTCATTTCCTGGACATCTGATATTCTTTTTTAAACAAGGATCTGACGTGATTCAATATCAATTATCAATAGAAACTTCACTTCTTTCTACCTGGCCACTTTAAACTTAAAATAAAACTTTTTTTAGCATTCATCTAGGCATTTCAGGAAGGAAGTCAGGCACTCATCTCAGGGACATGCCCTGAACTTTAGCTTGAGCCCTTCCAGTAGTCTTTGCTTTGTGAATGGAATGAATTTGTAGTGTTGAAACATGAATTAGAATTTGCAAACTAAATTCTCATTCACAAACAGAAAGATTTAAACTAAATGTGTTTCTGCTGTTGCCATCATGCTCATAAAATTACCTAATGAGGATTTCTGCACATACTGTGCAAGATTCAACTGGAATTTTCAAGCTTAAGGTCAGGGGTCAAAGAGATCTCAAGCGACAAAGGTTAAATCGCACATCAATTGTTCATCATACTCAAACCCTACCACAATACATGCATACCTATCTTGTGGATGTAATTGGGATAAACTGGAATTCTTTTGTGTACTTCCTATCTATAATTTTCTTTGTAATTTAAATTGCAGTGTTAATTCACATGGAAGCAGTCAGGAGTTGTGATCACAAACACAGGTGCAAATGTAGTTTCTTTGAAAATCAATTTCATAATTCTCAAGTGCTTTTCACAATTTCATAATAAACTAATTAAAGAAGCACACACAAAGCAAGCACCAACTATATGGTAATCCACCAGAACAAGCGAGAGAGGAATGCTGAATAGCTAGGGAGGGAAGGGAGATGGTTTAACAGCAGCACATGTTATTGCATTAGGAGCTTAGGGTGGCTTTGAAGCATTCGGCTTAAAGTCCACGGGGAAATCTCAAAATTAATAAGCCATGTCTGAAATTTTATGCAGCATTTCAAAGATAGTTGACTAAAAAACGTGGAGGAATACTTACACTCTGCGGAACTGCTGTTCCACTGGCCTAACATATGAATATTGTTGGGTTCTTGAACCTTGATACAAGGATTCTCCAGTGACTGGTCTTACTGCCTGTAGGATGTGTAGAATAGTATGAAGATCACAAACTTTAACTTCATCGAGCAGAACCATAAGTGCAACCGCGCATTAAAAAGAGAGAGAGAGAGAGAGAGAGAGAGCTTCTCCGTAATGATAAACTGAATATCAAAGAAATAGCAGCTGTACCTTTGTCACACCATTTCCATTCAAAATTTTCTTGTTATAAGGAGGTTTCTCTAAAAGATCATTTTGACTGTTATAGCCCCATCCATTTACTTGATGTGTGTGTTTTCTGTTCAACTCATTTATCCTTTGTTGCACTGCTGTCTTTAACTGCTCCAACTCGCCCAAAGCATTTAAAAGTTTCTAAAACAAAAATCCGACATTAACATAAATGCCAGGCTTTGAAACAAGGAAATCTTGTCCAGAAAAGGAAGAACAAAAAGGACATATTACCTTTCTTAAATAATCTTTTTTGCTTTGGGGGAATGCTCCATAACCTCTATGACATGGTATTGTTTCTGAGACCAAGCTGAAGCAAAAGAAGGCAGGTAACATTATTGATAGTTTCAGGAAGAAAATCAGACTAAAGAAGAAAAAAACAACAAAAAGATTAAGCAATCCAGCTAAAAAGAGCTCTAACTAAAGTAACCAGAGTGTGATCTTTCATCACGCAAAACTGAAGACATACATTGTTTTATCCCCAAATGAATCCCCCAATTTTACATAAAAACAATGCAGCATAAAAAGCCAAAAAAAAAAAAAGGAAAATAAAAAATCATCTCCTCCCATTTTCTTAAAACCGAGCAACGTTACATAGTAAAATGAAAGAGCAAACAAAATAAATGGCTTACCTTGAAAACCTTAGTAACATAACATACAAATCTATTATATTCTTCTCTGCTCGAAAAATCTCAGCCTGCGTGAATGCAATAATAGCACATCAGAACAAGAAATTAAAGGAAAAAAAAGTATACTTCCATCGCCAAGAGGCAACGATTACAGAATAAACAGTTAAATTATCACGCAATTTCAAAATTGAAAACCCTAATTGAAAAGGAAAGAGGAGAGTAAGACACCTGTTTGAGAATATTATTAGCGATCCGAAAATAGATATTAAGAGCAAAGCGATTATCGACATCCAGTCTCTGAGTTCTCGCTTCTATATTTATTATATCCATACAGCTCGAAGAAGAAGACTTCATTCTTTTCTTTCTTCGGATTTTCCCTTCTTTTCTTGTTAGCCAAACAGTATTTCAATTCTGTGTTTTGAATTTTGATCGGGGCATTAAGGAGAGATGAGAGAGGTCGCTAATGGCTCCCTGCTCGCCTGCTTCGGGCTATTGGGCAGAGAGAGAACGCGATGGAAACTAGGGAGGAGGTGTTTTGCTTTTCTCTTTTGTTTCGAGGGTAAATATGGTAATACGAGGAAAATTAAAAGGCTGGTTTAGTTGTTGGGATAGTGATTTTCCATGGTTGGGATGAATGATATAAGGTTGACTTCTTACCTTGTATTATAGCAAAACTCCACGATTTTTCTTTTTTTCTTTCCATGATTTCTAAGAAGACGAATTGGGAAAGCTTGATTCAGACTATATTTTCTTGTTTTCATATTTTAGCCATAAATTTTATTTTTTTTTCATTTTAGATCTTGATTGTTGTTGTTACCCATTTTTGGGTTCCCACAAAACAAAAAAATGAAAATGAGAAAATACAAAAAACAATATATAAAAAATATTCAAAAGAAATTAAAAAAAATAATAATAGAAGCGAGAAAAGGATGCTGGAATGATAAAAAGGATAAAATTGGTTGAGGAGCTTAAAAAATACAAAAGGTTGAAATTTGACATTATATTTTTGACTGGTGAGAGCCATGTTAATAAGGAAAAATCAATTTGAGAAAGAAAAGTCCAAAATCAGATGTTTATGGACTCAATTAAATTTTATCTTAGGTTTAATTGAATTTATGGAGGGTTTAATTGCAAGAACATTGATCTTTTAAGTCAATTTTGGTTTTATTGGAAGAAATTAAAGTCCTCGGCTGACATCGTTATTATGAGAGGAACTTGATTTGTTGTCAACATAAGTTAGCATCATGAATACCTGATAAAATTTATAAGTATGGTGTTACGTAAATAAGATGATTAATATAATTATGTTGATAATTTATAAAGAGTTTATACTTTACTTATCTCTAATATTATTAGTTGATCCTCTAACCTTGACATTTGTTTTTATCATTGTTTAATCTTCACATTTATCTTACATCTCAAAGTCCTCTTTAACTCATCATCACCATCACCATCATCATCATCGTTGTTGTTGTTGTTGTTGTTGTTGTTGTTGTTGTTGTTATTTATATAGTTTACCTCCCTGTGGTTCGACCCCGGTCTTGCTGGGTTATTTAGTACTTTGACACTCCTGCACTTGGGATAAGACATCAACTCTTTGATCGTGTCAGAGAACTTTTCTTAAACCATAGACGAATCAACAACTAGAAAACACAACAAGACCTTAGATTTTATTAGACAATAAAACAATGCAGTCTACCTTAGGTAGAGCGTATTTGGGATGCTAATACCTTCCCTTTACGCAACCAGTCCCCGTATCCGATCTCTGAGACCAGTTAGGGTTCCTAGTGACCAAAATAGCAAGTGGCGACTCCCATTCTATTTTTCTCCTAATAAAAGACAAGAATTCCTTGTCTCGCCATATTTGCCACGATAGATAATATTTTGAAGGTGGATGTTTTCGCCGCGACGCCGCACACGTGCGATAATTGTTAAGAAAAGAGAGAGAGAATCATCAGAAAAGAGTGGGAAAAAAATAAAGTTGTTAGTTGGGCATATTCCAATCTTAAAAATGGTTATTTTGATATTAATATATTCATCTTGAACATGGGAGTTCAATGGATATGGTTTGGGTAGTGAATGATGCCGGAAAAAGTTGATCAGACTCTAAAAAGTTTATTTTAATTTGATTTTTAGTTTTTAGACTAATTGCATCATGTTCTGAGGTTTTAAATTTGCCTATGAAGATTCTTACCATGGTTTTTTTTTGTATTTTTCATGTGAAAAAAAATTGAAATTTGGTTTTTAGAGATAAAAAAAGCCTTGAGTCTTTCAATACCAATGAGAAATCTCTTAAATTCCTATTTAAGATAAAGAGATTGTTATACTTAGAGTGTTAGCTCTCTATTCTGTGACTTACATAGTTTTTCTGTTTTACAAACAACTACTCAAAAAAGTAAGAGACATAACTTACTATTTATAAAAAAATATAAAAAACCCTATAAATTGGTAAAATATTAATTTACCCCTTAAATAATATACATATATTAATTCAGGACAATTTTAAAAATTAACTCAACTAAGTCATTACTTGATTTTTCTAGGTCTAGAAATATAATCTATGTATTAATTATATTCTTGTCCTTAATTTTTAAAATATATTTTAATCAATTCATACTTAATTAAATCATCTCAGTTTAATTTTTTACTAATGTTTATTAATATGTGTGACCCATTAAGTTTCTAATATGTTGGCTCAAATATATATTATAATTCTAATTAAATATAATTAAGTAAATTAAATAATTGAATTTATTATCAATTCAACATTTGATTAATTTATATTTGAAGATCAAGTGCACCATCTACCAACATGTCATGATCTCCCAAATATTAGACAAGTCATTAGTGATTTGACTTAACCTTTCGATAACCAGTTTCTTAATATAATTAATATCATTTCATCAATAATATTCTGATTTAATATTAAAGCATGGAGTTTGTCTGCCATGTTAAATCATGTTTGTTCTCTACATAATAGTCATTGATCGTTTGAATAAGATTTGAAACTTTTTTCAAATCTCATTTCACTTTGGCCAAGAATTTCACAATCAAATACTATTTGAGAATATATGGAAAAAAAAAATTATAATTCACCTAGAGTGATAAATCCTCTCTTGATCACTCAAGTACCTTCATATAGTTCATGATATACTCAATGTTTGCCCCTTCGTCACCTCGATTAAGATAACATGTAACAAGATTCAAAGCATAATATTCTCTATATAAGATAACTTAGCGATCTCAAGTCTCTACATCACTTATACAACTATCACGTGAGCATTCCCATAGATATATGTGATATCTCTATATGGAATTCTCATGCGGGTTAGTTCAGTGTATATGTCTTATGACAAGTGTCATAACCTAATTTTTGAACAAATAATACAAAAATTAAATATAGTTGACAATGGGGTTAAGACAACAAAATTTGAAGTTTGGGGATGTAATTTGAGAGTTAATTGATCAATTTTGAAAGAATTAAAAGTTAAAGATTTAATTAAGGACCAAATTGAACAATCCAGGAATTAAGGTCTGTTTTGTAAACAGTGTACCAATTTAGGGATTTAATTGAAATTAATCCAAAAGGGAAAAATTAACATAAATTTTTAATTGCTTAGGGGTCTAATTGCCGAATTTCCAAAGTTCAGGGGTCAAAAAGTGAAAATGTGTCTTTTGGCCGAAACGTCGCCGTTGCTAGTGGGAGAGCCGTGTGATCTTCTTCATCCCGATTCAACCGGAGACCTGAAAATCTGCAACAGATCCAATCGTGGACCACGTCCCTTGCCCACGATCTCGTTCGTGGAAGATACAGTCCTGCAAAGGCAGGACTGATTAGGGGCAAGCTGTGGGTCTCTATAAAAGGGAGCAGAAAACCTAGCATAAAAAAAAAAAAAGAGAAAGGAGGAAGAAACCTAGAAAAACAGAGCAATCAACCTAGAAAAAAACAGAGCACAAAACACAAAAAAAATATACAGAGGAGAAGAGAAAGGCAGAGGAGAGTCACGGATCAGCCCTGCCATTGTCTTCGTCCCTATAAGAAAAAAAAGAACGCCACTGAACCAAAAATTATTGACAACCAGCATCCCCATTGTCTGCTTGCCGTCCTCGTGAAAACAGAGGAAACAGAACACAATCAAAGGAAAAAAACAAAAGCCCTTCATCTCAAGAACTGAGAAATCAAAAGAAAGCGACAGCGGGCATACCGAGGGAAAGAGTGGAAATCAGCCGAACCAAAGTAGCCACCCATCGCAGCCTTCTTCGCAATCTCCAGAAGCAGGTGCGTCCATTTCCATTTTTTTTGCTCTTCTTTGTTCAAATAACATTTGAACAGTGCGAAGGTAATTTAATTACCTTCGCACAGTTGATGCACGCGTGAAATTGTTTCACGCGTGCATCTTTTTTTTTACATCCGGGTCACTGGCTTGGGCCAGTGACCCGGGCCGAGCTGGCTGGGTCCAGCCCAGCCCATGTAGGCTGGCCCAGCCCAGCCCAAAAATGTAAATAAAAAGTAAAAAAATAAAAATGGGTATGCATTAATAAAAATAATAAAAATTTATTGATTTTATTCACTGACGCCAGAGTCAGGAATAAAGATGCTGATGTAAATTTATATTATTTTTATTCATTGTATTTTATTTTATTTAGCTAGAGAAATAAAAAATATGAATGCAAAAATAAAATAAAATAAAGTAAATTTATTGGTTTATTCACTGACGCCAGAGTCAGGAATAAAGATGCTGATGTAAATTTATTTTGTTTTATTGTATTTTACTTTTATTTAGTTACATAAAAAATGTGTATGCTTAAAAAATAAATTTATTTAATTTGTTTATTCACCGACGCCAGAGTCGGGAATAAACAAAAAACTGATTTAATTTTTTTTTTATAGCTACATAATATTTACCAACGCCAGAGTTGGAAATATCCGTAGTTGAATATTCACTGACACCAGAGTCAGGAATATTACACACAAACAACCATAGTATAAACCAACAATAAAAAAAAATGTTAGCAATTAATGACAAAGATCAACAATGCAGCCTGCCTTAGGCAGGACGTTTAAGGGGTGATAATATCTTCCCTTTTACGTAACCAGTCTCGGACCATAGAATCTCTATTGACCAGTTAGGGTTCCTAGTAACCGTTATACTAGGTGGCGACTCCTTAAACAAAGAATATCCCCATTAAAGAACAGGATGCCAGAAATCCGTTCCTTCCAAAGATTATTTAAAATTTTAAGGTCGCCATGATGTCGGGTGTGACAGAATGGCGACTCCACTAGGGACCATAAGACTAAGCTTTGTCTTTATTTGTTAACATTGCTACAAATGCTTGTTGTGTTGTTTGGTTTTTTTATTATTTTATTTTATTTGGTTTATTTTATTTTATTTTTACAGCTTTAGCATCCATATTTATTCATGTCATCATACATATATTGGATATGGATTTATGCCTTCACACACCACGCATGTCATAATAGATATCTGTTATATCAACTTTATGTTAAGTGGGAGAGTCACGGTACCCCAATGGCTTTAGCCTGGGTAAGACTTGTGAAACCATCCAACTTTCGCTTGATTGTTTACTCGATAGTGGTTGGTATGCCTAAACTGATATTATTCAGGGCCTCTATCTTCACGCTACCTGTAAGCCTCACATCAACCTTTCGAGGAAGATCACTGAGCATGCGAAAGACCTTTCAAAGACTAGATAGCAACCTACCCTGAGCATTTAATGACTAGAACTAAACCTTTAGGTTGTTCCCTATGTAAGTTTCACTAAGGCAAAGCTTAACATATATCATTTCATTACAGGATTTATTTTTGGGTGACATAATGGCCGTTAATCGAGAAGTCACCACTGTTGAGTATGGGCTTGAATCTGAATCATTGCATATGACTGAGGGAGACTGCCCTAGACTGGATGACAGTGGGATACCACTGCTAAAAGATGTGAGATGTGTAATAAATGATGCCATTCATTTGCTTCCACTCACCAAATACTTGGCTGATGAGACAGAATTTACTAAGATATATGGGAGAGTTTTGCATCTTCTAAATGTTCCAGTACTGCCATTGGCCATAAGAGCCCTGATTCAGTTTTGGGATCCTGATTATCGATGTTTTACATTTGGGGATGTCGATATGGTCCCTACCATTGAAGAATACGGTGTTTTGACAGAATTTCCTGAGGATATACATAAGGTGTACTTTCATCAAAAGATTGAGGATATTATAGAGGAGCTTGCTAAGCTATTAGGAATCCAACAAATGAGCTTGTATAGAGAAAAAAATAATTCCGGGCGTTTGAGATGGAAACGACTAGAAGAGTTGTTGATTGCTAAAAAGTCTAATCCATGTGCTAAACTAGAGGTATACTGAATATTGGCTTTGGGAATATTTGGGTTGATTTTGTGTCCTTCAACTGCTGGAATTGTTAGTGTAGAGGCAGCCAATTTGTTTGTTGAGTATGAGAAGACCAAAATTAATCCTTCTGCTGCGATCTTGGCTGAAACTTTTTTGTCCCTCAATCATTGCAAAAAGACTGGAAAAGGTTCTATGAGATGTTGTGTTCCGTTATTGTTCATTTGGATGGTAAGTCACATAGAATCCGAGACACCAATATTCCGGAATTTTTGGTGGTTTGATCAAAGGCCACTCGAGTTATTTGTATCAAATGAATGGAAATTTTTTTCTGAAGATGACTGGAGGGTAAAATTACAAGGAATTTCACGAAGCAATTTTAATTGGAGAGCTCCTTGGATGAGAAATGTAACGTACTTAATGAGTTGTGGGAAGAAGCCTTGGGTACCTTTGATTGGAGTGACTGGATATATTAGCTATGCGCCTGCTTTAGTTGCAAGACAGTTTGGGGGCATACAAAGCATCCCAAGAACTGTTGGTTTAGCTCAATTTACTGGAGTATACAAAGGAGCTACCATGGAGATGCTGGTGAGCATTAAACAGGATTGGAAATCTTTGGTACTGGTGAAAAAGGAGATCGGATTTAGGAATCCTACAATTAGTGAAAAGTATCCCGAATGGCGTAATGGAGGAGTCTCTTATATGGCAGAAGTTTCTGAATATGTGGGCATTCGAAGGAAAAGAGTGAATTGTGAAGAAGAATTAAGAAAACAAGTAAAATCGTTACAAGCTGAGCTTAAAGCAAAAGAAGAACAGAGAGTGTCTTTAAAGCGGCAGCTAGCTAAAGAAAAGGGTGGAAGGAAAATAGCTAAAGAAGAAAGGGACTCTGTGGGTCAAGACTTGATAAAGGCAAAGGCTGACTTGGAAACACAAAAGATGATAAAGCTGTGAGAAAGCTAAAAGGCAAAAGAGCCCAAGAAACTCAAATGCCAGGGGGCATGCCCAAATCACAAGAAAAAGTGATAACCAAGATAAAGTGAGTATGCTCTAGCAAAGCAATGAAAAAGAAAAAAGAAAAAAAAAGGGCAAATCAAAGAAGAGCGGCAAAAGAAAATATGAATGACATCAAGAGTCAAACTATTGATAGTGATCTTCAGTCTTTAAAACCCTGAAACACTCTTTGAGCCTTATGAATCCTTTTCTTTCATAGCCAAAAACCACAGCCTACGTTGCGTGCCTGTAGAAGTCCTTTCTAATCAAGCAAGCAAGCATCCTATAGCAATAAACAATGCTCTCAAAATGCAAAGAATACTTTTTCATAAGATTTATGACATCAAGAATAAACTACTCATTATTATTCATGCTGATAAAAATAAATGTTAAAAAAGAGACAAGTTTTTCTCATACAAAACCTCGAGCTTTTTCTCGAGCCCTCCACTTTGAAAACCTATAAAAACAAAAGGTCATAATATCATGACATATTCTCACCGAAGACCTCATTGCCAAACACAAGAGCAAATAATCTCTTTTCCAAGAAAGAAAATAACCAAGTAGTTGCAAGATTTCAAAAGCAAATTATTATTGGACTCACATCGAAATAATTTTTGTTTTCAAAATGCAAGATCAAGATTTCAAGATTCATTCTAGACCCATATTCCTCCACCAAACTGAAAAAGAGAGAAATGAGAGAATGGCCTCTTAACACCTTTATTTGTCTAAGTCGCTGACAGAAGCACACTTAGAGGCAATAACCAATACAAGGGGGCAACATTGTGTTTAGAAGGAAAAATTCTAGAAAAAGAGATGGTAATTTCCTTCAACATGACAAAGGGGAATTTTGGTTTATAAAAGACAGCTCGATCCTTTCAGCAAGTGATACCGAATGTTATTAGCAGTGAGACGAGGGGTAATGAATAATCCTCTCAAATTATTTGACGAGATTATAAAATCTCTAGCAAGAAAGTGGGTCACGATGGGCACCACAAAAGCTGAGTTATGTAAACAAATCTGGAAATAAACTTACATGGGCCAACTCGAGTGGGCTAGAAAGCCAAACGACAAAGATGACTCAAATGAGATAGCAAGATCTCACCAACCAAACAACGAGAAGACTAAGAAGAAATGGGGGGCCTATATTTTAAATCAGGTACAGATGCATGCATATCATTTAAACTTTGAGACATTGGACAATGAGTGTTGTAAATTTTATTAGAGAAAATTCTAACAGAATCCATCAAGCGAAAGGCCAACTTGAAATGGAAAACATTGAAATAGCTTTTGAAAAATTTTCACTTTTGAGAATTTTTCAACCTGGGCAGGCCGCCCATGAAAATTAGGCCACCTGAAAAATATCTGTATTTTCCCACCACCTTTCATTCTCCATTCGAGCGCGCCTTCGAGCCCTCGTCTTATCCCCATTTGAGCGTGCCTTTGAGCCCTCGTCTTGTTTCTTTTCGAGCGTGCCTTCGAGCCCTCGACCATCAAAGGTAGTGCATTTCCTATCCTACCTCCATTCGAGCGCGCCTTCGAGCCCTCGTCTTATCTCCATTCGAGCGCGCCTTCGAGCCCTCGTCTTATCTCCTTTTCGAGTGCGCCTTCGAGCCCTCGTCTTATCTCCATTCGAGCGCGCCTTCGAGCCCTCGTCTTATCTCCTTTTCGAGTGCGCCTTCGAGCCCTCGACCATCAAAGGTAGTGCATTTCCTATCCTACCTCCATTCGAGCGCGCCTTCGAGCCCTCTTCTTATCTCCATTCGAGCGCGCCTTTGAGCCCTCGTTTTATCTCCTTTTCGAGCGCGCCTTCGAGCCCTCGACCATCAAAGGTAGTGCATTTCCTATCCTACCTCCATTCGAGCGCGCCTTCGAGCCCTCGTCTTATCTCCATTCGAGCGCGCCTTCGAGCCCTCGTCTTATCTCCATTCAAGCGCGCTTTCTAGCCCTCGACCATCAAAGGTAGTGTATTTCCTATTCTACCTCCTTTTGAGTGCGCCTTCGAGCCCTCATTTCCTTCGAGCTTCCATCTATTGAATAATGCGCCTTCGAGCCCTATCATATCTTAAAAAAAGAAAAATCCTTGTATTTTTCCACTGGACAGGTAACCCATTACAATGTGACCATCTGGGCAGGTAACCCATTACAATGTGACCATTTGGGCAGGTAACCCATTACAATGTTACCGTCTGGGCCGGTAACCCATTACAATATACCATCCTATACTGGGCAGGTAACCCATTACAATGTGACCGTCTGGGCCGGTAACCCATTACAATATACCATCACAAAAAAAAATCCTCATATTTTTCAATCATTGGGTAGGTCACCTGGAACAATTAGACCACTCATGAAATTCTTCGCGTTTCTTTTATCATTGGGCAGGTTGCCCAAAACAATTTGATCCATTTCAAAAACAAAACAAAAACAAAAACAAAACAAAAAACAAAAACAAAAAAAATGGGTCGTCTTCCAAATAACTTGTTCTCTCTGTAAAAGTCATATGTCAATCTACTGTTTTCGAAGTTTTCAAGACTAAAAAAAAAAAGAAATTCTTTCCGTATCTACTTTTCTTTATAAATTTACTACACAAAGCTAAAGAAAATGAAAATTTTCAATATCTTTGCATTGTAAATATTATAAAGAGGGGGCAACTGTCATAACCCATTTTTTGAACAAATAATACAAAAATTAAATATAGTTGACAATGGGGTTAAGACAACAAAATTTGAAGTTTGGGGATGTAATTTGAGAGTTAATTGATCAATTTTGAAAGAATTAAAAGTTAAAGATTTAATTAAGGACCAAATTGAACAATCCAGGAATTAAGGACTATTTTGTAAACAGTGTACCAATTTAGGGATTTAATTGAAATTAATCCAAAAGGGCAAAATTAACATAAATTTTTAATTGCTTAGGGGTCCCATTGCCGAATTTCCAAAGTTCAGGGGACAAAAAGTGAAAATGTGTCTTTTGGCCGAAACGTCACCGTTGCTAGTGGGAGAGCCGTGTGATCTTCTTCATCCCGATTCAACCGGAGACCTGAAAATCTGCAACAGATTCAATCGTGGACCACGTCCCTTGCCCACGATCTCGTTCGTGGAAGATACAGTCCTGCAAAGGCAGGACTGATTAGGGGCAAGCTGTGGGTCTCTATAAAAGGGAGCAAAAAACCTAGCATAAAAAAAAAGAGAGAAAGGAGGAAGAAACCCAGAAAAACAGAGCAATCAACCCAGAAAAAAACAGAGCACAAAACACAAAAAAAATATACAGAGAAGAGTCACGGATCAGCCCTGCCATTGTCTTCGTCCCTGCAAGAAAAAAAAGAACGCCACTGAACCAAAGATTATTGACAACCAGCATCCCCATTGTCTGCTTGCCGTCTTCGTGAAAACAGAGGAAACAGAACACAATCAAAGGAAAAAAAACAGAAGCCCTTCATCTCAAGAACTGAGAAATCAAAAGAAAGCGACTGCGGGCATACTGGGGGAAAGAGTGGAAATCAGCCGAACCAAAGTAGCCACCCATCGCAGCCTTCTTCGCAATCTCCAGAAGCAGGTGCGTCCATTTCCATTTTTTTTGCTCTTCTTTGTTCAAATAACATTTGAACAGTGTGAAGGTAATTTAATTACCTTCGCACTGTTGATGCACGCGTGAAATTGTTTCACGCGTGCATCTTTTTTTTTACATCCGGGTCACTGGCTTGGGCCAGTGACCTGTGCCGAGCTGGCTGGGTCCAGCCCAGCCCATGTGGGCTGGCCCAGCCCAGCCCAGTCCAAAAATGTAAATAAAAAGTAAAAAAATAAAAAAAAATAAAAATGGGTATGCATTAATAAAAATAATAAAAATTTATTGATTTTATTCACTGACGCCAGAGTCAGGAATAAAAATATCGGTTTAAATTTATATTATTTTTATTCATTGTATTTTATTTTATTTAGCTAGAGAAATAAAAAATATGAATGCAAAAATAAAATAAAATAAAGTAAATTTATTGGTTTATTCACTGACGCCAGAGTCAGGAATAAAGATGCTGATGTAAAGTTATTTTATTTTATTGTATTTTACTTTTATTTAGTTACATAAAAAATGTGTATGCTTAAAAAATAAATTTATTTGATTTGTTTATTCACCGACGCATTTAGCTAGAAAAATAAAAAATATGAATGCAAAATAAAATAAAATAAAATAAAGTAAATTTATTGGTTTATTCACCGACACCAGAGTCAGGAATAAAGATGTTGATGTAAATTTATTTTATTTTATTGTATTTTACTTTTATTTAGTTACATAAAAAATGTGTATGCTTAAAAAATAAATTTATTTAATTTGTTTATTCACCGACGCCAGAGTCGGGAATAAACAAAAAACTGATTTTAATTTTTTTTTATAGCTATGTAATATTTACCAACGCCAAAGTTGGAAATATCCGTAGTTGAATATTCACTGACGCCAGAGTCAGGAATATTACACACAAACAATCATAGTATAAACCAACAATAAAAAAAAATGTTAGCAATTAATGACAAAGATCAACAATGCAGCCTGCCTTAGGCAGGACGTTTAAGGGGTGATAATATCTTCCCTTTTACGTAACCAGTCTCGGACCATAGAATCTCTGTTGACCAGTTAGGGTTCATAGTAACCGTAATACTAGGTGGCGACTCCTTAAACAAAGAATATCCCCATTAAAGAACAGGATGCCAGAAATCCGTTCCTTCCAAAGATTATTTAAATTTTTAAGGTCGTCGCGATGTCGGGTGTGACAACAAGTACCTACATATTAGTTCTAAGTATCCCTTATACCGCAACTTATAAGAATAGTTATTTCCTTTCATATAGAAAAGAACATAATATGTATTAGTATCTACAGCTCTAATGAATGTATAGTATTTAAGAGAGCATCAACTAGGAATATTTTAGGAACAATACGTTGATGCAATAGGAATTTCATAATTATAACAACTTTATAATTTCATTTGCAAAGCATTTATGTCCCATGGACTTTATCTTTACTCTAAATTCATAAATCAAATATTAGATTCATTAATCTAATATTACATGAATATTAAAGATAAATTGAGTTTTTATTAATAATAAATATATATTTACATGAATATAACAATGTTAACTGATTGGCTACAGGGCATATTAAACTAACAATCTTACACTTGCATTAAAGTCAATCGCTCATGTAACTAATAACATATTGCTCCATGTAGCATTAATGCTTCTGCATGGATAATGACTTAGTAAGAGGATCTTCTAGATTCTCTTCAGTGGGTACCCACTCCATCTTTTACATCTTTCATTTCATTGATTTATCAAATCAAATGGAAATTTTTTAAGTATTTGTTTGGATCATTGATATGACTTTGGCTTATTTGCTTATGCAATAACTTCATTGTCATCATAGTACAGGGCAACTAGATCAATAATGCTAGGAACTAACCTAGTTCATTGATGAACTTCTTAATATAAACAACCTCTTTGTTTTCTTAAACATGGAGATGTACTCTTATTCAGTTGTAAAATCAGTTATGCTCTATTGGTTGGAACTCTTTCAACTCAAAGCACTACCATTTAGAATAAAACATATATTGATAAGTATCTAATATTTTTCTAACATTTCATTGAAAAAATCTTAATTAAAATACTTTTGAATTTCTACTATATCTTTTCCATTGATAGATCCTGTAGCCAAATATAGAGTACCATTTCCATCATATCTCTCTCAATCTGTGTCTTAGAACACATTACTTTAGAGGGAGATATTCCATGTAAAATAGATAAGAATCTAATATTAGATTCTTCCATGCTAATTATTTTAATATCTAGTTTATATGCATGGATTAAGACAATCTAAGCAACTTTCTAAATTTATCTCTATATCCAATATATAAGTTGCTTCTCCCAATTTCTTTTGGAGAAATTCTTGGACAACCAAAACTTTACTGATTAAAGTAAAGATATGTTATTTTTTAACAATAATATGTCATCTACATATAATATTAGGAAAACAACACTACTCCCACTATCATTTTGTAAACACAAGGTTTATCCACATTTCTTTTATGAAATCAAATTTGTTGATTATACCATCAAAATTGGATATTCTTACTCCTTAAAGCTTACATTGTACATTTGTACATTGCCTTTCTTGTTAATGTTTCTATTAAAGACCTACTTAGATCTATTAAATTTTATCCCTTTAGGTGGATTAACTAAGTTCCAAACTTGGTTGGTACATGAAGTTCATAACCTCAAGTCATTTCTTAGAATAAATATCATTATTACTTCTAAGTAACTAATATGATCATCAATTATAAGCAATATGTTATTCACAACTGTTACGATCCGGGTAACGAAAAAACAATCAGATTTGAATTTTGACGTAAAATACGCAACTGTCAAGTTTTACGACAACAATCATAATTCTCAATGAGACTATTGGATCATGCTGAAATTTTACGTGGAATATCATAACATGTTGTCCTATCGTGGGTTAAAATTTTAGGTCAATCAGAGCTAGGAAAGACACCAAAATACTGGTCAACAGAGGTTGTATGAATTTTGTTATTTACTTTCTTTTAACTTGTTGACTTTCTATTTGGCTATGATTCTTTTCCTAAAAGGATGTGGCGGCTTATTTTAGGAACTCTTAGTTCTATAAAGATCTTTAATGAGCTGCAACATAATTTTCAAGTGTGGCAAGGATTCATAAATGTTTCAGAATTCTTTTCTTATAAGGATTCCTAGTCTATTTGGAACTTTTTAATGGTGAAAAATTTGATTCTAGCATATTTAAGATAATAATTTTTGGATTTTTATTATTTTTATTATTTTCTTTTTAGTCTTTGGGTTATTATTACTTATTTAGATCAATTATAAGTGAGTCTCATATAAGTCCACCTAAGGGGGGTCCATTAAGATTTATTTAAGTCTAGAGTTAGTATAAATAAAGACATAATTAGACAAGTGTCTTTATCTTTCTTTATGCCCCTAGTAGATTTGTTTCCTTTAGAGATAATATCCTTATTTTCCTTATCCTTATTCTTAGACATTCTAAAAGACTGAACTATAAGAACTGAGTTTTTTTTCTTTCTTAAAGGCCCTTCAACAGTCTTAAGTACATTAAACAATCTAGCAATATACGAAAAGTTTTGGGGTAATGACAGCAAGACTAACTCAACACCTAACTCATGGTCCATGACAAAACCTAATTGGCCTAGTTTCTCAATATAGCCAATCATTTTTAAAACATGAGTATTCATTAAAGAACCCTTTCTCATTTTACAGTGGAATAATTCTTTAAAAATCTTGTACATCTCAATTCTACTAGCATTATCAAACAATTCTTTGAGCAATATAATCATAGTATGGACATCTGTATTCTCATGTTGCCTTTGAAGTTCAGGTGACATACTGGCTTATATCACACATGCAGCCTATTTATCATTATTAACATGACGCTCATGTTCATTCATAACTTCCTCTTCAGCATCCTTAGCAGGGGCATTTGGAATTAGATTTTCTAAAACATACAACCTTTTTTTTTGTTTGAGAACATTTCTCACATTTTGGTGTCAATCTAAGAAATTTGGTATAATCAATTTGTTAGCATCAAATATATTTTGTAGGGATATTTTACTACTCATTTTGAACTACCAACTTATTTATATAAAGATGGAGAGTATTAGTTTCATGCATACAAGGTAATTCTACCAACTTATTTATTTCATGCATACATATTTAAACTCTAAATTTATATAAGGTAATTCATTCTAATTTGGTCTCTCACTATTTTCTTGCAAATTAATAGCTCTCCCTATTAATTCGAGAAATCTCGCTTAGATTTTTCTAGTGGCCTTGGATCCCATTTAATTTATCTAACATTGAGTGACTCAACAAATTAAAATAAATTAAATCAGGTAGATAACATCGTTTATCAATCACATCTTTATGTGACTCTTTGATCAGTTAGATGACAGCTCTTTCTCTAAATATATCTTTTATGTTTTACCTAACTCATGCCTCTAACCTCATATGATCATGAGTGATTCATCCAAATCATATAAGTTAGTTTGGTATAATTCAATTTCATAGCATTAAATATATTCAATTAACGGTAACCTTGAGTGACTCAACAAGTTATCCAAGAATAAAATTATGATATTTATGCATATAAGATTGGAAGGCAATTATTCATGATCTCAACATGCACTTAATATATTAATGAAGGATTTATTATCAAATAATTAAGTCTCATACGTAACATGGCATAACAAATATATATATTTTATACATAACAATCTATATATAAACATACACCCCTAGTATGCCATTCTAATTGAATAAATATGAACATATTTAAACTAATTCCCTCGAGCCATTGAAGGGAATTTGGTGAAATCCTAGATAGCTGCTGCAAATCTTCATAAGTTCTTTGCAAGCATTTCAATTGTAGCCTTCATCTTCATCGTGGATCATGAATAATTTTCTATCTAAATTCTTACATTTCTAAATTATATGACATTTACATCATTAATTAAGAAACCTCGAGTTACATTCGAGGAGAATTAGACGAGAAAAGAATTTACAACTCAAAAGAAAAATATAGATAAGGTAGGACACACAAGCCTTATTTAATAAAAATTACAACAATTCAACCATAAAATAAAATACACAATTACATTGGTCTATAATGTCCATAATCATCCATCATGCATAAAAACATTTTAATATCATAATAAATTACATTGCATGCTTCAATTCTAATTATTGGCTTTATGTGTTGCTATAAAATAATATTTATAATCAATCAAATCTAATTTCATAATTTCCCAATACAAAAACAAATTTATTTAACATAAATTCCATGAAAAACATTTTTCAAAATTTAATAAGAAAATTAATTACATTAAAATTCTTATTAATATCCTAAACTATTTTAGGATTAATTAAATATAATTTTCAGTTTAAAACAATTCTCATTATTTTAGAAAAACAATTTTTATAAATATTATTTCACTAAACCATTTAATTAAATAAATCCTAATCCCATTAGGATATCATAAACTCAAAAAATTAAAATAAACAATTTAATTCATTCCTAATCCTATTAGAAAAATTAATTCTTTAATTAAAATAATTTAAGGTACAAAATCCAAATTTGATTTAAATAATTTTTTTAATTAAATCTTAATCATATTAAGAAAATTAATTCTATAATTAATCTAATTTGGATTTCAATTAAAATAAAATCAAAATTTTGTTTGTGAGGTTAAAATGACATAAATAGGAGAGTAAAAGGGTATTTTACATTAAGATAAACCCTATGATCATAACACCAAAGGGGAGGGTATAGGTCCATCTCTTTCTCCTCCTCTTCTTCCATGTGTCGCCAGCATTCTTTCCAGCAGTGGCCAAAGCCACCACTGCCTTCAGCCACGCAAGGCGCAACCATGGTGGTTGGCGCTGCCATTAGCAGCAGCGCCCAACTCAGCCAACAACAACGATCTGCTGGGGTGGTGCCAGCATCCATCTTGCTTGGCTTTACCACCCACGACATCGTCTGGAAATTCTATCAAGATCTAACTGGAACAGTAATTCGGTGATGAAAAAACATTTTTTAAAAAATTTAATTTCAAAATTCATGAGAGAAAAAATTGATTTTTTGGAGAAAATATTTATTTTGCATATAAAATTAATTTATAATTAACATCAATAATAATTAAAAACATACAATAAAATGTTTTTTTTTTGGATTTCTTTTACCATTAGCACATCAAAATTACCATAAATAACTAAAAAAAATATCAATTTAATGATTTTTAAATAAAAAAATACTTTTACAAATCTTCTAAGAATAAAATCAGAAGAGGTTAGTATCAAACACCCCATTACACTATAGAGTTTAAACTCCCATTCTCCATCTTCATGTAATTTGAAGGTCTTGGGATCGAGTCCTGTAATTAGTTTATTGGAGATATATTATTTATGTACAATTATTTTAAATTTTATTTTAGACATAATTGTTGCGTAGATCTCGTTACATATATAGAGATATAAAAAAATGTAATATTCTTTATCGAATATATGGTTAATTCATTGTTTTTAATTAAAAATAAATAAATAAATCAAAGTGACAATGAAAAAACTCATTGAACTCTGAAGTTTTAGATTTTGCTCCGCTACTCATATTTTCATTAGATAATATTTAAAGATTTTTTTTTATGCATGTTAACTTAGAAGTTATTGCTACACTACGATCAAATTTATTTTTAACTTATAAAAGATGTTCAAGCACTATCAATGTATTTTAAAAAAATATTAAAAATGCATTATTTGAGTTATAAATTTGACGTGGTCTAATAAATTAATTTTATTTAATTACATAATAAAAACAAAAAGTAATGACAATAAATGTATGGAATTAAAAAAAATCATCATGGCATGCAAAAAAATGCTTGATAAAAGAATTAAAAAAATTAATTGCTAAACAATCCAAAATTAAATAATAAATTCAAAATAACCATCTAGTAGGTATTCTAGTGATAAAAGCTTGGGACCAAAAGATTTTTTTTTTTGATCTCAAATTCGAGTCTTGTGGTTGATAATATGATATCTATTGGAATCTTACATGGTCGTTAACTTTAGAGGCCGTAAGATTAATTGAAATACATGCAAACTGATGCAGACATCCATATTAATAATAATAAAAAAATTTAAAATAAAAAAAATCTAAATTAGCTCACAAATCGAGTCCACCATATGCATGCATCCAAACTGACTTTGGACAAAGGCGACTGTTTCATTTGCCAAGGTCTCGAATCCCCACCCATCAGAATGGGATTGTAGGTCCGCCTTTCCGAAGACCACGCTGCCCATATTTATATTTATATAATAAAGAGTTTCCCAAATAGTATTTAAAATTCTTTAATTCTTGAAAAACAAACAATAAAGTTCATATTTGTTTTCATAACTGAACCGACCATCCATTAAGTATTGATTATTAAAAAAGAAAACAGAGCACCCATTTGACTAACAACATGATGGTTGGTTCGAATAATTCAATGTTTATTTTATTAACTTATGTTCTAAGTTCGTGTTTTATAAATAAAATATATTATTGTTGGAAAAATTTTATTTTTAATAAGTTAACCCGATTCGACCGGATTAATAAAAAATTAATAAATTTTTAAATACTAGATTTAAAAAGAAAAACAATAAGACTATCAACATGATCACTGATGCTTTTATTAGAACTAATCGAAGCTTTAAATACCATCAAAATTCAAGCTTTTTGTTTAATGGCTACATGAGGAAATGTTTCCTCATGTTTTAAATGGCTACATGAGGAAATGTATTCAAATGTCAGCTGGATTTCACGTTGGTACACACGCAAAAAAAAAAAAAAAACAAAAACCTATGAAGTAATCCGAAAATTGTGGAATTTTTTTTTAATTATTGTGGGTGTCCGAATTAGGTTGCGTGCATCTCAACTAATTTCACGGGCCTTAAAGTTAACAACCATATAAATTTCTAGTAACCATTATATTAACAACCATATCACTCAAACATAAAATTATAAAAAAATAAATTTTTTATTTTCAAATTTTTATCATTAGAACACATAGGCTGCGATAGCTTCCTTTGATCTTGTTTGTGTTGGATTTTAATTTCCTTAAAATTTCTTCACAGCTACACTTAATAGAGAATTAAAAAAATATATTATCTATTAAGTTAACTGGACTCACGTTAAATTAAAAAAAATTAAAAAAAAAAGTATCATGTGTAATGAAATGCGTTTTTATTAGATTTCCCATGAATAAAATAAAAAAGAAAAAAGAAAAGAAAAGGAGGACAACGCTAAATGACAGGGTGACTGAAGGAGACGAAGAAAGAAAGCAAACGGTCAACCCGGTTGGTACCTCCCTCTCTAATTTCTCTGATTCCTTACTCGTTACTCTCGGAAATACACAGACAGCACAGCAGGAGAATCCCTCTTCCTCTGTGTCTCCCAGTGTATCTTATACACACAGAGATATATCTGCTTGGTGGGCAACCATCAAGAAGACATCGTCAAGTCACATTCTTGCATCTGTTTCTTGTGGGGTGATTAAACTCCAATAGCATAGAGAAACGGAGAGAAATGAGGCCAAATTGGGAGTTAAGGAATTGCTGTAACCATGAGCAAGTAGTCTTTCTTGTCACTGTTTCTGTGTGCGCCGTTGTTATTCTTGCGGTATGTAGTAATCTCTCTGTTTTTACGGTAGCGTAGCTTCATTACAATGTTTTGATCAATGAGAGTGAAACCCATTTGATCGAACAAGTAAACTTAAAAGACCTTCTTTTTCTCCTTTGATAATAGGGACCTTGTTTTGATCTGTGAAGTATTTTTATTCTTCTGAAAGAAGGGATCAATGCCCCTATTATCAAATATATTTTTTCGGGGAGGAATGACGATGTTGTTCTCTGACTTTGAAAAAAACTGTTTTGTTCTTGTCATGAGTAATCGTAATTTTTTTTTTAATTCAATAACATGCAAATGGGTATTTATTACTGCATTCTGTTTCTGTCAGTGCCATTGATTCCTTCACATGTTGGATTCCTTTTATGCTTACCTTGAAAGGGCTTCACTGTTGACAGTTCAGATTATTAATGTACTTATTGAAAATTCCACCCTTGTTGTGTTAATTAACTCAAATTATCAAAAAAATGTTCAATTATAAAGTTTTTAGTTTCAGAATGAAAATATAGCAACTCACATTTTAAAATTTGAATTTTCGGTAGAGGTGGAATTGTTTTCATAAGGATATTGAAAGTCTGGAATTCTGAAACAGAACACCAAATCATAAGTATCTTTGATGCCAATTTCAATTGACAATTTATGATTTTTCCCCATGAAAAAACAATATTAGAAATTCCGGCACGTCTTTGATGGTGCTGGTATTATTACTTGTTTATCTGTGATTTCTGCTTTCTTCATTCTAGTTATGGAGAACAGTGTTGCTGAGACCATTCAAGCTTGTGACAGTATTCCTTCATGAAGCAAGCCATGCCATTGCCTGTAAACTAACATGTGGCCATGTAATACGATCTTTTCTCCCTTTATACTTTCTTCCTCAAAGCTTGTTGGGCTTGTGTTGCTATACTATATACATATACCTTCTCTCGCACTTTTCAAATGGGGCACCTGCTTTTCATCATATTTCTGATAGATTCTTTGAATGAAAATAAGCTCTGTCAACAACCAACTTATACAACCTCGTGAAGCCATTGCATATATACCAGGATGTGCAGTCCATTTTATTTAGGTGACAAGAAAAGTGACTTTCATTCTGTTGATCTGTTTATGGGAAAATGATCATCTCCATTGCTAGTAAAATCTCAACAGGGTTGTAATGGATCAGAGAGACAATCTTCTTTCACCCATTTTCCATATGTACAAAGATTATGTTTGGTTAACTCACCAATTCACATATCTGGTCGTCCCATGTTGTTATGATCATGTTTAAGATTAGTAATTTTTTAGTGATCCTATTACCACCCATTGATGTATCTAGAATGTTAGTCTAAGAAATCTATCCATTTAACTGTTCTTTTTTGAATAATTAAATGGAAGTTTCTTAGATGATCATCTAGCTTTCTAGCATTCAATATTCAGTAATATGAATTCTGGAGCACCTTTATACGCAGGTTGAAGGAATTCAGGTTCATGCAGATGAAGGTGGAACCACTCAAACACGTGGTGGCATATACTGGTTAATCTTGCCTGCTGGATGTAATTTCTTTGTCCTTTGATTGTCTTTCCTCGTTCTCTTTCTGTGTGCATGTGTGTGGAGAGTTGTGGTTATACCATGTGAGATGAGTTATTTCATTTCTAAAGTTTTCTACCCAGGGTTCATTGTGAGTATATTTCTCAAAATTATTAATTACTGCTGTTATCAATAAATTTCTCTTCCTCATCTTTTATGCACTCTAGATCTCGGTTCATCCTTCTGGGGGATGGTTTTGATACTTGCATCCACAAATCTTCTTACTGCCAGAATAGCTGCAGGATGTTTTATTGCTTCTCTACTTGTTGTGCTCTTGGTAGCTAAAAATGTAAGTGGCTATGTGCATTGATTTGTTGCCAATATTACATTTGTGAATGCTTTAGTTCTACTAGGTATTACAAATTCATATGAAAGGGTGCAAATCGTCTTTCCCTTTTAATAATTGAATTCAGGAGTTCCTCAACAAATAAATTGATGAAAAGTAAAGAAATTTTTTCATGAAATCCTGAAATGAAATCTTATAAACAGCATGCTTAAGACTCATTTTAATCCTGTCAAAAATAGATAAACCCTAGAATAGAGTGATTACAGTTTCTATGCTCCCCTGTCCTTTGATCTCCTTAATATCTAGTTTGTCCTTTCCTATAGATTTGCATAATTATTCTTTTTGTTGAATCATTTAAACAGTGGACTCTTCGAGGACTTTGCATTGGTAAGTTATTCAGTAACCTGTCTATAATATGCACAGACTTTATATAAAGTATGTATCTTAATGATAGTTACATGTTGAGCTCTCAGGATTTGTTCTTTTCCTTGGGGTGGTTTGGGTCCTGCAAGAAACAACAAAAGTTCATATACTTCGGTACATCATTCTTTTCATTGGTAATGCCATTTGGCTTTCTTTCTTTACTTGTTGCTTAGTGAAAATTACAAACATGCCTTCATTTTAGAAAAAAATATGGTCATTGCTTCCATGATTATCCTTGCAGGTGTCATGAACAGCCTGTTTTCAGTTTATGGTATGGAGCAGAAACTGGTCACAATTGATTCCCAAACTGTCTGCGGATGTAATCATTGATAATGTGTCTATGTTAATGCAGACATATATGATGATCTGATATCTCGTAGAGATCATTCTAGTGATGCAGAGAAATTTGCCGAAGCATGTCCATGTCCATGTAACGGTGCCGGATGGGGATTCATATGGTGAGCATCGTAGGTTGAAATGATTGATCTCTTCCCAAAGTTTTTGATTCAATTTCAGGGAACTAAAATAGCCACTTTATGATGATCCCATATGTGGGTGGTGGCATTTCTACTCTAATTGTGAATTTGACTTGCAGGGGGGTGATATCTTTCTTGTTTCTTTGTGGAGCCATGTACCTTGGTCTTGTGATATTGTCTTGAGGTAAATTCAGCTTCTATATCCATTTCCTTGGTGTTTGTAAATTACGCTGGAGAATTTAGTGGTTCCATATATTGGAGGTGTTCATGTTTTATATACAAATGGAGTTAGTTAGGTATGAGTAGTGTGGTTGCAGTTGTTTTTCAAAGTGCTTTTCATTCAGAAATGTATCAAAATAATATTTTTTTATTTTTTAAAAATTATTTTTGACATCAGCGCATTAAAATGATCTAAAAACACCAAAAAAATATTAATTTGAAGTAAGAAAAAAAATAAAATAAAATAAAATTTTTTTAAAAGCATTTTTGAAACGCAAAAACAAACAGGGCAGTACCAATAACTAAATAAAATTGATGCAAGTGCCTTACTTGATAATAATAAAAAAGAAAATTTATTAAAATGAGGACTTGCAGTATATGAAATTAAATTTTAAGCATATAAGAAAAAGAAACAAATGTTTTTATGCTTTTGCTTATACTTCTTTTAATGATTATGCATTATGTATACTGTGGCAATTAAAAAATGAGACCCACCATTTTGTTTAACATAATCACGCCAAAGTAAATTCCAAAGAGAAACAACAACAACAACAACATTATTATTAATTTTTTTGTTGACATGCTTGCAGATCTGAGAGGCTGCCTTCTAGTTGACATACTTGCAGATCTGAGAGAGGCTTTTCGCAAATGAGAGGCAAGATGCTTTAAATTTTGATCGATTCACATTAAGCATTTTTTTTTTCATTTCTTAACTGTTGAATGAACTCTTGATTTTGTAAGGAGTTAGAATACATATTCAGCTCTTTTCACTGGATCTGGCGTCCTCATGTTTTGTAATTGCGGGCTTGCTCAACTACCCTTCAAACAATATTAATCAATGAAACTAGATTTATGTAATCATCACTAGTTGCTTTATATATATAAAAAAGGGACAATGTTTCTCACCAACAGTCTGAGAGTTGAGTGATGCCTTTCGTATGCTAGCATAAATAGTTGAATTGAGAATCCTTGCTAAAGTTTTTGAAGCATTCAACTAGGTGCTGGTGGTTTAACAAGCTCCAAAATTTGAACACCAACTCTACAGGTTGAAGGTGGGGCAGTGGAAGGCGTCAAGCACCTGGACATTTACAGAAGAAATGCGTGCTATGATTTTCATCACTTCATCCCACTAGCCCTACATTTAACAAAAAATTACATTTGCTTGTAGCAAAGCAGCTGTAAATTACTCTATTTTCTAGAAAACTGGAAAATTTTCTAAACATAACCTAAATAGACCACCCAAAACAAGTTTTGGGAAAAACATTTAAAAGTCGACAACACCTTGCCTTCCTAGGCCTCAGTTACAGGATGCTCGAACACAACATCTTTGCCAGAAAGCTTGCGGTATACTGCAGAAAAGGTCTCCGACTCTGCTGTTGTGTTCCTTTGGATCCAAGAAGACCTGCGTGTAATTATGATGCAGTTAGCATGAGCCTGGAGTAACCAGGCAAGGATATTTTTGCCATGTTCTTATAATGATGAGTCCTCAGGTGAAAGCATAAACAATAGTTATCATTCCAAGAATGAGAGACGAAATTACCTTCATTATCTTGGATCCATCAATTCTGTATCTTATGCGCTTGCCAGCAATCTCAGCAGGTATCGCGAGATCCTCAAGCATAGCCTCATGTACAGCAGTGAGCGTGCGGCTCCGAGACCGTTGAACAGCAGGGCCTTTCTTTAGAGGCCTCGAAATCCCTCCTAGTTGCCATCAAGATCACATCCCAACAAATAACTACAAGAAAATCGACACTCTTATAAACCTCACAAAGCTGTGCAAATAACCTTGAAATAAAGAAACTTGCAATCAACTTGAAGCCAACGACAAGGTTCCATCAGAACAGTATTCATGACCGGCAACCCCAGAGATGACGAGTGAAACGAAATATACCCAGAACATGCATGAAATAGAAATGATACGCAAAACAGTAGATAAAAGACCCTTTAGATGATCCATGATAATTTCAAATGACATCCATCTCCAAATCAACAAGGAACATTCATCTGTCAATTTCCTTCACAATAACATGCATTTCAGTGGATAATAAAGATTCAACATCTTAACAATGAGCAATCAAAACCTGAAAAAAAAGGTGTGGTTTAATCTTATAAAATAGAACCTAAAAGGGGCATCAGAATGCTACTTCATAGAAAACATACCAAACAAGATAGAAGCTTGTAGTTTTAATTACTTTGTTTTTTTCTAGTTATGCTTGTATCCACAAGAACCTACTATCAAATTGGGAGATAAACAATTTCAATTATGTAGTTTCATGAAACAAAGAAAAGGTTGGCACTGTGATCAAGATTATATTGTCACGCACCAAAAACACTGTTTATCATAAGCTTCTAAAAAACTGTAATTTCTCAAGTATGTTACAAAAATACACAATAGAGAGAACTGAACTAATTTAAACTAAATCCAAGCACCATTCTAGTTTGTAAAAGAATTAACTTTCATATTCTATTCCATAAACCCAAATTAAATAAACAACAAAACAATTCACCAAGTAAAAATCATACATCTTAGCTAAGAGTAAAACCATAACCTTCACTAAACATTTTAACAAAAGAGAGAGTGAGCACAGCTTCTTTTTTTTTTTTTCGAGCTTGTTTGGTATTGTGGTAATAGTTACTTTTCAAAATGCTTTTAGCTTAAAAATACATTGAAATAATGTTTTTTTATTTTTTAAAATTTATTTTTGACATCAGCACATTAAAACAATCTCAAAACACCAAAAAAATTAATTTAAAGAAAAGAAAAAAATAATAATAAATTAATTTTTTTCAAAAACGTTTTTTAAACGCAGAAACAAATAGATTATTTGTCTTATATTTTGTCGGGACCAAACAAACAAACAACAACAATGACCTAATGTTCTTTTTAGTTAAATAAAGAGAGAAAAAAAGAAAGGTAAAGATTGAAACTTTCTCGTGTTTTCTAAGAAACCAAATAGAATATAAAAGACCTAGAAAATCTGAGAGTGTTTAGGTTATGAGAGTACTTGAAAGAGAATATTTTTGTTTTCTTTTCATTTTTTTTTATTTTATTCTCATTAAAATCAAGACATAAGGGACTACATTGAATTTTAATCAAATTTCAAAATTTAAACCCTAATTAACCTAGGGTTATCAAAACGACGTCATTTTATTTAAATGAAACAATGTGTTTTGACTGAAATGTGTTTTGGTTCAAAACGATGCTGTTTCGATTGGTTCCAAAAAGAAAAAAAAGAGGGTCAAAGGACTTGTTGTTTGGTCACTGTTGATTTTCTTTCTTAAAAAGCCCCGAAAAAGCTGGTTTTGTTGCCACCTTACATAGCTTATTTCTCCCCCATATCTTCCCAAAACAAGACAAGGAACATACCCCCTCACACATTGTATTTTGTACTCCTACCTAGACAAAACAAAAGCTCTTTTACATCTTTGAAGGCACAACTACAAAAGGCCATGCCTGTCAGTGTACTTTCCTTGTCAGCTCTAAAACCCTACAAAGCTTGATCCTCAACCTTGATGGATGGCTTAGATTCATTCTTGGACATCAATGGGTGAGAATGAGCTCATGGTCTTTGAATGATCCCTATTCACCTTAAAAACCTATGCCAAAGGTAGTGAGAAAAAAGAGAGAAAAAAGGGGAAAGTAAACACTCTTACACTACCAAACTTGAAAACCTTTACCTAAACCATTAGCTAACCATGAAGAACAACATACAACCTTTAATAAGCCACCCTTAGAAGTCCAAATTGGTTTAAAAAATCCATAGCCAAGAAATAATTTTGTTAGAAGGTATTTTTCAAACTTTGATGAGGGGGTAGAGGTCAATGATCACACCCCCTCCCCTTTTTATTTTATATTTTAAATTATTGTTGAAATTCTTGTTTAAGCCTCATTTGAAGTCACTTGCTAGTTTAAAAGTTATGATTCTTGTTTTGGAAAGTTTAAGCATGCTTTGAAGATAGTTTATATATGCTTAAGTTTTGTTAGATTGCTTTGTTTAGTGTATTAGAATGTAATAATGGTATGGTATGTGAATGTTTAATGTTGTTTTAGTATGTTTTAATAATTAGTTAATCATTTTTGAAGTTATGGCAAGGTGTGTTAAGTATTTATTTTGCTTTGGATTAGGCTATTTTAGTTTGTTGGGTTTGCACAAATTATAAGCATTTTGTGAGAGCTTCACAACAATGAAATTAATCAATGAAACAATGTTTATACATAAACATATGTGTTTTTCTGGTTGTTGCAGGTAGCATAGTTGTTTACTAATTTGCTTTTAATTTTTGTTTTTTTTTGGATGATCTAAGGCAGTTATGAGAACATGTTTAAGCTTTGGTTGCTAGGTTTAAGTTATTTACCATAATAAAAATGCTTCCTTTTGTTCTTAAGGTATGTTTGGCAAACATGACCTTAAGACTTTTTTTTTCAGCCTCTAAATTCTTAGTTAAAGGCATGTGCGGCAAACATGCCCTATTGAGTTTCCAGCAAGGTTTATTTTCTCAATTTTTATGCTTTTACCAAACAAGCCTTAAATAATTTCCAAAAAATATTAAAAAAATTCAGGGATCATTTTAAAATCATTTGTGGGTCCCTCGCATGTTTTTCTAAAAATTTCATTTAATATCAGGTTGTAGACTTACACTGTAAGATACAGATCCGTTGTTAAAAATAATTGCTTTTTTCCAAAATTTCAAAAAAATTCAAAACATTTCCTTATTTAAAAAATACAAAAAATGTTTTTGTTTGTGTGATTATGACCAAATTCTAAAATTTTCTTGCATATTCTTATGAAAAAATAAAAAACTACATTTTTATTATACTTTGAAAAATACAAGAATTAGTCAAAAGGTATCATAACTAGTTTATGATTATCCATTAGAACTTGGTCTATATTTCAAAAACACCAAAATATTATTTTGTTTCTTTTAATATATGAGATTATGAACTTATATGTATTACATATTCCTGATATTAAATAAAAGACAATTTCTTTTATTTTTATGTTTTGACTGGAGAACTACTAGGCTTGACTCCTAAAGTTATGGTCCACTCTACTGGTGTTGACTGACTTTAACCATTAGACTGACCAACAATTAGAAAACATAATATTACTTTAGTTTATATCAAAAAAATAAATAATGCTACTTATTTTATGTAAGGTCTACTAGGAGTGATACGTCCTTTCTATACACAATCAGTCTCCTTATCCAAACTCTATGACCAGTTAGGGTTTCTAATAACCAAAATACTAGGTAGCGACTCCCATTCCTTATTTTTATTGATAAAAGGATAAGAATTCTTTGTCCTTTCTACCCTTCACCCACAAAGATCTCGACCTAGGAAGATAATCGTCACGACACCGTACACGTGCGACAGACCTACATGAGCACAATCATTAAAATTTATAGCTTGGTCTCAAAATAAAAAATATGATTTCATGAAAAATGTTTTATAATAAAAATCTCATTGATTGAATTTGCAAAGTTTTGAAAAAAATCATGATAATGATGTATGCATGACTTATAATTGTTACTAAAAGAATGACATGACTAGATTGATTAGAGGCATTTTAGTTTGAAAAACCCATATCAACAACAATAGTCAGATGATGATTCGAAGATCTCTTCTTCATGGTGATGCTGAAAAGAAAAACAATAATAGGTAGATACTCTAAGATTATAATTGGAGACAATGATAAGAAATTCAATATGTCCAAGCTAAAATCATGAATCACCATTCTCAATCAATGAATAAAAGATAAACTTGTAGTAGCATTGGAGAAATCAATGTCACTTATACAATTCAAGCAAGTGAGTACCAAGTTAAAAAGGAAGATTAAACTTTCAAAATGTGCAAAATTTATTCCCCCTCGGTTGTGAGGTATCATCTAGAGACAAAACTAAAGTCAGTTGCTACTACCGAAAAGGAACTCAAATCTCCTATCAATTCATGAAGTTCTCGACTTGCATTTCAACAAGTTGAGGTTAGTCACCTCTCAATTGGATAATTTTGAAGCTATCAATCATGATAGCATAACCAGAATGACACTATTTCTTTGAACACAACCTATCAATCACGATGACATTTTTCAAGTTAAGTCTATAAGTTCGAAGATTAAGCCCACCAATCTAATGATAATTTTTTTACACAACATTTTATTTCAAATTTAAGCCTATTAGCCTGATGGGAAATTACTTTCAAAGATAAGCCCAACCCAATGACTAATTCCCCCCTAAAGATATGCACATCAATCTGGTGATAATTTTCTTTTAAGCAACATTTTATTTCATGTGAAGCCCATCAATCCGATGGTAAGTTTTTCTTCAAAAAACATTTTTATTTTAAGCCAAGACTATTTGTTTGATAATAATTTTTTTTGAATAGAACTTTTATTTCATAAGAAGTCTATCAGTCCAATAACAAATTTCTTTCAAAAAAGTATTCTGTTTCATGTGAAGCCCATCAGCCCGATGATAATTTTATTTTAAATAGCATTTTATTTCAAGTTAAGCCTATCAGTCTGATGTCAAATAACATTTTTATTTCAAGATATGCCCATCAATTACAATTCTTTTTTTTTAAAACATTTTATTTCAAATTAAGCCAATCAGTCTGGTTATAATTTTCTATCTAATGACATTTTTAAAGTTAAACCCATCAATCTAGTTGTAAAATTGTTTTTCAAGTCAAGTCCACCAATCTGATTACAATTGTCTTCTTAAATAGCATTTTATTTGAAATAAAGCTCATCAATTCGATGACAAATCTTCTTTCAAATAATAATTTTATTTTAAATGACATTTCATTTAAATTTAAGCTCATCAATTTGATGGAAAATTTCTTTCAAATAGCATTTTATTTTAATGTAAAGCCAACCAATATGATGTCATATTTTCTTTTGAGTAGCATTTTATTTCATTTTCAATAGTACTTATTTTGCTTTGTTTTGAGGGTAGTCAACTCTCGATGAGACTTGTTTATTTTTTGTTGTTGTTGTTTTAAGGGTAGTTGTCTTTTGACAAGATGATTTCACTTAAAAAAAATCTTTTCAGTCATATTTGTTTTATTTATAAACTTACTATACAAAGTTAAAACAAAATAAATTTCTCAATGGCTTTCTGCTGTAAGTATTGTAAAGATAGAGTAGCTATCATAACCTATTTTTACCCCTAATTTTCATATGTATTTTCAAAAATTATATTTTTAATACAATTCAATTTTTGGAATATTTATTAAAAAACAAGAAAAAAAACATTTTAGGGAATGAAATAAGAAAAGAGAGAGAAGAAAAGACTAATAAGAGTAGGGATTGAAAAATAATAATGGGATATTTTGCAAAAAAGGAAGAGAAAAATAAATATGAGGAATGCATAATTAGGAATTGAAAAATTATTGAAAGAGATCCTACATATTAAAAAAATAAAACTTAATTAATTAGGAATTCATAATAAAAAGGAAATAATAAAAATGTATAACATCATTTTCCAATTTAGTTTTTCATGTTTTGCAAAAGATTCTAGACAATATAAATAAAGGAGGAAACACAAAGAGAAGGGGGACATAACCTAGACATTGAAAGAAGAGACACTTACAAAACAAAACCCTAAGAAAATTGCACAAGGAAGTAATAAAAAATTCAAGCTGCTGAATTGCCTAAAAAATCTAGCATCACATAACAACTTTTCGACCTTTGATCTTTCATCAACGATGAAGGTGACTGACATCTCTAAAACCAATAAGAAAAGAAAAGAGTCGTTTATGCTGTGGAATAGTCCAATGCCTTCTTGCCTTACCTGTAATGCAACAAAGCCTTGAAAAGCTATGCTAGTAACTTTGCGCATATTATACACGTGCCAACATTGTCATTTTTTCAGCACTATTTTCCTTCATTCTAGCCTCTCCAATCAAGTTCCAACCAACTCCAATGACTCATAAGGTCAATTTTAATCCCCATATATGATCTACTTGTTGTCCGAATAATTTTGGTGATTTGTTTAGTTAGATCTCCTAATGTATGTTGATGTTGATGTAATTTTGAAGAAATTCACAATTTATTCATGATTTTCTTTTCATATTTGATTATGCATGTTTATATTAATTATTAGTTGGAATATTGGTGATTATTTATGGTTGTTATGCATAGTAAAATAATTAATTTATTTTAGGTTAATATAAATTAGGTAATTAAAGAAAACAATTCAAAACCTGAGTCTTTGTTAATTATTATTTTGAATCTTACCTCTATAATAATAAAAATAATTGAGGATTAAGTTTCATTGTCAAGCCAAAATCCAAAATCACTATAGTGAGTTTTACTTCTAATAAACATGTGTTTAGTTTAGAAGAAATATTAACATGTATGCATAAGAAGTATTTTTATCGTAAAATCAAACAACAATGTAGTTTAACTATGTAGGATGTTATAAGGTGATTTTCATCTTTCTTTCAGCATAATCAACCCTTTACCTAAAAATATCTGAAGATTAGTTAAGGTTCTTAGTAACCATAAATGTGGAAACTTCTTTTTTGATTTTTGCCCTTTCCACAAATTAGTTCACCGAGATGTCCCTTGCGAGAAGTTTAATTATCTTTCAAATCTATGTCATCCTATATGCTTTGATCTTATGAATAAAAATAAAAATAAAATTTAAATTTAGATGAGATAGAATAGAAAGATGAAGAGCTATCTTTCATACCTTGATTACATGATATACAATTAAAAGAAAGGTGATATAAAATTAAGAGGAAGAGCTAGAGAACCAATAAAGAGAGAAAACAAAACATAATGAGAAGCCAAAGCATCTCATTACTAATCATATTTGAACAAAAAATATTTATTTATATGATAAAAAAATTATTAATAAATCTATACATGAATCTATTCATAAAAGATAAAGAAATAAAATAAAGGAAGATGAATTTTCATTTAATAATATATTTATAACAAAATAAACCTAGTTAAAAAATATGGCAAACATTTCTTGACTTTCATCATCACCATCATCATCTTACTATGACAAAGCAAAATTAAAGCAATAATACAACAATTCATTCATTTTGAATGCATTTTTCATGGTTTGTACAAGCAGAAAGACCCCGCCCAATGACCTATTATGTCTAAATAATCTATACTAGTATTTATTCATTTATTTTTGGCTACTTGGGATTTTTCTAATATTTGACACAAAAACATGTAGTTTTGGTAGCAAAATTAAAACAATAATACAACAATTCATTCATTTTGAATGCATTTTTCATGGTTTGCACCAGCAGAATGACCCTGCCTAATGACCTATTATGTCTAAATAATCTATACTAGTATTTAATCATTTATTTTTGGCTACTTGGGATTTTTCTAATATTTGATGCAAAAACATGTAGTTTTGGTATATGGATAACAATATCGAATGATTTTGTTGGAAAAAAAATAGTTTTGGTTTCTTTAGAATTAAAGTATTAGTGTTGATAAAGTCATGAAAAAATTTCACATAAGAAATAGGCTTTTTATTGGTTGAAATCCTAGGTGACAGGTAGTTTACCTGAAAAACAAATCTCTCATGAAACGAATGATTCTTTGATGTTTACGTACCAGGTCTATAAGAGAATTGAGAGAAAGTGTAAGAAAAAAATTGTTAAAGAGTGAAATTGTTGAGTATGAGAAAATTATAACTTCTAAGAACTTGTAACCTTTTTGTTTACCTAATGATTTAAGGTATTTATAGACCTTAGTCATGTCGTCTCATCTCGAGAGTTGTATAAAAATTGATTAATGGTAACTTTGATGCCCGCTATTGGATGTAGTGTCTGACATGTTATTGATGAAGTTGTTAGTGAATGTCAACTATACTTTAGTTAGAAATAACCATTGATCTAAAAAGAAGGTACCTAAATTGCATTGAATGTGGTGCATGGTTGCACTAACAATCATTGGTTAGAAAAGGTGGTGTCAAACTTGCATAAAAGTGTGTTTTTCTAAATAATATATCAGTAAATCATAAAAAACAATTATATGTGTGGGCACTGCACAACACCACAAACTCCTCGTAGCTAAAAAATATTCAGTTTGTGCGTATTGGACAATGTGTTTGGAAGAGGAAAAATGTAGTTGTTTAGGTCGTGGCCCAAACGACATGGTATGGTTGTTGCCTATAAACAACGAGGGGCAGTGCTCACTTGTTGCGTGATAATGCTAGGTGTGGGGTGGTTAGTGGAAACTCTATTTAGGCCATGGCCTAAACAATATGGCATTATGGTGCCACTCTATTTAAGCCTTTTTCAAAATGAGATTCTTTTTATTTTTTTACACCACCATTTACCCCTCAAGTTTTTTAAATAGACGTGTTTAAAAGACTTAACTAGCATAAATGAGGAGAAAAATACTTATAATATAAATATTATCTATTATGGCTATGAAAATGTTATCATAGTTAGGCATTTTGATGTTTTTTCTTATGTCTTGCAAAATATTTGCATCAGATTTTTTTTCATATAAATGTTTGTCAATGTTTCTAGAGAAGGATAATTGATCCATGTAAAGATAAATGATCACAAAGATCTTTAGAAGGATCCCCATCCTTTTGGAGACGCATATGAAGATTTGATTAAGACACATTTAGAGATATAGAGACTTTGCGTGGAGATCTCCATAAAGACTAGTTTGGAGATATGGAGACTTCTCGTGAAGATTTTCATGGAGATAGTTTGGAGAGATGAAGATTCTACTATGGAGATTTTTATAAAGACACGTTTAGAGACGTGAAGACCTTGTATTAAGATTTTTATAGAAGGCATGCTTGGATATTTTAAAAGATATTTTTAGAGACATTAAAGATATGAAGAAAAAATATTATTTTTATTGAGAAGTTTAATAGATGGAGATAGAATTCCTGAAACTAATTCTGGGATTATTTGATCTCAGATAGATCATCAAGTATGCAAACTTCCTTTTTTTCATGCTTAGATCTTATTTCTTTTTTCATGAATTGATGAAGATAACCTCTGATGATCAATTTTTCATTCATTTTTTTTCCAAGGCATGACATTAAGAATGATCATAGTGAAATGACAGAACTTATTAAGCTTTCTCATGTTCATGATGTTTTTTTTTATTGGATGAGAATATTATACAAATTCTTTCCTTATGATAGAAGTTAGCATCTTGGTATGTGTGATGATCAGAGGGGTAGTTAAGAGCTCAAGGAATGTCAAACAATAATAAATATATTCATTGGTTCACTTTTTAGATGCTTTAGTTAGAGATTGGTGATGATGAGAAGACTTTGCTCGGTGAAAATATGAGTGATCTTGTGTGGTCACGCTAGCTTTTTTTACCCTAATATACAACTTTTTCTATAGGAAATAGTTGTAGACTCTTTTAATCAAAGCTTTTGTGGTAATTAGTTAAAAGAGTCTTTCTACGTTGAGTATTTTCTTGTTAAATCTTTGGAGATAGGTCTTATCTTCTCGTTATTTGATGGTGAAGAGCACAATGAATTTTTTATTTATGAAATGAGAGATGATTTTAGAGCTGAGATCAAAGAAATAAAAGATTAAGCTAGGCTCTAGACCATGGCATCATGCACATGTAGACCTATGAAGTGTTGTTGAAAGAATTTTGCACATAGCATCACTATCTTGTATGAAAAACTTAGGAATGCTTCACATATTTTATATGTGCTCTTAAGCATTCGTGAGTCCTTTATAGTTGTATAGGTTAGTCTTTACAAAGATATAATCATTGAAGAGTTGAGTGTGCAATACTATGACAAAATATAGATTCTCCTATTTAATGGGGCTTGTGTTTAGGAGCTTATTGAGTAATAGATCTTATCTTATGCCTAGGGTTTTTTTGGGGTGAGTGAGTGAGACTTAGATAGAGATTGATGGTGACTAGATCCTTGGTTAGAGAATGTCATGTGAGAGATAAAAGTAGTTTTTTTTTTAGTGTAGGAGTATGAGCATTACTAATTTACATGTCATGCTATCTTGTCTCTTCAAGGAATTAGAGTTGTTATTGTACACTTAATGATGCATGCATAAAAGCTTATTGTTATGCACGAGGAAAGATGTGAAAATGTAGTTTCATCACCACAACAATGTCATTGTGAATTTGTATCTAATAGGAGAGTTGTTGGAGACCTAAGGGAGCTAGAGTCCTTGTATGGAGAGATTAATTACTCTTTCTTGTCTAGGAGTTTTATCAACCATGAAAATAATATTTTGGTGAAAAGTCAAAGGTGATGAACTGATTTTTTGTTTAGTTTTGTATAAACATCACCATTGATGAAGTTGTGAATAAACTTTAGACATAAAATAAGTTTTTCATAGGCTATGATTTTAAGAAAAGATGTGTAGGCTTAATACGAGCTTTGTGTGTAGGCTTATTGGTTGTTTGGCTTGACTAGTAACTAGAAGTTTGCTTGAAAAACAAGTTATTTATGGAATGAGGGACTCATTAATGTATGAGATAATTAAGAGAAAATATAAGAAAGAATTGTTGAATAATGAAATTATTTAATTATAATCATTAAAGCATTATTTCTAGTCAATGCTATATTAATACTAGACATTAATTATAATCATTGAGACTGATATATATATATATATATATATATATATATATATATATTATAATGTCTTTTTTTATATATGAAAATAGACAGTTGTTCTTGTAAGTTAAGATATGAGGGGTACCTAAAATTAATATGTAACTATTTGTTATATGACATGTACATTGAATTGACCCACATAAAGATTTCATATGAAGAGATTACTCATGTTTATAGAAAGGCTCATGTGATAGTTGTATAAGTGATCCTTATACTTTAGATTACTAAGTTATCTTATATAGGGAATGCTATATTTTGATCTTGACTACATGTTATCCTAATCAAGGGTAACAAATGAGAAAATATTGGATATAACATGAACTATATGAAGATATTTGAGTAATTAAGAAAAGATTCATCACCCTAAGTGAATTAGAAAAAATATTCCACATATTCTCAAATAGTTTTGATTGTAAAATTCTTACACAAGGTGAAATGAGATATGAAAAGAGTTTCAAATTTTATTCAAAGAATCAATGGTTATGATGTTGAGAATAAACATGATTTGACTGAGCAAACACACTACATGCTATAATGTCTAAATTATATTTTTTTTTATGAAAGGATAATAATTACACTGAGAAAATGCTCACTAGATGATTAAGTCAAATCACTTATGATTTTTCTAATATTTGGATCATGAACCATTGTTAAATGATGCACTTGATCTTAAAATATAGATCAACCAATTATTGAATTGATAATAAATTAAATTATTTAATTTATTTAATCCTTGTTTATTTAATATTATATTTTATATTTGGGCCAATATATTAGAAACCTAATGGGTCACACACATTAAGAACTATTGGTCATAAATTTATCCTAGATAATTAATCAAGTGTGACTTGATTGTGGATAAGTTTGAGATATTAATATAGGAGATTGCAATTTTAGACCTAGAAAATAAAGTAGGGACTTGATTGAATAAATTTATAAAAATTATCCTGAAATAATAATGTGATATTATTCGGGGGGTGATTTTGCCATTTATAGAGTTATCAAGTTTTCCTATAATTAAAATGTTATGTCTTATATTTTGTGTGTAAGTTGTACAATTATTACAGAACATACATTATAGAGAAACATGTGAAACACAAAAGAAAAAGCTAGCATTTAGGAATCCCTTTCTCATAAAAAAAAGTTTTAAAAGATTCATCACATATGGTTCATGTGGATTACTATTAGAAGCTATACACTTGGACGACTTGTAGTTTGTGACAACCCAACCTTGAAGAAATTAATCAAACCTCAATAAAAAGATTTGATCTTCAAGTAATTTTCGCTCATATCCTAAATAATCCTAAATTATCATAGATTATCCAACCTTTAAATTATTATTTCTATTACATTTATTTGTTTCGAGAAACCCAATAATAACCACTTATGGTGTTGGGTGCACCCTGTTTAGATCATGGCCCAAACAATGTGATCTGTCTGTTTTTTTCTTTTTACACAACCGAAAGCAGAATAGTGACTCAAAACTTTGTGCCCTTAGCCATTCCTATTCCATCAACGAAATCAAAATGGTCAAATTCTTGCAATTTTTTTCTCTCTTCCCTAAGCCAAATAATGATGCACATGGATCACTTAAATCTCCACAGTTGATAAATGTCAAAGAGATGTTGAAAATGCACATGAACATGTCCCAAAATGGAGCAACCAACCATGAAAAAAACGTTGTGTCCTTCATCCTTGAAGAGCTAATAGTTAATGGGTTGGTTTTATTTCCCAAGTTGCATGATCCACACCACTTTCAATGTAAAGAATTTTTTTAAGACTTGATCAGAAATGGATTTATAGCATGATTCAAAGCATATTTTTTTTATTTTACATTTGTTTTTAAAATATTATATTGATAATTTTTTTATGATTTTAATAAGAGATTAAAAATTTATCAATTTTTTTAAAAAAAACATTAAATTAACATCATTTCACTTCAAATATTTTTTGAAAAAGCAGTATAACCGCAGATATGATCCAGTTGGATAAGAATACCAAATGTGCTCTCTTCAATGAGTGACAACTTTAGAAGTGATTGATTTTAGGACCCACTCCACATGGGAAAAGCATAACAGGGAAACGTGAAACTGTGTGAAGGCAGCAGATGGCTATAAAAGACAGAGATGGAGAGAAAGGGAAGGGAGAGTTCAGTCTCTTCACGCATCCATAAGACAATGACTGATGCCAGGGCAATTGGCTGAAGCTGAACCTTTTCAAGTGCTTTTACAAGTACGTAACTTTCAAGAGTTGACGAAACTTTGATAAACCTGCATCAGATCCACGCCTAGGTGTGAGTTTTGAGCAGTCCAACACATAAAAATCAACTGTTACAGTGGTATTGTTTTTTATTTTTCTTCTCAGAAATGATATGCTGAATTCAGCTTATAATAAATTTGAATATAAAGCAAGAAGAAGAAGAAGAAAGAAATTACGATTTTCTAATGTTTACAGAGAGAGGGTGAACTTGATATTCGATATATTCCTTATTAATTGCTAGGGATAGATCTTTATCTTCAAAATTTTATTTTGTGTTTCATATAGGAATATTTCTGTTCCTGTAATAAACCTTCAAAACCACCATGGATGCTTTGCTTTGAAGATAACTATCAAAACAGTTGTATCAATGAAGTATTGGTCTAGCGGGTAAAATATTATTATATTTATGTAAGGATGAGAATACAAGTTTGATCATTAAAAAACGACTTATTAAAAAGGACAGCCACAAACCCAGAACGAGACTAGTCTCACTTTTTAAATTAAAAGAGTGTGAGGATATTGGGCAAGCACAAATAAAAAAAAAAAACTGACTTATTTGTGGTCCTTTTAAATGTTACGTGTAGAACAAAATAATTTGTTGTGGTATTTTTTTAATTAAAATTATTATAGTAAATTAAATTAAAAGTTTTTATAGACTATTTGAAAAGATTTGGTGAAATAATATACTTTATTTTATTACGTTTCTGAAACACAATATTTACTAATTATCTCTATTCTGAAGAGCAACAAGATAATTATCACGCTTTAAAATATCAATATTTAAATGTGTTGTGTTTTTTAAGTGTGACAACTGCTAACCAGTCAACCGGATGGATACAGTTGTATAACCGATCGACTGTTTCATATAAAAACTATAATTTTATAAATTTTTTCTGTGAAATATATTTTATGAGTAAAAATATACATCTTTATCCAACTTATAGACTAAAAACATACTCCAATAAAAATCTTAAAAAAAATATTGTTCATATGGTAGTTCTTACAAATGATTAGGAATAGTCATGTATGAATCTGTCATAATTAAATAGAGATCTACCTTAAATAAATTATATAAATAGTATAATAAATATATTTATGTGCTATCATGATAGATTTAATTTGAGAAAAAAAAACGTTCATGTAATAATGTCTTAACTTAATCCACCATCCTTTATTAGTTGTTGATTAAAATAAATAATAAGTCTCCTTTTTATTTTTTTAGACAAACTAACAGGTAAACTTCTATACGAAGACTTGTAAAATGAGAACTTTTCTTTTAAAAGTATCAGGCACCATGGAGAGTGGAATCACTTTCTAATTTTTTTTGGTTTATTTATTATTAAAAAAATTAGTTAATAAAAAATATTTTTTAGTCAAAGATAAATTTAATTTAGTTTTTTAAAAATATTTTTCTTTTATTTTAGATGAAAAACACTTTTCAAAGTTATAGAAAATTCAGATATCATGTTATATGTTAATTATATCTAATTTAGTCTTCAATTATTTAATTGTTATAGATTTTGTTTTGAATCCTTTTTTTTTAATTTTATTTTTTAAAATGTAATTTAATTTGATTTTTATTTAAAATTTAGTTCTCCTTCTTTTTATTATTATTTACTTTTCGCTTATCATTTTTTTAATTGAAATTTTTTATCTATTATATTTTATTTCTATTATTTTTATTTAAATTAATTTATGAAATTATATATTTTTTCTTCAATTTTTTTATCTGTAAAATTTAATTCTTATTATTTTAATAAATTTAAAATATTAATAAAATATTTTTTAATTTATTTTTCAACATTATAAATTAATATTTCTAACTTATTTTTCATATCTTCAGAAATCAACCACTTTCCAAATAAATTACTTTAAAAATGTTTTTGCAGGGGGGTTAGTGTCAATATTATATTAGATAATCCACTGTGAGCTCACAGCAGTGAAGTCATCAGATACGTTAGCAAACAGAAAAGTAGAATTCCTTGACATTGTTTAATTTTTAATACATTGGATTTTAAAATTCTATGGTGGGGAGTTCCCTGCCATGACCAGAGTTCCCTGCCATGACCAGTCAACTTATTCTAATTAATTAGAATATTTCTCTTAAGGCATCATGGCCATCTTTTTCCAATCATCATAAAATTCAGCCTCTCTCCAGTGTAGATTAAATTGGAATCTTGCAGTGTATTCATTTATGGGAGCCTGAATTTGTCAAATTCATTGTAGGTGGCTTCAAATGGCATTTTGCTTTCATCTTCCAGTCAATATTAGCTAACCGACTATATTAATTCCCATGCTGATAGTGAAAGAAGAATTGAGCATGTGATGATAAGCTTGAAGCCATACAATGAGCTGTCTCGACTCTATTTTGTTTCCAGAAATCACCAAGACTAATAAGATTTATTATTAGTCCCCATGAAACCTTATTGTGCTTAATTTTTTTTTTTTTTTTGGTAATCGTGGATATTCAGGCGAGTTTATTCATGTCTCGACTAATTTCCTAAGACTTTGAAGTTAACGATTATATAAATTTCTAATGACTCTGAAATTTGTTATATTCAAACTAGTAATTTTTAAAAAATAAATTTAAAATCTGATCAATTAAACTATACTTTTAAAATTGATGCATAATTAGTTTACCTTTCACATGTTGGTGGCTTTCTTTTCACAGCAAAAAGTCCTAAAATTAATGGCATAAATGTGAGAAATTTTGTTTCCTGGAATTACCTCACCTCGTTTATTTTTAGTTGGTAGAAACAACTGTCGTCATGGATTGAAGTTCAACAAGAGCTAGCGAGCACCTCACTCAGACAAATTGACTCGACACTTGATCTTCCAGGTTGTATGAGAAAGAGAATCATTCCTGAACTTCTCCACCATCCCACTACTCTTTGACTTGATGTGTCACGCACGATCATGGAAACAAGGCACTTAACAAACATCGATCATATATATTAGTTTTAGTGTTTAGGATTGCTGTAGGGACAGGAGGTTTTATGAAATATCTTGACATTGATAAATGTTTGCACAGGATCAAAATCCACAGTTACTGTTTAAAATTTGGTACAAAAATTAACAATGGCTTATCACACAATTACACAACTAATCCAAGAAATATAAATTTGTCGCTTTCGTGACTAAGTATTTGTGGGTTATTCCAAAAACAAGACCTTAATTTTCCTTTCCTTGCAAGTTCCTAAATTGCCATAATTCATCCATGTTCCACATAGTATCTCCGAAATCGTATTCACCCCAATCACCATCTTCCATGTGGCGATCGCCAGCTGAGATCCCAAGTTCTCCGGGCACTGGCATCGTTGCTAGGTTGATGGCTTCCATGTCATAGCAATTGCTGTCAACATAATAGCAACCCTTCGCCAAGGTGCTGTACTCACTGCTGTTGTTGCCTATGGCTTGAAAGGGACTTGTAGGGTATTCTGATAATTGAGACATTTGTGAGACATTCATTGATTCTGCTGAAGAAATGCATGAACTTGTGCCAAGCTCTGAGTCTGAGGTTTGTTCATGAGGCTCCAAATAATGCATTGCCACACTCATATCAAGAGGAGCTTCTTGCTGCTGTACTAGTGGAGGGAGTGCTGGCGGGAACGTTGAAAGCTGAGGAGCATAATTGAGGTTCGGCTGAGAAACTACTGCTGGTCTTTGGGATGGCATGGCTGATGAAGATGTTGACGATCCTCCTATCTTTTGAAGCAATCTTGGCATCCAAAACCACCTAATTATATTCTGAAATGCTGTGCTATTGGCATCTATCTTAAGGTTCCTTGCTTGTTTCTGCACTCTAGTTCTCCAATAGTTCTTGATTTCATTGTCAGTTCTACCTGGCAAATGTTGTGCGATTTTTGACCACCTGTAATAGGAAGGATAAACAAGTTACACTACGACATTTATGATCTCTACTTCTATTGGTCGCCGTCATGGCTATTGCTTTCAAGAAACAAATACAATTGAGTGTTCAAATTGAACACAACCCAACTATGCCATCTATGAGCTCTACTTACATTAGTTGGCTATTGAAAATGAAATAATTACAAGTGGAGGGTAACTGAAAAGCACAAACTTTCAGAGCAATGCCAACCAACAGTGGGAAAGAAATAATGCCTGAAGTAGGGAATTAGAATCAGATGTGGATACTTATTCAACATGCTTTTCTGCTTGATCAATTATGAAAGATAGCATATGCTATTGGTCAGTCTAGTGATGACTACTTGGCCCTATTTTTTAATGCCTATCTATCTATCTATCTATCCAGACTAATGACAAGTTGATGGCACAGAAGGATATATGGTAAAAGACATGATCAAGAAATCATACCTATTGCCCCACTTGGAATGGAGGTCAAGGATCAAGAGTTGTTCCTGTGGAGTAAGATTTCCTCGCTTTACATCTGGTTTTAGATAGTTTAGCCATCTCAATCTGCAACTCTTCCCGGTTCTCCTTAACCCTATATAGATCAACAAGAAAAATCAATCATAAAAGAAATATATTATAAATATAAATTCAGTATTATATATTACTGATGTGTGATTACAAAGGATTAAGTACTATACCTGCACGTTTAGCTAGCAAATTCCATCGGCCTTCGCCATGACGACCAATATAATGAACGAGGAGGGTGTCTTCTTCAAGAGTCCATGGCCCCCTCCTAAGTTCAGAAGTACCATCTTCCTTAGAACCTGTCATGCTCTTTTTTAAAGAAGACATGATGATGTCCTCGCTCATGCAGTAAGAGAAACAAACTCAGAAAAGCAAAATATTATTGCAAGAACAAAAGATGAGGCATTGGAGTCTTGGAGCAAGTTATATAAACCAGTGCCTCATTATTCTTTATATATATATATATATATACACACACACATAGCCCACAAGAGGCTTCACCTAGAATACAGTACTTTGCGTAACAACTTTGCAAAAGAAGCAAAGCCACTTTTGGAGCCTCCTATGAACTTCCTTAAAGTCTATGTATTCAATTAAGAAATTGAAAACATTGGAAAGTCATTTCTCTTGACTCGTTTACAGGCAAATTAAACAACTGTTTGCACTGTTCTTGGTGTAAGAAAAAAAAAACTAACAACATATTTCACGGTACAATTTACCACAGGGTCGCAGTCTCCTAATCTTTCCCAGTCAATTAGAACAAAATATCCAAAAGTATTGAATATGTCCTTATACCATGAATTATTATGTAATATATTACGTGTGCATGTGATGAGCACCATTTCTGTATATGCGACGATTACAAGCGTGAAAGGGGAGTTTGACAACATTTTATTTTTTTAAAATTAGCATGCCCTTTAATTTAATTTGATACCTTAATTAAATTTCAACGATATATAATTCCAATTCATTAAAATCAGATGCTTTTCCATCCAATAATTAATTCAAATAAAATTAAATCTAAACTCTTCAAAGAAGACTAGGAGCTAGCGCTTTCTTTGACAATTAAAGGGGGAGAGAGACAGACAAAGTTCTTCACTTCTAGCTTGGTTAAAGTGTAAAGGGAGACTAGGCTCTTTCGACTATTACAAAAAACAAAAAAAAAAGGTAGACTAGGCTAGGATAAATGATCTATATTAGTACGAATGAGGCTCTTCGCACATTCAGATATACCATATTTTGGATAAATGTGAGACCTTTAGCCAATAAAGAAACTATGTGCGTTGTTGAGTGTCTTTAGTGGAAGCACAAAGTTAGTTTGTTCTTCGACTTCATGTTTCAACATCCAGTCGCAGTTTCGACTGCACGTTCGAACGGATTGTCAAATATATTGTGTCTTAACTTAGAAAAATTGTATATGCGAAAACTATAGAGACTTCTACACTTTATTAAAGGCAAATAGTTTTTGATATTAATATATATAATTTTTTAAAATTAGGTTAATCCTGTTTCTTCATTATAAGGCTATTTATACATCACATAAAAGTTAAAAAAAAATATGAATTAAAGCTTTTTAAATCAAATAGTATTTTATTAGCACTTTCTTTTGTTATCCAAATATATTGTATTATATTAAACTAGTGAGTAGCCATATTTAGTTTATCATGACAAGAGTATATAAAACAAAAAAATTGTTCAAGGTAAACCTGAAGTGCATACAATTTTAAATCTATAAACCTTCAAAATAAAATTCAAGACAAACAACATTTCAATATAAACATAATAAAAGAATATTTGCTTGCATACTAAGCATATATTCAAACTTACAATATATATAAGATCAAAGTTCTAGTATGCATACTAATAATAAAAATAACAATGCTTAAATTAAAATAAAAAAGAGTACTTACTTGTTGAAACATTTTAAGAGAATGAAACTGTAATTGTTGTCAAAGATGAATTCTTTGTCCTTAATGTTTTATTGTTCATCACTTGTGTAACTAGGATGTTTGCAATGCCTCCTATGATTCTAACAACATCATCTTAGTTTATATATATTTGAAAAATTCTAAAGGTTCAAAAGAACCAAATTTATCAAACTTCTTCTTTTAATCTTTTCAAAATTGATTTTACAATAAAAATTGAATAAAGAGATATTCAGTTTACAAAATCTTTTGAAATTATCCAACTCTTTCACAAAAAATCCCTACAAAAACACTTAGATAGGAGTTACAAATATATTAAGATTGACCTAGTACAAGTATGAATAAAACTTCTTGCCAAAAAAGGACTAAACACTTCCATTTTAGTTGTTCTAAGAAATGCTAGATTCCAAAATTTTCAAGATTCATGACTTAGTTTCATTGAATCCAATTTATATAGTAACCCTATTTCTTTTTATTGTTACCCAAACCTAACCATATCCTTCAAAGACAAAAACATCCTTCAAAGCATGATCCTACAAATAAAACTCATAATTATAACATGCTTGAAGTATCAATCCTTGTAGCATTGATCTTTAAAATCCATTGCAAAGCCATGTTTTATGCGTTTTATAGCAAACATAAATTCCAATCCCAAAAAAGTAAAACTTTACTCCTTCAAATAGACTTTTCTAGATCAAACATAGTAGTTCCTAAATTTATACAGTGGAAAGATGTTACCCTACTGGAAGAATAGATCCTTAAAGGTGTCACTTAGCCTAAGTTTATTCAACCATCATAACCAAATATCCAAGTCAAACACATACCAAATATAGTGATGGTAAAGTTAGATTATCCTTCAATAGACAATCAATCAGTTCTAGATTCTCAGATGAATCTTCTACATCAAGTACAATAAATCTTGGAAGAATTTATGAAATTCCCTCAATTATAAATATGCTTTACCACACAAACTCATCTAGGAAATCAATCTTTGATATTCCTAACACTAGTTTCAAAAATGATGATTATACCACAAACATACCAAAACCATTATATTCAAACTAACAAACCTTCTCCTCCAACCTTTCCAATGTTCTCATCTATAACTGAAAACATCCAAAATGAGCTGAATGTTCTTGAAACAGATTTTGTTGTAAATAAAAAAATATTTTATTGATGATTTTTATACCAACCATAACGCTGAGGAGAGATCTTAGTTTTTCAAAACCTTTATGAAAGAAAGACATGAAATACAAAAATATTTTTATAATTTCATTACATTACATAAAGTTTAAATTTTGTTTTTGATTGGTTTCAAATCATTTTATATAACTGAACATTATATTGCATATCCCTTTACAAAACATGCATATTTTATATCATCTAGAAGTAAAACTCTGGTTTGGGAACTTGCTAGTGGTACTTCCATTAAGTCTAAACATCCACCTTTAAGAAATCTTAAAATCCCATATAATAATCAGACTATAGATTTGCCTCTTACAAAAACCCAAGTGATGATATCACTACAAACACTAAACATATTACCCAGCAGAACAACTTCACCAATACCAACCTCAATACCATCGGAAAATAATTGACCAAAATAGAAAAACAAATATAAAGGACGATTGTTTTTTCGGTTGAAGCTATAAAATCCATAGACCAGAAAATAAGAAACCAAGTATTCAAGCCATACCAAATCACAAAACCAAGCCAAACTCAATTCCAAAACAACATAAATGACTTTCTCAAAGCCATTAAAAATCACCTTAACCACCGTGAAACTTCATCCTCGACCTTGATTGCTCTCCTGACACCCCCCACAAGTTAGCAACAATCCTTACACCTCCACAAGCCATACTATCTAAAATCATCAAACCCAAACCTCTGATGAAAAAGCCTTTCAGGAAGAAACTTCTGAAATTAATAAACTTATTTGGAGGAATCCTACTCTTAAAACAACCATTGCTCCTGATATAGCCACCCATAATGAACCAACCACTATAAACCAACACAAATTCAATGTTTCTTCCCTCTATGAATGGAACATAGATGGAATGTCTGAATACAATATCCTAAACACCTTACAACAAATGATCATGATAGTTAATGCTTACAAAACCTAAATTGGAACCTCAAACAAAGCTATAGCTGAGCTTTTTAATTGGAACCTCAGACAAAGCTATGGCTGAGCTTTTTATAGCTGGATTTTATGGAAAGTTAAAAGGATGGTGGGATTACTATCTCACTAAAACCCAACACCTTGAGATCCTTAACTCTATCCAAATGACTCAAGACCAAATACTCATCCTTGACTGTAACAAAAAAAAAAAACCATCTAAGATATAGTCTGAACCTTTATTTTAACCATTTCTCTATATTTTGTAGGAGATCCTTCTCATCTTAAAGAAAAAAAATGTTGAACTCCTTTCCACTCTTAGATATAAAAAAACTCAGTGACTTCTATTGGTACAAAAAAGACTTTCATCACTCGTTTCATGCTTTGAGAAGATTATAACTAACCTTTCTAGAAAGAAAAATTCCTTGCTGGATTGCCAACCCTTCTAGCAGAAAGAGTCAGGAACAAAATTAAAGATACTTTTGTCTCCAAAATAGTCCCTTATGACCAATTAACATATGGGGAGCTTGTTAGTTTTACCTAAAAAGAAGGTCTTAAGATTTGTCAAGACCTTAAACTTCAAAAACATTCAAGTGGGAGATGAAAAGAACTCGACAAAAACTAGGTAGCTTTTATCAATAGTTTGATTTGTCCCTACTAAAGCCAACATATAATGGTTCATGCTCCAAACCTACCACCTCAAAGTCAAATAAGCCACCTCACAAAAGAATAGCCTATAAATATAAAGAATATTTCTATATCGAAACTAAGCTTTGCTACAAAAAGACTACTAAAAAGCCCATAAAACCTTTCTAGTTAAAATCAAAACCCAAACCAAAATTTAACTCCAAAAACATTACATGTTACAAATATGGCCAGAAAAGCCATACCTCTAGATTATGTTAGATTAATACAAAATTACATGAACTATATTTAGAAGAGGAAGACATTCACCATAACTAAAACCTTTTTATTGAGGCATCTGATACTGAATCTAACCTATCAGATTCTTCTGAAGAACTTTTTCAAATAGATGAGTTAACAAAATCCAATTCAGACTCACAAACATCAAACCATACCACTTCAAAACAAATACATGTTTTAACCTAAGATCAAGAGTTTATTCTTGAAGCTATAAAAAAACATGACGACCCTCAACTATAAAAAAAAAAAACCTACCTAAACAAACTCCTAAGTTCTTTCAATAGTTTATAAACACCACAGCCTGTCCAAGGACCAGTTTCATTGCCATCAACCAGTACAAACACCTATGACCTTACCAAAATTCTCAATAAAAAAAGAAGAAATCCAAACATGTTGCTACTATCCCATATCTACAATCTGAAATCAAAACCCTTAAGACTGAACTACAAAACCTCAAACAAGCCCAACAAAATGATTGCTATTTTACAACACCTTCTCTCAAAATTAGAAAACCAATTTGATTCTAAACTAGAAACAGAAAACCAAACCCTAGAGAATCATGCATTATCAAACATTAAACATGTTTCTGAAGATTTTCTGCATGTTTTAACTCAAATTACTTCAAAAAAAAATATATCATAAAAATACATTAAATTTTTCAAATGATTTTAAATAGACATTATTGTCTTATTTGATAGAACTGCAGATCTAAATTGTATTAAAGAAGGAATAGTTCCAAAATAGTTTTTACAAAACACTTCTAAAAAACTTTCTGCAACAAATAATATTAAATTAGATATTGAACATAAAACTCAAGCATCAGTTTTTAATAACTGGCTTTATCTAAAAACTTTCTTTGTTATTACTAATTATATAACCATACTATTATTCATGGCACTCCTTTTATTGACATGATTACTCCTTATAAAATTAATCATGAAAATATTATTTCAAAAATCAATGGTTCAAAACTTGTTTTTCCTTTCCTAGAAAAGCCAAAGACTAGGAATTTAAATTTAATCAAAGTATGTTCTATCCATGCTCATTACATCAATACATTGATCCAAGGAAAACAAACTCATCTCATGCATCTCATAAAAGATGTCTTTTTACAAAAAAATTAAGCAGCAATTACAAAATTTAATTTTACAAAAAAAAAAGAATTTTATAATTTCAAAGCAAGATAGAAAAAAAAATTGTTCTGATTTACCAAATACCTTTGGAAGAGAAAACAACATGTTGTTAATCTTCGTTATGATGATAGTGTTAATGAAAAGCAAATTCCTAATAAAGTAACTATAAAGATTTTTAGGAATTCTTAATTATGTTACATACTGTTATCGCAATGTAAGCAAAATAGCAAAACCCTTACATGATAGACTAAGAAAAAACCATGTCCCTTGGTCTGATGAACATATTTGAATCGTTCGACAAATTTAAAAATAGGCCCAAGAGATTCCTTGCCTACACATTACCAATCCCTTAGCTCTCAAAATAGTTGAAACAAATGCTTCTAAGTTGAGATACAGGGGTATCCTTAAACAAGTTCAGGAGAAAAAAGAATAAATTCTTCAATTTACATCTGCACATTAGAATGATTGTCAAAACAATTACTCTACTATTAAAAAAAATTCTTTCTATTGTGTTATGCGTTACAAAATTTTAAAGCGATTTATTAAATCAAAAATTCCTTTCATGCATTGATTACAAATCTTCTAAAGAAGTTTTATAGAAAGATGTTCAAAATATTACTTCAAAATAGATTTTTGCCTTTCGACAAGCTATATTAAGTAATTTTTTTATATAAAATATATAAAAGGAGATACAAATTCCACTCTTGATTTTCTAACTAAAGAATTCCAACAAAATCGGTCTTGATGCCTCCTAAATCCTAATCCGGAGAAAAACACAGACCCACAAACAAAGTCTAAGTCTCAAAAATCTCAAAAATCTTAAAACTCTACAAAACTACTTTAATCAGCAATTTCCTCTGCAAATCAAATCAAATCATGGTATGGATCAGTTATAAAAAAAGAAAAAGAGGAAGAGGAAGAAAAACACTCTTCAATAGTACAAAATTAGGTAGAATCCCTATCTAATTCACCAAAATTACTTTTGGCTTTACAAGATATTAACTAGAAATCCGCCTAAGAAGAGAAATCTTCCTAACTAGGTAAATCCTCCAGAACAATTTTCAAAATCGAAGCAGGCTCTTCCTTTAAAAAATCCCTGCTTCCTTTTAATTCAAACATTTCGATCGAACTACTTCAGAAAGATTCAAAAGAAAAATCTGATTATATCTAAAAGCCACATTATAAAAATATTTTAACTATAGAAAATGAATTTTTCCATCATGATCCTTCTATTGCAACCATAAAAATCTTCACTCTAAATTGGTATTTCAAACCCTTGGACTTATCCATATCCCCATCTTATTACATGACAATACTTGAAATAACAGGATCCTTCTTAGTATTTTTACTATAATACCTAGCATGGGTATCCTATCCTTATTAGAAGATACAAAGTAAAATGGTGGGACTCCTATGTAGCAAAAAACAAAAATTCCAAACTTGTTGTTATGGAATAACTTCAACAACACCAGAAGGCTCAAATTATAAACCCAAATCCTCAATCCAAATTTCTAACCTCCAAATCTCATGCTTATGCTCTTCCGACCTCAGCAAAATCTAAAGAAGAGTATTTTAAAATCATGAAACAACTCTTACAAAGCATCAAAGACAATGAATCCTCTTCATTTTCATCTTCTGGTTCAATTGTTGGCCTAGTGGATGACAATGAAGATGATTGTTACGGAATTCTTCCACCTATACAAAAATCATAGGCATTTGTTATAAAAAACATATTTTTCTAGGCCTAGAAATATTTTGGCCTATTCTATAAACTTATTGGCCCAACTCCTCCTGTCAACAAAAGTGGTTAAACAAGCTAGATTCCAATTCAACTTTTCAAAAAGCTGACCCTCCACTTATAAAGGATGACAAACAACTTTCAGAACAACAAACAACTTTTTCAAATTTTTAAAAAGCAAATCTTTTACTTTATGAAATTTTCAAAAATCCAATCTCAAACTCCTCTATATGAAGAGGCTTCTCCCAAGCTTTGAAGGCAGAACTCCATACACAAGTTCATTTGCAGAGGGCATCAAATACTCTTATTTTGTAATTCATTATAACCTTTTTTATTGTCATCTAATACTGGTAAGATTTCTTTAAATCTTATATATATATATCCAATCCCCAACAAAAAAGATTTATTGCAAAAATTGCATTCTGCATTCATATTTTCTAAATTTGATATGAAATCCGAATTTTGGCAAATCCAGATTGATCCCAAAGATAGATATAAAACTGCTTTTACAGTTTTTTTTTGCCAATACGAATGGAATGTCATGCCCTTTGGCTTAAAGAATGCACCATCTGAATTTCAACGTATCATGAATGACATCTTCAATGCACATTCAAAATTCTGTATTGTTTATATCGATGATGTACTTATTTTTTCACATTCCATCGATCAACATTTCAAACATCTACATATATTCTTTCATACTGCAAAACAAAATGGTTTAGTTGTTTCTAAAACAAAAATCTCTCTATTTCAAACCCGTGTTCGTTTTCTAGGCCATTATATATGCCAAGGTACTGTAACACCAATAGAGAGATCTTTAATTTTTACAAATAAATTTCCTGATAAAATTACTGATAAAACCCAATTGCAAAGGTTTTTAGGCAGTCTCAATTATGTTCTAGACTGTTATCCCAATATTAGTCGTCTTGCCAAACCTTTATATGACAGGTTAAAAACCAACCTCATTCCTTGGTCTGACCTCCGTACCAACCTCATCAAACAGATTAAGAAATAGGTCCAAACCATTCCTCTCCTCCATTTAGCTCCTAAGATCGTCGAGACTGATGCTTCTGACCTAGGATATGGTGGGATTCTTAAAGAAGTACAAGATAACAAAGAACAAATACTCCAGTACACATCCGCCCACTGGAATGATTGTCAAAAAATTACTCCACTATAAAAAAGGAGATTCTTTCAATTGTTCTTTGCATTACAAAATTTCAAAGTGATTTATTAAATCAAAAATTTCTTTTATATGTTGACTGCAAATCTGCAAAAGAATTTTTATAGAAAGATGTCTAAAATCTTGCTTCAAAACAGATTTTTATCTTATGGCAAGCTATTTTAAGCATTTTTTTATTTCGATATTGTCCACATTAAAGGAGAATTGGATGTTTAGATGAAATTCAAACGTTGTATCAATATAAAAAGGGCCATCCAATTACTAGGAAAGATGTTCAACCCCACATATGCAATTTCTTTCTATAAGTTTTTCAATCTATATTTTTTTTTTCTATTAGCATCTTTATTTACAACTTTTGATTACTTTCTTTTACAAGTATTCATTTTACTTTGTTGCTTTATTTAACATCTTTTTCTTTCAATTCACGTTATTCTTTACCTATTCTTGTTCTTGCATGGTGGTACTTGGGATAGATTAAGATTTAAAATCTTGATCAACATAGTTTTATGAGGCTGTAATTTGACTCCATTTAGGATTAGTTTCCAGTTGTAGTTTTTTATAATTAGAAGGGAAAAAAAGGTTAATGGTTGAATAATTGATCAAAAGATCAAAGATGAATCAATTAACTAGTTAATTATAGATTGCATAATTATCTATCATATGAATAAAGATATAGTGAAATTTTTAAATATATAATTAAATAATGCGTGCGCAAAGCACTTGGTGTAAGAAAAGTAGTAGACTAAAGAGTGTGATAGGGATAGTCCCACCCTAATGTTAATAATTAGTACTACAAATTATTTAATATACATAAAGTTGTACTCTTCCTTCTAATATCATGGTGGAATTAATGAATAATTTTTAAATTCAAAATTCATGTGAGAATGAGAAGATGATTTCTCATGTTCCTAATATATTTTTCAAAAACTACAACTATATTTTTATATTAAAACGATCCCCCACACACATCATCATTTTATTCAAATGATTTTGTAGATTTATAACCATGTGAGAAGAGCTTGTAAAAAGGGAATGATATAGGGATCTTGATGAGCTAATTAGAATTCGTAAGGGATAAAATTACAAAAAAATAAATTACCACCAAGGAATCCTAATTGATCTTTACAGATTCTAAGTAAGGGACTAGTTATGTAATAGAAAAGGATGACATCCCTATACATCCTACCTAAAATAAGTTTCTAACCTAGAATCAATTCGATGTTTTATCATTGAAAGGACATCTCAATGAGATAATTAGGATTAATAGAGTTTAAAATTAGAAAAACAAAGTTACCATTTAGTTTTATAATAACTGAGAATCCTAAATGGTCACATAGATATGTTTGATAAGGGGTTGTTATACCATAAAAAAATGAGAAGATATATCTAAGATGTTTCATGTTTATTTTTTTATACATATAAACAACACCTTTTGTGCTTTCATGGTAAAAGTTTACTTAAATAGATATATGAGAACTTTTTATTAAAGGTAAATGAATATATAAATCTAAAGTAGCAATTTTGGATTGGGGCAACACTATAGAGCCTAATCTCACTTTTGAGAAACAACTATTGGATCATAGGATAATAATAGTTAATTGGGTTATGGCCTAGAAAAGGATAATACATTATAATGTTAAAATAGACAGAAGAAAGTCATACTTACCCTAAAACCTACTAGAAAATGGCTTGAATAGTGGAAACGGATGGATTACATGCGCTCATGAGTGGAGGTGGCTGTGACACGTAAATTTATGCATTGATAAAGATAGAGATGTGTGACTGGTTATATTAGGTGTGCCTTATTCTCCTTTTCCTTGCTATTTTGATGATGAAGTCCATCATCACTTGAGGAGATAGATCAAGGTAGGGAAGGTTTCAACTTTGTTTCTCTATTTCTCTCTTTTTATTAGTTTAGTGGTTTTGGATGGTTTTTTAGTTGGGTTGATCATGATGTCGAAGAGATGTTATGGTGATTAGGGTTTATGGTGGCGGCGTGGAGGAGATAAAATGGCTATTAGGTTTAGTCAATCGATGAAGAGAGTGGGAGGAAGATGAAGTGGTGGCTTTCTTTGATTGGAGAAAGAAGACGGCTAGTCTGAATTTGTATTTGTCGTAAATGTGGTGGTTAGTGGTTATATGAAATAGGGAAGAGAGAAGTTGCCTTATTGTCGAATTATGACACGGAAAGGGAAAGAAAAAAAAGGAAGACAATTGGTAGTTGAGGTAAGCAAGAAAAGAAAAAAATCTTTTTTTCTTTTTTTATCATTTTTTTTCTTCTTCTTTTTCTTCTTCATCTTCTTCTTTTAGTGCTATTGGCTAAGGTGTGCTTTCTCTAGGATTTTCTTATATGTTTTATGTGTACTCTAGTCTTTAATTTATAGTATTCAATTTCTTGTCAAATAAAAAAATAAAATATTTTTTTTATTCATTCCCTCTTTGAATAATGGTCTCTAATTTGGGAATTTTAAGGTTAACTATTAATTAATTTTTATTATTATCTTGATTGTGTAGAATCTTTTTCTTCCTATTTTAAATTTTCTTGAATCTTGGAAGATAATTTATATTTATTATTTCTCATCATTTATGTGATATTCTATTATATTATTTAATCTTTTTTTATCCATTATCCCACCCCTAATGACAATAAAAAAAATATAAGTCGATGAGTCTATATTAGTAGCAATAGATACTACTAGATATGTTGCATGCGCGTTGCCGCGGGCCGAATAATTTTTTTTGGTTAAATATAGCAATTTAAATATTTACAAAAAAAACATTAACAATAAATAAACTGACAAAAAAAAAAAACTACACCTAAACCTATTCGGATTATCAAACAACTCAGTGCTAACTTAATTGAAGGAAAACCAGGAAAAAGAAGAAGTCAAACTTCAATTAAAAAAATAAGAAAACATCAGCTTAAAAAAAAAGAGAAAAACCAAACAAACCTATGCGAACCTCCTAAACCTAATTTAATCTAAAAAACTTGCTACTTGTTAAATGATGGACCCGAGTTCAATCAAGAAACTCAAATGTCATCCAATTTAAATTTGAAGGATGAAATTGTTGAAAAAACTATTAATAAAAAAACTTGCAAAAAAAAAAACAACAAAAAAGAATGGGGCCAAAATATAACAGGAAAAAACCTAATGAGGATGAAATCTAAAACAAAATGTCGTAAACAAAAAAATTGCAATTAAAAGAATTATGACCGAACTTGAAAGATTAAAAAAAATTATAAAGGGTGAAATTGAAAATTATTTGTAACATGAAAGACTATTTATAGATTAAAAAATGGTAGGGGTGAAATAAAAAAAAAATCACTGAGAGCTAACCCAATAGAACTAAATAAAAAATAAATAAATAAGAAAACAAATGTGAAAAAAATGATAAAAAAATAAAACAACATCAACCTCTTGAACCTGGTCTAATTTCTCGAAGCTGCATCCCATGAAATTTCTTACCCGGATTCAATCAAGAAGTATAATTCTCAATTAATTTAATTTCAAAAGATGAGATCGATACAAAAATATTAATAAAAAACTTGCAAAAGCAACACAAGAAAGATGCAATTTAATGAAAAAAAGTAAAAAAATAATCCCAAATAAAATAAATACCAAGTAAAAAAATAAGGATCAAATTTTAAATATTAAAAACAATCATAAGGGTTAAATTAAAAACATATGTAAAAACGAAGCAAATCCGGACAAACATGCTAAACATGGTTAAATTTTATAAAGCTCGCAACCTAAGAAACCTTGAATTTGAGCTCTATCAATAAATTTATTATAAGTCAATTTGAAAATATAAATTTAAAAATTTTGTCAAAGCAAGAAAAAAGGAAAACGAAAAGGCCTCGAGAGAACTCGGCAATAAATTCGGGTCATCAAATCAAACATATGACCTAGAACATAAAATTATGATGACCTTATAAATAAGAAAGCGAAGAAAATATTACCAAAAAATATTAAAAAAATGCTTTAAAACAATATGGAAGTCAACTTAGGCTAATCCTTTAATCTATTTCCCAGGTAAGACTAGGGTGACTCTATTAAAGTCAAACCTTAAAAAACAAAGAAGTAAGATTCTTAATCAAACAAATATTGAGGGATGAAATTGAGAAAAAAAACAATGCAAAACAAAATAAAAATAAAAATTAACAGAATTAGGACTAAATTTGATGTAAAAATTAATTAAAATTAAATGTTTAGAAAAAAATCAAATGAAATTAAGTGTTTAGGGATGAAATTGTAAAAAACAAAAATCCATTAAGAAAATGATTAAAAAATAGTGATTAAAAGAATTAAGACTAAATTTGATACAAAAAAAAATGAAAATAAATACCTAGGGGTGAAATTGAAAAAAAAAACAAATCAATCAAAAAAATTATTCAAAACAAAATAAATAACAATTAAAAAAATAAAACCAAATTTAAAAAATAATCTCATACAATCTTGAAAAAGACATTTTATATCATGATAAAAAGACTACCTTATTCTTGAAACAAAGACAAAAAAATAAAATGATTGATAATTATATTATTATAATGAATTAAGAAAATGATTAAAAAATAGTGATTAAAAGAATTAGTACCAAATTTAATATAAAAAATAAATGAAAATAAATGTTTGGGGATGAAATTGAAAAAAAAATTAATCAAGAAAATTATTCAAAATAAAATAAATAACAATTAAAATAATGAGGCCAAATTTAAAAAATAATATCGTATATTCTTGAAAAAAAACATTTATATCATGACAAAAAAAACTATCTTATTCTTGAAATAAAGATAAAAAAAAAATCTCGATAATTATATTATTGTAATGAATAATAAGGATTACTTTGTTTTTATAATGTGTGAATAGTGGACTAACTTTTACATCAATCAATTTAGATAAAGAATAAAACCCAATAAATAAACAAGTTAGAGAATTCAAGTTAATTACTCAAACGATCTCCTTGACTAATAAACCCTATAAGAGACCAACAAACAAAATTAAGAGTGGAAACTAAAATAGTGAATTAAATAATAGAAAACGAAATGATTGGAATTTGTAGAGGTAATGGGCCCTTGGTGTCCATGCTTCTGTGGTCCTAGATGAGCTGTGGTCCATGCTCTATACTAAATGCTAGAGTGGCATGAAACGTGCTTGACCGAACAAGATATTTTTTTTATCATTAAAGAATGTGACATTTAAACGTGTTGCCATTGGAGTGTGCCAAATGAGGCGGCATTTTGAGCCTTTGCTTGGAATCTCAGAACAAGGACATCTTTTCTTGGTTGTCTGCTTTGCAATGTAACAGTGCCTTCTTTTTTTTATATATATAATGTTTATTAATGAAATTAATTTATATATAATTTGATTAATTTTATAGATTTTAAAGTTAATGAATATATAAATTTTTAATAATTCTAAAAAAACTCAAACTTATAATTATAAAAATACAAATTTAAAATCAGACTTTATATTTTAAAACAGTGTCCTTTTGTACACGTCTCCTGTTGCTCCAAAGCCCATTATAGCTCAAAACAAAGAAAGGATGTGGCAGTAGAAAAGTCTTCTACACCTGTCCGTGCTTGCAGCTATATTTGACTCGTGCAGGAATTGTGCCTTTCCAATATCCTCGAGTCATTTTCTCTTTGATATAAAGAAAATTACACACATCAATCCCAAGGGTTTAATGGGTATGGTTTGACCTGTTAGATGCATTCAAGTTTAAATAAAAAATTATGGGAGGGGGCAGAAGTACATTTTTATTTGGAACTATATGAAAAAAGTTTAAAGTACAGGGACTAAAACTGAAGTATAAAAAATATTAAGAGAGGCCATTGCCCACTTTCTGCTACCTGGGCCCCCCCCAGTCAAGAAAACTTTTCAATATAGTTGTTATATCTACTTCCTCTCCTAATGACACTATGATAATGCTTCAAAATATAGATGCAGTTGCGGATTCTCGTTGAGACAGGGGAGGGCAACAGCCTTTCCTGGCATTTTTTAATTTTAAGTTCCTTTACTTTTCGAATAATTCAATTTAGTCCCTATATCTTAGCATTTATTTGCAATTAGATCCTTGATTTCAAATTCTCCTTTTCTCTTCTTTTTCAAAACTAAAAGCCTCTGCCGACATGCATATTATTTTCAAGCAACACAATATTTTATTTTTTTTGGTACGGTGTGCTCCCCAGACGATCAAGATTATACAAAACCTTTGAAATCTTGATTTATTAATTATTTTTTATTAGAATCGAATTATCTTTTAAAATTGAGTGCTGACATAAGCTAAGAAACTATATATTTAACCATGTTCTAGAATTTTGTTCAAAATCCACCACTTAATATATAGTCCTATCGTCCAATGAAATACGTATCAATTGTAGATATTAATTAGATTTCCACCAACCAACCTGTGGAGAAATTATTAGGTAAATTCAATCTATCACATCATCCAAAAACTACACCAATAAATACAAGACACATATACAAAATACAATGATCTTCACTTAATGACGTAAGCAGTTCAAATGATTTTGTTTACATGTCATGTATTTATTAGTATAGTCTATAGATAATGTGTTACACTAGATCTACCTAGTAATGTCATCATTCTACTATATTTGTAAGATTCAACCATAGGGTCATCTCACTTTTAGATTCAAATCATGGATGGATCGGGTAGATTAATTTAAATCAATTTAAAATTTATTTTTTAAAAAAACTTGAAATAATGTTGTTTTAATAAAAAAAATCAAGTTTTTTTTATTGACTCGATCCAACCAAACTCCAAATTGATAGGTCATCAGATTGATATATGATGTCTTATAACAATTAAAAAAAAAAGTGAAAGCAATGAAGAATCCATTGTTACTAGACATAAATCATTATTCACTATAATAGTGTAATTATTATTTTGCTCTTAACATAAATAAAAAAATCAATTCTATAAACTCCATTTGTTATTATGATATTAATATGGGATAATTTAGTTTTTTATAATTTAAATACACATTATAAAAACTTCTTTACACTTGAAAGTAAGATTTTTCTAAAGATTGGTCAGAGACAATTCAATCTTTTTATATTTTAAATACATAATATATTGACTAAAAGAAAAAATTTTCAAACTATCATTCAAGGGCTTTTTCATCTTTTAAAACTATTTTTTAAAATTGTATTTAACAAGTTAACTTAGGGTGATTTACTTTTTTGATAAATATAAATGTCATTTAAAAATAAAAAGTGGATGACGCTTGTAACGCACGCACCAACAAGTAAACAATGTTCGCGTTCTTAGGGTAGCACGTGAGGTATCATCTTACTTCTAAATGAAGCCTTCTACAGCGGTGTTGGAAGCGTCTTGTCCTGATCTTTTTGGTAGTGTGGCGCATGTGCACGATAATGTAGTAGTTGGGCTCTGCTAGACTTTTTTCTTCTATTCTCTCATTTCTCTCTTCTCCAAACCAAAATAGAAAGATGTCATTTCATTTGTTTTGTGTATTCAACCTCATTCTTATTCTTTTAATTGCTATTTTTTAAAAAAATTAATTGATTTTTTTCTTCAATTTTGTTCCTCGTCATTTAATTTTATTTGATTTTTATATAATTTTGATCCTCGTTCTTTTGATTGCTATTTTTTTTAATCATTTTCCTAATTGAATTTTTTTTTTCAGTTTTATTCCCTAACATTTGATTTTAAGTTATTTTCATATCAAATTCAGTCCATATTCTATTAGTTGTTATTTCTTTTGTTTTGGATATTTTTTATTGCATTATTTTTTCAATTTCACCCCTTAATTTTTTGTTGATTTTGAATTTTTTGCTTCATTATTTTTAGGGTTTTCCTTCTATAGGGTTAGTCCTAGGGTTACGGGTTTCGAAGGTTAACACGGGTTGACTTTGATAGTTATTTAGGTTCTTTTTTAAAATTGATTTTTTTTTCAATTTCATCCTTCAACATTTGATTTATTGAGAATTGGTCTTCATGCTTTTTTTTTTTTTTTTAATTTTCTTTCTATGTAGCTATCTCAATCTCGTGCCTATGGTTGCAAGGATAGCAAGTTAACTTGGGTTGACTCGGATTTTTTTCTATGCTTTTTTTTTTAGTTTCCCCCTTCAAAACTGGATTATTTGATAATAATAAAGTTTCATAGTTTTATTCAGTTTGCTTCTAACGAGATTACCTTTGTATTACGATTAGATCGCAGATTTGACATGTTAACCCAGATGGATTCAAATTGGTTTTTTTTAATCTTTTTTATATTATCAATTTTTTATTTATTTATTGTCGTTATATTTTTTTTATTTATATTATTTAAATTAGTTAAACTTTTTAAACTCAGTAAAATCATTAACTCAAGTCTCAAATTTCTTAACTTTGTTTTTGAAAACACTTGTTTCACCTTAACTTCTTCTTCTTTTTTCTTACATTGAATATATATATATATCAACCCACGAATTAGATTGGGGTCATGGGCTCGTATCTAGTGCATTCTACATTCGATACATTCATTCCGCGTTGAACCCATATCTCCGGTGTACAGTGGAGTCCTGGACATTAATTTTTTTTTACCCCTGCAAATATGTTGTCAACTTAGTCCCTCACTATAAAGTGCATGTAATCCAATCAATTGTAATCCTTTAACTTTAACATTAATTATGATGATTTTAATTATTAACATCTAGAATCAGGATGTGCCATTAAGTTTTTTGGATGAAGTATATTTCAATTGTTCAACTTTCAGTGTGATTGATTTAGCTTTCACTTCTAATTTTATAATAATTTAGCCATTTTCCCAATATATATCAATATTTGAATTAAAAAGTGACCAAAATAATAAAATTTCAGATGATCTAGAAATAAAAATTAGTCTCGATTACATCACATGCTGATTTGTATAAAATTTTCAAGTCTTTACCATCGAATAAAAAAAACCCTAATAATATATGTTTATCAGAATTTTTATTTTTTTAAAAAATATTATCTAAGTTTACAACCATAGTTAACAAGTAATATTTTTCATAACATATGACAAATGAAATTGCTATTACAAAGTTAATTATTTAAATTTCACATTCAATCATTTTGGTCTACATGCATAATCAGGACCATTGGAAATAAAAGTAAACTTGTTGTATTGACTAACAGCTACTTGAAAAATCTATACTGGTAAGAAATAGATTTGTGATAATAAAACAGACAAAACATGTTGAGAGTGGGGTTTGAACCCGCGCCCTTTTGGACTAGAATTTTAGGGTATGTTTGGGATATAGGTATGATGAGGTGTAGTTAGTTTTTTTGGTGGGATTCACAAAAAAATAATAAAAAAACATGTATATTTTATTTTTAATGAGGTATAGTTTGTGTTTTAAGAGGCTTATACCATAAATAAAAAAACCAACTACATCTCACCACATTTCTACCCCAAACACACACTTAGAAGGTGTTTGTTCACCTGCTTCTTCTCGCGTTTGCCAGGTGAATTAATTCATCTGGGCACTGTTCACGTGAACAGTGCCCAAGTGAATTATATGGCACTGTTGACATGAACAGTGTCTCCACTGGACCGCATTCGACCCGGTAAAAAAAATTTATTTTTTTAAAATTGTATTTTACTCGAAAAACTAGTGTTTACTATTATTTAATAACACTACATAAATTAGAAGAACATTGCATGATGACGTAGGATTTATGGAATTTAATCGCAATTTCAATTTTGTTTCTAAAGATATTTTACTTGATTTTTTTGCACGCTAAAAAAACCATGAAAACTATAGTCCTTATCAGATGAATTTCATACGTGATGAAATTATAGATAAGTTAATGGAATAATAAAAAATATTTGATATAAAATATTATTTATTTAATGATGTAATAATGGTAGTTAAATCTACAATATTTAAATTAAAAATCATAAATATTAATATATATCTTTTTTAATTATTTTATAACCTCAATTTAAAAAGCTTGTTTAACCAAACACATTAAACTACTTTTTATTCAACCTCAATTTCAACAATAATTTTAACCAAACATATATAAATACCAAACAAACCACAACTAAAAGTACTTTTTATAAAACAATTTTTTTTAAACCACAACTACAAAAACTACCACAATACCAAATACACATCTAACATCTTAGACCAACTTGGTCATCTCAGCAACTAATAAGTTGGAGTCAAAATGTGTTTTCATCTCTAACAAACCTATAATTTAGGTTGATAACAATAATGATTTTATTGAATTAAAAAAATTTGACTAGAAAAATTCAACGAAGAAAGATAAAAAGATAGTTTCTAAGCGAATTGAAAGTTATCCAATCCTCTCATGATTTAATAGAAAATATCCATAAATGTTTTACATGATTTTTTCCATAACCTAGAATTCTACTTAAATAGAAGAGAAATTCAAACAAATTCAAATTTAAGATATTTAACATGATAACCTTAAATTTAACTAGAAGTAAATCAAGGCTAAGACTATTACAATTCTACCCCCATTGAAAAAACCTTACCTTCAAGGATAAGGTAGGTTCCTTTAGCGGACATGTTTTGAAGTTGTTACATTAGTTCTTCTAAAAAGTTTTGTTGAGTTTGTTGGTATAGTTGATGTTTCTATTGCTCTTCATGCCTGCAACTACTTCAATAAGTTGTGATATCTTTGTTTCTTCTGCCATAGATCTAATGCTCTAATATTAATTGTAACAAACTTGATAATTCAAATTAATAATAATAACAATTTTATTGAATTAAAAGAAATTAATTATAAAGAACTAATTGAAAAAAAATAAAAATTAATTTTTGAGCATATTCGAGGTTGTTCGGGTCGAAAAAAAACATATTCGAGATTATTCAATCCTCCCATGACTTAATAGAAAGTCTCCATAAGTTTTTCTCATGATTTTTTCCATAACCTAGAATTCAAATTTAAAAGATTCTAATCTAATAACCTTAATTTTAAATAGGAGTAAATTAAGGTTTGAACTATTACATCATCACTATAAATAAAAATGACAAGAAAGCAAGGTAAGGGTTGGGTATAAGTTGTCTTGCATCACCCTTAGCAAACAATCAAGAGCGGAATTAAGGGGGGGTTGGCAATGGCAAGGGCCTGTAAAGAAATTGCTTTTCAGCCTCTCTCTTTCAATAAATTAGATTTTTAGCTTTAAAACTAGAAATTTTTAAATTTTGCTCCCGTAGAATCTTTTCTCTAATTTGGTCCTCCCAAACTAAATTCCTAAATCCGCCCGAAACAATCCTAATTATTCTAGCAAAACTTCAAAGGATTGATAGGGTAGATAAAGAGATTTATCTCTTTTTAACCTTTTGGATTTAAGTTCTTGAATTGGGTATCCATGACAATTTAATTATTATTATTTTTTAAATGTGTATATCCTTAAAATCATTTAGAAAAATACCCAGTCACAATTAATATATAAACTGACTTGAAAATATCCTTATTGTATAACATACATACATACATATCCTTTTCTAAGCGAAGTTAAATTAAATGTCCAAAATATATGACCTTAATGGAATTTCGAAATGTGTTGTGTTTAATAAATAAAGCTTGTTATCAATTTCTTAGTAGATAATGTCTCGGTGCTTTCGTCATTACATCCTAATGCCAATCAAATTAAGCAGAATAAATCAATGAAAGTTTGAAAACAGAGCAGCAAGCAGCATGTCCATCACCATCTACCTTCCTGCCCTATCTGGAAAAAACGCACCAGAAGAACCTACCTTAACTGTTAAGAAAATACTTTCCGGTAAGTCCCCAAACGTCAGGCTTGATCACACTGTGCTTCGCATGCAGCCATCAATTTCATCATTGCGGATAAGGATTCTTTTCTTAAGTACCCTCAAGACTATTATTAACTGTAATTATGATGACACGAACTTGGAATTAAATTCGTCATCCTGGTCAAGATTAAATGCTTCAAGGATGTATAGCAGAAGATCACGACTATGATTATGAGGACGAAGACGATGGGTGCATTACGGCGATCACAAGAACCAAACAACAACGTTGAAGGTGACGGTGATTGTTTAAGCGTGATTAACGCAGAAGAAAATTTTATGTAATAAGAAAATATCCTCATTACATCATTGATTACGATCGATACTTTTAAGGTTGGAAAATAGAACTTCACTGCATAACTTGTTATCTTTCGATTCGGATCAAAAGTTAATGTCAATGCGTTTTTTACTTTTTCTAAAAAATTAATTGAAAATTGATACATATTTTTAATCATGCAAATTAATAATTACATACACTAACAAATATTAAAAAGACTCATAATACTAATTAAATCAACAAGCTAAGATATGAATGCAGATTCTTGTGCCACTGGGAACTATTTTTTTTTTTATTTAATTACATATCAAAATTGTTTTTAAGAAAAAAAATAACTACATCGAAACAAAATAATTTATTAGTATAATTCATCCTTTTCTTATCAATCTATTTTTCTTAACAAAAAAAAATGTTTTTTGTTGCTATGTGCTTTATTTAATGAAAACCAAAAGCAATCATAATAAATATATAAAAAATAGATAATTTGAAATAAGAATAAAAAAAAATTAGTTAATGCACTTCTTTTTTTGACATTTGTTTTACTCAAATTTTTTTTTATAAAAAAACTAAAGCTCATCAGAATCATAAATATAAGTTTTAATAAATAAAATGTAATGTATTGTTGATCTTGGCGCGAATGTGTTACAAACTCAAGAACAACACCCTATTTGTGGGTTTTCGTGGTAAACTTTTTGGAGCCAATTTTTTTAATTTAATTATAAGATTATAAAAATAGACATGTGCATGATAGTCAATGAATAAAATATAATAAAAAAAATAAAAAAACTAACAAAGATATACAAAAAGAATGCACGCTAATACTAAAAAATAATATAATCTTATTCGAAAATTAAGTAAAAATTAAACAATATTTAATAAAACAACATCTCTACTATATTTGTAATAAATTAATTTCAAAGAAATTTAATTAAAATTAAAGGAAGTAACAATAACAAAAAAAGAACCTATAAAAACCTTAATAAAAAAAGGTCAGACGCTTAGGCCTGAGTAGGTCAACGTCCTAGCCCATAAGAGAAGAGCCCAGATGTGTGGGTCTGCATGCCTTGATAGCTTTATTTATTTATTTATTTTAAATAAGCAAATGGCATTTTAAAAAAAATAATACAAAGTAAATGACATGTTACCTGTAATGCATATGCGCGTTGTTACTAACATGATCCCCAACCACTTCATTGAGTGTTTGTTTTGCACCTGCTTTTGTGTTTGCGGTGCAAAAAACGCAGCAAGGTGTTTGGTAACTGTAAAAACTGTGTTTTATACTGTGGGGCCCATTAAAAATTGAGTTTGAAACGCAACTTTTGTGAAGCAATTTTTACATGTTTTTTTAACTGCGTTTCGTAAAACACTGTTTGTTTTTGCGTTTCAAAAGAGCTTTTGAAAAAAATTAATAATTTTTTATTTTTTTTTCTTTGCTTCAAATTAATATTTTTTTTGGTGTTTTAGATCATTTTGATGTCCTGATATCAAAAATAATTTTTAAAAAATAAAAAAAATATTATTTTAATGCATTCTCAAGTAAAAAACACTTTGAAAAGCAATCACAACCACACAACTACTAAACATTTTATATATGTTTTTTGCTGCACATAAACCTCAACCATAATTTTTGCCAAACATGTATCTAAATACAACTAATCACACCTAACCACACTTTTTTTAAACCACAACCACAAAACTACCTTTCAAACAAACACCTAAAAAGTTAAGCTCCACCTCATTTGATGTAAACAAAAATGTTTTTTCAACCTTTTTTTATTTATTTAAAACATATGTAACATTTCCATTTCTAAAACCAACACATAAATCATAAAAAAGGGAAAAACATGGTAAAAATATTTTTCTAAAACCAACACATAAACAAAGTTTACTAAAATTTCTATCGAAATTTCGGCAAAGTCTCCTCTATACCAGGAGGTCCCAAGTTATTGACAAATCACTTTACACATCCTGTATTCATTTCTCATACACATTCCAATCATTCCAAGTCTCAAATTGTGTCATCTTAGGGTTCAAATCTTAGTAGAGAAATTGAGAGACAAGTTTTGATTTCTAAGTTCAACAAGTATAAATTTGTTTCCTATGCATTTTCCATCATTTCCAGCCACTGTAAACACAAAATGCCTCCATCTATTGTTATTTAACAAACTTCTTAAACCTATACTAAGATATTATAAAATCTCAATTTTTCAAGGAAAACACAAACAAATTCAAGTGAGTTAACAAGAGAGCTTGTTACCTTTTATTACAAAGAAAATGAGTCAAGAGATTGAGAACAACCATTTTTCTTCTTCTCATTCCTTCCTTCTTCTAACCCTTCCATTCCCAGTAGTAAATTCTCTAGGTTTTCTCAAAGTTTTCTTCCTAAATCTTACTTGAAGCACTCTTAGCTCATTTACTCTCACTTTTCTTTGGATTCAAAGGATGAATTTCATTTTTCCCCCTCTTTCTTCCTCTCCTTGGCCAACCATTACTCTAGGAATTTCTAGAGATTTTTTTTCTTATTTATAGTTATCTTCTTTCCTTATTGGCATCTTACCCCCTCATATTTACTTTTATTTTTACATTGACCCCACCATTCTTTTTATTAATATATTGTCCGCACTACATTTCTTTCTCTTTACTAACTCGTTACTCCTTTATTATTGTTTTTAATTTCACCCCTCTCATTAAATTACTTCTCTTTTAATCCAATTAATTTGTTCAATTTAATCCTTTCTCCACATTCTTTGTATTTTATTTTATTTTACTAAATCAATATGAGATTATTTTATCCGGGGGTTTACATTCTCCCCTCCTAAAAAATTTCGTACTCAAAATTATAATTTTATACTTAGTTTAGAAAAGTCTAGGGTATTTCCTCCTCATCTCTGCCTCCTTTTCCCACGTTTCTTCCTCAATTTGAGAACTCCTCCATAACACCTTGACCAAAGGAATTTTCTTATTTCAAAGCTCCTTTTCACTCCTATCCAAAATCTTCACAGGTTTCACTTCTAAAGTCAAATCTTTTTCAATCTATATAGGAAGCTGTGGTAGCACTTGAGCCGGGTCTATCTCTGCTTTCCGTAACATAGAAACATGAAACATATCATGGACTTTGTAAAATGCAAGGGCAACGCCAATTGATACGCCATAAGTCCAATTCTCTTTACCACTTCATAGGGCCCGATGTATTTTGTTGCTAACTTTCCCTTCATACCAAATCTTAACATGTGCTTCCATAGAGCGACTTTCAAGTATATTCGGTCTCTTACATTAAATTCAAGAGGTCTCCTTCGCTTGTTAGCATAACTTTTCTGCCTATCTTGAGCTGCTTTCATATGATCCTTTATAACCTTAACCTTTTCCGTTGTCTTTTGAACAATTTCAGCCTCAATTAAACTCTGGTCACCTACTTCTTCCCAATATACAGGATTTGAATTGATAATTATTATTATAAGTGAACTCCATTAAGGGTAGATGATCCTCCCAATTACCACCAAACTCCAATACACAAACTCTTAATAAATCTTCTAGGATTTGAATTGTTCTCTCAGTTTGCTCATTAGTCTGAGCATGAAAAGCTTTGCTCATATTCAAACTCATTCCCAAAACACGTTGTATGCTTGACCACAACTAAGAAGTAAACCGAGGATCCCGGTCTAAAATTATCGACATGGGTACTCCATGCAACCTTACGACTTCATTTATATGCAATCGGGCCAATTTATCAATTGAGTCAGTCATTTTCATCGGTAAAAAGAGAGCAGACTTGGTCAATTTGTCTATTATCACCCATATCGCATCATTGCCCTTCTTCCCTTTAGGTGAACCAAATACAAAGTCCATAGTGATGTCCTCCCATTTCCACTAGGGTATCATCAACGACTGCAAAGGCTCTGCCGGTTTCTGATGTTCTACCTTTACTTGTTGGCAGATAGCACAACTAGTTATGTATTTAGCTATCTGTTTTTTTTTTTTTTTTAATATTTGGCCACCAATACAACTCTTTCAAATCTCTATACATTTTAGTACTTCCAGGATGCATATTAAGTTTGGTCTCATGCACCTCTTTCAACAATTCATCTTTCAAAACCATGTCTTCCGGTATATACATTCTTTTTCCCATTACCACCATTCCATCATCTAAGATTTGAAAAGGTGTTTCAACCCCGAATTCAATTTTATCTTTTATCTTACTAACTTCGAAATCATTTTGTTGAGCCCCTAATATTTTTTTCCTGAAATATCGATCTCACTTTCAATTGAGTTAACAAAGAACCCTCGGGTCCAATCTCCACCTTGGAATTAATTTTCCTTAACTCTAACAATTTTTTTTCATCACAATCATCTGATTCCAAAGTTGATACCCTATTTTTACGACTATGAGCATCTGCCACAACATTTGCTTTTTCCAGGTGATAATCTATCACACAATCATAATCTTTAATCAGTTCAACCCATCGTCTTTGCCGTATATTTAACTCGTTTTGAGTCATTAAGTATTTTAAAATTTTATGATCGGTAAAAATTTGAACCAGAAACCTATACAAGTAGTGTCTCCACACTCGTAAGGCAAATACTATAACGACCAATTCTAAATCATGAACTGGATAGTTTACCTCATGGGGCTTCAATTGTCTAGAAGCATAAGCAATCACCCTTTCATATTGCATCAATTCGCACCATAATCCTTTTTTGGATGCGTCACTATATACCACAAAACCTTATGTTCTTGAAGGTAAAGCTAACACCGGTGCAATGGTAAGCCTCTTCTTTAGTTCTTGAAAACCCTTTTAACATTCAGGTGTCCATTCCCATTTTGTTTCCTTCCGAGTCAATCAAGTCATTGGGGTGCTATAGTAGAAAATCTCTCAATAAATCTTCTATAATAACCAGCCAACCCAAGGAAACTACAAATTTCAGTCACGTTAGTGGGTCTTTCCCATTTTAACACTGCCTCCACTTTTCTTGGATCAACAAATATCCCTTCAGCCGATATAACATGCCCTAAGAAAGTCACCTCCTTTAACCAAAATTTGCATTTACTCAACTTGGCATACAACCGATGTTCTCTCAAAGTTTGCAAAACCTTCCTCAAATGTTGTTTATGTTCCAAATATGTATTGGAATACATTAGCATGTCATCTATAAAAATCAACACAGACTTATCCAAGTAAGGTCAAAATACTCGATTCATCAAATCCATAAATACCGCAGGAGTATTTGTCAACCCAAAAGGCATCACCAAAAACTTATAATGCCCACAACGGGTTCTGAAAGTGGTCTTTGCTACATCCTGTTCTTTAATTCTTAATTGGTAATACCCCGATCTCAAATCTATCTTTGAAAATACCCTAGCTCTCTTGAGTTGATCAAATAAATCATCTATTCGTGGAAGTGGATATTTATTTTTTACTATCACCTTATTCAACTATCTATAATCAATACAAAGTCGGAGAGTTCCATCCTTCTTTCTTACAAACAACAAAGGGGCTCCCTAAGGTGAATTACTTGGATGTATGAACCCCTTTTCTAGCAATTCCCGCAACTATTTCAGCTCAACCAACTTCATCGGTGCCATTCTATATGGCACTTGGGCTATAGGGGATGTACCTGGTAGTGTATCTATTAAAACTTCTACTTCTCTCTCTAAGGGTAATCCTGGTAGTTTCTTTGGAAACACATCCGAGAACTCTCTTACTATGGGGATGTTGGCCAACTCACCTTTTCTTCCATAGACATCCATGATTAAGGCGAGGTAAAACTCACATCCTTTCCTTGTGTTTTTTATGCCGTCATAGCAGAAATAAGACAATTTGGTATGACATTTCTTTCTCTTCGAAAAACTACTCTTTCACTCATAGGTCTAGAAAATGTTACTGTTTTTGCAAAGCAGTCCATTTAGGCCCTATACTTGCCCACCCAATTCATTCCCAATATAATATCAAAATCATGTATCACTAAGGGAATCAAATCTACACACGTTTCACACCCCATGATTTCAAGTTTAATACCCATATATATAATATCAATGTCTACATGTTTCCCTAAAGGAGTACTAATGATAAACCCTTTCCCAACTCTACCTAGACTCTTTCCTAATTTTCCTACTGCCTTATGTGCAACAAATGAATTGGTAGCTCAAGAATCAAATAACACATAGATAGGTAGTTGATTTAACAACAAGGTACCTACAACAACATTAGGTGTAACCCGAGCCTCCTCTTGCATCATGATGAACACCCTACCTTGATTTCGATCCCCTTGTGCCCTGACACGGCCTCTGTTTCCACTGGCCCTAGACTGAGTCTGTCTAGTTGGTTGATCCACTATAATTGATTGTTGGCTTTACAAATGTTGCTGTGTCTGAATAAACTCTAACCTCCGAGGGCAATCCTTTCTAACATGTCCATGTCCATGACAGTAATAACATCCCTTCACCAAATATGGGCAATCCCTCCATCTATGCTCTCTTCGACATACATAACATCGCCCTGGTGTAGTGGAACAATCTCCAGGATGTTTTTGTCCACATCGGATACATAGAGGATAAATAATTGGCCTCTACTTTGACATCCCTCCAACCAATTCGGATCCACTCCTATTGCCCTATTGTCCTTTAGTAGGTCCAATACCAGAACTTTAAAGAGTCCCAACTGCTACCCCTTCCTTTCTCTTAAATTGATTGAACTAAGGCTTTCTTTTTTTAAGAAAAGAAGGTCTACCCGAGGAAACATCAACATCCTTCCTTTTACCCCAATACTGCCTAGCCCTGGTGACCCTCTGCTATACATGCTTCTAAAGCATGAGTCATCTCTATAAGTTCCCTAGTAGACTCAAATCATAAAGCAATCAATCCTTGTCTCAACTCCTGACATAATCCATCACGTAGTCTATCAATCATATGCTACTCAGTAAAAATGAAATGTGAAGCAAACAGGGAGAGGTCATGGAACCTCCTCCCATACTCTAGCACTGACATGTCCCATTGTTTCAATACCAGGAACTCCTGCTCTTTGATCCCATACTAATAAGAAGAGAAAAATTACATCTCAAACTGTCTCTTGAATTCACTCCAAGTCTATGTCCTAGTATCCCTCCTAGACTGTATCACTTCCCACTATGACTAGGCTCTATCTGTCAGCAGCTGTGTAGCACAATTCACCCGTCAATCCTCAAGTACTCTCATTTGATTCATAGTGTTCTCTACTTTTTACATCCATTTACCTGCAATTTATTCATCTTGTTTGCCCAAAAAAGGCTCATATCCCAACTCCCTCATGCTTTTTATAGTCCACATTAGAGCAATTACACTGTCAGAATCAATAGTAGTAGCTGGAGCTGTCAGTGGTACTGAAATTGCTGGTGCTATTTGGGCTGTTGGAGCTACTATACCAGGCATAGACTCGATCACAACTCTAACTATCTAGGCAATTAAGACAGGGTCTGTAATAGGAGTAGGGGCTACTGCCGGTGCTGCTCTCTGTTCTTGCAATCCAACTCTCTCAAGTGGTAAATCTCCATCTTGAATAAAACCAACCCTAGTCTGAAGTCTAGACGACTCCTCAACACTTGGCTGATGAGATGTTGACGGCACATGCAAAGCAGTGTCCTCTAAAGGATCCTCCCGCTACTTATTAGCAAATCCCGTATCCTTATCTCCCCCTTCACTAAAGAGGGATCAGTAGCCACACCTTTTCTCGTCTGTACCATCTTGAAATAATCTAACAATCATAAGGTTTTTATTTCAATATCCTGAACCCTAACCAGGCTCTGATACCAAAATGTAACATTTTCATTTCCGAAACAAACACATCAATCATAAAAAAAGGGAAAAACATGGTAAAAATTTATTTTAATTAATTAATTTATTGTTTTGTTGAACTCGTACAAAGTTTACTAAAATTTCTACTGAAATCTTAACAGAGTCTCCTCTATACTGGGAGGTCCCAAGTTATCAACAAATCACTTGTACTCCAATCATTCCAAGTCTTAAATTGTGTCATCTTAGGGTTCAAATCTTAGTAGAGAAATTAAGAGACAACCTGTCTAGTTTTGATTTCTAAGTTCAACAAGTATAAATTTGTTTCCCATGCATTTTTTCATCATTTCTAGCCACTATAAACACAAAATGCCTCCACCTATCATTATTTAACAAACTTCTTAAACCTATACTAAGGTATTCTAAAATCTTAATTTTTCAAGGAAAACACAAAAAAATTCAAGTGACTTAATAAGAGAGCTTGTTACCTTCTATTACAAAGGAAATGAGTCAAGAGATTGAGAATAACCACTTTTCTTCTTCTCTTTACTTCCTTATTCTAACCCTTCCTTTCCCACTAGTAAATTCTCTTGGTTTTCTCAAAGTTTTCTTCCTAAATCTTACTTGAAGCACTCTTAGCTTACATACTCTCACTTTTCTTTGGATTCAAAGGATGAATTTACAAGGTTTCCTCTCAATTTCATTTTTTTTCCTCTTTCTTCCTCTCCTTAGCTGACCATCACTCTAGGAATATCTAGAGATTTCTTCTTATTTATAGTTATATTCTTTTCTTATTTGCATCTTACCCCCTCATATTTACTTCTATTTCATATTGACCCCATTACTTTTCTTTCTTTTTACTAAATCCTTACTCCTTTATTATTGTTTTTAATTTCACCCCTCTCATTAAATAACTTCTCTTTTAATCAAATTAATTTGTTCAATTTAATCCTTTCTCCACATCTTTTGTATTTTATTTTATTTTACTAAATCAAGATGAGATTATTTTATCTAGGGGTTTACAACATACCTCATAAATCTCAATAAACCTATATCTATCCCCAAACAAACATTTAATTGGTAAAGAAACTGAAAAATCACTCCAATTAAAAATAATAATTTCTAAGACCCTATTTACCTTTTCTTGCAAGATGAGGAGCCAAAATCATCACAATGAAACTGCAATTTTAGAGAGATCAAATGGTACCAAGTACTATTGGCATATAAAGTTGCAATTTCAGACTTCATGGTAGTATGCCAGCATATAAAATGATCAACCTCCTTAAAATTGAGGCTTAAGAGTAGAGGGGACATTACACGTGGGGCTGACGATTGTGATGAGGGAGCAGAGATCAAAGTTATGTTGACGGTCTTGTTCTGTCTAGGAGGCAACACCATGCGGTGTTGTCGTTATACTGGGAAGCAGGGGACTTGACAGGGGACCTCTGCCCGTGGAAGAGAATAGCTAGAGAGATCAACATAGAGATCTAGGTCCAACGAAGACTGGGTAGACAATCTGGATAGAGATGCCGAACTGGATGGCGGTGTTGTAGAGACAACAGTAAAAGCGGAAGCAAATGTAGAAAGAGTTGACATTGTAGAACTTGTACCTGCAAAATGATCAAGAGATATAAAGGTAGATGATGATAAGGGGACAAAGGGGTTAGTGGGTTCAGGTGGTGTGGTTGATGCGGGTGTTGTCAGGAATATGGTGAGGGAGGGGAGTGTGTGATAGTGGTAGGTGGAGGGGTATGGCTGGTAGAAGCAGAGTTATTGACAGACTCAAAAAACAGAAAAGACTGTTCATGAAATCAAACATGATGAGAGATATAAATACGATTAGATGACAAATTAAGACAACGATAGCTTAGATGAGATAAACTATAGCTTAAGAACACACATGGAGTGGAGTGATAGTCTAACTTATGAGCATTATAAAGTCAAAGAAAGGGAAATCATAGACATCCAAAAGTATATAAGAAGGCATAATCAAGCAGTTGACAAAACAGACATTCAAATGGAGATTTGTTTCACAAAACAGGTTTCAACATATGATTAATGAGATAAACAGAGGTTTTAAAAGCATAATTCCAGAATTTTAGAGGTGCCTTACAATGACCAAGAAGATTAAGACCAGTTTCGACAATATGAAGATGATGACGCTCAACAGTACCATTCTGTTCATGTGTATTTGGGCATATTAAGCGACGATGAATACCAATGGTTTTAAAAAATGAATTTAATTTATGATATTCACCACCTTAGTAAGTTTGAATATATTTGATTTTTTAAGAGAACTACCGTTCAACTAGGACTTGAAATTAATGAAACATATTGAATACATCAGATTTGACGATGATAGGGTAATACAAAATAAATTTTGTATCCGCATCCATAAAAATAAAAAAAAATATCAAAAGCCATCCAAAGATAATATAGGAGCAGGGCCCCAAACATTACTAAAAATAAGTTTAAGGGAGCAGACGTTTTATGACTCGTAGGCCCTAATGATAGACGAGATGATTTTTGTAATGGACATGCTTGGCATTGAAAATTTAAATGACGAGAAGTATAAACAATCTTTTTATTTGACGTCAAAAGACTTAGAACAAGAGGGCTTAGGTAACCGTGTCGACGATACCAAACATCAGTAAATGTAGACAGAAAGGCTTGGGGCATAAACGTGGCTGAGGACTCCAAAAGGATATAAAGGCCATCTTTACTCTGACCGAAAAGAAGAACTTCCTTGGTTATGAGATCCTTGACATAAAAAAGAGAGGAGTGAAACTAAAAAACACACAATTTTCATGATAAAATTGTTGAACAGATAGGAGTCTTTTCTTAATTTACAAAACATATAGGATATTAGATTGAGTAAAGGCTCATTTTGGAGTATGTAAAATATTATGAGTTGTATTAGACATTACAAGTCCTTTACCATCACCAACATACAATTGATCATTACCGAGATTAGGTTCTGCATGTGTCATACCAATAATGTCTAGAGTAACATATTGATTCACACCTGAGTCATGAAACTAAGTGACAAAAACTAGCAAAAGTACATTGAGGAGAAGAGCCATTGCCATTAAATCTAGCAAAAGTACATTGTGCAACATAGGTAGCGGGAGGCTGCGAAGGTATGGGCATCAACGGTGCAATAATTGGAATGGATTAAAGAGAGCTCCCGTGTAAAAACTTGTGTGTAGACAAGTGATTATGGAGCTTAGAGTAAGCAAGGGGCTCGACTTTGGTTGACAGACTTGTAATCAAATCACAAAATTCACCATGAAGGCCTAGAAAAACATAGAGGTTGAAGTCAGTGAGGGAGACAGGTTTGCTCGCTGCGGCTAATTTGTCAAACAATCCCTTAGGTTTTTGTAGGTAGAGAATGATAGTATCATCACCTCGATGAAGGTCCTGAAGAGAGCCATGCAATTGTATAATCCTAGATTTGGATGGAGAGGTAAGAGCACGTTCTAAGGTGCTCCAAACACTGGTTGAAGTTGGGCAATCTACTACAAGATGAAGAATATCGATGGAGAGGGATGAGAGTAGAGCACTGAGGATAAGTTGGTCTTGTTGTTTCTATGTCAGAAACGCTTGGGAAGGACCAAAACTAAAGCTGGAAAAAGTGGTAAAAGGGTCACTGGATAGGTTATGCGAAGATAGGCATGTATACAAGCCATCGACTAACAAAAAAACCCTTTGGCTAATCAGATATGGGTTCATCTGTATACGCCAAATAAATAATTGCTATTGGTGAGTTTTAAGTTGATGACATGTTGTGTGTAGGAGAGGGATATAATAGCTGCTGTCGCAGCAGAGGGGAACATGACTGCATTGATGTTGGGAGAGGATACACAAACATTGGTGTTAGAAGAATAAGAACTGACATTGATGCTAGTTGCAACAAAAACCGAAGAATCTATATTTGTTGAGAAGACAGAAGACAGAAGTTGAGTAGAACACTGAATCGTAGAAAATTTAATCGTTTGTCCAACAAAAAACTTAATCCAGTAGAGGGGGAGATGTTAATAGTGTAGAGCACTTAATCGTTGCAAAAAAGAAGCAGTAGGGAAATGAAGAACAGACTTCAGCATGTCTGCAATAGAGGGAGATAATGTTTGCTTCAGTAGAGAATTAATCCAGTAGAATTAATCATGAAAGAGGAATACAAAACTCCTGCTACTGTTTGGAGAAGAGGGTGAAGGAGGGGAAGTCGTAAATTTGTTTAGATAAATCAGCTCTGATACCAAGTTGAAACAGAGTTTGTGATAATTAAGAGGCTAACATAATCAGGTAGCCACCTCTACTATTTACATAATTAGGGCAATACACATGTATTATGATGTAGCATACTATACATGATAAATCAATACATCAAAGAACACAATATTTCCCATTCTACAATATATTCCATAATAATGGGAATACCTACAAAGATGAGCCAATAAAAAAAGAAAAAAAGAAAGGGAAGACCTAAACAGATATTGGTAAAATTAAAGCCCTATAATAACTCCATATCTGATCAAACAATAGTGGAACACCCAAAACTGAAAAGAAAAATAAATACATTATGAAGGAGATAGCCTAAGAAAAAAAAACGAAAACTAATCAATTTAACAATGTAAAAAGGAAGTGAAAAAAATTGAATATACACAAGTCTAGTTATACGATATTATAGAAAGTATACTATATAGGAAATATTACAGGCATTCCTCTAGTGTTGTGTTCTCTACCGTAACTATTGTATATTGCCTTACACATATAAATAGAAAAGGATTGGCTAAACTAAAGGTTAAGCCTCCTAATTATTCTCAACTTGGTATCAAAGCCTTCTGCCATCAGAACTCTTCTCTCCCTCTCCCCCTTGCGGCCGACCTTCTCTTTTCCTCTTCTAAATGGACTCTACTGTTGTTACTGCCAACTTTTCTCTCACCACTAGTGGTGCAGCCCAACAGGCCAGCCATCCACAAGTTGTTGTCGGTGGTGTTCTTCCTCAACAACAACAGTCTTCGCTTGCAGAACATGTCAATGACTTCTCCTTGCATGTTTTTGTCGTTCCTCTACACATTATGGAAACACCACCTTTTGCTATCGTTGCTCTATCCAACACCCACCAAGTTGTTTTGTTGAAACTTACGAACATAAATTATCTCTATTGGTGAATGCAGATGAAACCCTATCTTCTTGGTCAAGGTGTTTTTCACTTCATCGACGGCTTAGTGTTTTTTGATAATTTTGCTGGTTCTTCCTCTATAATCAGCCCTTCTTTTCTTTGTTGAAAGCAATATGATCAATTTATTTTAAGTGAATTGCTCTCTCCCCTCTCTCCGTGGATGTGTTGCATCTCATAGTAGATTGTCATACCTCGCAATGCGTTTGGCGCACTCTTGAGAAAACTCTTGCGTCTTCATCTAATTCTCGCATCATGCAACTTCACGGTTCCTTTCAAGATCTTCGACAAGGTGACTCATCGGTTGGTATATACATATAACTAGCCAAATTATTATTTGACGAATTAGCTGCTGCTGGCCGACCCATTTCTCTCGAAAACTTTAATGTATATGTGATTCGCAACCTTCGTAGTGACTTCAAAAACTTGGTAACGAGTCTTATAACCAAGACAGAACCATTCCCTTCATTCCATGGATGAAAATCCCTCTCTGTTGTCTCCATCTCTGCTGTCGCAACCACCACAGCTGGTAACGTCATAACCCTATGCTCATCTTGCTATGTCTCATCATAACTCACATTTCATTCATAACATGGGGCGTTCTTGTGGCAACTAGCCTCCCAACAACAATCGCTACAATCACCAGAATAGGTTCCAATCTATTACCGATTAGAAGCCAAATAATTAGCAGCAGAATAGGACCAACATAAGGACTGGATAGTGGTTTGGACAGTAGAATGTTTGCTGCCAATTGTACTCAAATTTTGGTCATGCAGCTCCTCATTATCCCCAGTTTCGCGGTAGTACCCAACATCCCTCTGCTCACCTTGCTGTTGGGAATGTTTCTACTGCAAGTTGGTTCCCCGAGACCAGCGTGAATCAACACGTCGCACTTGATCTTGCAACTCGATTGATTCTGCAACCTATCTTGGTAATGATCATTTGCATGTTGGTGATGGTAAGGGCCTTGACATATCACATGTTGGACATACCACGTTACATTCCCCAAAACATATTTTGACATTATTTAATGTTCTTCATATGCCCCATATTACTAAACCATTATTATCTATTAAAATTTTTATCGTGATAATCATGTTTTTTTTGAAATTCACACTTCTATGTTTTATGTCAAGGATCTCATCACCAAGGAAGTTCTCCTTTCTGGTCAGAGTACTGATGATCTCTATGTCCTCTCTGAGTCTTTTGCCACATCCATTCCTCAAGCGTTTTAGTCTCCTTGCATCTCCACGACTGCCAATCTGTGGTATCGTTGTTTGAGTCATCCCACCCCTCACATTTTAAATTTGTTAGTTTCCAACAATAAAATAATATATACTTCTAGACGTTCTTTTGATCAGTGTCAAACTTGTCCATTAGGCAAGTGGTCGTGTCTGTCATTGAAACTTACGGGTCATAAAACTACTACCCCATTTGATTTAATATTTAAGAATATTTGGGGTCTTGCCCCTATATTTTCTTCTTATGGCTTCCGTTACGGGTCATATATATGGTATTATGCTTGTTGCCAAATCTGATGTGTTTTTCATCTTTCATCGTTTTAAAACACTTGTTGAGTGTTAATTTTCACTTAAGATTAAATTTGTTCAAACTAATTAGGGTGAGGAATATCGTAAGTTAAATCAATTCTTTCAGACCATTGGTATTCATCACTGGTTAATCTGTCATCATACACAAGAACAAAATGACACTGTTAAGCGTCGTCATCGGTATATTGTCGAAACTAGCCTCACTTTTTTAGGCCAATATAGTGCACCATTATGATTTTGGAACTATGCTTTTGAATCATCGGTATATCTTATTAATCGCATGCCTTATCTTTTTCTCCAAAATAAATCTCCGTTTGAACGTCTGTTTCGTCGTACTCTTGATTATAATTTTTTACGTACTTTTGGGTGTCTTTGTTTCCCCTTTTTGCATCCATATCATGCTCACAAATTGGATTTATGTTCCTCTCCATGTGTGGTCTTAAGGTATAGCTCATCTCATCTTGGTTATCACTGTCTTGATTTAGCATCTCAACATATTTATGTCTCTCATCATGTTCGTTTTCATGAACATGTCTTTCCTTTTGTGAATTCTGAATAGATAATATATACACCAGCACCCTCCACACAACCTACACAGTTCCCACCCTTGAATCCTCCCTAAATTTTTCAGCCTACTACTTCATAACCTTGCCAAACCAGCACCTCTGTTATGTCATCTGCCGCACCTCAACAGACCTCCCATTTGCCCACAGATTCTGCAACAACTTTATCACCGCCCAACCCTGTCATAATCTACTTGTTTTTCCAATGATCATCATGCAAGAATAGGTTCTCCATTGATAGATGTTCGTGCTTCCAGGTCTGCTGTAGGTTTGCCGGTATCTGCTGTGTCGACCAGTCCCTCCACAGACTCTCTGGTTGGCCTGTAGCTTTGTATAGATCTCTCCTTGTATCCTCTTGTTGCGATGTCACAGTTGCACAAATTAATTACCCTAGCTTCAAACACAACACACAAGATAGTATAGAGCAAGCAAGGGGTCGATCCCACGAGGAAGATTCAAGTCAGATTTTTATGCTAGATGATATGCAATTTGGGGGGGGGGGGGGTTTGGACAGTAACTAGGCTAAAGCAAAAGAAAACAGAAAACTATCAAATAAAATTTAATAAAATCAGAAAATTATTAAGAGAACAAACTTTGGTTGCAGGCACACATCCACCTATAGAAATCAGAACTGATCATGGAAACAAAACATCAATTTATATTCTGAATATTTATCTCTTCTTAACATTGGTTAGTTAACAGATCCGCTGTATAACTAACTCTAACCATCAAACAACCACAGTGTCCACACTAGTAATTTAATTCAATGACAGCCTTAAGAACTAGATAAGTTGATTAATCAAGAAAACATAATTGTCTGCAGTCTATGTTTGATTTGATTGAATGTTCTCCCTAAGATTAATAATGTAGATTCGCCATAATTATTAAACTCAGTTGCTTTACAAGTTCATATACCGCAACTCCGGTTTTGATATCAAACATAGCAATAGATTGTCTACAATAATAACTTAGAGTCCGCTCTAGCAATTAAAATAAACAATCATAGGAAAAATAAGTGTTGCTACCCAATTTTTTACCCATGTTTTGATAAATTTTCAGAAAAAATCCAAAAATAGCGAAAAACATTGAAAATCAAAAAAAAATACGTTTTAATACATTTGCATCGTTTTTAGCATTTTTAGCATCATCTCAAAAGAATTTAAATTTTCAAAGATATTTGGAACGCGTTCAACTTTTAACGTGTTATTTTTAAAATCATTGATTTTCCTCGTTGAGTCGATGTTGATATTGCTCGTTTTCAAAAAAATACAAAAAAATTAAGAAAAATCAAATTTACAAAAAGAAAGAAGTTGAGGGACCAAGTTTGGAAACCTAGCAACATTTTTGCCTATAAATACTGGTCTCCTTAACACACTCAAAAGGGGGGGCAATTTTGACAACAGCAGAAAAAAATACAAAAAATACCTAACCCTAAACCCATCTTTTTCTCTAGAGCCGCCGCCCCCCCCGGTTGAGAATTTTCTTTCCCTTTCACAGCTGCTGCACCACTCCAACCGGCGCTCCATTTTCCTTTCATTTTCCAGTCGGTTCCCTGATTTTCTTCTCCACAGCTGCCCAACACCCTTTCCTCTCTCCCAGCCATAAAACCACAGCCATCCCCACCTTCACCTGCCACACACCAGGTCTTCTCTCTCTCAGCCGACTTCCTCTCCTCCCCCACGACCAACACACGACCGCCCACAGAGTCATCAGCGCCGGCCTCCACCAAGCCACACCGTAGCAGCCGATCCCCTCCACCACCAGCTTGGGAGACGCCATCCTCACCTTCCCAGCAGGAGTCCCCTTCACAGCCTCCTCCCACCAAAGAACCCAGCGGCGGCCGACAGCAGCAGCGCCCACAGACGCCGTCCCCTTCCTCATCCATCGGCTCTCCTTTGCACAGACCGGCCTCCAGCAGCAGTCCCCGCTGTCTTCTTCATCTCCTCCCACCAGTCTTGTAGCGGCGGCTCCTTCCCATCACAGCAAGGTCACACGGCAGCAAGCCACCTCGCCGTCTCCTTCAACCAGCGCCCACAGACCAGCAGCTCCATGGTCCAGCGACCGGCCACTTGAAGAAGAAGAAACCGGATCTGCAGTGAAGCAAAACAGACCGTTGCTTGCATTTTTTTGTGTTTTGCAGGGAGTGGTGTACCTCACTTCCGGCAGGGAAGGGAAGAGAAGGAGAAGGCAGGGCAGATCCGCCCGTTTCTGGCGTTGCCAGCGGCGGCACGTGAACCCACGCGCCGCCAGTGACGGTGGCGCGTGGGGAGACGCGCCGCCACTGTTCCTCCGGTTCCAGAAGACTTCCTTGGCACTGTTCCGGCTTGGCAGATGGCAATCCCTGTAATTTCAGATTGTTTTGAGGCTAATTTTTGTAATGTTAAATTGTTTAATGTATTTTTTTGTTTAGTTTTGAATTTTTGTAATTTGTAATGTGGATGTAAAAAAGGAAAAGAAAAGAAAAAAAGAAAAGATATAGTGAAAGTGTATGTGTGTGTTTGTATTTGTTTTATTTTTTTTATATATTTTTTTTATGATGAAACTGCAAAGATTAAAGAAGAATTTAATAATTTGATTGGATCACGGTCAAGAATTATTAACTTATACGTAAGTTGTATTTCTAATATCCGATGAAAAAACAATTATTAAAACTTCTTTAACACATCAAAGTCACGAAGCAGCTTACCTCAGGTAGGGTGTGTTAGGGGTGCTAATACCTTCCCTAACCACAACCAGTCCCTTACCCGCGAATCTCTGACAAGACCAGTATATCCAGGTTTCCTAGTAACCTTTAATTAAATACTAGGTGGCGACTCCAACGAACCAATTCAAGCAAACGCAATAACAATGATAAAATCGCCAGCCGACGCCGCTCTGATTTTTTGACGTGCGACAGAATGGCGACTCCACTGGGGACGGTACTGTTTCTGACAATATTGGACTAAGCTTTGTGTATTTGATGTGTTTAAGTTTTTGTATTTTTGTCTTGTTTTATTCTTGTTTTATTCATGTATTTTTAGAATTGTTTCATGCATCACCTGTATTTATTTTTGAAAGCACACACAAGCTTCTAAGTTAGGTGGTGAATTAGCGATCTGCCCTATGACTATTGGTCAGGGTTCAGATGCGTGAAAAACCGAACTCATATCTGAGTGCCTGCTTGGTAATGGTGGGTAGACGTACCTTAACTATTCCTTGCAACGCCCCCATACTGTCTTTACGAAGAACGTCACTGGGCAGATATGAGACCCTTTTGAGACCAGGTAGAAAACCTACCCATGATCACATAATGGAATAGAACCTATCCTTAGGTTGTATGTGCTATTTTTATTTGCATTAGGGCAAACCCTTCTTGAAGCATCTTGAACTCAAGACTTGTAGGTGACACAATGACCGTCACTCAGAAAATTTTCATTGTAGAGTTTGGGCAAGAATCAAGATTCTTGTTTCATCATACAAGAGTTACGACCATATGTCACCCCTCGAAGGGCGAGTTCTTCATATAGATTACATGTTCATACATTTATCATGCATGTACCGGGAGGAAAAATAGGTTCCCCCATCCAAGCTGTGCTACACGCGATTGATGATAGAAGCGAAGAAAGTTGTAAGAGAGGCATAATGTCAAAATGAAGTTGAGAACAGCAAAGGTGAAGTAGCTAGGCTCAGATCTGCCTGAACAAGTGTAGAGCATCAAATGGAAAGGGAATGTCTGCACAGTTTTCTGTGAGAACACTGCTTGTCCAGTCCAATTAAAGCTGCACCTCTCCTTTTCAGTCACGAACAACAACAATGGCTTTAGTCATAAACTAATGACAACTTTTGTTCTTGGTCAGCTACACTATTAGATGTTCACCGCCTTCACGTCCTACAATAACACCCAATAGCTGCTAGCTTTTGCATCTAACTTTCCTTGAAGTCACCGAACTCCATTCCAGTCCAGCAACACAGGATGTTGGTATGAAAAACATGACTTCACATTGAACTTCAACGTAGTTAAGCTCTCTCAACGTAGATTTGTTTATGGATCTGCCAATGAGGAATTCAAGAAGGAATGCATTGGTTTCAAATCATCTACAATTTTCTCCTACTAGTGTCAGCATGAAAAACGCAGAAGTAGAGAGAAAAGACATGACTAGACTGAAAAACAGGAAAAAGATTGTAACTTCAACATAGCAGAACTCCCTCTATTGGTGTTTGTTGTTGCACCACCAGTGAGGAATTAAAGAGGAGACATAAAAGTTTCAAATTCATCAGTTTATCTTCTAGTAGAGGCAATGCATGAGTCCATACGTCGGTAGCGACAGATGCTGCGTGCTACCAAGATTACCTAGCTGTTGGGAGGTTCCAACAATCCTAAAAAAAACCATAACAACATTGGAGGATTGACTTAATGCGGCTGTGAGGATTGTCGAAGGGATTGAGCAAGCTATGAAGATGGGAAATATTGAAGGTTATATCATGGGTGCCAGAACAATGATGAGAGTTGAATTAGAAGATGACTCTTAATTGAGAAACCTCAGTTATTTTTCCTAGTCAGGTCTTGCCATAACATCAACTGCTCAAATGTCTTTGCCAAGATTGACATCCTTCTGCCGCTCAAGTTGGCCTACCAGCACCTGTCAGGTTCCAGACTTTTTGCCTGACTCCGACAAATCCCATGCAACCATCATTTTCTAGGTGGTATAATCCAGACAAGAGATAGGATGTCATGGTGGGGTCCTCAACCATTTCAGTTGAACAAATGCAAGAGTTTCAAGAATCGAGCTTAGTTTGTGAAGGAGCGTGTCATCGATCATTTTGTCGCCAGAACATCCTCAGAATGACGAGTGATCGGAATTGCTTGGCAAAACAGAGATATTGCCAAAGAGGCTGATCTAAGAAGGGGTTAAACTGTCAATCATTTTTGTTATGGATTTTGCCATTCTGCATTTTGTTTCGGGATCACATCTCACCCTTCAACGAAACATGTCTTTTCGTTGTCTCTTTGTTGTTATGAAATCATGAGATGCTTCTTTCAAAGGGTATTTTTACAAAATATTTTGATCAAGCTCCAACATGCGATTAAGATTAATCAATCCTGAAGATTAAAAGTATTTTGATTGCAGAAATGACTCGATGATTGTTGAAATGACATGATAAACAAAAAGAGGTGACCGAACAAATTTTGAGCTCACACACAAAATTGAACCACACATTATATAGCTAAGTTTTAGCAGTATGCATAATGACATGTAGTAGATTCAGTAGTTATGGACTCGTGAATCATGATTCTTACAAGTTCCAATCATTACACTAGATGAGGTCAAAATTTATCGGTTGTAACTGACCTTGCTTGAAATGAGAAAAGGCCATCTTTGTTATCCTTTCACATTTCTTGAAATATTATCCCTTGCAGTCCCATTTTGAGCCTGGTAAAATATTTTCTTTCAAAAGAAACCTTGACTAGGATCACACCCCACACTGGGGGCAATGAGAGATATGTTATTAGGAAGGATAAAGACACTGATAGAATCAATGATAAAAGAAAGGCTTAGAATAAAAGCCCAATGATTGAGAAAGGGAGAACAAGGAAAGCCATAGATTGAGGGCCACCCAAGAAAACTTTAAGGAGGGTTATGTAAAAAAAAAAAAAAGTGGAAACGAAGGAGAATGCCTATCAATTCTAAGAGGGGCAAAAAAAGGTTTCAATGGAAGAAAGACACAACAAATGCCAAAAGTCAACACCAAAAAAATCAAGTTTCATGTCTTTTCGTGTGTCTAGGATAAAGCCTTTAGTGTCTTCAAAATTTTTTAGATTCATTATTCATCAGAGAAAGTTGGATTTGCATTATGACCTATGTTAAGAGAATTCTGATATTTGAGATTAACAAGGTTATATGTCACTTCTCTACAATGACCACAAGAGAAAGAGAGTTGATGAATAGTTGATGTTGATCCTAGGTCTTTGAAACCCTCAAACACCTTTTGAGCTTGTGAAATCCCTTTCTTTCATAGCCATGAACCATAGCCTGCATTACGTGCTTTAAAAGCCCTTTTTAATCAAGTAAGCAATTTCAACCGATAAATGGCGATCTCAAAACTTGAAGAGCTTTTCCATAAGGGTCGTGACTCCATGAATTAAGCTATTGGTTATTATGCATGCTAATAAAATTGGTGCTAAAAAAAGAAAACAATCTTTCTTGATGAATCCTCAAGTTTTGACTTGAGCCTTTTGTTTCTTGAAATCCACAGAAGGTCACCTCATCGCAGACCATCAAAAGATATATTCAAGATCAAAGATTAAAACTGATACAAAGAACCATGAAAAAAGTCATTTTAAACTTACAATGGGTCAGTTCTGTTTTCAAAATACAAGACCATCAAAGGACTACATTGAATAGTGTGTGTTGGGTCTTTGACCAAAAAGCTTGATTTTCAAAAGATCTTTCCCAAAACTGATATCTCTTTGATTTCATTTCAACAATTAGACTTGAATTGACATGATCTTTGAAATATGAGAGTTGATTCCAGAACAAGAAAGACTGTTAAACAACAAGAACATCGACCGAATTTGCAAAATCCTTGACAAGAATGACATCAACATTTCTCGACACTCCTTGAAAAGTTGTCCACCTGAGGGCAATACAGTGGACCATGAGAAGGAAAACAAGCAGTATTCAGATCAGCTATGAGGCAAAGAAAGATGATTAAATGAAGAATCAGTGAATAGAGGAAAATATGGTTCAAAGAAAGATAATCAATGAAAGAGCACATTCAGATCACACCGGGGGCAATATTGTTCAAAAAAAAAAAAAAAAACATTCCATGATCTAGTGAACTCCAACAGCAATTGAAAACAACGCTGCACTTGAAGTGCATTTCATTATCATCAGCTTGGGTTACCCTCTGAAACATGGCTATGACTCCTGACAGATGTTATCAGGTGAGTGCATTTGAATGAACATCGAAAGATGCACACCACCAAGACTAACTGTGGGACCATCTATTCTGAATCTCAAATGCACTTCACCGCATGAATATGGGTGATGAACATCATTGATGATGCCACCGCATTTCCTTTCATGATCTGATTTGACAAGCTGAGAGGAATCCATGGAGAAGAACATTGAGCTTACAACAAAGAACTTTTCACTCCAAGCTATGAGATGCATGTCTGGACGACTGGATGATTTCCATGAAGACTGGTGATAACATTACTTGAAGAGTATTGTTTCAGCTTGAGGCAAGTTCATGACTGGTTGACCATCTTGATGGGTGTTGGCATGATGCATACAACCAATCAAAATATAATTTTCAGAAGAATCCAGGAGAGAAAATCCTTCATGATGAATCAAGCAACACCGCACTTGGGGGCAGAGTTAAGCTTGATAAACAATAAGCGCAGTAACCGTCGAAGACAGCCTAGGATGGGCACTACACTTACAACTGAGTGGATGGCTAGCACATGAATGAGCCAATGCATCGAAAGAACCAATAAAGCTTTGGAATGCAAACAAAGGCACCCTGTGATGATGGAACATCGAAGAGGGGGGACCTATATTTCGAATCAGGTAAGGATGCATGCATGTCATCTAACGTTAAAACATTACACATATTTTTTATTTTGTTTTGTTGCAAGAAAAATCCTCAATGTAGTTCAGCAAGATTGGGGACCAAAAAAAAAAAGAAAAAAAAAGGGAGAATCATTGAGCTGATAATAACAGAGAATCATGGTTGTGACCTTGAAACGGGAAGAAGATGAGATAAACCTTACTGTTAGGAAAATCTCAAAGAAATGAAAAGATCAACCTTGCAGTAAGGAAGCATCGAGTTTTCAAACCCTGCGATCAAGAATTATCAAGAAGCACCAAGTTTTTCGGCCCTTCTTCTATCATCCCTTCAGGACTTCGCCAGGTAAGTCCCATTTTTCACACTTGTCACATCACATCTTCCATCTGGGTAGGTCACCCATTACAATGAGACCACTTCATATTTTTTCTATCTTCCATCTGGGTAGGTCACCCATTATAATGAGACCGCACATCACATTTTTTCCACCTGGGTAGGTCACCCATAACAATGAGACCACTTCATATTTTTTCTATCTTCCATCTGGGTAGGTCACCCCTTATAATGAGACCGCACATCACATTTTTTCCATCTGGGTAGGTCACCCATAACAATGAGACCACTTCATATTTTTTCTATCTTCCATCTGGGTAGGTCACCCATTATAATGAGACCGCACATCACATTTTTTCCATCTGGGTAGGTCACCCATAACAATGAGACCACTTCATATTTCCTCCATCTTCCATCTGGGTAGGTCACCCATTATAATGAGACCGCACTTCACATTCTTTCCATTTGGGTAGGTCACCCATCATAATGAGACCGTTTTCCACATTCTTTCCACCTGGGTAGGTCACCCATTACAATGAGACCATTTGTTCCATATATTCTTTGTTTTGGTTTAATGAGGTCGCCAGATGGGATCTCATGTAGCTTTGGTTAAAGGGAATCGCCAGATGGGATTTCAGGTTGACCGAGCTCCACATTTTTTTTAATTCCAGTTGAATGAGGTCGCCAGATGGGATCTCAAATAGCTTTGGTTAAAGGGAATCACCAGATGGGATTTCAGGTTGACCGAGTTGCACACATTTTTTTAGTTCCAGTTGAATGAGGTCGCCAGATGGGATCTCATGTAGCTTTGGTTAAAGGGAATCGCAAGATGGGATTTCAGGTTGACCGAGCTGCACATATTTTTTTAGTTCCAGTTTAATGAGGTCGCCAGATGGGATCTCAGGTAGCTTTGGTTAAAGGGAATCGCCAGATGGGATTTCAGGTTGACCGAGCTACACACATTCTTTGGTTTTGGAAAGGGAGATCGCCAGATGGGATCTCAAGTTAACGAAAAAAAAAGAGAGAGAGAAAGAAAGAAAGAAAGAAAGAAAGAAGAGGAAGAAAAGAGAAGGAAAAGAGAGAGAAACAGAAAAAGAAAAAAAGTAAAGTCTTTACATGAATGGATATTGAGCAAGTTAAGAAGACAAGTTTTTCTTTACAAAGCTTACTATGCAAAACATTGAGGAGTTTTGCTTCGTAAGCATTGTAAAGAGGGGGCATCTGTTGCTACCCAATTTTTTACCCATGTTTTGATAAATTTTCAGAAAAAATCCAAAAATAGCGAAAAACATTGAAAATCCAAAAAAAATACGTTTTAATACATTTGCATTGTTTTTAGCATTTTTAGCATCATCTCAAAAGAATTTAAATTTTCAAAGATATTTGGAACGCGTTCAACTTTTAACGTGTTATTTTTAAAATCATTGATTTTCCTCGTTGAGTCGATGTTGATATTGCTCGTTTTCAAAAAAATACAAAAAAATTAAGAAAAATCAAATTTACAAAAAGAAAGAAGTTGAGGGACCAAGTTTGGAAACCTAGCAACATTTTTGCCTATAAATACTGGTCTCCTTAACACACTCAAGGGGGGGGCAATTTTGACAACAGCAAAAAAAAATACAAAAAATACCTAACCCTAAACCCATCTTTTTCTCTAGAGCCGCCGCCCCCCCCGGTTGAGAATTTTCTTTCCCTTTCACAGCTGCTGCACCACTCCAACCGGCGCTCCATTTTCCTTTCATTTTCCAGTCGGTTCCCCGATTTTCTTCTCCACAGCTGCCCAACACCCTTTCCTCTCTCCCAGCCATAAAACCACAGCCATCCCCACCTTCACCTGCCACACACCAGGTCTTCTCTCTCTCAGCCGACTTCCTCTCCTCCCCCACGACCAACACACGACCGCCCACAGAGTCATCAGCGCCGGCCTCAACCAAGCCACACCGTAGCAGCCGATCCCCTCCACCACCAGCTTGGGAGACGCCATCCTCACCTTCCCAGCAGGAGTCCCCTTCACAGCCTCCTCCCACCAAAGAACCCAGCGGCGGCCGACAGCAGCAGCGCCCACAGACGCCGTCCCCTTCCTCATCCATCGGCTCTCCTTTGCACAGACCGGCCTCCAGCAGCAGTCCCCGCTGTCTTCTTCATCTCCTCCCACCAGTCTTGTAGCGGCGGCTCCTTCCCATCACAGCAAGGTCACACGGCAGCAAGCCACCTCGCCATCTCCTTCAACCAGCGCCCACAGACCAGCAGCTCCATGGTCCAGCGACCGGCCACTTGAAGAAGAAGAAACCGGATCTGCAGTGAAGCAAAACAGACCGTTGCTTGCGTTTTTTTTGTGTTTTGCAGGGAGTGGTGTACCTCACTTCCGGCAGGGAAGGGAAGAGAAGGAGAAGGCAGGGCAGATCCGCCCGTTTCTGGCGTTGCCAGCGGCGGCACGTGAACCCACGCGCCGCCAGTGACGGTGGCGCGTGGGGAGACGCGCCGCCACTGTTCCTCCGGTTCCAGAAGACTTCCTTGGCACTGTTCCGGCTTGGCAGATGGCAATCCCTGTAATTTCAGATTGTTTTGAGGCTAATTTTTGTAATGTTAAATTGTTTAATGTATTTTTTTGTTTAGTTTTGAATTTTTGTAATTTGTAATGTGGATGTAAAAAAGGAAAAGAAAAGAAAAAAAGAAAAGATATAGTGAAAGTGTATGTGTGTGTTTGTATTTGTTTTATTTTTTTTATATATTTTTTTTATGATGAAACTGCAAAGATTAAAGAAGAATTTAATAATTTGATTGGATCACGGTCAAGAATTATTAACTTATACGTAAGTTGTATTTCTAATATCCGATGAAAAAACAATTATTAAAACTTCTTTAACACATCAAAGTCACGAAGCAGCTTACCTCAGGTAGGGTGTGTTAGGGGTGCTAATACCTTCCCTAACCACAACCAGTCCCTTACCCGCGAATCTCTGACAAGACCAGTATATCCAGGTTTCCTAGTAACCTTTAATTAAATACTAGGTGGCGACTCCAACGAACCAATTCAAGCAAACGCAATAACAATGATAAAATCGCCAGCCGACGCCGCTCTGATTTTTTGACGTGCGACAATAAGTATAAGAGAAAAAATATATTCATCATATAAACTGAAAAGAAAAGGTAAAATAAATGTCACAGTTCTTGAAATCCAAAGGTTTCCGTGTCTTTGTAACCAAGAAAAAGTGTTTAGCCTTGCATGTTTGTTGAACAACTAATCAAAAAGGAGGAAGAATGCATAATTTCGAGTTTCTTAGAGGAGGGGGGCATTTTTCTCCTCTTGGCTGGCTACCCCCCTTCTCTTCTCTCATTCTTTTTATATTTTAGGAAACCCTAGTCTCTATTTTACAAAATAGTCTTCCCTTAAGTAGACTATTTACATTTAAAGGAGAAATAGCCTTGCATGAAATCTTCAAGCTTTGACTTAGAGGAGCTAAATTGCTGAAATAAAAACTTGGATATCGGTTTAGATGCTTCGGAACATAATTTGAACTCGTTTCTTTACGAAACCTGTTTGCTGGCAGAATTTAGTTGTCATATTTGAAAAATCATATCTCCCTTATATGACATCTTTTTTGGCTGAATTTTGGAGCGTTTATAAGAATTTGAGTTAGGAATAAAAAACAATTGAGTTTGGATTAATTGGACTTCTTTAGCTCCAGATATTCAAGTCGGAATGGTCAAAAGTCAACACTGGCAGATTGCGAGATTTGACTTTGAAGGCTGCGATTTCCATGCTCTTCCTTATTTTATTTTCTTGCCTTAGATGTCCAAAAAGGTATGGATGTTATATTTTTAATGCCACTAGAATCACTTCATTTCAACCTCTAGAGGTCACGCTTTGCACAAAACATCGACTGAAGGTCAAATCTGCCAATTATCTCCAATTTACTCCTTTTTGCATCTTTCATCCCAAAGTGCCTTCAAAACAAAAAACAAAGAATATCAATTATCAAAGCATTTTATATATAAAACATAGGCAAAACACTAGTTAAATGTGGGTGAAACTATCGAATAATATGGTTGCATCACCTCTCTAGCAACTTCCAGGTACAAGCTCTTCTCCTCCATAACCAGCTGCTTGTCAACATCATATGGTCCTCCGTCCTAGGCAGCCAAAGACAGCACCGTCCATAACAACTACCACCGCCACTGCTATTTCCATTACACTACAAGATTTCACAGTTTTACTGATGGAAATATTCTGTCGGTGTGTGATTAGCAGTTCATCGGTGATTTATTTACCGACATCTTCACCGACGGATTACGTCTGTCAGCTTTCCCTTCATTGGTGATTCCCCATTCCATCGCTATATCGGTCGGAAAAACAAAAAAACCATTTGCCTATGGTTTTACAGAAGGAATTTGCGCGCCAAAAAAAAGGTTTCCCGCTTGAAATATACCGATAGATTTTATTCCGTCGGTGATATCGTGATTTATCGATGGTTAGGTACCATCGGTAAATTTGTTGGTGAGTGTTTGAAATACCGACCGAATATATCCGTATGTAAAGTCGTCTGTAATTGTGGCAGCTACTGTCAAATGCTGACGGATTCAGTCCGTCGATAAAGCTGTCGGTGAGTGTATGAATTACTGACCGAATATATCTGTCTGTAAATGTGTCGGTGAATGTACTATCAAATGCCTATGAATTAATTCCGTTGGTAAAACCCTTTGTAATAGTTTTTCCTAAATTTGTTTTTAAAAAATTATTTAGAATATATAATATAAAATTATATAAATTAATGGTAATAAAAACCAATTATGCAAATAAATTTATATTAAACATCAAAAACAAAAAATCAAAGTTAAATAATATTCATTACAAACTGAACGTGTTTCAAAAAAAATATTAAATGAAATTACAAATTAATATAAAGGTGTTGCTGGAGGAGGAGGAGGAGATCCTCGAGGAGGAGGCTGGTGGTTATACGCCCAAAAAGGATTAGGCGCATATGTTCCACTCTGTGTTGCCATGTTCATGACCACTTCGCGAAGCTGTTCATAAGCCGTTTTTTATTGTGCAGACTCCGCTCTTTGTTGTGCATGAGATGGTTTGAGTTGTGCGTGCTCCGCTGATAGGTGGTTGTATTTTTCGATGAGCTGAGTCGTGCGTTGCTGCAAGGCCACGAACTTCTTAGATTGGGAGCTCGATATTGATTGGGAACTCCCAACGGTTGAAGCACTACGGGCCGTCCGCAAGTTGTCGGTCGTAGTGTTGGAGAGCCCGTAAACTCCATTTTTATCGGGTCCACCTGACGATCCAAACTCCATCCACAAATCCAGATCGAATTCTGGATGGGTCAAAATATTGTCCCTGTTTCTCTCCCTCAACTGATTATTATAGGTCTCCTGAAAATAAAAAAAGTAATCATCATATTCAATTCAATAAACATAATAACTTACAAAATAAAATGGTTGAACAAACATACCATGAAATGTTGAGCACGGTTATCAATGAACTGTTGCGTCCCCTTTTGGTGGTCTCGACTCTGCACGCGCGTCTCCACAAACAGCTCCATCGGACTCGGCTCACGTCCAAGAGACGTAGCCTATGATGAAAAAAGATTTATTAACAACAACTTAATTTAACGATATATTTCATTTAAATTAATCTTATCATTCGTTTTGCATGTGTAGCAAACGGAACGGAGCCGCTAGTGTGCGTTGTCACCAAGCCATGAATTGGCTGATTCCAGTTGCCAGCACTGGACTGTGAGCGTCGTGTGAACCGCTCAGATGTCACGTGCTCAAGATAGTGCGGCCATATATCTTCCGGGATGTATATCGGTTTGAAATCCCTCCTGCAACATCGTTCCAGCCTTGGAAAACCCTATCTCTTGCGGGTTTTTTTGCCCTTTTGTGTGCTTCATACCAAAAATTACATTTTGAAACTTAAATTTTTGTCTAAAAAAATATTGTATTGTTTTCAATGTTACCTAGTTGCCACGTGATTTTCCCATACCCTCCCCGCAATAGTGTTATGCTCATTGTCCCAGCAGAATTTGTTCTTTGTATAAATAATTAATTTTAAATAAAAATAATAATTTATTTACAATTATATTAATAATTTATTAGAAATAAGCTGAAAATTATAAATTAACACCAACCTCAAACCTGTCAAACCATGCATTGATTTGAGGCATTCATTGAGGATGCTTGGATATCTGACTTCAATGAAACAATCGAATCTCCATCGACGATTTAAACGCTGATGATATTACTCGGGCGACTTCAATGTTTGTGAACCTGAAAATAAATGAAATAAATTCAATAGTGATTACTTCATAAATTATGTTGTAATTTTTTTTATAAAAAAAACTAAAACCTTAACAAACTTACATTGAAAGGTCGTCATTCCACTGTGCCTCGTACTTGCGGGTAATTGATTTCGCTGCGAAAGCACGCCGCTTCTACGCTGTGAAGTAGCACTGGAATAGGCAACATCGGTTGACGACGCAGGTGGTGTAGGTGCCTCTTCTTGAGAGGCACCTAAGGAAATATCATCATCACTGCTAGATGAACTACCTGCGACCATACATGAGCAACCAGCTCTGGTTTTCATTATACGCATCTACACAATTCTATATGAATAATTATATAATTAAATTCAAATGTTAAAAAAAATTCGACAGCACCTCCCCTATACTGGATACTACCCAAATCCACAAACCTGCACATATTAACAATAGCCACAACCAATTGACCCAATCTATACTAATTATTCCAACATATTCAATTACTAATTCTAAGGTAAATTCAACATTAAGAATCACAAATTATTCAATAATTATGCCAATACAACAATAAAATATATTCAATAAATAAAAAAAACTCTAGACTAACAATTAAAATTAATGGAAAAAATTATACATAAATCATGCAATAATAGAGTAAAATTAACAATTATTCCAAAATATTCAATTACTAATACTAAGGTAGATTCAACATTAACAATTACAATTAAAAAAATTATTCAATAATTATGCCAATACAACAAAACAATAAATTCAAAAAAAAACTCTAGATTAAAAATCAAAATAAATGGAAAAAATTAAACACAAATCATGCAATAATAGAGTAAAATTAATAATTATTCCAACATATTCAATTAATAATTCTAAGGTAAATTCAACATTAATAATAAATATTCAACAAATTAACTAATAATAATTATGCCAATACAACAATAAAAAATATTCAATAAATTCAAAAAAAAAACTATAGACTTTAGGAATGAAATATGCTTACTTTAATAATGTGTTGAATTCAATACTTTATCTCCATTACAAAAAAATACACCAAAACAAAAAACATAACAAAAAAAAATAGCAAAAAAAAAACCCTCAAAATAAAATGAAATAGAAGAAACACCTACCTTTCAAACTGATGAAGATTCACAAGAAAACTTGCTAGAGATTGGAGGTGAAAGCTTTGAAGAATGGAGAGGAAAATAATCGAAATTTAAGGTGAAAAACTGAGGAGAAGAAAAAATAAATTGAAAGGGCGGTCGCTGAAACTTATATGGCAGTTTTACCGACGGATTCACCGACGGATATAAAATTAATTATTATTTTAATTTATTCCGTCGGTAATTTTTGAATTTTGCACCAAAATTTTTAATGACCCTCCATGTTTTTCATGGTTCGTCGGTAATTCCGTCGGCAAGATGATGCGGTCAGAGATACATTTAATACAGAACCCTTTGGAATTCGCACATTTCGTCGGTAATTTTGTAGGTAATATTGACCCGCCGCCAACTTACCGACGAACATATAGCCGTCGGTAATAACATCAGTGATTGTGGCATTTCAAGTAATTATTTTTGAAATCTCTGTGAAATGCCGACGGACTTATTTCGTCGGCATGAATGTCGATGAATGTGGCATTTCAAGTAATTATTTTCGAACTCTCTGTGAAATGCCGACGGACTTAGTCCGTTGGTATAGATGTCGATGATTGTGGCATTTCAAGTAATTATTTTCGAACTTTCTGTGAAATGCCGACGGACTTAGTCTGTCGGTATAGACGTCGGTGATTGTGGCATTTCAAGTAATTATTTCGTGTTACAAAATATATCATCCATGATCTATAATTATTTCAAGTAATTATTTCATGTTTGTGGCATTTCAAGTAATAAATATTTCATGTTACAAAATATATCATCAATAATCTAAATTACATGAAAAAAAGGGTTTTACACAGGGCTTCATTTTGATAGTTAGTCAGAATTTTCTTCTTCTTCGTCATCAATTGAATAGTCATCTTCATCGCAATCTTCAATATGGATATCATCTTTTTCAACGACATTTGCTTGTCCGCTAGAGCTCAAAACAACATTCAATCAAAAAGGGGTGTTTGCGTCAACATCAACAAGACTATCATCGAAAACACGAAAATTTGAATTTTCTTCCAATTCAATCAAAAGAGCAACTCGATATGGTTCAACCAACTCACTAACTTGAAAGACTTCATCTCACACACTTGTGTCTTCATTCTCATCCTGAACAACCTCGACAAGACCCCGGGGTTTCGTTTTTAAAACAGACAACCAATCCACTCTTGATCGATCCTTTCTAAATGAAGGGGTGTATGTGTAATAAACTTGTTGACATTGTTTTGCGAAAACAAAGACATCGTTTATGTTGTGGAGTGTAGCTTTTGAGTTGATTTTGACCAGACCATAGTGCGGATCAACTCTGATTCCTCTGTCAGTCATGTCATACCAATAGCATTTGCTTACCTAATTGAAGGCCAAACACAATGTCACCGTACTCTGATACAACATCATGCAATTCTTCACCAGAAAGACGCGGGGATGCAACATCTTTTTCAACTCTACGAACAAAGAAATCTTTTCTGTTCTTTTTGTACCTGTGATTAAGTGGCAAGAAGTGACGGTGACAGTAAAAAAAAAAGCTTTACCTCCATTTACTAGCGTGAATGCCTTGTTGTTTTCCATGTAGTATGGACATGCGAGTTTCCCATGCGTGCTCTAACCAGAAAGCATTCCATAAGCTGGAAAATCATTGATGGTCCACATCAAAGCCACCCTCATAAGGAAATTTTGTTTTTTGATATATCATAAGTTCTTCGGAGGACCACAACTGCGCCAACTCATCAATCAACGGTCGAAGACAAACATCTATATTTCGTCCTGGGCTGCTTGGACCGGGTATGACAGTAAATAAAATCATGAACTCCGGCCTCATACACATTCTCGGTGGCAAGTTATAAACTGCGAGTATGACCGGCCAACAAGAATAAGGAACAGCAAATGACCCAAATGGGTTGAATCCGTCTGTACACAACTCAAGACGCACATTCCTTGATTCAGCTGAAAAGTGAGGATGAACACTGTTAAAGCGTTTCCACGCTTCGCCGTCAGGATGCACCATCACTCCATCAACCACATCATGTGTTTGGTGCCATGTCATGTGCTCAGCAGTCCTTGGTGAGATGAAAAACCTCTGCAATCTAGGTGTGATCGGGAAGTATCTAAGTTTTTTATATGCCACTAGAGTCTTTCCCCTGCCAGTTCTAGGTTTGAAACAGGAATGCCCGCATGTCATGCACTCGGTCATCTCAGCATTTTCAAGGTAGTATAACATGCAGAAGTTAGGGCACATGTCAATTAATGGTATCCTAAACCGAGGGGTTTTTATCATGGACATTGTAGCATAGAAGTTCTCTTTCAGCCTGTTCCCTTCAAGTAAAATGCCTCTCGCCCATTCGATAATTGTCATAATCGGCCTCACTTAACCCGTGATTTGACTTGATGGTGAACACCTGTGCTACGACTGATAATTTATTGTGGTTCGTGTAGCCATCCCATAATGGTTCGTCAGAATCTTTCAATAAATAAAAAAACCTAGCTGCAACTGCATTAGGTTCTTCTTCTACGACTGGACATTGACTGACATTACCTTGATTCATTCTCATTGCATCCAAACCATATTTCTGTACGGATTAGTGTTGTCATTTGCCGCTTCATGCACGTTGCTAGCACTAGAAGTAGACCCATCCACCGTTTCTCCCATTCTCCTCTTACTAACAAATACTTCTCCATGTGCATACCAATACTGGTAATTCTTCATAAACCCTTTGTGTAGAAGATGCATCATTACAACATCTGGATGCAGATATTTTTTATTTTGACACTTCCTGCATGGACACCTAATACCGCCTACAGTAAAATTTCTGGGAATAGATGTTGCAAAATTAATAAAACCCTGAACCCCGTTACAATAATCAATCCTTGGGGTGAATCTCAATACATCCATGAACGATCATCCATGACTTATATCGAACCTCTATAAAATTATGATGACATCATGTATTAATTAACTAAGTTAGGTAAATAAACTTGCAAAAATATTACTTTACCTTGAGATTATCCAACAAACCAATCACAACTTCTCATAAATATTAAATATTAATTATCATTTATCAATTTCCATACAAATTAATATATATAAATTTACAGAAATTATCACTCCGCAATACCATTGATAAAACTTTAAACGGACCCATTAAGCAAGCTATTAATTATTTCAAAACAGCACATGTAATTCGGTAATTCCATAAAGTTTTAACAATTTACAAACAAATACAATCTTACAAAATCTAAAACAAACCATAACAGGTATAGAATTATACATTCATATACTACAAGTTTGTTTGAGAAATAACAATAAAACATGTACATCTACTAACAAAATACATATACTAAAAAAACAATAAAATTGACATTGAATTAAATGTTAAAATTTAAAAAGATAGAATTACTTATAAAAATTGATAAAATCCGTCGATAAATCAGAACACGGATGCTGTGACCACAAAACTTCAAGAAATATAACTTGTTGTGCTGAGATGAGGGAGATTTTTTTTGGGGGGGGGGGGGGGTGGGGGGGAGGAGGGGTGGGTTGTTTGCAAATGGGGAGAGTTGGGATTAGGAAGAAGAAGGAGAAATAGGGGAGGAGAGGGTCGGTAGAGAGGACATATATTAACTTTTTCCGACGGTTTCACCGACGGATTTTCTGTCGGTGATTCCATCGGTGATTCTGATGAAAAATCGATACGTCACCATACAGATCTGCCATTTCAAATCCCTCGGTGATTCTGTCGGCATTTTAAACGTCGAACCGGTCACGTCACTGTACGGGTTGTCGTTTTGAATCCGTCGGTAAAAATAACCCCGCCAAAACCTCCACGTCAGCGACCCGCCTTTTTTAATTCGAAACGTTTTCCGTCTGTAATTCAGTGGGTAACTACCGACGGACAGTGTCCGTCGGTAGTTACCGACTGAATTACGGACCGAAAAGTTTCCTTCGGTAATTTCGACCTCAAATTACTGACATAAATATTTCGTGTCCGTCGGTAGTTACCGACTGAATTATGAATGGAAAAGTTTCCTTCGGTAATTTCGACCTCAAATTACCGACATAAATATTTTGTCGGTAAATCCGTTGCTATTGAGCGAATTTCTGGTAGTGTTAGTTAGGTAGTATCTCCTCCTACTCATGAACCACTTGTTTTTAATGATGCTAACGGGTATGAGGTGTGGCATAGTGCTCTACGCGAGGAAATTCAGGCCTTACGCACTAATAAAACTTGGACCTTGGTGTCGTTTCACCCTTCGATGAATGTTGTTGGTAGCCAGTGGGTGTACAAGATTAAACACAGAGTTGATCGCAACATTGAGAGGTATAAAGCGCACCTAGTTGCTAGAGGTTTCACTGAGCAAAAAGGTATTGATTACTCTAAAACCTTTAGTCTTGTTATCAAACAGATGACTATCATATTAGTCTTCTTCATTACGGTTTCCTGTGATTGGAAAATTCATCAGCTTGATATTCATAATGTTTTTCTCAATGACATCCTTGACGAAAAGGTCTATATGAAACAACCTCTAGGTTTTGTTGATTATGCTCTCCCTTCTCATGTGTGTAGATTGCATAAGTCTCTAAATGGTTTAAAACAAGCTTTGCGGGCTTGGTATACTCGTTTGAATGACTTTCTGCTATCCATTGGTTTTCGCACCTCCAAGGTGGATACCTCATTATTTATCATCTCTATTGGTAATATTTGTTATCTTCTGGTATATGTTAATGATATTTTGCTTACGGGTAAGAACTCCCTTTTGCTTTAACGCCTCAAACAGTTGCTGAGTTTAGAATTTAAGCTTCGCGACTTGGGTACTGTTCATTATTTTTTAGGTACTGATGTAACCATATTATTCGATAGTTTCACCCACATCTACCTAATGTTTTGTCCATGTTTTATATATAAAATGCCTTGATATTCTTTGTTTTTTGTTTTGAAGGCATTTTTGGATGAAAGATGCAAAAAGGAGTAAATTGGAGGTAATTGGCAGATTTGACGTTCAGTCGATGTTTTGTGCAGAGCGTGAGTTCTAGAGATCGAAATGAAGTGATTCCAGTGGCACTAAAAAGCTAACATCCATACCTTTCTGGAAATGTAATGCAAGAAAAATAAAAGGAGAAAGATCATGTAAATCACATCCTGCAAAGTCAAATCTCGCATTCTGCCAGTGTTGACCTTTGGTCATTCAAAATTTAATATCTGGAGCTACAGAAGTCCAATTGATGCAAGCTCAATTTTCTTGGATTCCTAATTCAAAGACCTATCCACGCTCCAAATTGCAGCCAAAACCGATGTCATATGAGGGAGATATGATTTTCCAAAGATGACAACTGAATTCTGCCAGCAAACAGGTTTCGTGAAGAAACGAGTCCAAATTACATTTCGAAGCATCTAAACCGACATCCAAGTTTTTATATCAGCAATTTAGCTCCTCTAAGTCAGAGTTTGAAGATTTCATGCAAGGCTATTTCTCCTTTTTAGGAAAAATAGTTATTGAAGTACTTAAATGTAAACTGTCAACTTAAGGAAGGACTATTTTGTAAAATAGAGACCTAGGGTTTCCTAGGATATAAAAAGAATGAGAGAAGAGAAGGGGGGCAGCCAGCCAAGAAGAGAAAAACGCCCCCTTCCTCTAAGAAACCCTAAATTATGCATTCTTCCTTCTTTTTGATTAGTTGCTCAACAAACATGCAAGGCTAAACACTTTTTCTTGGTTGCAAGGACACGGAAACCTTCGGATTTCAAGAACTGTGAGATTTATTTTACCTTTTCTTTTCAGTTTATATGATGAATATGTTTGTTCTCCTATGCTTATTTTTCCTATGATTGTTTATTTTAATTGCTAGAGCGGACTCTAAGTTATTATTGTAGACAATCTATTGTTAAGTTTGATATCAAAACCGGAGTTGTGGTATATGAACTTGTGAAGCAACTGAGTTTAATAATTGTGGCGGATCTACGTTATTAATCTTAGGGAGAACATTCAATCAAATCAAACATAGACTGCGGACAGTTATGTTTTCTTGATTAATCAACTTATCTAGTTCTTAAGGCTGCCATTGAATTAAATTACTAGTGCGGACACTGTGGTTGTTTGATGGTTAGGGCTAGTTATACGGCGGATCCGTTAACTAACCAATGTTAAGAAGAGATAAATATTCAGAATATAAATTGATGTTTCGTTTCCATGATCAGTTCTGATTTCTGTAGGTGGATGTGTGCTTGCGACCAAGGTTTGTTTTCTTGATAAGTTTCGATTTTAATTGATTTTGTTTGCTAGTTTAATTGCTGTCATAGTTTAGATAATCACAAACCAAATCCCCCCAATTACATAACGTACAACATAAAAATCTGACTTGAAACTTCCTCGTGGGATCGACCCCTTGCTTGCTCTATACTATCTTGTGTGTTTTAAGCTAGGGTAATTAATTTGTGCGACCGCGACATCGCAACAAATTTTGGCGCCGTTGCCGGGGAGGTAATTTTAGTTGATTGTTGTGCTTGTACTGTTATTTTTATTTGCTGTGATTCAAAAAAAAAAAAAAAAAAAAAAAAAAGAGAAACAGAATTTTTGCTTGCGACGGTACTGTTCACTTGCGGCAGCGGTACTGTTCAAAACAGAGTTTTTGGAGGAATTAGGTATCGGTATTTTGTTTCCTGAAGGAAAACGACGTTCTGAACAGGACTAGTGATAAATCACTAGCCCCACCCTATTGAGGCCAAATTCTGCTGTTTTCTGGTGTTTTTAGGCAGTTTTAGTTTTCTACCGTAGGATTTTCGTACAATTTGCATTGTTTTTTTTTATCTCTTGTGTGGTTACTTTCTTTTGAGTTTTCTTAGCAATTTATGCCTGTGACCCGTTCTACTAATCAAATTCAAGTGCAGATTGATCTTGAAATAGAAAGCACTTTACGCAGGTTAAGAAAGGAAGCTCGCCTCAACACCATGGCTATTGCACGACAACAAACACTCAAGGAGCTTGCTGCTCCTAACGTGGAAAATCAGCCATTGTGCATAAACATCGACAATAATGTAAACTTTGAGCTCAAATCTGGTTTTATACATTTGCTACCAACTTTCAATGGTCTTGCAGGAGAAGATCCTCATACTCATCTCAAGGAATTCCATATGGTTTGCGTTGGCATGAAACCGAATGGAGTTGACGAAGAACAGGTTAAGTTGAAAGCTTTCCCTTTCTCTTTAAAAGGGGCAGCAAAGACATGGTTTTTCTCTATTCTCCCAGGTTCCATTGGAACTTGGAATGCCATGAAGAAGATTTTCCTTGAAAAAGTATTTCCCAGCATCTCGAGTTGCCAACATAAGGAAAGAAATATGTGGGATTCGACAATCTCATGGAGAGACACTTTCCGAGTATTGGGAAAGATTTGAGCAACTGTGCATTCAATGCCCTCATCATCAAATACCCGATCAGCTGCTCATTCAATATTTCTATGAAGGATTGATGCCTACTGACCGTAGTATCATTGATGCTGCAAGTGGAGGGGCATTGGTAGATAAGACACCCGAGGCTGCACGCCAATTGATCTCAAACATGGCAGCCAACTCGAAACAGTTTGGCACTCGTGGAGACTTCGCAAATAAACGAGTAAATGAGGTAAGTATTTCTAACCTTGAGAATAAAGTTAATGATCTTACTTCTCTTGTGCGTTCTTTGGCTTGTGGCAATGTACAGCAGGTGAAAGTTTGTAGCATATGCTCCTTACAAGGACATGCTTCAGATATGTGCCCAACAATGCAAGAAGATTACATTGAACAAGCTAATAGCAGTTGATGGAGCATTCAATGGACAACCTCAGCGTAAGTATGATCCTTTTTCCCACACGTACAATCCTGGATGGAGAGATCATCCAAACTTATGCTATGGGAACCCACCTCAACAAGGCAATCAAGGCCGACAGTTCCATCCCCATGGATTTCAATCCCAACAGAATTATCAAGCGAGACAGTCCCCTCTATTCACAAACTCCAATGTTATGGGGTCATCATCCAATGATGATCTTCGTGAGATGATGAAAACTTTGGCTTCTAACACTGTGACCTTGCAACAAAATGTCATGTCTTTTCAACAAGAAACAAGGTCAAGTATTCACAACTTGGAGAAGCAAATGGGGCAAGTAGCTTCAAGTGTGGGGAAATTGGAAGCACAAATGAATGGAAAATTGCCCTCCCAAGCATTGAATCCAATAGAGAATGTTAGTGCAATCATGGTGCGAAGTGTGAAAGAACTTGAAGAGAAAAGGTCAAAACAAATTGAGATGGAGGAAGAAGAAGAGATAGAAACTGAATTGAGTACAAAGAAGGAACATCCTCTTCCTCTACAAACTGAAATATCGACCAACACTCCAAAGGTAACTCCTCATTCAATGAATTCCAGTTTTAAAATAATTCCACCCTTTCCTGTGAGTTCTTCTAGGTCAAAGAAAGAGGACAAAGAAAAAGAGATTTTAGAGGTTTTCAAGAAAGTAGAACTCAACATTCCTTTGCTTGATGTTATCAAGCAAATTCCCAAGTATGCCAAATTCTTGAAGGAGTTGTGTACTACCAAGAGAGCTTTCAAACTAAAAGGTCATGAAATGGTAAGTATGGGTGAAGTTGTATCTGCTATTGTTCAAAAGAATATGCCTTTGAAGCAAAAAGACCCAGGTGCGTTTACTATCCCATGTGTTATTGGTAATGCTAGTTTCAAAAGGGCCTTGTGCGATTTAGGTGCATCCATTAGTGTTATGCCTAAACATGTTTATGATTCTCTTAGTCTTGAGCCTTTGAATAAAACTAGCATTGTAATACAACTTGCGGATCGTAGTTTTGTTTACCCACTTGGTGTGATAGAAGATGTCCTAGTCAAGATTGACAGTTTGGTCATTCCATGCGACTTTTATATTCTTGATATGGAACATGATTCTTGTGATTCATCAAACAGCACTCCTATATTGTTTGGGAGACCATTCTTGAAAACTGCCAATACAAAAATTGATTGTGGTAAGGATAATTTGTCTATGGAGGTAGGAGATGAAAAAATTGAATTTAATTTTCATGATGCAATGACATATCCTTATAGCAATGTTTATTCTATTACATGTTATGACCAAGTTGATAAGTGTATGCAGCAAGTTTGTGATTTTGATAGTGAGGATGGATTAAGCGTAGCTTTGAGCTGTGGCTATAATTTTACCAAGATAAAAGAGATGGAGAGGCATATATGTGTTCTCCAAAATGTGCATGACTCAGCATTGGATTTACAAGCTTTGCAAATTGTACTCCATGATGCAGGAGTCATTTACCTCATCATGGACAGTGAATGGGTGGCGCCTATCCTTTTGGTGCCTAAAAAGATTGGAATTACGTTGGAAGAGATTCGAAATGATTCTTACGAGAATGCAAGGATTTATAAAGAAAAGACTAAGAGTCTCCATGACCAAATGATTACAAGAAAAGAGTTTAATGTTGGAGATAAAGTCCTCTTTTATCATTCACGTTTGAAACTTTTTCCTGGAAAGTTGCGCTCTCGTTGGATTGGACCCTTTGTTGTTTCTAATGTTTTTCCTTATGGTGCAGTTGAAATTACAAGTTTAGAAACCAACAAAGTACTCAAGGTCAATAGGCATCGTTTGAAACCTTTCTATGAAGGTTGGACGGCAGAACTCACCGCTTTTGTAGAGTTAGCTGAACCAATCTATGAAGAATGAGCATGCCACATGTCAAGCCAATGACATAAAACAAAAGCGCTTACTGGGAGGCAACCCAGCACAAAAAAAAAAAATCAGATTTGCTTTCTTTGTCCTTATCTTTTATTTTTTTTCGCATTTTAATTTTTTTTTCTTTTCTGTCATTCTCTTATGTTCCTTTACTTTTATTTCAACATTGAGGACAATGTTGTGTTTTAAGTGTGGGGGTATTGGGAGAATTTTAGTTTTCTTTGTTGTTCTTTAAAAGAAAAAAAAAATTTATGTTTGATCTTTTGAACTCCCATTGGTTTTTTAGAATATGAGTATTATGTATGAGAATTAGTTGAGATAGATGAATAATATAAATCAAATGAAGGAGTGTGCATGCAAGTTTTAAGGTTTAATTGGTTTAGGGATTGACTTTGAGAATATGCCATGTTGACTTTATAGTGTTATACCAATGCAAGCTTTTGAGCCTTCAACATTATATTCTTTTATTGTGCCTTCTTTTAATGATATGTATCTTTAGAACTTGCTTCATATCTTGTTGAGATTACATTCATATTACATATATACATGAAGATGATAAAGGCATTAGGAATTTTAACCACTTGAGCCAAAAAGCCAACCTAAAGCATATTATCCTTAGTGAGCCCCTTTTGAGCTTGTTTATCTTTTCTTTGTTTTATCCATGTATAAGCCTTAACTTTTTATATGTTTTCCTTTTCCCCTGGCCAAGGATTAGTAGAGCGTATACTTATGATATCTCATGGAATTATGGTTGGAAATTATGTGAAAAGAAAGAAGAAGTGATATTTGATGAAAAGATGGGCAAAGTTGCCAAAGGTAAAAAAAAAAAAAAAGAAAGAAAAGAAAAGAAAAAGAAAAAGAAAAAGAAAAAAGTGTTCCTTTATGTTCTTAAGATTTTATATTGAAAAAGCTTGAAATCAAAAGAAGTTAAGCATTGGTGATTAAAGATGGAAAATTTATGTGCTTTGATGGAATATCTTGTTTGAAATATCATTTTTCAGAATGCTCTACTTTCTTTGGTTTGAACCTTTTCTTTTACTCTATTTTACCTCACCTTAACCTTAGCCCCATTACAACCGGAAAATAAGACCTTTTGATTCATGTAGTACTTGTAATAAGTTGCTAATGGAGATGAGATTGAAAAGCAAGCTTATGGTAGAACATACTCTTTGATTGAATTTGAGAGATTTAAACACATAAACCCTAAACACATGAGTGTTGGAGTGTATATCAATGAGAGGACCTATCACTTTGGCATGGCATAGATTTCATTTAAATCCCGACGGTTGATTGAGTTTTGAAGTTTGCATGTAAATGAATTCATAAGAATTATACTATTTATCCTTCATGATTGTATTCTTGTTTATAATGCATATATTCTTGGACATTGATGGGAGATTAAGAGATTGATCATAGTTTTTTTCAATTTGATTTTATTTATCCTTTCTCGAGGACGAGCAAGAGCTAAGTGTGGGGGTATTTGATGTAACCATATTATTCGATAGTTTCACCCACATCTACCTAATGTTTTGTCCATGTTTTATATATAAAATGCCTTGATATTCTTTGTTTTTTGTTTTGAAGGCATTTTTGGATGAAAGATGCAAAAAGGAGTAAATTGGAGGTAATTGGCAGATTTGACGTTCAGTCGATGTTTTGTGCAGAGCGTGAGTTCTAGAGATCGAAATGAAGTGATTCCAGTGGCACTAAAAAGCTAACATCCATACCTTTCTGGAAATGTAATGCAAGAAAAATAAAAGGAGAAAGATCATGGAAATCACATCCTGCAAAGTCAAATCTCGCATTCTGCCAGTGTTGACCTTTGGTCATTCAAAATTTAATATCTGGAGCTACAGAAGTCCAATTGATGCAAGACTCAATTTTCTTGGATTCCTAATTCAAAGACCTATCCACGCTCCAAATTGCAGCCAAAACCGATGTCATATGAGGGAGATATGATTTTCCAAAGATGACAACTGAATTCTGCCAGCAAACAGGTTTCGTGAAGAAACGAGTCCAAATTACATTTCGAAGCATCTAAACCGACATCCAAGTTTTTATATCAGCAATTTAGCTCCTCTAAGTCAGAGTTTGAAGATTTCATGCAAGGCTATTTCTCCTTTTTAGGAAAAATAGTTATTGAAGTACTTAAATGTAAACTGTCAACTTAAGGAAGGACTATTTTGTAAAATAGAGACCTAGGGTTTCCTAGGATATAAAAAGAATGAGAGAAGAGAAGGGGGGCAGCCAGCCAAGAAGAGAAAAACGCCCCCTTCCTCTAAGAAACCCTAAATTATGCATTCTTCCTTCTTTTTGATTAGTTGCTCAACAAACATGCAAGGCTAAACACTTTTTCTTGGTTGCAAGGACACGGAAACCTTCGGATTTCAAGAACTGTGAGATTTATTTTACCTTTTCTTTTCAGTTTATATGATGAATATGTTTGTTCTCCTATGCTTATTTTTCCTATGATTGTTTATTTTAATTGCTAGAGCGGACTCTAAGTTATTATTGTAGACAATCTATTGTTAAGTTTGATATCAAAACCGGAGTTGTGGTATATGAACTTGTGAAGCAACTGAGTTTAATAATTGTGGCGGATCTACGTTATTAATCTTAGGGAGAACATTCAATCAAATCAAACATAGACTGCGGACAGTTATGTTTTCTTGATTAATCAACTTATCTAGTTCTTAAGGCTGCCATTGAATTAAATTACTAGTGCGGACACTGTGGTTGTTTGATGGTTAGGGCTAGTTATACGGCGGATCCGTTAACTAACCAATGTTAAGAAGAGATAAATATTCAGAATATAAATTGATGTTTCGTTTCCATGATCAGTTCTGATTTCTGTAGGTGGATGTGTGCTTGCGACCAAGGTTTGTTTTCTTGATAAGTTTCGATTTTAATTGATTTTGTTTGCTAGTTTAATTGCTGTCATAGTTTAGATAATCACAAACCAAATCCCCCCAATTACATAACGTACAACATAAAAATCTGACTTGAAACTTCCTCGTGGGATCGACCCCTTGCTTGCTCTATACTATCTTGTGTGTTTTAAGCTAGGGTAATTAATTTGTGCGACCGCGACATCGCAACAGGTACTGAGGTTTAGTCTATTGGTATGGGTCTTATGCTACGACAACATAAATATACACTTGACATCCTCACTCGAGTTGGTATGATATCTTGCAAACCTATTGATGCTCTTATCTCTACATCAAAAGCTATCATACTGCCAGATCCTTTGTCTTTCGATGCTACATGTTCATTAAATTATGAGTGCTCTTCAATATCTCACTTTTACAAGACCATATATTTGCTTTATTGTTAACAGAGTCTGTCAGTTTATGCATGCCCCTACAGATTCTCATTGATTTGCCATTAAACACATTTTGCGTTATCTTAAGGGTACGACAACACATGGCCTACATATTACTCGTAGTCCTTCTTTTGCATTACATGGCTTTACAAATACAGATTTGGCAGGTAATATTGATGATAGAAAATCTATGGGTGGTTATCTTGTGTTCTTTGGTCAGACGCCGATTTCATAGAAATCAGATAAGCAACGTACAGTTGCTCGCTCCCCTACTCAAGCTGAGTACAAAGCCTTAGCAGATGACACTGCTGAGGTTATTTGGCTTTAGTCATTTATTAACAGATCTTCAGATTCCATCTATTTTTGCTCCTATCATTTGGTGCCAATTATTTATCTACGAATCCTGTTTTTCATGCTCGCACAAAACATGTTCAGGTTGATTATCATTTTGTCTGCGATAGAGTTGCGAAGAAGGAGATTCAGATTCGTTTTTATTTTCTCTTAGGATCAACTTGCAGATGTTTTTACTAAGCCAATTTCTACTGCTTCATTTACTATTTTTCGTTTAAAGCTTTGATCGATCCTTCATCCTCAACTTGAGAGAGCATATTATAGAATGTATACTATATAGGAAATATTATAGGCACTACTCTAGTGTTGTATTTTCTACTGTAACTATTGTATATTGCCCTACATATATATATAAAAAAAGGATTGGCTAAACCAAATGTTAATCCTCCTAATTATTCTCAACTTATGGCAATGCATTAGCAACTAAACCAAAACCAACTCTAATTAGTACCACTAATATTGAAGCTGAATTCCTGTGGAGCTCCACAATCTGGAAGAAATATAGAAAAATATGAAAAAATCAAAGAGAAAAATAAAAAATAACTTAGACAATCACAACAAAAAAAAATTCCCAATAATCAATTGGTAGTGTAAAAGGGAAGGTAAAAAACAAAAAATATACAAAGCAAATTCTATGACAATATAGTTGGATCACTAAAAACTCAGCCTCTAATACAACAAGTAACGAAGAAGAGAAGCATGCAATGACAATGAAGCTCCCCTCAACAACACTGGTCCATAACAAGAGGTTGCATGCCCTTGTTAGCTAAAGAATCATAACAGAACCATACATTTTTTGCATTGTGATGTCGTTGATCGATCTTCAGAATATAAGTGAGCGGTCAATAAAGCAAAGTGACACTTGGACATCTTCAATAAATACTTTTCCAAACTGTAAGGCATACAGAGAAACAAAACAAAAGCCAATAAATAGTGATGTCAAAAACAGCATGGATGATCAAGATCCAAGATGAGCACAAAATGTGCCACTAGAAACTTGAAAAAAGCCCCCCATGAAAAATAAAAAAATAGAATACAAACATCAAGTGTTCTTAGCAACCTGGCTCATCACCCTTGAAGAATCCTCCTTACTCTCTGCATTTATTCAAGACAATCATATAGAAATTGCACGTTAACATAAAGAATCACAGCACAATAAAGGAAGATAAAAACTACAAAACACAATCCCAATCCCAATCAAAGCCCATCAATATCCAAAGAGGTAACGTAAGAAAACATCAAAGAACAAGGATTTCGGATAATGTGTCGTTTTTCTTTTCTATTTGACAGCTTCCACTTTATCGTAGAAGAATCAACACCATCCCCAGCTATAGTGACACGAAAGCAAGGGGCTCTCTTTCGCGGCTTCCCTGCCTTCTTTTTATTTTGTCAGTTTGGTGCCTCCTTTTCTTCTTTTTTTCTTTTATCAGTTTGTGTAAGAAAAAGAAGGAGAAAAACTGAACACCACCAACAACACCATCTCCTTCCTTTCTCTACACCTTTTCTTCTCCACGGCACCTTCCTTCTCCTTTTTTGCTTTTGTCTGTTTTGCGCTTTTTCTCTCTTTTCTGTCGGTCTAGTCTACAAAAAAAAAAGGGTTGAATTGAAAAACATGATTTCAGGTTAAGAAATTCAAAAAAGAGAAGGGGAGAAGCCACGTCCATGCAGAAAAAAGGAGACAAAAAAATGAGTTCTTGTTCATCTATTATTGCAATCCACTGTACTTTTTATTAGGGCATCTCCAACGATAATGCTAAATGAAAAGCCAAACTGAAAAAATGCAATTTTTTTGGCTTTTTATCTCTATTTAACTCACTCCAACGGGGAAAATAGCAAAATGCCATTTCTCCCACAAAGAAGCCATTCCTACATATATTGAAAAAAGCCAAAACCCAGCTGACACCAAAAACCAGCTGGTTTTTCTTCATCTTCCAGTACATGTAGCCGTTGCTCCAACGACTCTTTCAATTATCCCCACAAAAACGAAACAAGAACAGGAAGAGAGAATAATAAGAAGCCTTCAATTCTTAAAGCCAAAACCCTAGCTTCTCAATTAATTGAAAACTCCATAATTTTCTCTGTGGCTTCGATTCAACTTGGAGGTGTTCCTCAATTACATATTCAACTTTTGATTTTCTTATATTTTTATTTTCTAGGATTTCGACTATGGTTTCTTACAGTTTCCATGGTTAGTTAGTGGCTGATTGATGCTTGGATACAGTTTTCGTGCTACATTCTAAAACTATAAAATTTGTAGGATACATGTTAATGCACTGGCAATATTTTGGAATTTTATTTATTTGAATTCCAGGTTGATCTCTTAGATGTTAAGGTGGAAAATCTTTGAAGCCTTCTTGAAAAGCAGTAAGATGCTCTTCTCTTCTGCCACTGACACTTCTTTGATGTAATTGGAATTAGTTTTTGCTTGCTTGCTTGCTTTCATTTTAGCTCTTGGGTGTGTGATTGCATTTGATTCGTTATTAAAGTTGTGAAGTGGAACTTGAGAGGGAGACAACTCTATGCATAATTGCCTTTGAATAATCTTGGCTTAGTGTTCATCACTTCATGTTGCATACAAGGAAATGTTACGAATTTCCTAATCTTGAATGAATCTAATTCAAGCTCCAACCATTCAGAATTTCCAATTTTAATTATATAAAAAACCAATAAAATAAGAAGGTAAAAAAACCAATTTTAATCTTGTGAGTGCAAAACTTGTTGCATGCTTGGTATAAACCTAACAATGGTAAAGAAAGGACACTTGTCGCATACAAAAAAAGTTGGTACTTCCCAATCACTCATAGCCTGTAAATGTTATTTATATATCCAAAGACTGTCGAGCACATGACATAGCACCATTCATATGATTCGGTGGATGGAGTTATGATGCACCATTTTGATTGTGAAGCTTGGAAGCAGTTTAATAGAGTGTATACTCAGTTTTTAATGGAACTACAGAATATATGTTTTAGCTTGTGTACAAATAGATTTAATCAATTTGGACCATTTGGTGCACCCTATTCTTGTTGGCCGGTCATACTAATAGTTTCCAACTTGCCCCCTAGAGAAGTGTGTGAAGCTAGAATTCATATTCTTGTTTGTGGTCATATCTGGTCCTTATAGTCGATGTAGAAATATAGATATTTATCTTCAAACATTGATTAATGAATTGGATCAAGTATGATGAGTTGAGGTTGTGACATATGATGTTTCAAGAAATCATAATTATTAGATGAAGATAGCATTGATGTAGATTATAAATTATTTTCTTGAGTATGAGATTGTTTCGAGTTGGATCACATATGAAAAATAATTTTATTCATATTATATGAAAAATAATAAGACATTAACCTTAACAAATAGTGACAAAGCTTTTTTCTTTAATTTCCACTAGAGATTATTTCCAAGTTGTCATCGATATAAAAACAACATAAAGAACTTCTTCAAAGGTAAAATAAAAATGGATGTTACAGCACCAGTATTATCAGGTAAAGAATTGTATGATGTAGTTTCATAGTATGAGGCATTGTATTTAGTTTATATTTTAGCAAATAGAATTTTTTTTGGTCTGATGTGATCTAAAATTTGGTAAAGCGAAGTATATTTTAGGATCTTTCTTATTAAAAGACTAATGTTATTTGCTATAATTCGAATGTCATGCATATCAAGAAGAATGTTATTGACAACATTTTTAACACGGTCATGGATATGAAAGGGGAAACAACGGATAATATTATAGCTAGAATGAATTTAGTTTTGTATTGTGACCATCGTAATATAAAGTTTTTAGTGATAGGTTATGGATCACAACGCCTAAAGCCATCTTTATTTTAGACAAAGATTCACAACTTCTTGTCTATGAATGGCTTAAGAGTTTATGATTTCTTGATGGATGTGTTTTGAACATAGCTACATTAATACCAATTTTATAGATTGAAAAGTCATGACTGCTCTTTGCTTATAGAAACATTAATTCAAATTGCTCATAGGGATTTGTTGTCAAAAAGGGATATAATATGAACTAATAGAGATAGTCACTATTTTAGAGATATTTATTCGAGCACATTGTATATCCACCATATGGAACAGCTTGAAATGAACATCAACACGATGTTATTCAACTGTGATGAATCAAGAGCTTTTGAATAACAAAAATTAGTTTATACATAGTTTTAAGACATGAGGGAGTGAGTGAGGAAATAATTTTTTATCACTCAAATTTTACAGATTTAAAGAGGTCAAACAACACCAAAATGACACTTCCAATTAAAAATCTCGCTTTTCAAATTCAAGCCTTAGCATAATAGATGGAAACGATGAATAAGTTAATATGTAATTCAAAGGATATGGTGGAAAGAAAGGAGAAATGTGATGTTAAAATTGATGGTTTTCAAAATAAAGCTTATCAGGGTGGAAAAAATGTTAAGAGGTATGAAAGATGTGTTAGTTGCATTGTTGATGGTGATTTTACTGAGATGAGTGATGAGAATTATGATAATGTGCCTTTAGGCCATGAAGATTTGTTTAGGCAGCCTACAAGTTATAGGTACGAGGAAGTTATGAGAGATAGGTACTTTGTCCAAGGAGATTATATGGGTAATTTTAGGTACTATGACAAGGCGGATAGGAGTTTGGGTAGCATTAAGATGAAAATTCCTTCATTTCAAGGGAAAAATAATCTTAGGGTGTATTTGAAGTGAGAGAAGAAGATGGATGATGTGGACCATCTCAGAAACACCAGCAAGGACCCATTACATGTTTCAAATAGTCCAATGACTCGGTTCAAGACAAAGGCATTGAAAGAGGCATTGAATGCATTGGTTTTGAATGTTTCAACCAAGTCAAAATTAGAGTATCAAGAGGAGACCCTAGTACATCTTATCCATGTGCAAGAGGGGTCCAACACAACCTTATTTGGGCCATGAGGTGAGGACGGCAAAGGAAACAAAAGAATCCTTCTACAACTTGGAAACAACATGGGTGGCTACCTTTTCCTTTTGTTTCTAGGATTAAGGGGCTGCATGGAAGGCTATAAATAAGCCTTGAATCAGTTCTATAATATTTTATTTCCTTCTCTTCTTCTTATGACAGAACATGGATTTAATATTATGGGCTTTGTTTTATTTTGTTAGCTACAGCCCAAGGCTTGTTTGGGCTTAATTAATACTTTGTTTTCAGTTACGATCCAAGACTTGTTTGGATTAAGTTATGGACTTTTCAGTTTAGGGTTTTGGGTCAGTTTTGAGTGGACCTCATTTAAGTCCACATAAGGGGTCCATTAGGGTTAACTTTTCAAGAACTATTTAAACTCATGTAAGCCAAATTTTCGGCAGCTTTGATGATAATTACTTCTGAATTTTTCAGTTTTAATGTGTGAGAGTGATTCTTACATTCTTTAGTTCTTGAACGAACTGAATCTGACTTATCGAAGATTAACTGGCTTCATGGCGTCATTCTACTCAATCCAATAGTGGTGGTGCCTTGGTGACAGAACATGGATTTAACATTATGGGCTTTGTTTTATTTTGTTAGCTACAGCCCAAGGCTTGTTTGGGTTTAATTAATACTTTGTTTTCAGTTGGGATCAAGGACTTGTTTGGATTAAGTTATGGGCTTTTCAATTTAGGGTTTTGGGTCAGTTTTGAGTGGACCTCATTTAAGTCCACATAAGGGGTCCATTAGGGTTAACTTTTCAAGAACTATTTAAACTCATGTGAGCCAAATTTTCGACAGCTTTGATGATAATTACTTCTGAATTTTTCAGTTTTAACGTGTGAGAGTGATTCTTGCATTTTTCAGTTTTTGAAGGAACTGAATCTGACTTATCAAAGATTAGGGTTAACTTTTCAAGAACTATTTAAACTCATGTGAGCCAAATTTTCGGCAGCTTTGATGATAATTACTTCTGAATTTTTCAGTTTTAACGTGTGAGAGTGATTCTTGCATTTTTTAGTTTTTGAACGAACTGAATTTGACTTATCAAAGATTAACTTGCTTCATGGCGTCATTCTACTCAATCCAATAGTGTTGGTGCCTTGGTGACAGAACATGGATTTAATATTATGGGCTTTGTTTTATTTTGTTAGCTACAGCCCAAGGCTTGTTTGGGTTTAATTAATACTTTGTTTTCAGTTAGGATCCAGGACTTGTTTGGATTAAGTTATGGGCTTTTCAATTTAGGGTTTTGGGTCAGTTTTGAGTGGACCTCATTTAAGTCCACATAAAGGGTCCATTAGGGTTAACTTTTCAAGAACTATTTAAACTCATGTAAGCCAAATTTTCGGCAGCTTTGATGATAATTACTTTTGAATTTTTCAGTTTTAATGTGTGAGAGTGATTCTTGTATTCTTCAGTTCTTGAACGAACTAAATCTGACTTATCAAAGATTAACTAGCTTCGTGGCGTCATTCTACTCAATCCAATAATGTTGGTGCCTTGGGGCAGGTTTCCATTATGTCACACTCCTATCAAACCTATTTCGGCTTTCCAGGATTAGATCTCAATCTTGATTGTGGGTTGCATGACCACGTGATCACGAGTTTCACATCAATGGAGCTCATGTTTGATTCTTGTAAGTATTCGGAGGGTAAGAAGGTTAAGCTTTTTATAATTGAGTTCATGGACTATTGTGTGATGGGATTAGCTTGTGATGAGTTAAAGAAGGAATTGTGAGAGACCTGTGGAGACTTGGGACGAGATGAAGGTTATTATGAGGAGATGATTTATCCCTAGTCATTATTATAGGGAATTGTACCAAAAGTTATAGTGTTTAAGCTAAGAAATAAAAGGTGTTGATAAGTACCATAAAGAGATTTAGATCACAATGGTTCGAGCTAATGTGGTGGAAGATAGAGAGGCCACTATGATAGGTTCTTGAATAGGTTGAATCACAAAATCATGAATATTTTAGAGTTGCAACATTATGTGAAGTTGGAGAACATAGTGCATATGACAACAAAAGTGGAGAGACAACTTAAACGTATGGGTAGGTCATGACCAAGCCAACAATTGGGTTCTTCATCACCTTGAAAGGCTAATATGAGGGCTGCCTAATCTCAACCGAATATAGGGGAGAGATTCTAGACTCTTAAAAAGAAGGACATCTCCACCAATAATAGAGGTAAAGTTAAAACTCTCACATCTCATAATAATGATATAAAATGTTTTTATTATTTAGGAGTTGATCATGTTGCTTTGTAGTGTCCAAACAATCGAGTTATTGTTATGAAGGTTTATGGTGAGGTTGTGACCGATGGGGATGTTAGTGATGAGTAGGAGATGCCTCTACTTAAAAATGTTAATGATGATTGTGTTAAGTATCTGGTTGAGGGGGTTGTGGTGAAACGAGCATTGAATTTGCAAGTTAGGGTGGGAGATTTAGAGGAGCAACGAGAGAATATCTTTTATATGAAGTGCCATGTTTAGAATAAGGGTTTTGATGGTGATACTTTATTTTAGGTTGAGGTAGTTTGTTGCCTTTAGAGGGTATTCTTCATGAAAGATTCGAGGATGAATCATCTTGAAGAGAAAAGGAATGATATGAACCAAAAAAGGTTGAATAAGGAAATTCAAATTATAGCATAGTTGTGTTTACTATTCAGTTTTACATTATTGAGCATAACTCTAAAATCGACCAATTGATCGAGTTAAAATTTTACCATGAGTTTCTAAACATATTGTTTTATGCTAAATTCAGGTTAATCAGAGTTTAGAAAGGTGTTACGATACAAGTCAGCAAATGCAATACGAATTTTGTTAATTGTTGTCTTTTGACTTATGGACTTTCTATTTGAAGAGGATTTTCTTCTTCATAATACAAGGATATTCAACAGCTTATTTTTTAGAGTTTCCTAGTTGAACAAAGATCTTTAATGGACAACAACATAGTTTCCAAGTGTGGTAAGTATTTCTTAATGTTTCAAAATTCTTTTCCTATAAAAATTTCTTATTTATCCTAGCTACATAAGAAAATGAGGGCTGAAGTATTTAATGGTAGATTATTTTTGGATTGAAGTATTTCTTTGTATTAATATGAATTATTTTAACATTTTATTTGTTGTTTATTTTATTATTTGGATATTTACATTTAGTTTAAGGCTTGTGTTTTAGTTTGAGTTTGTTTTGGTTCAAAATCAATGTTTTAATTAAGCTTGTGTTAGCTAATTATTAGCTTGGGCTCATTGGCTTGTAACCAAATAAGGGTCCATTAGGGTTATTTAAGAGGACTATATATTGTTTTCTTTGCTGCAAAATTCACCAACCATGATGTTCTGAATAAAATTATGTTTTGTGTAATGCAACACTTTTTTCTTTGTTAGGAAAAATATCAGCAACTGACTTATTAAGGTATAACTGACCTTATGGTGTCTTCATATACTTCGGGTTCTTGTTTCACTTTAAACAACGAGTCCAAATTCTTTTTCAATAACTTTAATTCTTAGGTACAAGGTTATCTAAGTAAAAGTTATATATATATATATATATATATATATATATATATATATATATATGCGTGTGTGTGTGTGTGTGTGTGTGTGTGTGGGATATCTCAATTGCAATTGAATATATGCGACTATCATAAAAAATACATGCATGACCATTATCATAACTCAATTTTTTACCCCTTAAGATTTTTAATATTAATATATACATGTTTTTATTCAGAAATCTAAAAAACAAATCAGAAATATAAAATCCAAAAATATTTTTGGGACACGAGGAGATAGACCTTCAAGTTGCAACAGACCAAAATGCTAGAAAAATAGCTATTTTGAGATATTTTGACAAAACGAGATGAAGAAAGAAAGAAAATTGAAAGCATTAATTAAGTTTAAGGACTTAATGAAACTTCTAATGAGTTTTATAGATTTAATTAAGAACTCAATTGAAACTAATTTTGATTAATTTATAAAGATTGGAAGATTATGGACACAATTGAAACTTTTGAAAACCAAACTGGTGCAATTAGTGATTTAATTGCAATAAATTTAAAGTTTAAAGTCTAAATGAGGGGCAAATTAAAAAAAATTCAACACCAAGGACTTTTATACAAAAGGCATGCAACATTGGGGGCTATACCGAACTTAATTTAAGAAAATAAAAGTTTAATACTTAATTGGGGATTAAATTGAACAAATTGAAAACCAAAAGCTACTTTGTTAAAGGTGTCAGACTTGATAGATCTCAATTGATTTTTGGCAGAGGCTTAATTGTATAAACTTAATGAGTTTTGTCTCAATTAAGGATGTTTGAGCTTAAATTGAAACAATGGGTACCAAATTGAAATTTATCAAAATCCTAATTAGAAAACCCTAAATTTTAAGGTTTAAGTAGACGATATGTCACTCGTTTTTAATGAAGAGATTGAGCAACACATCATCTATCTCTGTTTTATTGTCTTTCTCAACCGAGAAAGCTGATCAAGATATCACATTCAAGCAAATTAATGTGGCATCTTCAAATAACTCAGGGACTCCAAACACCACCATTCAATAGAGGAGGTTCCCTTCTACAAAGTTGTGTCATCTTTATTCGGTGTTTCTGCCCCACCTACCATGTGGAAGCCTTCAACTTCTTTTCCCAAGGTAGTGATGCAACCATATTATTTGATAGTTTAACTCACATTTACCTAGTATTTTTCCTATGTTTTATATATAAATGCCTTGATATTCTTTGTTTTATTTTTTGAAGGCACTTTTGGATGTAAGATTAAAAAAAGAAGTAAATTGGAGATAATTGGCAAATTTGATCTCCGATCGATGTTTTGTGTAGAGCTTGAGCTCTAGAAGTTGAAATGAAGTGCTTCTAGTGGTATTAGAAAGCTAACATCCATAAATTTATATAAATGTATGGAAAGAAAAATAAAAAAAGAAAGAGCATGGAAATTGTAGCCTTCAAAGTCAAATCTTGCATTCTGCCAATGTTCACCTTCGGCCATTCCAACTTGAATATCTTAAGCTACAGAAGTCCATTTGATGCAAACTTAATTTTTATGGATTCCTGACTCGAAGGCCTATCTGCCTACCAAATTTCAGTAGAAAAAGAGCTCATATAAGAGAGATATGATTTTTCTAAGATGACATATGAATTCTGCCAACAGACAGGTTTTGTGAAGAAATTAGTCCAAATTACGTTCCAAAGCATCCAAACCGACATCCAAGTCTTTATTTCAGCAATTTAGCTCTCTAAGTCAAAATTAAAAGGTTGAAGACTTTATGCAAAGCTATTTCTCTTTTTTTAGGAAAATAGTTATTAAACTACTTAAATGTAAATTGTCTACTTAGAAAAGGATTATTTTTAGATTATTTTTGTAGAAAAGAGATTAAGGTTTCCTAGGATATAAAAAGAAAGAGAGAAAGGAAAGGGAGACAACCAGCCAAGAGGGAAAAAAACGCCCGAAATCATGCATTTTTCTTTCTTTTTAATTAGTTGTTCAATAAACATGTAAGGCTAAACAATTTTTCTTGGTTGCAAGGACACAGAAACCTTTGGATTTCAAGAACTGTGAGATCTATTTTACTCTTTTTTTTTCAATTTATATGATGAATGAATATGTTTGTTCTCCTATGCTTATTTCCTATGATTGTTTATTTTAATTGCTAGAGCTAACTCTAAGTTATTATTGTGATCAATCTATTGCTAAATTTGCTATCAAAACTGGAGTTGTGGTATATAAACTTGTGAAGCAACTAAGATTAATAATTGTGGCGGATCCAGATTAGTAATCTTAGGGAGAACATTTGATCAATCAAATCAAACATGGACTGCGGACAATTATGTCATCTAAATTAATCAACTCATCTAGTTCTTAAGGCTTCCATTGAATTAAATTATTAGTGCAGAGATTGTGATTGTTTAATGGTTAGGATTAGTTATATAGCGGATCTGTTAACTAATCAATATAGTTAACCTTAGGTAAGGTGTACTAGAGGTGATATGTTCTTTCTATACACAATCAGTTCCTTTATCCAGACAACAAAGACCAATTAGGGTTTCTAGTAACCAAAATACTAAGTGGAGACTCCATCTCTTTTTTATTGATAAGCAATAAGAATTCCTTATTCTTTTTACCCATCACCACAAAAATCCTAATCCAAGAAAATGATCGATGTAATGCCGTACATAAGCGACAACCATCCTAAGACAAAATTTAATTCTCATTTAAACAATATCTTATTAAGTAAGAGTTAAAGTGCTCGTAGATGGGATGAAAAACAACAACACAAAGAGACTTTCATCTTCCAAATTTATGTGGCTTTCGCAATCAATAAACTAAATTAACAAAAATAAAAGATGTGCGAAAATCATTGTTCACCCACGCTCCTTGTAATGTGGATTACAATAGTAATTTATAATTTCTTACTCTTTTATTTATTTTTGTTTTGTTAATTTTTGTAATCATTTTACTTTTCAACAACTAAAAGGTGTGGAAAAACTTTTGTTCACCTGCACTCATTGCACTGTAGATTACAATAGCAATCCACATTGTCTTACTTTTTATTATTTTTGTTATCGTTTTTATCAATTTTTTTATCCATTTCATCTTTCAATATTAAGGAGATTGAGAATTGAGTTTTGTAATTTATTTCTTTTTATTTTTTATTTTTGTAGAGTTAAAATAGCTTACGGGTTTGCTTGGGTAACCTAAGTTGTCCTAGTTTTACGAGTTTGGTGGGGTTTTTAAAAAAAATGAATTTGACTTTGTTATTGTTTATTTTTTTATTTTATATAGTTTAAAAAATAGTTTTAGAAAAAAAATCATGTTATTAAACTTTATTATAAAGTTTTTGGACCTGTACACTGGTTTAGCTAGTTGACTTGATCTGTAGGTCTGTCGAGTTTAACCTTTTGTTTAATTAATTTTGTTCTTGATTTCATCCGTAGATATTTGGTTAACTGGGAATTCAATTTCATAATTGGTTTTGTTTCACTTTCTATAAGGTTATCATAATCTAAAAAAATATCTTGGTATTCAATTTTGCAATCTACTTTTGTTCTCATATAGTTAAATAAAAAAAGTATTTAAAAAATTATAATTCTAGATCATAGGTTTGACATGCTAGTCTGGATTATCCAATTCATAGGTTGGATGTATCCACCGACTGAATATGTTTTTTTTTGTTTTTGATCCTTTATTTTTTTTTAATTGATTTGTTTTCAATTTTGGCCTTCAATATTTGATTGGTTGGGAAATAAACTACATGATTTATTTTTGTTTGTTTTCTACAGGGTTACCATAATCTCAAATAAATATCTAGTTTAGGTCTGATGCTCAGTTTTGTAAGCATTTATTTTTGTCATATAATTAAATAAAAAAAGTTTATGAAAAAAAGTTATTAAACCCAATAAAGTTCATGACCCAAATCGTAGGGGGGGCGAGGTTAATCCAATCTATTGTTGTTTCAATATTTCAAAAAAGAAGTTGTAATTTTGAAAATTTTTAAAAGTTAAGTCATGTTTTTACTAGTTATCTAGGTTGTCTTTGGACCCATGAACCAATTACTTAAGTCAAGTTATCTTCCATGTGGTTTAATTGAAAATTTAAGTCAGACAAAGAGCTGAGTCGGGAGGTTTTAATATTGACCCACTTAATTAGCTTTATTGAAGTTGTCAAAACATTTCTGCATACTGAACATTCATTTTTACATTTAAAAGTTTTTTAATCTAACTTTGACCTAACACTACCCAATAAAGTAGTTATTACTACAGTTTAAACCATATAGATTGAAAAAATAAATAAAATGCATATTAATAGAAAGTGAAATTTTCATGAAAGGTCAACTACTGTTTGGTTATTATAACCCTAGCTTAGCTGTGCTACAATATTGATAATGGGCTTCCTCACTTTTGTAGTTGTTGGCTTGAACTCTTTTACATCTTTGTTTCTCAACATATAAAGAGATTTGACTTTAGACAAATTATGGGTGCACATATACGGATGTTTCTTAAACCAGCTGAGCTAGGCATGTAGCCAAAAGGGAAGAGGAAAAAGGCTCGTAGGTTTAATATTACCGATGAGCATTCAGTAACCCTATTTATATGACCATTAAGTCAATTCCCAACCTAACTGTATAACACTTACGAAGCCGACCATGGCAGAGAAATCAGCTTCGCTTTATCATATATAGAATACTTTAAAGCCTGTCTATAGCAGAGAGGAATTGTCTTCCGAGGTCTCATTAGCAAATTCTAGTACTTTATACTAGTTAATTAAGTAATTAATATATAAGGGTAATTTTGGAATCATCATGAAGTTGTGTTTATTTAAGGGTTATACAAGGGTTAATCTTCTTATGATCCAAATCTCGGGTTCATGATTGGCAAAGCAGGAGTAGTGTCATAAAACACCTCACCTACATTAAGCCTCATAACATGCATATTATAAAAATATATATAAGATTCATGAAACATTTCATAATCTTTCAAATATTCTTTAAAACCAATAAAATAAGTCAAATTTCAAAATACTTATTACATTAAATAAAATCCAATCACTGAAACAAAAATCTAAACTTAAATGAAAACAACGTTATAGTGAAGCGTCTAAGATATCGATCACAAAGAATTAGAAAAGTCTTGTGGAAGCAAGCAAGACATACCAATAAACAAAGTAGCAGGAACTCTCAATCAAAGGACAACCTGCCAACGGAAGCTATGAACCTGAAATAAGATTCAAATAGAGGGGTGAGTTCAACCAACTCACTGAGGGAATGAAATTTAATATACATTTTAGCTATTTATAAGTATAAGGATTGAAACACACACACACACACACTAAGTATAATAACATATGGTAATGAAATACATGTAAGAAATTAGACAAAGCTATTGGCTTAGAAAACAGACAAACCCTAAGGTTCCAATAACAGTGAGGTTTGCAGCTCCGATCACTATGGAAGGATTAGTCGCCACAGGTTGGTACCTCTCTCACTAATTACTAATAAGTCTGATATCAAGACATAATAGATGCTCAAATAATTATCAAAGCAAACGAATGTCATATCAAATAAAATTTAATTCACAGAATGCGAGTGTGAAATCAAGAATGGATGAGTGCTCAGAAAGTACAACATATATATATTCAAGAATTAACCACTCATCCTATAATCAACATACATATAATATTTATATTACAAGCGTATTAAAAATTATCCTATTTACCCAGAAAACAAATCAAAAGACAAACATATGCAGAACTAGAGACTATTGAGGATTGCTAATAGGAATGTCAGTAGAACCTATAATGAATACAGAAAACACTTACAAACAACTTGAAAAAAATAACATAAAAGATTACAACTCTAAGCTTAGACCAAAATATAATTATAAAGCCGAACCAATTCGGTTGATTGATTTCGAACATACCCCAAATTGATCGAAACTAATAGACTTGATTAACCCCTACTGTTGGGCAACTAGTTAGACAAAAAGATCAACCGATCAACCACCACCACAAGCCAATCGGTCGGCAAGTTCAAGTAAAACAGTCGATCGATAGATCAAGATTTCCATAAATTCTAGTCTATTAGTTCTTCAAATCTATAAATTCTAAAACCATCATTATGTTCTTCAAGACCTATAATTCAAGTCATCTAATTGGTTCGTTTTAAGCCAACTAACACCCCGAAACATCAATTGAATTCCTTAAATAGTTCAAACATAAAATCTTAATAAAAACTCTGAACTCTTCTTTAATCCTTCCACCAACAACTTCCAAATTTAAAACAATAAGGAAGAAAATACTTACTTATTTCTTCAACCCTTTTTGAAACTAAAATTTAAGTTCAAAATAAAATCCTTGGTAAAGAATGAGGGGAAAGTCACGGTAGAAGGAAAGAGAGGAGAAGAGGGGGAAAAAAAACAATTCTTTGGCAACCCTTTCTTTAAATACCAAGGGTAGTTTGGTTGGGTTTGGGATGAACATTGAGCTTTGGTCTGATGGGACAAGAATATGGGTCTTACAAATCTCATTTGGCATTTCAATATATTTTAGGGGTGAGAAAATTCGGTTTGGTTCGGTTTTTATCTAAAAAACTAACAAAAATCAAATTTTGAAAAACTGAAAAATTCAAACCGGAACCAGTTAAACCGACCGGTTTCGGTTCGGTTCGGTTTGGTTTTTTAACAAAAAAACCAGAAAACCTGTATTATCATTTTTTTGAGCTTTCTAATGGGTTTTCTGATGGGCTTTCTAATGGGCTTGTAATTAATGTAAATATTATCTAATTATGTTACAAAATTCTATAATATAATTAATATTTTTTGTCACTAAATATTCATTTATATTAAATTATTAGTGCTAATATTTTGTTTAATATGTTGCAAGTCTTTCTAATATTTGTGTTTTGAACTCCTCTCCTGCATCAAATTTTAAATAACACACACCAAATTAAAATTTAAATTACAAAGCATTGCTTTCAAAAGGGCTTAAAAAGAAACAACAAATAACATTGCCATAAAAAAAAACACTTCATGCAAAAAATATAAATCTTCATTTTGCACATCATCCCAATAAAAAAGCACATCAAGATGACAATAACATTGCACTTTGATTCCGTAATACCATTGACATCAAAACCTGGAAATCAAGATCTAAAATTATAACATGATAAAATAAATTAAAATATGTAAAAATAAAAAGTAGTATTTTACCATCAAAGTAACTTCTGAACTAATTATCATCCGATGCTACATGTAACTTTCCACCAAATTCTACAAAATAAAAAATTAGACATGTTAGATGATTGCAAACAATTCAATTAATAAATTACAAAATAAAAGGTGCAAGTTTCTAAAAAAAAATTTACTTGACTCAAGGTTTTCGTAGGTTTCAAGATCATTTATCAAACTTCTAATATCAGTTGGAATTGATCCATGATGCAACCAATTTTGACAACAAATGAGTGCTTGAACAGTTACTAGAGATAGAGAACTTCAAAATTGATCAAGTACACGACCACCTGTGCTAAATGCTGATTCAGAAGCCACTGTGGATATAGGAATAGCCAAAACATGTTGTGCAACCTTTGAAAGTGTTTAATATTTCAAAGCATTACTTTTCCACCAACCCAAAATATCTAACTTATCATCATTAGGATCCTCACAACCATCAATCAAATACCTCTCAACCTCATTTTTATTTTCCACATTATCCACCTCCTGCAAATGTCTTTTGAATCGAGGCAAAGTGTTAACATCTACCTCCACATCATCAATAGCATTAACATCCTGTTTATGCCTATTATTATCCACCACTTCATCAAATTTCAAATAAAACTCATAAAAGCTCACCAAAGTATCTTTCACCTTATTTGTTAGTAATTATGCTTTGTCATAATCATACAAATCACCAAAACAAAATTTCACATATTTCAACTTCAAATATGGATCTAAGACATTAGCCACATATAACAAAAAATTCTGATTTACTTCACAACCCCAATACTTCTCAAACTTTAACATCATATTCATCGTCGTTCCACTTAAAATACTATCTTTATTTTTACAAATTGCAACAAGTTTGTATGCATGTAAATCAATTCATTGAAGAAAGCATTTGATGTGACATGCAATGAGCCAGAAAATCTCAATGTAACCATATAAAAGATCTTTAAGAACTTAACCAAAGTTCTTGCATTTTTCCAATCCTCCAAACCAGGTGGCCCTATGTTATTTTTATTCCCCTTTGAATCAACCTCAAAAAAGTAACTCATATACCTAGGTTCTTTTTCACCTTTTCAGCAGCTTCTAGCATAAGATAAGTTGAATTCCATCGAGTTGCAACATCTAAACACAATGATTTCTTACACTCTATATGCAACTTTTCAGCACACTTCTTAAAATGCAAGATGCCTCGACGGTGAAGATCTCACAAAACTAATTGCATTTCGAATCTTAACAACTGAAAAATTAATCTCTTTTAAGCCATCACACACAATGAGGTTTACAATGTGTGCACAACATCTAACATGCAAGTGCTCATTTGACAATATATTAGTTGGCCAATCTTTCATCACATTCTTTAAATATGAAATGGTCACATTATTAGAGCTTGCATTGTCTACTGTAACAGTCAATAGTTTATCAATCCCCCACTCCAACAAATAATTCTCAATAACTTGGCCAATTGTCTCACCCATATGATTGGAAACTTGACAAAAATTAAGAATTCTTTTATGCAAATTCCAGTCTATCAATCCAATGAGTTGTTAAACACATATAGTTAATATTTTGGATTGATGTCCATGTATCTGTTGTTAAGCACAATCGTTGACCTCTAAAAGTTGTCCTCAATCTATCCTTCTCTTCAACATAAAGTTTCAAACAATCACTCATAATAGTGAAACGAGAAGGAATGTCAAATCCAGGTTGCATAGTCCTAGCAAACAATTTAAATCCCCGACCCTCCATAAAATTAAAAGACAACTCATCAATTATAACCATCTTTGCTAGTGCTTGTCTACATTCATCATAATTATAACCTATTGCCTTAAGACTTCCCACATTTTGTTCTCCCAATTCACCCTTCTCTATTTTAGGTTATAATACCAAAACCTTTTGTTTCTTATAAACCACAAAAGAAAACTTTTTGCACACTTTTAAATGACTCCACATATTACTTGTTCTATTAACAATAGTATGACATGCATAATGTTTTCCACAATAATTACATTCAGCTCTAGGGGCTTTAGGATCAACATCAAGTTTTGTAAAGTGATCCTAAATTTGTGATGTTTTTTTATTATCAGCATTTCTTTTCCTAGATATAAGGACTTGAGGTTGTTTACCTTTTGTATCTGTGGTGGATCCTACATTGGTTGATTCTGCGTTAGTTTTTAAAGTTGGAGAAGTGGTTGATGTTGGTGTAGTGCCCGTGGATGAAGCATTTTGAATTTAAGGAGTTTCCATTTGTTATTACATAATGAAAACATGTTAAAAACCCATAATTTATAATAGACTTAAATGTACTAAAATTCAAAGACACTATCAAACTAATAGAAACTTAAATGTCAGGCAAAAACAAAAAACAAAATGGAAAGTAATATTAGCCAAAACATCTGTCAAGCCTATGTTTACTGCCCAATCCTAAGTTCACTATCATCTGCCAAGCCTAAGTTTCAAATTCACATTTCACACGATCAAATTGTCTTTGAAATTCTGATTAACAGTCTATTTCGAGATGCAATAGGAATAGATTTACATCATATATTATAAAAGCAACAGATTCTTAGTCATTTCAGGAAATAACAACAGATTTTTATAACAATAAGTTCACTGTCAAGTCTAAGTCTGTTCAGCAATCAAATATTGATCTCCTGGTAATTCAGTCTCCACTAGTTCTATTACAAATCCTATATTTAGTCATTAATTAGTTTTCCAATGATAATCAGAAAAAATCAACGACTAGTGACAGAATTTTAAATATCCATTATGTTAATCAAAATTATTCACGTAATTAGTGACAAAATTAATGAAATTAATGACTAAATATAGGACACAAAATCACATTACACAGAACACATTACACAGAAATGAATGAATGGCAATACGAGGCTTTACCTAGAATACACATTACACACTACACAGAACACACAGAAACAGAATCATACAGAATACATAGAATGCACAAATAAAAATCATCCCTACGTTAATCACAGAATACACACTACACATAACAACAAATTTATTAATGCAGAAAAAATCAACCAAAATACACAAAATGCTCAAACTCTGGTGTTAAAAAAAAAAAATCAATCAACAAATACACAGAATCACAAAGCATATGTTAAAAAAAAAATTGAGATTGACAGAAAAAAAAAAATCATACCTGGTGTGAATTGGGACACGATTCAAGGTCGGGTGTGAAAGAGGGAGGGACTAGTTTGCTAGATTTGGACTCTGGAGGTTCGGTGTGCCGGTGTGGTGTGTGTCATGCGACTCGTGACCGTGTGGGAGAGGGATGTGGCTGACTGCCTAGGTTGTTAGTTGTGAATATGAAGATGGTGTGGGAGAGCCGGAGAGGGATATGGATGAAGAATCGAAGATGGATTAACTTGGTTTTGTTGCAGAGTGAGTGAAAGTGTGAATTGTGTGAGGAGCGGCCGCGAGGATTGAGGGAGCGGCTGCAAGGAGTCGCTGGAGAGTGTCTAGGGTTAATTATGTTTTAGAACGCGGTTTTTTTTCTCGTATTTATAGTACCCCTTAAACCGAACCGGTTCAGTTCGGTTGGGGTTTTGCCGTTTCAGGTTTTGGAAACCGAAACCGAACTGAACTGAAAATTTTTACAAAAACAATAATCGGTTTTTTTTCGGTTCGGTTTTTTTTCGGTTCGGTTTTTTTGCTCACCCCTAAGATAAATAATCAATATTGATATGCTTTTAGACCATTTATTTCAGTTTTAAATTTTTAAGTTCATATCTTCTGATATTTTCCTGCAATTTCCTTAAAATATAATTGAAATTTTGATATTTATCTTTTTTTAAAAAAAATACTTTACAACAAGTTTTATTATTCCTTTTCTTAAAATTTTTATACTAAAACATTTTTATATTTCTTCAAATTAAAATTTTAATTTCTATAATAAAAACATTAAGACATTTCATTATACTAATGATCATTAAAATTTTAATTTAAAAAAACAAGATATATAAAAATTTTAGTTTCTATTTTATTATAATAATTTCATTTGAATGTAATCAATATTTACAATAATGGTAATATAAAAAATATATTATAATTATAAACTTTCACAATGTAAGATAAATTTGAACATTCAAAAAAAATTATTATGAAATGTTTTTTTATTAAAAAAACTAGAAATAAAAAATAAAAATCAATTGATTGAGATTTTTAAGTATATGAAACAGGATAATATATGTGGGATAACTAAATATGAATTTGTTTGAAAGATAAATAAAAAAGTAAACTTATTAATCGTAAAACTAAGAAAATGATTGTTCATCAAGATCTAGAACATTATTCATTATAATAGTGTAATGACAAAATTATTCCTTAGTCATTAAACATTTGAACTAGTCATTAGAGGCAATATAATCTTGTTACCATAACAAAATTGTATTTTACAAATTGTATGGAGCTAGATTCGTCATTTCATTTTTTTCATAGTAAAGTTACTAATTTAACCCTAGAATAAAATAATATAATACACACTACTTAGGGCCTTTTTTTTTCTTTTTTTCTTTTTTTAGAATTATGTAATTACTTTTGATGCTCTTAAAGACGTACCCAAGGGCTTTTTTATTATTTTACATTGGTTTTATTATAAATTTAAAGGCCACTTAGGGGCATTGTTGTATATTATATTAATTAAATATAATTACAAAAATATTGGTGCATGTGGTACCATTTGGCCACCCAAACGTTGTTTTATGTGACGGTATTTGAAAGGCCTTTGCACCCTCGACATAATGAGTTGGTGCGTGCCCCTAACAAGTCCATTTTTTTTTATCATTTTCTCTTCCCCCACCTTGAATTCCATATTTGCCCTTTCAAAAAATCAAACCAACCACTACAATTTATTTTCCTTCACATTTAGTCATTGTCTTCTTGATTGCTATTTTTGATATTTTGAATTACCCATGAAACTACAAATGTTTTCTAATTTCACTCCCATTTAGTTTTTAATCTTTCAAATTTGATCTTCATTCTTTTGATTATTATTTTTTATTATTTTTAATAAGCTATAAAATTACATTTGTTTTCCAATTCCCCCTCCATTTTTGTTCTTTCAAATCTAGTTCTAATTCTTTTTATTGCAATTTATTTTATTTGAGATTATTTTTTAGGTTGTTTCTTCTTACAATTTCATCCTCCATGAGTTTTGTTTCCTATCAAATTTGATTCCTATTTTTTTTATTGCTATATTGTTTTCTTTTAAAAGTTTTATAAATTGATATTTTTTTCATGATTTCTTCCTTTAAAATTAAATTGGTTAGGAATTAAGTTTATGAATTGAACCTGGTTCAAGGAATTCATGGATTACGAGTTTTAGATATTACATCTGGTTTAAGAGGTTTGCCCGAGTTGTCATATTTTTTTTCTTTTTTAAATCCAATGTTTTTTTTACCTTTTTTTGTTATTGTTTTGCTTTATTATTTTTTATGGTTAACCTTTAATGTAATTTGTCTCGGGTTCATGACTAGAGTCACCAATTTAGAAGGTAAAAATGGATTGATTTTTTTTCATGTGTTTTTTAAATCTATTTATTTCAATTTCATCATTCAACATTTAATTTATTTGAAATTGTTCTTCCTACCATTTCCTTTCTATTAGGTTATCTAAATCATGTGCCTATGATCACAGGGCTTACAGGTTAACTTGCGTTAACTCATATTTTTTTGTTGCTATGGGGTTAGTGTCGGATTCATGACCTGAGTCACTGGTTTTAAAGGTTAACGTGGATTGACTTTTTTTTGTCCTTTTAAAAATTGAATTATTTCAACTTCATTATTCAACATTTGAGTTATTGGAAATTGTTCTTCATACTTTTTTATCCTTTTCCTTTCTATTGGGTTGTCCCAATCATTTTTTAGGTGATTTTTCATTTTATAATTTTATTTTTTTATCAAATTTGATCCTTATTCTTTTTATTGCTATCTTTTTTCCTTTGACAAGTTTTGTAAATTGCTATTTCTTTTCATGATTGATGCAACCATATTTTTCGATAGTTTCACCTACATTTAACTAGTGTTTTGCCTATGTTTTATATATAAAATGCCTTGATATTCTTTGTTTTATTTTTTGAAGGCACTTTGGATGAAAGATGCAAAAAGGAGTAAATTGGAGATAATTGACAGATTTGACCTTCAGTCGATGTTTTGTGCAGAGCATGAGCTCTAGAGGTTGAAATGAAGTGTTCCACTGGCATTAAAAAGCTAACATCCATACCTTTCTGGACATCTAAGGTAAGAAAATAAAATAAGGAAAAGCATGGAAATCGCAGCCTTCAAAGTCAAATCTCGCAATCTGCCAGTGTTGACTGACACGACCAAAAGATTGATGTCTTTTCCCAAGTGCAGGAGTGTCGAAGTAATAAATAACCCGGTCGAACCATAGGGAGGTTAATTGTATAAATTATAAACAATAATAATACAACAACAATAGTAACAACAATAACAATAACAATAATAATAATAATAATAATAATAATAATACTAGTAGTAGTAGTAATACTAATAATAGTAATAGTAGTAGTAATGATAATAATACCAATAATACTATTAATAATGATAATAATAAAGATGATGATGAAGAAGAAGTTGATGAGAACTTTGAGATGAAAGATTAACGTAAGGATTAAACAATGATAACAACAAATGTCAAGGTTAGAGGATCCACTAATGGTATTTCAAATAAGTATAGTATAAACTCTTATTATTCAATTGTTAACATGATTACATTAGCTATCTTATTCGAATAATGCTAATACTTGTAAATGTTTTCAGGCTTTCATGATTATAACTTATGTTAACAACAAATCAAGTTCCTTTCATAGCTCAGGTGTCGGTTATACCATACAATATGGGCTATAAAACTACCAAGTATTTGTTGTACCAAGTGTTATACAACATAAATCTAGATTAACCATTTAACAAGCAAAGTATTAAAAGTGAACAAGATAACAAATATAAAGCATGTTAGTATCCAACATTAAAGTCCATGTTGAGTTTATATTATACTTATCCTTACACCATTAGTGTAACCTTTTCACCTTGACATAATTAACTTAGCTAGACATAATGAAAGAAAGAAACATAAATAAACAAGATAAGAACATAAGTAGGATAAAAGTTAACTAAGTAAAGGAAAGGAAATGAAAGGCATAAACTTGATATTAATGAAAGCAAAGCATAAGCAATACAAAGAGAGAAAGCAAGAGCATGATCTTGATCTGAACACCAAGATGCCTAAATACATGGCAAATGCCTCCTTTTATAGGCCAAAATTTGTAACTATTGATTTGTTGACTAATTGATGAGTGGGTGGCCACATCTTGACTTGGTGACAATTCTTATCTTCTTGTCTGCCAAAAACGTCATTGATAACGTCATAATTTGAACAGACTTCAATCATGAAAGTTCTAGGAAATTGTCTCATCTTTCCAAGGTCAAAATTTGAGATTATTTGGACTTCTAGAACTCGAGATATGGGCTGAACACTGAACAGTGTCTGGGCTGCAGGACAGATTCGGACTTCTTCTTTGTTGCTACAATTTGGACTTGAAAACGGCCTTGTTAAATCTTGGGCTCCACATGAAAGTTGTAGGCCTATGTCTTATCTTTCCATCCATATAAAATGGACTTACATCCAAGATCTACAGCTCCAGATATGACCCAATTACCGAACAGTGTTCCAGTTTGGACTGCACCAGCATCTCTTTTCTAAGTTTGGCCATCTCTTTGTCCTTTCAATTTCAGTACTTCAACTCATCAATCAATTCTTTCATTTATATGATAGGCCTGCATTTAAGATGAACATTTACCATAAATTAAAGGTATCTTATATAATTAGATATGTTATTATAAAACATGCTTTAGTTAAGGAGTTATTGATACTTCAAGTGCAAAATAATGATATAAAACCTTGATAAAAATGCACTTTTAAGTACTAATCATTGACCTTCGGTCATTCCGACTTGAATATCTGGAGCTACAGAAGTCCAATTGATGCAAACTCAATTATTTTGGATTCCTGACTCAAAGACCTATAAATGCGCCAAAGTTAAGCAAAAAACGATGTTATATGAGGGAGATATGATTTTTCAAAGATGATAACTGAATTTCGCCAGCAAACAGGTTTCGTGAAGAAACGAGTCCAAATTATGTTCCGAAGCATCTAAACCGATATCCAAGTTTTTATTTCAGCAATTTAGCTCCTCTAAGTCAAAGCTTGAAGATTTCATGCAAGGCTATTTTTTCTTTTTTAGGAAAATAGTTATTGAAGTACTTAAATGTAAACTATCTACTTAAGGGAGGACTATTTTGTAAAATAGAGACTAGGGTTTCCTAGGATATAAAAAGAATGAGAGAATAAAAAGGGGGCAGCCAGCCAAGAGGAGAAAAACGCCCCCCTCCTCTAAGAAACTCGAAATTATACATTCTTCCTTCTTTTTGATTAGTTGTTCAACAAACATGCAAGGCTAAACACTTTTTCTTGGTTGCAAGGACACGGAAACCTTCGGATTTCAAGAACTGTGAGATTTATTTTACCTTTTCTTTTCAGTTTATATGATGAACATGTTTGTTCTTCTATGCTTATTTTTTCTATGATTGTTTATTTTAATTGCTAGAGCGGACTCTAAGTTATTATTGTAGACAATCTATTGCTAAGTTTGATATCAAAACCGGAGTTGTGGTATATGAACTTGTGAAGCAACTGAGTTTAATAATTGTGGTGGATCTACGTTATTAATCTTAGGGAGAACATTCAATCAAATCAAACATAGACTGTGGACAGTTATGTTTTCTTGATTAATCAACTTATCTAGTTCTTAAGGCTGCCATTGAATTAAATTACTAGTGCAGACAATGTGGTTGTTTGATGGTTAAGGTTAGTTATACGACGGAGTTATACGACGGATCTGTTAACTAACCAATGTTAAGAAGAGATAAATATTCAGAATATAAATTGATGTTTCGTTTCCATGATCAGTTCTGATTTCTATAAGTGGATATGTGGTTACGACCAAGGTTTGTTCTCTTGATAATTTTCTAATTTTATTAAATTTCGTTTGATAGTTTTCTGTTTTCTTTTGCTTTAGCCTAGATAACGTCCAAACCCTTCCCCAAATTTTTTTGCCTAGAAATTGAACTTTTTTCAGTACAAAAAAATTGGCAAAAACAAATGAAAACATCAACGAAAAATTTTCATCAGTATATTGCGATGATCTTTACCGACAGAATTTTTCATCCTTGTATCCATTAGTAAACACGGACAGAAACATTTACTCGGTATATACTGACGAAATGATGGAGGGTGTTACAATGGGATGCAAAAAAGTCAAATCATATGATGAAGTGATTTTTTTACCAATAAAATGATTGACGGAGTTACTGACTGAATAATTTTGTTGGTAATGCGTGGATCCTTAGAATCGAGGTTCGATGAAGGTTGGATGGTTGAAACGGAGGAAAAGGTGTTGGCCACCAGATGAGAGAGGTTACGACAGAGTCTGCTCCTACTCTCGGTGATTGGTCGTGCTACTATCGTTCGTGGGCTGGAGATGGGTTTGACTGTAGAGAGGAAAATGGGTTTTACGAGGAGTTTTTAGCCATGGCCAGGAAAAGGGAGAGTGATGTTTGGTTGGGGGGAAGGGAAATTTAGGGAAGATGAAGATATAGGGTTCTGGCTGGGGAAGAAGAGAAAAAAGGGGGGGGGGCTAAGAGGGGGGTTATGGCCGGTTTTTAGAGAGAGCCAAAAGCAGGAGGAGGGGCGGCAGCCACTATTCTGCATATAGGTTTAGGATTTTTTATTTTTTTATTTTTTTTATGGTTTCCCCCATGTTTTTTTAATGTCTCTCTTCAGATTTTTTTGTAATATCTCCCTGCTTGTTTTTTTGTAATGTCTCCCCTCTTTTTTTGTATGCAGCAGGATCTGTATTTATAATACAAAAGTCTTATAGCATATGGGAAACAAAGTTCCAAACAAACTCATTTTCTTTTTAAAATTTGAATTTTAATAAGAATAAAATTTGAAAAAAAAAGATAACTATCATTATCTTGATGATAAGGAGAGAATGACAAAAACACATTGTAGTCCCTAATTTTCCCACGAGTTAACAAATCAAACTTTTCATCGAAATAAATCCTTAATCTTTTAATTTTAAATTTTAATCCCCATAAAATTAAATTAAAAGCAAATTCATCAAAATTGGGTTAAAACAATAATGATGCATCTTCTACAAAAAAAATCATCTCTACTGTTACCGTTGTCATCACCATTAATGGTGGTTATGGCTTTTTTTTTTCAAATTTATTATATTTATTATTATAATTATGCATTAAAGTACTACCATAATCATTCCTTCCACTTACTCCTCTAATGGTTGTAGTACTATTTTTTTTAAGAATATATTATTTTTATTATTATAATTATATTATTATTATTACCATAATTATTACCCTCATCATCACTCATATTATTATTATCATTATACCATCATCATTGATTAAATAATTATCTTTATTAACTATTTTTCATCTTAAAAAACACACATAAAAAATTTTAAATTTAATTCTAATTCCTCATAACTATTCTAAACATATTATTAGAATTAGAATGAAGAGAGTCTAATTAATTTTTTGTTTTTCTTAATTTCTCTATTTTTATTTTTGGTATCCAAACAATATCTTGATACTTGACCTTAATTTTTAATCTAAATTAAATTAAAACATGGTTTACTGTTTGTGGGATCCGGTATTCTTTGCGTTTAAAACGCAGGTGAATAAAAAGCAGCTACAAGCTGCTTCTAAAGCTATGCCATTCTTTGTTCTGCCAGATTTTAATCAGTATAAGTGCACCAAACAATCCAGTGACAGCCTCTATGATGATCCATCATGTTCTTCCCAACAGGCATTCGAGACTCCAGAAAACAAAGAAGAACATGAAAATGGATCAGCCCCTGTTAACAGAGGAAGTGCATCATTCGCACAAGCAGACGTGGAAAAGCTAGGGTCAGAACTTGGGGGGTGATGAAGGACATACAATAGAGGATATTGGTGGGTGGGGATGGATTCGATGAACTTGGAAAGGAAGAAAAGCCAAGCAGAGTGAATTAATTCACGTTGTACTGTTTACATGAACAGTAAAAAATTTTAATTTTTTTATTTTTAATTGTGTTTTATTCAAAAAAACTAGTGTTTAATATTATTCAATGACACTACATAAATTAGAAGGAGATCGCATGATGGTGTAGCATTTGCAGAATTTGATCATAATCTCAATTTTGTTCCTGATGATATTTTACCTTATTTTGTTGTACGCTTAAAAAATCATGAAAACTGTAGTCTTTGTCGGATGAATTTTGTATTATAAAAAGTATTATTTATCTCATGATGTAATAGCAGCAGTTAAATCTACAATATTTAAATTAAAAACTATCAATATTAATATATATATCTTTTTTAGTTATTTTATAACCTCAATTTAAAAAATATTTTTAACCAAACACATTAAAATATTTTTTATTCAACCTCAATTTCAATTTAAAGATTCTCAATTTTAAAGTTTTTAGTATCTCTCTTTTTTTGCATAATAATCTTTATCCTTTTTTGTTTGTATTTGTAGCGTTCATTTAATCAATCTATTTTGAGAGTCCGTTACATGAACTTATATTTGAGATATTTCTTGTTTAATTTTTCAAAATCATCAAAAGATTTTTTCTTGAAGGATATTTTGGGTTTCATAAGTGATAGGAGGACCTATTGCTGATTAATTTTTGCAAGTTAATACTTTGTTAAAAGAAATTTGTAATTATGATGCCTCCAACGCGTCGTGGAAAATGCCCTCGAATAGGCAAGGAAGAGTAGCTAGGGTTGAAGAGATATTTACTCGAGCTGTGATCCGGTCATTAGAGGCAAAAAAGCTATCCATAAATTCAATATTAATTTTCGAAAGCAGTCTATCTGTCTCGCATGATTTTCTGTTGTTTTATTCTAAGCCAATCATGCTTTGCTCCAATCCTTTTCGATGGCTTGACAAAAAATAACTTCATTGAATGAGTTAGGTCTTGCTTAATTGTCAAACTTTAGCCATGAAAATGTTGGGATTTTCTGTAAATGAAAGCATAGAAAAGGGGCAAATCAATGAACCACTACTAGAATAAGAAAGTTCCATATTTGTTCTTGAGCTAAGAAAACGTCGAACAAAATCTCTACGTTGGGTGAGGGCCTCAATGAAGAAAAAAATATCCCTCTTGGTTAACCCTAGGAACCTAACCTTCTAGAGCACACCATTAACTGCATGTCCTCGTGCCTAACACGCATCCCACGTGCGATGAGAACACAAAATTAATTAATTCTAACTAGTTAAACCTAGCCTAGCTAGCTAGGAAGCTGTAGGCTTGGACGAGTGAAATCTTATGGAAGGGGGTGGAAAGGGTTGAATCATTGATACGTGAAAAGTCTTTAGTGGAAAGAGTTCAGTTCATCATTTATTTGTAATTCCATTGATAGCATATATAACTCATCATGCTGACTCCAACTAACAATGGTTGTTAAGTTAGTTTAATATGTTATGTAGCTAATTGATTGATTACATGTGGTATTATTATATTTATTATTAATAAAATTTTAATTTATCTTAAATTAATGAATCTAGAGTAAAGATAAAGTTCATGGGATAAAAATACTTTGCAAAGAAAATTATAAAGTTCTTATAATTATAGGATTCTTATTGCATCAAAACATTGTTTCTAAAATGTTCATCGTCAATGTTCTCTTAAATATTGAATATTTACTAGAGCTGTAAAGACTAGTACATATTATGTTCTTTTCTTTATAAAAGGAATTAGTTATTCTTATAAGCTGAGGTATAAGGAATATATAAAACTAATATGTAAGTGCTTGTTATAAGACATGTACACTGAACTAACCCACATGAGAATTCAATATGGAGAGATCACATATATCTATGCAAAGGTTCACGTGATAGTTGTGTGAATGATCCTTAGATTTGAGATCACTAAGTCATCTTATATAGAGAATGTTATACTTTGATCTTGTTACATGTTATTTTAATCAAAGTAATGAAAATACAAACATTGAGTATAGCATGAACTATATGAAGGTACTTGAGTTATCAAGAGACGATTTATCACCCTAGGTGAACTAGAGAAAATGTTTCATACGTTCTCAAATAGTATTGACTGAGAAATCATTGGTCAATGTGGAATGAAATTTAAAAAGGGTTTCAAATCTTATTTAAACGATCAATGACTATTATGTAAAGAACAAACATGATTTAACATGACAAACATACTCCATGCTTTAATGTTAAATCAAAATATTATTGATGAAATGATATTAATTACACTGAAAAACATGTCACTGAAAGGTTAAGTCAAATCACTAATGACTTCTCTAATATTTGGGGGATCATGACATGTTGCTAGACGAAGCACCTGATCTTCAAATATAAATTAATCAATTATTGAATTAATAATAAATTTATTTATTTAATTCTATTTAATTATAATTTATATTTATATTTAGATCAATATAATAGGAACATAATGGGTCACGCACATTAAGAACCATTAGTAAGAGAATAAACTATGATGATTTAATTGAGTATGATTTGATTAAAATATATTTTAGAAATTAAGGACTAGAATATAATTAATACAGGGATTATATTTCTAAAGCTAAAAAAATCAAGTAAGGACATAATTGATTAAATTTCTAAAATTATCCTTAAATAATATATGGATATTATTTAAGGGACAAATATATATTATTTTATTTATAGGGTTTTTAGGATTCCCTATAAATATAAAGCTAAGCCTAATATTTTGTAAGTAAAAAGGAAAGAGTGGTAGTCTGTAAGACAGAAAAATTACGTAAACATAATATTATAGCTAACACTCTATACATAGCAATCATTCTCTTTTAAATAGGGATCTAGGAGATTTTTCATGGGTAGTTCGTGTGGATTACCGTTGGAGACCGGACAATTTGAAGGCTTATGGTTTGCAATAACTTTGTTTCGCAATTTGACACTCTATATGGCTTATGGATCTTAGGGACTCCCGAATAATTTTGTTTTATAACTTTCATTGCGTGTATAATATTTGAGAACCCATCATGTGATTCATTAGAAAATTAGAAAATGGAGGACGTGGATTTATGTAATGGGAAAGAATCTCTAGTGGAAGTTTGTCACATTGAAATGAAAAATTGTAAGATAATTGAGCAGATTGGTCGTTCTGATGTGCCATATCTGCATAGACCACTTAGAAAATGCTCTCACTCAGTATGCATCAATAGTTTGATATTCCCATTTTATGTCCAAATGCACTTACTAGTAATTATAATGGAGGTTACATATGACAATATTGTATGTGGGGGTGATGATAACTATTATTTTGCTAATAGAAAAGGAAAATTAAAAGAAAAAAAAAAAGAAATGCTAGCTGAGACCATCAATAGGGGCCATGGTATATATATGAATTTATACATGTATATGACCCATACTAAATAATATATACTGATTTGTCTATACAAAAAATATATAGATTACTCAGCACTTTCTCACAAAGTTCATGTCATTATCTAGTACTCTTTCTTTTGCAACACCTTTTTTCATTATCTGAGCTCCAAGAAATTATAGCAAAGAAGAAGGTTCAAAAAAATTTCTCCACTTCTGCTCATCAAGTTTTTCATGTACTCCTTTGTTATGGACCCATATTATTATTTGATATATTATGGGACCCGCTCAGGAACACAATCAACGAAGCTGGACTCTCCATGCGGCCCCTCAAACAGTTTCTCTTTTTCATTTTTTCAAATTAAGAAATTGAAAGGAATTAGGTTTAAAAAGATGGGATTACCTAGCTGCAGGCATTTTGTTGAGCTAAATGCTAGTTACTAAGAATTATGAGCACTTCATAAGCTCTTAATGGAGTTACCTAGCTTGTGGCGGGCATCATCAGCGTTTAGTCACACACCACATAGAAGATGATACTTAAAATCTATTTGTCTGCTCCAAGCAAGCAAGGCATGGAGGCAGGCACTTCGAGACGACTAGAACAAAAATAATTTCAGCATCCAAACAAATTCAATTCCAATAGAAGGAAGATCCTAGTCACAACAGATAAGATTGAATCTCAGTCCAACTTACAAATGCATTATAAATTAAATAATTATGGATTCTATTTTCACATGACAGAAAAAATGTTTTTTTAACGAAAAAAAAAATGAATTCTAAATCAAGAGTAAAATAGTTAAGATTGTTAATTTAATTCAATTATATAAAACACTTCAAGGATTGGATTGTCTAATCCCACACGCTATAAATACAAGCCTCGACTCTCATTAAATAAAACAACCATTTGGCTGATCTCCCTAAGACTAAGCTTCATGATAAATAAATAAAAATCTCGTGGCTGATTTCACAGCAGATTTGCAAAGCTTTAAGCCCCCATTTCCTTTCTTAGATATTGATGCAAGCATGGAAGCAATAAACCAATTCACAGAAGTAAACCAGGCTATCCAGCTAGACAATCCAATCATGAATAATTTTCACAGTTTAACGCCTTTCACTAGTAACAACTTCTTTAGCCATCAAGCAACAGAATTCCATGGAAACTTGGCAGGGAGTTTTCTTCCTGGTAGTTTCCATCAAAATGACCAAAATGTTATGCCTGTTTCTCAGACTTTCACCATACCTGCAAAGGAAAGTGAATTCCAAGAAAGCAAGAGAAGAGCAATGGATGTGTCTGAAAGCAGTTGTATGAACTCATATCCTCGAGTTTCTGAAAGCGGGAGTAAAAGGAGAAAAGTAATAATCAAATGAACTGTTCAACTTCTTCCTCTCTAGTTCTTGTTTAATTTTTGAGTTTGCTTTTTGTTTATTTGTTGGATAATAGAATCTTATGAGTTGATTCTCTGGTTTCTTGTGATCACAGAGCTCAAGAAGAGGAAAGAGAGTGAAAAGCAATGAGGAGGAGGAGGAGGAGAAAACAAGAGAAGTTGTTCATGTTAGAGCTAGAAGAGGTCAGGCCACTGACAGCCATAGTTTAGCAGAAAGGGTACATTTACATACTTTTCAAACGCTCAAAAAACAATTTTGATAATGCATTTTATATTGACCATTATGGGAAATGATGAATTTGGTTGATGAACCACAGGTTAGAAGAGGAAAGATCAATGAGAGACTAAGATGCTTGCAGGATATAGTCCCAGGCTGCTACAAGGTCAATATTTTATTTCCAGTTGAAAAATAAATCTTCTTGCTAATTTTATCTATTTGGTTGGTTTTCTACACAGACCATGGGCATGGCAGTAATGTTGGATGAGATAATTAATTATGTCCAGTCCTTGCAAAATCAAGTTGAGGCGAGTTGACTCTTCAAAGTTCATAGCAAAACATATGCTACTGTCAAAAGTTGCCTTTATCACTATCCTGACACTGACAAATTTCTTCTCTTGGTTGTTCAACTCAGTTTCTATCTATGAAGCTCACTGCAGCAAGCACGTTTTATGACTTCAATGCAGAGACAGACGCCATTGAAACAGTGCAGGTGCTTAAATATTTTATCATAGTCTTCTTATGCTTATAATATAATTAAATGTTGAATGTTATAAAAATTTCAGAGGGCAAAAGCACAAGAGACAAAAGAGTTACAAAGAGCAATGAGAGAAGGATCCGGAGGACTTGCACAGTCCCACTCACCATGGCCCCTTTGACTTTAATTTTTGGATGCTATTCCTTACTGCCATACATCACAAGAAGATGCTCTATATTTCCAAAATATTTTTTAATGTATCAAAATTAGATCCCTAGCAATGTATGTGTAATCGTTCAATATGACTCAAACTTGTTTGGGAATACAATTTTATTGGCAGAATCCTTCTTGACTCGTTTCTTTTCCTTAGCTTGTACATCTTTGATTTTGCAATTTTCCCTTTTTTTTTGTTTGCCCAATGGATACTATTTATTGCAATGCATGCGGACGGCCAATAAAGCTTCACCAAATTAGATGAAGACAGAGAATTTAAGAAAATTTTCGTCTATAACCATCTTCCATCGTCAAAGCAAAGCATGGAGTCTAACCTAAAAAGCAACATAAAGTGTGAGGGTACTGCCGCTCAGTCCTCAAAAACTAAAGATTTCTGACAACATAAATATATCAGCTGTCCCATATCATCCAAAGCAGGATTAAACATGATTCATCTTGATTAGACTATAATTGGTTCTGTTGAATGTATGTGATTACCACAAAGTTGTTGCCATGTGGCCAATTATGATTTAGACTGAGGCCACAAGGAAAATTCATTATTTATTGGTGTCGGCATTGAAGGTTATTTCATGCTTTATAGTCCTGGCGAGGCTAATTCAAATTGATGTTCATGATGGTCAGTAATATCAAGGATAAGTAACTTTCTTTACTAATGAAAGATATAATGCTTGTCCCGCGCGCTACTTGACTGATGGTGAGAAGACGTTGAGTGAACATTTTTTATTATGCTCAAGGACTTGCTTTTGTGTTAGACGCAATGATTTTGGGTGTTGTATTCATGATGATGAGCTAAGAAAGGTACCTTATACAGGGTTTAATAAAGGTGCCTTGTACAGGGTTTAAATTCTCATGGTATAATGTTCAACAGGAAAGGGATGCTATTATGAAGAAATTAGATTGGATTTTTGGTAACCCTTCTCTTTTCTCCTCTTTACTGCATGCTCACTCTAAATTTTTGCCAAGGAACTACTTCGATAATAGTATTATGGTTATTTTACCTTATTTATTTTTACGTTTCAAAAGCGTTTTTGAAAAAATTTTATTTTTTTCTTTACTTCAAATTAATATTTTTTTAGTGTTTTCATATCATTTTGATATGTTGAAGTCAAAAATAAATTTTAAAAAATAAAATAACATTATTTTGATGCAATTCTAAATGAAAAGCATTTTAAAAAGCAACTGCAATCATACTCTCAAACAGGCTAACTTAGTACTTTTGTGAGTCAAGTTCATTCTCATTTTAAATTACTGAATTTATAGGTTAACCATGATGATTTCTTGGATGTAGTAAGAACAGTTTGACGATCATAAGTCAATGGCAACTCTATATACAAATTCATTTCCAAGCGATGCTTGTTGTACCCTAAGCTTAAGACATTGCATCGCCACCACACTAGTCAAATATCTAGCAGGGTGACTAAGGAAAGATCCAGTAGACTACAGCTCAAGTTTTCCTAATAAAACTTCTAGTTCTGAGGAGCTCTTTATTGTTGAAAGGGATTTTGTCAGAAAATAGCTTCAGTTATGCAAGGATGAGAAGGCCTTTTACAAACAAAGGTCTAGGGTTCAATGGCTTTAGCTTGGTGACAAGAATACTAAGTTCTTCTATAGATTTCTAATCCACAAGCCGGTCAGGAATATGATTTATGAGTTAACTGATGGGGCAAGGATTCAGGTTCATGATTAGCAGGGTATTGGTCAGTTGCAGTTGATTACTTTTAATAACCTTCTAGCAGCCCCTACGTTCCACTTAATTTAGATGTTTCTAGATATTATTCATTTACTATCTTTGATGCCCTGTTGTTTTCTGTCTTAGTTATAGATGTTATTTATGAGGGTATTAAAATAGTCTTGCTCTCTATATCGGATGACAAGACACCTGGGCTAGATGGCTTCACTTTTTTTTTCTTTAAAAAGAGTTGAGTTATTATTGGGGTGGATTTCATAGCTGTAATCCAATATTTCTTTGATCATTGTATTCTTCCCTAGTGTATCAATGCTACTAAAATTGCTTTAGTGCCTAAGGTTGAGAACCCAACTTATATAAATGACTTTAGACCTATATCTTACTGCAATGTTATGCGCAAATGTATCTCTAAGATCATTGTAAACAGATTAAAGCTAGTATTATTTAACCAAAATTTTCTCATGAGTTCTATCTACTTTTTAAGGAAGATGAATGCCAAAACCCACCATCATCGAACTCTTCTCTTTGAATGGAACCCTTAGACACCAAACTTGGTCATTTTGGTTACTGAAATTATGACAATTAACAACTCTTTCTCTTCTGTCATTTTCCAGGGAGTTTCCCTCTCGTCTTTTTAATACATGGATTAAAAAATAAGCAAAATAGAACTTTTGATCAAAATAAAAATTGTTGCGAGTTTGGATTAGCCATAGATTTTCTTTGTTTTTTACCTTTTAGTTCTTTATCTTTTAATTTGGTATTTTTACAATAATTCCAAACCTAATTTCATATAATTATATCATAGAATGATATAATTAAAATGAAAATAAATAAAGTTAAGTATTTTATTGTTCACCATTACATTTCACCAAGTCTTTTAGATTTATTAGATAGTGGACTTTTTTATTCACAATTCTTGTAGCGAATGCTTTTAATCAAATATAATATTGCTTGACTAGACACGTATACATATACTAATAATAAATAAATAAATAAATAAAAACCCTCTCAGCAAACATTTTCGTTTTATTCAAACTCATCCCACTTAGCTTAATTTCACCAAATCCCCACGCTAAACATATTAACAACATTCTTGAAAAATTTAACCTTAGAACCTGTTAAGCAATACAAAGGTATTTTCAATCTCTATTTCTAGTTTATTTATTTATTTTAGGTTTTTCTTTTTCAATTAAAAATTAAAAAAATGTTCGTCTATTAAAAACCATGAAAATTGTTTGCACTAAAAAAAAAGAAATATTTCACAATTATAAGTATTATTCATGAAAATCAAAATTACAATTTACAATAGTCATCTTAATTTTTTCTTATTTGCTATAATCTAACTATATATTATTACTTTTGTTACATTCATATTATAAATTATTTAAGAATAAAAAATATATATGTTTTTTTTTTGTAAAATTTTAGTTTAAAAACATAGCCTTGAGCCTTTGAAAGACTCAGCCCAATTACATGAACTGGGCTTTGTAACTCTGGCCCAAGAATCATTGTGGGCCTCCTCCAAAGAAAGAAAATATGGACCGTCTTTCCTAAAATAAACAAAAGCCTTATCCATGGAAAAGAAAAATGAACTACAATTTTGAAGCAAAGCCTGACCCTCAACAAAAATAAATGTTCTCTTTTTGCTCTTGAAAGATCGAAACAACTGAATTAATGAATCCATACATAGCTCATGCCCATAAACCATGAACACGTAGCAAACAAATCACAGCAGATTTAGAGTTCTTAAAGAGCATAACAGTTATACCTCTATCAGCAGGGTAGCTTGGCGTGTCCTGCCTTGAACAAATTAACACTGACCCAGTCTCTTTTTCCTTTTCTTCTCATGCTATTTCTCCTGCATTTCCTTAACTTCTGCTGCTGTGATTGAAAATATCTGTTCTCCGATTGGTTAACCTGGAGATTTCAGGTTTTCTTGGTTACACTTGCAAGGTTGAGACTTTTGCGCCAAAGTTTGCCTCTTTCACCTATAAAATCTCCTACCCTGTGGCTATGGGATAATCTGCAATTAGAGGTGATAATTTTCGGTTAGATTTTATTTTTATATAAAAAAAAATAACTAAACCGAAATTCTTTAAAAAAAAAAACCGAAACCGGTTCAAGCCGACCTGTTTCGGTTCGGTTCGGTTCGGTTTTTTAGGAAAAAAACCGGTTCAAACCGGTTTTGCTCAATTTTTTCCTTTTGGCTCGGTTTTTTCCGGTTTGGCTCGGTTTTTCCGGTTTGGGTTCGATTCAGTTCGGTTTGGTTTTTTCGGTTTTAGGCTTATAAAAACCGAAACCGAACCGGACGGTTTTTTTTAAATTTTAATCTGTTTTTTTTTTCATAGTTCATTTTTTCTAATCATTTCTTTTCAGTTTTCTCAATTTTTCAGTTTTTTTCTCAACTCTATATGCAATTATCAATATATTGCAAGGGCTGCACAATGCACAATTTGCCAGGCTAGATCCTGACACCATCAAAGTATACATCTTTAAAATTAATTCCATTCGCTAATTTATATTGTTAAGCTCTACTGACATCCTATAATTAAATTGCCAAGATGCATGGAAGTTTCAACAAATCAGAAATAAAAAAAAATATATCTTCAAATTTCTCTATCGTTTTGTAAGGTATTTGATATTTTTTATTTCTTACTTGTTAGAACTTCAATATATATTCGCTATCTACAGCCTTTAGTTGAGTTTAACAATATTTTTAGAACAATAAATATAATTAATCATAATCTATAATAAAAGATAATTTAAGATAATTGTAACAAATCAGAATCAGGAACAAGTCTGCCCGGTTACAGTGGCTGTCTTCAGTACTGTTTCGGCCGCACATTAGAACTGATCTTGTTTCTGGACTTTCCTTCTCCTTTTCCTTGTAGGATACTTCCTCTCCAGTTTCTGCTTGGAAACTGTCCTCTTAATGCTACTGCAAATCCTCTAGGAATGTTTCGTGTTCCTGCTCGTACAACTTTCAACTCTTCAAGGAATGCCGATGCTATAATTGGTAGCTTGGGTCATACTACACTTGCCAGATGGCTCAGTTTTTCCTGAATTCATTGGAGACATATTGCAGTCCAACACCCTTGCGTCTTGTGTTCTCTTTCTCGAATCAATGGAGGTTCATAATTAATTAGTGTTTTTTCCTCAATGCAGATTATGTTATAGATATGGACAACGAAGTTACAGAATCAATTTTTCAGATACAACCTTGGAGGAAGTCTTCTTTCTTTCTTTATTTTTTCCTTTATTGGTGCCAATAAACTCTTTCTTTGTTGCTTTTGCGACAAACGGTTTCATATTGTATGATGTACGCAGAAGATATAGCTCCAAGATTTTTTATAAGATTGGATAACACCGCTTCCATTTGCAGCAAGTCTATGCGCTAATGGATACAGTTTATGATCTCGTTCGATCTTCCTTTGTATATATTGATAAATTATTGTTGTCAGTGTATTTGTAACAAGGGACCGAGCAATTTATATGTTTCTTAAAAGAAACAATAACATGTAATCCTACACTGCTGTTGGGACGGTTGAAGATGAGATAAAGGCTGACGGTACCACTGCTGGAGAGTCATTGCTGGACTGCTTTGTAGAGAGTCAGTGCTAGAATTACAAGGAGAATAGTTGCTTACAAGGGTTGTGCTGATCTGTGGAGGACAATCACTGTTGCTGCATGGAGAAGAACCTTGGACAGTCAGCTGAGGCTAAGGTTTCTGCTGGAGGCTCACGGTGGTTCAATGGAGAAAAGGAAGTCACGGTTCAGATGGGGAGTTCCACGGTGGTGCTGAGGAGTGCGCGCACGGTTGGAGCTGCTTGAAAAGGAGGGAGCTGCTGGGGATGAAGATCTTCCACTGCTGCTCACGGTGAAGAAATCATTGCTGCTATTGTGAAATGGCGCAACTATGGAAGAACTGTTGTCGCCACTCTCGATGGAATCAGCAACTGTTGGCCTTCATCAGTTGGTGAAGCTTGATGAAGCTTGCGGTGCTAGTCTGCTGTGGACAGTCTTTTCAAAAAAGAGAGGGATGGATTTTTTGTCCTTCAAAATTTAAAATTTTTATTTTTTGTTTTAAATTAATATGTTTTTTATATTTTCATATTATTTTGATGTGCTGATATAAAAAATAATTTTTAAAAATAAAAAAAAATATTATTTTATTATGTTTTTAAATAAAAAAACACTTTTAAAAACAACCGCTACCACACTTCCAAACACTTTTTTTATATAAGAGGAGAGAAAGAGAGAATGTGTGGGACTTCTGTTTCATTTTTGGTACCTCCTGTTTTTTTTTTTCCCCCTAAGATCCGTAATGGCCTTCTGTTTCATTGTTAAATTCTTCTGTTTCATTTGATTTTCGTTAAAAATTAAATGCATTAAAAATAAATTTTTAAAATTTTAATTCTTTTAAAAAGATATTGAAATGCCAAAAACGACGCAAACATATCAAAAATATATTGTTTTTGGATTTTTTATTGTTTTTTTTTTTTTGCTATTTTTGGATTTTTCAAAAAACATAAAAAAAAATGGGTAAAAAAATTAGGTTATGACATTAAGTCAACATGTCTTCTAGTTTTTAGGGATTCGTTATGGGTCTAATGCGACATTTTTATCTTTAAAATGAGTTTAATAATGAATCAAAGAGTTTTTTTATCAATTTTTGATGAAGCTTGAATTTTAACAATTAGATTAAGAGGTCTTTTATTTTTAAGGACTAATATAGGTGTAGCGTAATGATTTGATTGAAAATAAAAAAGTAAAAAAATTATCGAGTCACGAGACATTTGATTTAGGGCTCAACGTTTATTCAACAAATATTCATCGATAATAAATTACTCGTGAATAACTTTCAAGATAATTTAGATAATTAATGGCAAGTATAAAATAAATTTAAATAAAATCATATAACTAAGATAACCTTTTGGTAGAATTATGTAAGCATAATGTCTATTTTTCTTTAAACATAATCAATTGCTTATTTAGATCTTTAGAACCAATGTTTACTATGGTTTTTAATTTTATTAAAAACTAGGGAGTGGATCCATTTTACCAACTTTCTCTTTAAATTTTGGAGGTCTTAAAGCGACATAACTATGATGTTAAAAGAAGAATAAGAAGCTTGAATTTCCTTAAATAAAGTGTTTTTCAAACAATAATGATGGTTGTACTAATTGCCACCTTCAGTAGTAGTCACTGTGGCTATAAATGTTGAAGATTTAGACTTCGTTTGTTTGATGAAAAATGGTTTCCTGAAAATTACTTTCCAAATTTTTCTGTGTTTATTTATCATTAGAAAAGTTGGTTAATGGAAAACACTTTCTAGTTAAAGAAAAATTTGGCTTGGTTTTCAGGAAAGTGTTTTCCTTTTATTTTGGGCGGAAAACACTTTCTGAAAATTATGAAAATTTAGAAATATCATATTATTTGTTGATTATGTCAAATTTGGTCCTCAAACTTTTTATTGCTATATATATTTTGTTTTGAATATTTTTTTTCAATTTCATCCTTTAGAATTTGATTTTTATATTAACTTTGGTTCTCATTTTTATAATTGTTATTTTTTTTTCTTATTATTTTTTAATTGAAATTTTTTATCTATCAAATTTGGTCCTCATTCTTTTGGTTATTACTTATTTTATTTGAAATAATTTATAAAATAGTAATTATTATTATTTTAATTTCTTCATCTTTGAATTTTTTTTATTTGTTAGATTCGATCTCTATTATTTTGATTATTATTTATTTTATTTGAGATAATTTATGAAATTATATTTTTTTTCAATTTCATTCTCACTCAACTTTTTAATTTGTAAGATTTGTTCCTCATTATTTTAATAAACTTGAAAAAAATAAAACATTAATAAGTTATTTTTCAGCTTATTTTCCATGACATAATCAAATATTAAAAAGTATTTTCCAAATTATTTTTCATTACACTACCAAACACCGAAAAATAATTTATTTTCTAGAACCATATAAAGTCATGATATACATTAATTAACCAAACACTTTCATATATATATATATATATATATATGATTGGAACAAAACCCATATAACACTAGACCACAAAAACTAAGAATAAAGCAACAATTAATTCATAGAATCATCGAAATCTGACTAAATAATTTTTTATAAATATTTTAAAAAATAAATATACTCGAGTGAGATACCAAGTGGGTTCCAAACAAAGAAATTTTATAACTATGGTAAAATCCCTAAAAAAATAAAAGAAAATAAATAAAAAATTACATCAAGCCTTTGACATTTTTTACTTTACCTTTGTGTTTTAAAAAATTATACTTTTAAATAACAAAAAATTTTAAATTGAATGAAATAACTAAATTACCCTCGTATATAAAGTGTCAAAAACTCACAAACCGCACGAGTTCTCTTTTCCCTTCTTTCCATTCCCTGCTCTCTCTTCATCTCTTTTTTGTTTCAACCCTGTATCAATTCAATTGATGCTTATGGAGAACTCCTAAATCTCCTAAATTGTTAGTGAGTTAGTTTATTTATCCCCCACGATCCAGTTACTTAGATCATAGCAATTTTAATGGAAGAATTACGTACTGACGCCTTTTATAAGCATCCATTTTTTATACCCAAAAGGCGTCTATGTGTCTTGGTGATCTATTGCTAATTTCTACAGGTATATTGAACGAAATGCATTTAAGCTTGGTGTTAAGCTAATAGGAATTGAATTCACAGAGTCGTTGAACTGTTTGATACCGAGTTTGTAATTTTTGAACTTGATTCATTTTCTTCTTTCCTGGATTGGTGATCAGAGGTTGCAGAAATTTCCTTACTGGTTGTAAGCAATGGGATTTGCAGAGACTCCCTTCTTTTTCAAGGTTTGATTTTGATAGATGTTAAGAAGTGGAATCCTTCTTCGAGGAAGGTATGCTCCTGCCCTACAGACTTGGCTCATTTTGTTAGGGCCAAGCTTAAAAAAAAAAAAAAAACTTTATCAAGATCAAATATGTTTTTCCTCGCAATTTCAAGGGGAAAACACCTAATGTAAGCTCCCCTCTCTTTAACGCTGAGTTCTGGTGACTTTCTCTCACATATCCCATACCAGGAGCCAAAAAATAAGGTGATGCGAACCTCTTAATCATGTGGTCAAGCAACACCTAACAAAGTAGATAACAACTTGAAAAACCAAAAATCAAGTTTGATAAAATCTTGACCTAGAGATAACCATGTACTTAAAAGCCAAAGGTATTGGAAAAAGACTTAAACTCAGAGATAACCTTGTATCTAAAAACATTAAGTATGTGAATGACGTCATGAAACTATTTAATCTTCGATAAGTCAGTTTATGATATTTGTTCTTGTAAAGAAATGTTGTTTTGCAACAAACAAATAAAAGAAAAACTCACATTTATTCTTCAAATTGTTGCCCAAATTTGCAACTAAAAAAAAATATAATATAGTCTCCTCTAACTAGCTTTAATGGATCCCTTTTAGGTTGCAAGCTAATGGACCTAAACTAGTAATAAACTAATATAAGTCCAATAATAAAATAAATCCCTAAACAATGTCTAATGAGTCAGAACAACCCTAATTAAAAATAATCGTTCAACATTAAATAAATAGATAAATAAAAGAAGATAATAAAAACAAAGTCTTCATGCTAAAATTTTTCAATGTAACCCGAATCTCCAATTTTTGCTCTTTTTTTTATATAAATTTCAATCCTGACTTCAAACATGTTGTTTTCTCTTGTCTTGATGAATTACTAGGCCTATCATATATGGGTGGAAAGATTGAGATGTCTAGTTTCCACTTGAATCGCAATAAAATTCCACTTGTAACTTCATATATGTCTTAAATAGTACATGAAGGTCTAGTCTAACAGATTTGACAAGATTCATCTAATAATTTTGATCTTACGAAATAATATATTTTCATGTGTCTAGTATTTTCCTGTAAAATTTCAACTCGATCTAGTATACGGTTTGAGAGATATACTCGATCTTGCAAAATTGGTCAATATATATGTTACGGTCAAATTCAGACATGACTATGACAATGGTATTATCAGTAAAAGCAATTATAACAGCTTGAATTTCTTGGGCTTCGAATAATTATGACATTCAGAAATCCACTCCACCTTTTCTCACATTATAAATAAACTTTTGGATCATTCTTCCTCTGAAAAGCTAGTATTTTCAGCTTAATTGTATCTCGAATATCCACCAAACTCAACATTATGGTCCCGATACCAATAATTACCCCTCTAATCAAAATTATCATTATATCTTTCTTCTCCAAACCAAGAATTTCGTTGTTGTCCAAACATTCCCCATGTTCCACGGACACATCTTTAAAATCAACATTACTCATGTTCGCATTATTAGCCTCATTCACATCAGTGTTAACTTACCTAACAGCTCTCTTTATATTAAATTCTCTTTGCTAAAGCCTATTTTGGACCTTACTATGATCATTAACACATTCTCTCTCCAACCTATCTCTAGATCTATTGGCCATTCGATCCATTCACCCATTCATAATGCGTATCAGAGTTATAATTTCCTCTCTGTGGTGCCATATTATTGCTTACCCTCGACATCTTCAAATTTGAAAATTGGTTAGTTGACAAGAAATATATATTCCTCACTCACTCCCACACATGTTAACACTCCTCTACTATTTCACTTAAATATAGGCTTTTCACTCAAATATGTTCACTATGCTTCTTCTTTTCTCTCGTTTCACCTTTCTTCGGCTCTTGCAAAATTGAAATCAACACCAAATATAATAGCCTTAATCGTGTATCCAAATATTTGTATATGACTCAAGAAGAAAGAAAAATATGAAAATAAGCAAAGATAAAACTATAATTACGATTTTACGAGTAACAAGGGAATCTATATGAAAATGTATGATTTTAAAGATGCAAAGAAAACAAATGCAAAGGTTATTAAAAAAATTTAAATGACACCTAAATATATCAATTATGATGTTATTATATTGTCAGAATTGAAAAATAATAGAAGTGAAATGTTCTCCAAATGACCTCAAATTTTATATGGGGTGCGATTAAGACACCAAGAACCAGTATATAAATTTTGAGAATTTTATGAAATTATTTGACCCAAAACTCTCTTCTGATACGAATCTGACCTATTACAACAAGTTTTAATCTCAAACTTGATTACTATAGCAAACAATTTTCAAATGAGCTCAAATTTTATATAGAGAGCGACTAGGAATCCTAGACCTAGTATATAAAACTTGAAAACTTTCAAAATTGTTTTGGTCCAAATTCTCCCTTGTTTGTGTATTGTGGAAGATTTGACAAAAGTGACTTTTAAACATTATTTTCCTTCTCTTTTTTGTTGACTATTTATGCTACTGATATATTATGAGACAATAACAAACTAAAATAACATATTTTTTAAGGAAACCTAGACATAAAGTACTAAGCTCTAGACACAATATTGTTATCCAATATTTGACCCTATATTTGAAGAATTTTCGAAAAAAACCAAAAATAGAAAAAACACAACAAAAACCTAAAAAAATATGTTCTTGATGTATTTGTATTATTTTTGGCATCTTTTTCAAAGAATTTAAAATTAAAAAAAAAGAGAGAGAGAAAGAAAAAATTCATTTAATTTTTAGTGACCTAATTATAATTATGGAAAGGAGAGGACTAATTTGAAAATTGAAAACCCTCTCACCAAGCAACCCATTTCTTTTAATCAAATGATCTACAATCATTCTCTTAATTCAAGGGTTCATTTTTCTTTTCTTTGTTTCCAAGTTATCAAATGAATAATTGAGATTTATTCTTGAAATCCAATGGTTGATCTTGGTTTGCTTTGCCTTCAAGCCAAAGAAATTTATATACCTATAAATATATGGTTATACCACACACAAAAAGGGTGGGAGAATTTTTAGGGGAAAAAAAGTATTCACACATACTCTTCCCATACCCATATAACACAAAAAAAAACCCTAGCTATTATACCTAAATCTAGCCGCCAAGACTAAAAAAAATACCAACAGACCGATCCCCCCCCCCCCGCCCACAACAAAGCCTCACTCTCATTCTTTTTCCTTCCCCATCGCTGGCCAACCACCCAGCGATTGTGTCCCTCACCAACACCTATCTCTCATTTCCCTTTAGTCGCGATCACTGCCAAAACCAACAACTCACACTTCTAGTCAACCCCTATCACCAGCCGACCAACAACTCCCTTGGTTAAACCTCCATGCTAGAAAACACCTCTCACCCCAAATACCAGCAAGGAGACCCACACCCACACTGATCTCCAATCTTCCCAACCTCCAAACTAGTAGACGCCTACTTGTCAAGCCTTAGTCTTTCCACAAGACTTTCCCCCACAGACTTTGTCTCCATTAACCTTTTGGTCAAACCATTACCCACAGTGAACCCGTCACTCCCAAAACCTATGAAAAAACCAGGTTGTGCTTCTTCTTTTTCGTTTTAGCCTTTTCTCTGTAATTCATCACCGAGCCACCATTGGTAACAACCTAGCACCATTAAGACTCCCAAACTCAAAACCAGCAACCCGTCCTTCTTTTCTTCTATTATAACTTTATTGACCATCGACATAACCTTTAGTAGCACCCCAGACGGTGACACATCAGCATCGACGCTACCCAAAAACCATATTTGTCACCTAAAGAAGAAGAAAAGAAAGATAAACTAAGAAAAAGTTTGAAACAAAAAAAAAAAGATTAAACATATCTAAAAAAAAGAAACAAAACAAACTATTTGTGTATTTTTCTTTGCTTTGCAGGTAACAGTGACACTCACCGCTAGCACAAGCAAGAAGAGGAGGAGGAACCGATCCAGACCTGCCCGTTTCTTAACTTCCTTTGCGATGGTGCTTGCAGCACACACGCTGCCACTATTCCTTCACTTCCAGAATTTTTCAGAATTGTTCCCGAGCCCCTAACAACTATTCCAGATAATGTTTTACCTTTGGGAGGTCTATTTTGCAACTTTTAGATGTTTAATATGTGTATTTAAATTATTGTTAGATTTTAAATTTTGATTATTTGTAAACATGTAATTGTAGGGTGCGTGAGTAAAAAAATAGTAAAAAAAAAAAATATGTGTGTGTGTGTTTGTATTTTCTTATATATTTTTGAATGTTTAAAACCAAAAAGACAAAAAGAATTAAAAGTTTTAATTGCACATGGTTAAGCCTCTAAAAAAATAGAAAAAATCATATCGTTTAATATTTCCATACGAAAATTCAAAAATACATATTTGCATGTATTTTGGGATTTAATAACTAGTTTACTGAATCCATGAGAATTTGACCAATATTTCAATAATCAAAATTTTAATTTATGAAAATTAATGATTAATTATTCCGGTATAGAACGTTAGACCTACAAGTGAAGCTAATATTTGAATATCAAGAATTGACTAGAAAATTCTCAAAGTTATTATAAATATTCATCAATTTTAATTGAAAGTATTTTCCATCGTAATATTCAAATTACAAAAAATCTTTTCATAATAATTTATTTGGGTACACGAGCTCATAATAAATTCTTAACACCAGATTTATTCACACGAATAAATCTCAATCCTAAACTATAGATAGACTACCAATTAGAAACCCATCAAAACCTTTAAACCACATTTAAAACCACACAAAGTAGCTTACCTCAGGTAGGGTGCGCTAAGAGTGTTAATACCTTTCCTAGCCACAATTAGTCCCTTACCCTTGAATCTCTGATAAAATCAGTACACCTGAGTTTCTTAGCGACCCTGAACCAAATAACTAGGTGACGACTCCAACAACCCCCCAACGTCACGCGTCCATGTGCGACACATAAAATATTGGAAACTAGATAAAAGACAACTAAAGCTAAACAAGCTGAAACTAACAAGAACATAAAGGATATAATCTGATTATAAAGCCTAACTTTGATACCAATTGATATGGACATCTTGATTACATGGTCAAACAAACTCCAACGAAGTAGATGAAAACCCAGAAAGCTAAAAATCAAGTTTGATAGAACCCTGACCTAGAGGTAACCTTGTACCTAAGTGCCAAAGGTATTGAAAAAAGACTTGGACCTAGAGATAACCTTGTATCTAAGAACCTTAAGTATGCGAATGATGTCACAAAATTAGTTAATATTTAATAAGTTAGTGTATGATTTTTGTCCCTGCAAAGAAATGTTGTTTTATCACAAACAAAAAAAAAAACTCACGTTTATTCTTCAACTTGCTACCTAAATTTGCAACTAAAAAATATAATATAGTCTCTTCTAACTAGCCCTAATGGATCCCTTTTATGTTGCAAGCTAATGAGCCTAAACTAGTAATCAAGTAACATAAATCCAATAATAAAATAAACCCTTAAATAATGTCTAATGGGCCAGAAAATACCCAAATTGAAAATAATTATTCAATATTCAATAAATAAATAAAATAGAATAATAATAACAAAGTCTTTATACTAAAATTCCTCTATGTAGTCCGAACTCCAATTTTTGCATATTCTTAGAAGATTTCAGTCATAACTTCAAATAACTCTTGTCTAGGTGAATTATTGGGCGTACCATTTATAGTAAAAAAGCTTGCGATGTCTAGTTTCCAACTCAACTTGAATATCAAGAAAAGTCCTCCTATAGCTCCAGATATGTCCCAAATAGTACACGAAGGTTTAGTATGTTAGATTCAAGATTCGTTTAGTAACTTCGATCCTCTAAAATAATATGTTCCTGAATTGCATTTGACCTGAAAGTTTACTGCAACATAGTTCCATGTGTCTAGTATCTCTTTGTAAAATTCCAGCTCAATCTAACGTACGGTTTGATAGATATGTTTGATCTTGTAAAATTGATAAGTAGACCTTTTAAGGCCAAATTCAAACTTGACTTGATTTATATTATAAGAAAAATCAAGTTTAGAACCAAAATTAATTTTTTCCTTTAATTTTGGAAGCTGAAAGGACTCAATATCTATAATTTGTAAAGTATAGGGACTATAATAAACATTTTATCCAAACTTTTTAAAGCTACTCATTCCCTTCGTGTTTTGTTTTTCACTTTGATCCTTGGTATTTCAATCTCATCCTCCACCAACAAATTGACTTATAATTTGGTTCAATAAGAGGGAAAAAAAGCATTGTAAATAGTCCGTCCATAATATCAAATGAGGGGATCTATATTGCATTTTGCATGGTGAATCCCCACGTATTTTAATTTTTTAGTTAATATTGGGAAAACTTACATATACTTGTAAAATTAAGTTATAGGTAATGACAATCTTCATAAATATATCCATCATATATTTGAAAAAAGTTTTTTTATATAGTTTTTAATACGATGATAAAATTATAATATTTAATATATAAGAGTATTTTGTTATTAAATTGAATATAATAATAAACTTGTAAGTAATTTATATATTTATTATTATTATTTTAAGTGATATTTAAAATTTAGAATGTACATAATTTTTCTAAACATAAAATTAAATAAATAGAAGGTTGGATGTAATTTCCCTGTGCCAATCAATCTTATGGATAGGTATGGTGGCGTGAACTGAGCTCGCGAGATTCTTCTCACCGCATCTCTCTTTCTCATATAAATAACATTCATTCTTTTCTCTTTTTTCACCCCTCCCCTCTCTCTCTTCCCCCTTCTTTCTGATAAACCCCAAATCAAGATAGAATCATTTCTAACAATAAACCACCCAATGTTGAACTAAAAGGTGCTTATCTTCTTTGCTTTTCCTTTTCTGCTGGTCAAATTTAATTTTGTTATAATTCTGCATTGTCGGTTAAATGGGTTCTTGTAGAATGGTTCCTTGAACTTAATCCGAGGTGGGCTTGTGGAATTCTTGTCGATTTTTAGAGAATTTGATCGTCAAGGTACAGTTTCTTTTTGCTGTGGTATTGTTCTTCTTCATTTTATTGAGATAAAGATTGTGGTACATCCATTTTAGCACAAGTGTTGTAAGAATTGATATAATCCCTAGTTAAATATGAGATTTTGAGTTAAGGTCAAGGGTGTGGATTGGTCTGGTGATTAATTGAAGAATGGTTTTTGGGTTAGGTTGTTGGTGAATTTAGTATCTGGGTTTTGACGATAATAGTCTGTGTTGGGCTTTTGACGGCTGTTCAGATTAGATTGCACAACTAGGAATTTGTATTTTGGAAACTGGATTTGGATAGAGTTGAATGAGTAATAAGTAGTTTTGCTAAGTGTTTTGTCTCAATAGGTATATGTGCTGATTGGAAGGATTTTGGTGGAATGTTTATGGGATGAGATGACTTTGATGGGCTACTGGCTATATTTTCACTTTGATCATACAGTTAGGTGAAGATCAGAGATGGCTAGCCCTACGGCAAGCAAAACTAGAAGTGTGCTTGAGGGTTTATTAAGAGAAGGATCATTTAAATGGCTACTTGGAAAGGGAAGTTCTTTTAATGAAGAATTTGAGGAGATGGAAAGGTCTCCATCAGCTGGCAGGAATTGGATAGCTGAGCTCTCTCCACTTGCTAATGTGGTTGTTCGTAGATGCTCAAAGTAAGTTGTGCTACTCTTTTTGTGTTCTTGCTTGTTCTTTTCCCATGCTGTAGTTTCTGTGCAAATTATGATTCAGTTGATTTGGGAACTTTCTATATAGTTTGACTGAAATATGACCATCTTGTAGGCTGGTGTTCCCTTTTCACTTAGACAGTCTGATTGCTAACTCAAAGTATATGAATTTCCTTTCTACTGCAATTTTCATCTCCTTATGGTCAAGGGCTATGATGCAGAATCCTTGGCATTTCTGCTTGTGAACTTCAAGAAAGCTTCAATGCAGAGGCTTCTGATTCCTTAAAGCATCTTTCCTGTTATGCGAGGAACTTTTTGGAATACTGTTGCTTCAGAGCACTGGCTTTATCAACTCAAGTAACTGGTCATCTAGCTGATAAAAAGTTCCGACGGTTGACATATGACATGATGCTAGCTTGGACGACTCCAGCAGCTGCTAGCCAACCATTGCTCAATGTAAAATTATCCACTTAATCATGCTGACCTTATTCATTTGTATGTCACTAGATGTCCAAAAGAACATCAAGTTTTTTTTTTTACAACCAAGCTGTTTCTCACAATTTTGGCATGGAGATTCACACTTGCTCCCTTCTTGCATGGATATTGTAGAAGGTTTAGAAGAATCTAATGTTGAATTCCAAAAATACTCCCACTCCCCCATCCCTCTCTGCTCATGCATGCATGTTGGTCTTTGTGTGCTTGTTACTAGTAACTGCATTTTCCCCTGTCCTTTTGAATGTTTTGGCTAATATGGAGCAATTTTATGTAGAAAGTTTATGGCACCTTACTCTTGATTTGTTAACTGTGGATATTATTTCCTTTTAGGTAGATGAGGACTTAACAGTTGGTCTAGAGCCCTTCTCTCGAATAGCTCCAGCAGTTCCAATCATTGCCAATGTGGTTATCAGTGAAAATCTTTTTGATGTGCTTACTAAGGCAACTGATGGCCGGCTTCAATTCTCCATCTATGACAAGTACCTAAGTGGACTAGAAAGGTAACTTTTCTGTTCCTTAACTGATGGGATGTATAGTACATCGTTTCCAACAAGATCCTTTGTCTGCTTTTAGTTTGTCATGCAGTACGAGCACCTGTCATTTTATGATGTAGTTGCCCAACCAACAAATGCTGAAGTACTTTTGTTTCTCTATATTTACTAAGTTTCTTACTTTTTAGGTTTGCCTAGAATGCTCCTTTTTTCTCATTTATTATTTTCTCTCTGCTTTCTTCCCAGGAACTGAATTTTTTTCATGTACTTATTGTTTGTTAAATCACACAGGAAGAGACTATATCGCAAAATACATCACAAAGAAACAATATGGATTATCAAGAAAGCATACAGCCTTTCTCACAACCCTATCAAAAAATTTATGTCTAAGGAAGGTCACATAAATATCTCACATATCCGTTACCACATAGTGAAACATAAAGCTAGATCAGCTAGCAAATTATCCTTATTAGTTGCATTCTGCATAGAGCTTTTAATAGTGTGTCAGGCTTGTTTTGAGTTGATGCCTTTTTTCTTCCTTGATGTTTTTTTCTCGTTATCCTATCAGTCTATAGAATATATCAGGTTGGATCTTGTTAGGTGTCACCATAAAAGCTGACTGAATGATGTGACTAAGATGATGTTTCATTCAGAAATGGCTGTACAATTTTATTTTTGTTTCCCTTTTGACAACCTGCAATATGTTCTCTTTAAATTATACCTGATTGTAAAGATTATAATATTTCATGTAAAGATTGTGCAATTTACAGTGGCAATTTTTATGTTCAGTAGGATCAATATCTTTTTACACCTGTAATGTTATGTTGTGTTGGCACATACATCCAGGATTTATATTTTATGTTTATATTCTCTACAGGGCAATAAAGAAAATGAAGACTCAATCAGATTCATCACTCCTTTCTACACTGCGATTGTCAAGAAGAGAGAAGATTCTGGAAGTAGATGGAACAGTGACAACCCAACCAGTTCTTGAACATGTTGGAATATCTACATGGCCAGGTAGGTTCATTGGATAAGTGATTTGGTAAATTCATTGTATTTGTTCCCTTCTCTTTGGGAAAAGGAAATCAAGGTAATGTGTAACATACATTCAAAAGAGGTTATGATATAGACAGATGATAAAATTTCCCCCTACTTCTGATAACTATATGCTGTGCAATATTTGCCTAATTTCTTCTATTTACTGTCATGTGCATACAGGTCGTCTAACTCTCACTGACCATGCACTGTACTTTGAAGCTCTCCGTGTGGTATCCTATGACAAGCCAAAAATATATGATTTGTCAGATGACCTAAAACAGATTATTAAACCTGAATTGACTGGGCCATGGGGTACTCGTCTTTTTGACAAGGCAGTCTTCTATAAATCTATTTCCCTGTAAGGCATGATTCGTGTTTGTTTTCCTTTCCATTGATGAAACATATGTTTTGGACTTTATTAGCATTAACCTCTAATTGTTTCTCATGTAGATCAGAGCCAGCTGTCATTGAGTTTCCTGAGCTTAAAGGCCATACTCGTCGTGATTACTGGTTGGCAATTATTCGGGAAATTTTATACGTTCACAGATTTATAACAAAGTTCAAGATCTCTGGGGTTGAGCGGGATGAAGCTCTTTCAAAAGCTGTGCTTGGAATTCTGCGACTTCAAGCAATTCAAGAAATTAGTGCTGTAAATTCTGTTTGCTGTGAAACTCTTCTCATGTTTAATCTTTGTGATCAACTTCCTGGTGGAGATTTGATACTGGAAACCCTGGCAAACATGTCCTCCATAAGGGAACTAGATCGGACTAACAATTATAATGCTGGAGGTGGGATGTATTCAATCTCTTCCTTGGCCATGGTTTCCAATTTAGGGTTTGTGCTAGGAACAAGTTCAAGTGATCTTAATGAGGCTGGGCTTGTTGTTGGTGAGATAGCTGTGGGAGAGATGAGTTCATTGGAGAAGGTGGTTAAGGAATCTCAAAACAGCTACAAAAAAACTGTGCTAGCACAAGAAACAGTTAATGGAGTTAAAGTAGATGGCATTGATACCAATGTGGCAGTAATGAAGGTGATGCTAGTTATAGTACTAAGTAACTCTGAGTTTCAATTTTACCAAGCACATTTGCTTCCTAGTTCCATCTGCCTCTATTCCTTTCCATCATCAATGTCATGGTAAAACATTAGAATGACTGGAAATGGAGATGTTTGCTGACAAGGCTAAGAACTATAAATTACCCTAGAGGAATTAGTAACGGCTTTTTTGTGCCTGAATTCTTTCTGCTGTTTACATTATTTGGAATAAAGTTGCCAAGAATATATTGAGTTTTTTGGTGTGACAACAGGCCATTTTCTTAAGCTCTTTTATATAGTACCTTCAATAATCTTTCTAATATTCCTTGTAAACATCTGGTGTTTGCAGGAGTTACTTCTCCCTGTTATGGAAGTGGGGAAGTGGCTTATTTCCTTGATACACTGGGATGACCCTATGAAGTCTTTGGTGTTCTGTTTGGTTCTCACTTATGTCATTTGGAGGTGAGACATTAATTACATTATTGCTTACTGTTGGGCTTGAGTATAAATGTATGATTATTCAGAGACTATAATGATGCAAAATCATCAAGTTATCCTAATAGTAGTGGAGTTTATGTTTATCGACACTGCTGTGTAGTTCATATAAATGGCTGAAGGATTAAACATGGATGGAAATCACTGGTTATATTTAAACGCGATAAAGGGTGCATTTGATATTTTAATTCTTTGGAAGTGCTCTCTTTAGACGAGCAAAGCTATGAATGCAATATGTAGTATGTTGAATTCCTTGCTGGATTACCTAGAATTAAGAAATCTAGCCTGCCCCTTATTTGCCCGTCCTTTGGGCTCTAAACCAAATTATGCCTTTTTCATTTGCTTTGTACCGTCTAGTAGGTTGGGATGATAGTTTTCTCTTCAATCTTCAAAAAAAAAAAAAAAATCCACTTCTTGTTCTCTTTTCTTGATTTGCGAAGACCTCAAATGCATTAACCTAGCTTGAAAGTTTAGGTTCTGTATCATAATTTACCTTCACTGCTAGTTTTCATCATAAAAAACAAATGAAACAAAATCGTGTTAAAGAACAAACTTTTCATGGTCAACTGTATTAGAAACCAAATCAAACAATAATTTTATGTGATTTCCAAATACTTCCAACCTGCCCCAGTTTAGCTGTTGGGGACTGGGATTTTGTTAGGATGGAAACATGAATTGCACAGTTACTGACATCTTGTGTGTGAAATGGTTTATTCATGGATGCATTCTGTGCACCAACAGCTAAACTGTTGGGGACTGGGATTTTGTTAGGATGGAAACATGAATTGCACAGTTACTGACATCATCTTGTGTGTGAAATGGTTTATTTATGGATGCATTCTGTGCACCAACAGAAGATTGAATTGCATAATGGGTTTTTTTTTTGAAATACAGATTTGGTAGCCATTTCAAATTTGCCTTCCATGAGATTTGAATATGATGGTCATGTCAGAACTCTATCTTTTTTTCCCACTAGAGGTCTTTTCAGATGTAAATAATGAATGGTGGGACTCTGGTTATTGGATTCAGAAAGAGCATTCATTAACTTTCTCCCATGGATTCCTATTTGATTTCATGGCCCCTCGAAGCCACTTTGAGTAATGTGCTAAACTGATTTATGGGTGAATCTTTCTAAAATATTAGCTAGTTATATATCTAATCATATATATCAAAATGTTTCTGGATTAATAAGAAGCATATTTGATCTTGGATGAAAACCTAGGTGCAATTATGTAAATTTCTTTTTGAGAGGTATATATATATATATATATATAAGGGTATATACATTCACAGTTGTTGAAAGAGAGTGTCACAGAGGAGGAAGTTCCTGAAAGGGGGAGAGATTTCTCTGTAGGATGCTGATTTCTCTACAATGTTACGGAGACAGTTTTTTCCTTTAACAATTACTTACTGGATCTGCATTTTAGGGGATGGCTGAGCTTTGCCTTTGGATTGATGACCATCTTTCTTGCTATCTTTATGGTGCTCACACGATTGTTTAACCAAGGAAGGCCTGTTGATAAACTCAAGGTAATAGCACCTCCACCAATGAACACGGTGGAGCAGCTTTTAGCTGTTCAGAATGCTATTTCTCAAGCTGAACAGTTCATCCAGGATGGAAACATTATCCTCCTCAAGTTTCGTGCCTTGCTGTTGTCCATTTTCCCACAGGTTACTCTCTGTCACTCTCCTTGCGGGCCAGCATGTCTTATCTTTTCTAATTTTTACCTTCTTCATATGTCATAAATCATAAGTGCATTAGGAGTATAATTACACGTCAATTCTCCATGTTCTATTCAAATTACTCAACTGCATGCTGCTTTTGGGTGTTTATGTAATTACAAGGCGAGCGAGAAATTTGCGTTCACTCTCCTGTGTGTTGCTTTGATCGTGGTTTTCGTACCTAGCAAGTACATTACTCTGTTGATCTTTTTGGAGACATTTACAAGATATTCACCTCCAAGGAAAGCAAGCACAGAAAGATGGACAAGGAGATTAAGAGAGTGGTGGTTCAGTATACCGGCAGCTCCTGTTGTTCTTGAAAGAGAAAAGGAAGACAAAAAGAAGAAGTAATGGTGTTCCCTTTTATACATGTACAGTTATGTTTCCACAGAATCAATCATCTGTGCGAGTGTAAATCTCAACCACGGAAGAAGAATCATTATTAGGAAAACAAAGAGTTTAAAAAGTTCATGTTTTACTACTACGTACGTACAAGGGCTTGTTTAGTTTCAATGAATGCGTGTCTGCTGGAAAATGGTTATTTTTCGGAAAGTGTTTCATGTAAAGTGAATTAATTTATGCTCTTTATTAGTGTTTTAAAAAATAAGTTTTTAAATATTTTTTATTGATTGGTTATGTCATGAAAAATAATTTATTAATAATTTATTTACTTTATTGTATGATAAATAATAAAGTTGAAGGATGAAATTGAAAAAAAAATTAATTTTATAAATTATTTCAAATAAAATTAAAAGAATAGAGATTAAATATGATATATAAAAGAATAAGGATAAAATTTAATAAATAAAAAAATTTAATTAAGATAAGGATAAAAGAAAAAAAATCAAATTTAAAAAAGAGATTAAAAAAAATCAAAATATTAAAGATTAAATTTGATATAATTAATAAATAATAAGATGGTTTTAATTAAATTTTTCATAGCTTTTTATAAATTATTTTTCACTTAAAATAAAACAAAAATAATTTTCAAGAGAGCAAGTCAAGTTTTTCTTTGACTAAAAAGTATTTTTTATTACCTAACTTTGCTAATATTTTTTTTGGTTAGTTTCTCTAACAATAAATAAATAAAAATTAAAAAATAATTTCCAAAAAATTAAGCACTCTCTATAACCACATTAGTTTCATCATCTGGGCATCTTATTGTTCCTTTAGATTAAGTATAGAGCTAAAGCTAAATCCAAAACTGGATCCTAAATAATTTAGGAACACTTAGCTTAGCTAACTTAAAAAAAAAAAAACAGAATCTGAATTCGAATTACACTTGCATGGAGAAAAACAGCTGTTCTGAATCTCTGTCTTGTCAAGAGTAGGTGTATAAATGTTTGATTCAACAATATATGTATTATTTTCCAACGGTAATTCCCACTTTAATTACTTGAGGTGAAATCAACTGTACGTAAAATATTGAAACGGCACGCTTTCTTTTTGGAACTGTAGCTGCCATTTATCCTCATTGAGCTGTCGTCATCTTTACAATCCATAACTTTGCTATAATTTAAATTTGAAACCAACGTAAGATTCTCGATATGGTTTTCTTTTGCAGACATGCATGAACACTCAAAATAATTACTACCTCATGCAAAAACATACAAAAGCAGTGTTCTTTGCAAACCAAGAATCTCAGTATATTTTCCCTTGATGATGGAGCGGCTATATATATATATATAAATGGTAAAAAGGTTACAAGCATTAATTCTCAAGAACAATTAGCAAATCTCAACTACTTATACACAGAACAAAATGAAACATCGTTTAACAATTTATTTCTGAAATTGAAAAAAAAGAATGAATAGGTACGTATCAGAGCTTTTATTGACACTAAAACCAGAAGAAGAAAAAGATTCTGCCAAGAGACTGTCTTCTCTCCAAAATCAGAAGAAAGAAAACTAATAATACCCGCAGAATTACTCTTTAGTCTTCACCTCCAAGGCAGAAGTTGCTGAGATCATATTTGGAGAAGGAAAGAAATAAAGGATCCGTAGTATAGTTATTATAGCATGGCTGGTTTGCGCATAGAAACTCAGCTAAATTAGGTGTAAAGATTGGAATATTAGTCATGTAATTAGGATGGCGAGGCATAAAACAGTGTCCACGATCACCAATGCTCCCATAATTCTCATGATCAGTAATAGCTGAAGACGATTCATTATCATCGTTAATCTTCACCTTCTTGTTTTCCTCCTTCGCCACCACCCTATAACCATTTTCTTTCCTTACTTGAGGTGCCGACGGGTCATCCTCGGACTGCGATAAGCCCGTTAGTTTTTGCACCAATGCCATGAAATCCTTAGGGTTTGTGTGGATGATTTTGGGCGAGTGGGTGTAGATGATCACCGGATGGGGCTTGATGGGACCTGTAACAGCTAGCGAAGACGCGGAGGATGAAGATGACGACGGCGGTGATGGAAATGATTTTTTGATCATGTGAGAGTCCTTGCTGACTTTCAAGGGTGGTGGTGGGTACATATCCTTGGTCTTTGCTTTGTGATCATGGAGATTTGCTGGGCTCATAATCCCTTTTCTTTTTATCACTCTCTAGCTGGCTAGGGCAAAGGCGAGCCAGCTTTGAGGGGTGAACAAAGATAAATAAATTAATTATTTTGCACCTGAATTTGTGGTTTTGAGCGGTGGTGGTGGTGGTGGTGTTGTAGGGGAGGAGGTGGGGGCCAACAAATAAATTTTTTTTTTTTTATATATATATATATAGACTGAGAGAGAGAGCGTAATTTAGGAATGACAGGACGGGTATTATGGTGATGCCAAGTGGATGCGGGAAGGGTATTATGGTAAGTTTGAAATAGGCATGTGAAAAAGGAGTTAGTTGCCTGTTAAGGAGGATGTTAAAACGGGAGTGGTGATGTTAACACGTGTTCAGGCTACCTGATATTTCGGCAAATCTATATCTGTTTGTTGATTTCTAGGAAGCAAGGATTTCTCCTCTTCCTTATGATCCTAGGCGCTTTCTGCACCTAGGAGATCATATATATATATATATATATATATATATATATATATATATATATATATATATGTATATATATATGCCCCGCGATGATATTATTTTTAAAATTTATTTTTATTTAATTTTATTATCATAAAATGGAAAATCTCTTTACAAAATTTGTATTTTTTTTATTTTCACACAACATGTCTTTTTTATTTATTAATAACAATGCTTTTTGTAATTAAAAAACCAGGTAATTAAAATAAATATTTATAAGAATTCTAAAGCAAAGATGTATTTCTTGAACAAACACTCTATTTTTTTTACAAAAGAATATCTTTTTTTATTAGAAGCATGTATAGTTTTTTAAATAAAAACTAATCATGAAATGTAAAACTCAACCAAAAAAAATCATGTTTTGATAATTTTTTATAGAAATGTATGAAACATTAAAAGAATAGTTAATTTTAAAATATATATAAAAATTCACAATAAAATATAATATATATTATTCTAATTTAATATCCATGTAAATTTATTTTTTAAAAAATTACATATTAGATTCATATATAATTGTTCATAAAATAATTGCTAATATTATTATAAAAAACTCAAATTATATTTAGAAATTATGGTATAGTCATATGATGTATTTCTTGAAATATACTTTCTTTCGAGTCTAGTTTTTTCATCTTATGTATAGCTAAAAACAAACGACGAGTCATTTTCATAAGCTATCTCTGTAAAATTTTTAATGATTTGAATCAAGGAGAAAAAAAGTGTATTTCTTGAGCTAAAACTCCCTTTTCCTTTTATTATATATATATATATATATATATATATATATATTATTTTGACAAAAGCATGTCTTTATTAGAATAGTGGTATTTAAAATAAAAAATAATCATGATATGAAAAGCAAGTTTTAATAATAAAAAATCATATCTTAATAATCTTTGACCAATTAATTCAAGAAAACTATATAAAAATTCATAAAAAATAGAAGGATATAATATACTTTTATTAGTAAAATATACGGGGACAGTAAAATATATCTCGTTGTTTTGTGTAATATGTGTTGGAATGAATTAAGGATAAGAAAGTGTTACAAATTTCTCTTACCTCTCTTTACACCATGAATATAATTAGTGAAAATATTGTTATTGAATTTGTAAAATACAGGATGTTACTGCCACATTTTTCTAATATATTAAAAATTAATTTAAAATTCTATTAGTAAAAGGCTAGTTTAATTTTATAAAGAATACATCAAAAAAATATAATTGACTTTATTAAACTTTTTTTTTATTAATGTGCGTGTTCGAGCCATCTTACGAGCACCTCGACTAATTTCACAGCTCCTGAATCATGTAAGCCTCTAATAACTATCATATTAATAATTATATGACTCGAACATAAAATTACAAGAAAAATAAACCATCTCATCCCAAACTTTTATCATTATTCACCTTCAAGAAGGGTTACTTTATTAACTTTCATCATCAATAAGGATGATTTCTAACTGTACAAATTGATATGAAGAATTAGGACACGTGGACCACGTTCACCAATAATAAATTCTTGATGGGTCCGACCGACCACTAAAGATCTGAACCATATACATTAATTAATTAATTAGAAAAGCAAAACTCAAATGATTAAAAAACTGAAATTTAAATTAGGACCGCCAATTTTATCCTTATTTTATTTTTTTTATGAAAAAAATCATTGATTGATATATAAACAGGTATTTTTAATATGGAATAAAAATATAATTTTCAGGAGAAATTTAGGTGAGATTATTAGTATTAAATAAAAGAAAATGAGAGCACAGCATTGGTAGTTGTTCGGACAAAATAAAACCGTTTGTTAACTTGTATACAAAGTTCGTTAGCTTAAAGGAGTTAAAAAAAAAAAAAAAAAAACGAATGCCTTTTCTTATTTTCTTGCTGACTTGTGGACCTTTCATGTTACTCTCTCTCCACTATGGAAACACAAAGTCCAGTCTCTTCAAGTTCCCATCTTTAACCGTTAAAATTTCCTTCCAAGTGCCTTTTGAAGGTAACAATTCTCTCACACTTTCCAGGAAATTAATGGCCTTTTGTTTCATGGGGATATACAGTTAACTATGGATCATGGTGTATGAGGATATTATAAACAAGGAAAGTGAAGGTGTAGGTTTTGTATTTACTTAAAAAAATGGGAAGAAGAAAGGGTAGGGCCGGTTTCAAAGTTGAAGAGCTTTTGGAGTTCTTTAATCATCTCTTGGAGGAAAAGCCCTCTATTGCTTTCTTAATCCCCTTGCTTTTGGTTTGTTGGGGTATTGAGAAATGGGTTTTCTCTTTCTCCAATTGGGTTCCTCTTGTCGTTGCTATCTGGGCTACTTTTCAGGCAAGTCCTTCAATTCACTTTTCTCCCGCTTTAACTTGATTTTTTGGGTCTTAAATGTCTATCTTGGATGGTGATACAGTTTTGTCTGATTATTATTTTCTTTAGTTTAGATTTTATTTCATTTGTCATGAAACTTTTGTACTTGAAAAGTTTTATATGATGGGATGTTAAAATTGGGATATACTTTGTTGAATTCTTGAGGTCTCATGAATCTCTTATTCATTTATTTTCAAAAAAAGCTGCTGCATTTAGGTGTGATTTACTAGAGAAGGACAACTTTATGTAGTTGAAAATCTTTAAATGCAAGTACAGTTTATATTTTCTAAATTATGCACAGGCTTATCACTCTTCCCCCCAGTGTAAACAAATGTTGTGATCACTGTTTATTGTTGCCCACCCTTTTCCTTTTTTCGGTTAGACTTCTAATCTAGCAGTGGTTCCTAGATTAACAACATTACTTGCATCACTTTTTAGATAAATATGGGTTGCCATTGCAGAGTTGGGTTCCTCTTGTTCTTTCAGCACAGCATGTGAAATGCAGTAAAATGAAATTATTGTTTTCCCTCTATAGTATTGCAGTCATCAACAGAGACTTCTTGTGGAAGACCTAAACAAGAAGTGGAAGCGAGTTGTATTGAACACCTCGGTATCTCTTCTTTCTTTGTTCTCTTCTGTGATTACCCAAAATTTCGTGTTAACTAGGTTCAGTCTAATAATCTGTTCACATATTTGCATAGCCAATAACGCCATTGGAACACTGTGAGTGGCTGAACAAGCTGTTGATGGAAATTTGGACCAGCTATATGAACCCAAAGCTTGCAACAAGATTCTCATCCATTGTTGAGGTAAGGATTTGTGGATCGTTTTTAATTGGCTTGTGTCATATAATCACTTTTACTGAAAATTTTCTATCCTATGCCAAGGTTTATTTGTTCATTATTGTTGAACTCCAAGATGTCTGCTGGCTGTGTTTATATTTATGCCATCTAAATTTCCTTATGATCTTCTTGTTTAAAAGCTAAAAGAAAAGGCACATTCCAAATGTCTGCTCTTTGTGGGGTTTTGTGAATGACACAGTGGCAGGACTACAGTTGTGCAGTGGCTTTCTTATACCACGAGAAAATCATCTAGGAAAATGAAGCTGCAATAAAAGTGATTTCCCATCACACTCTGGTTTCCTAACTTACTAGAAAGGGGCTCTAGAACTCTGAATCATTGCCACTTTGTCATAAGTTCTTGGGAATCGATCATAAGAATACATAATCATTTGAAAAATGGTGGTTGATTGATTTGGTATCACACTTCCATTTCTTTCCTACTAGAAAGGGGGCCAAGGCATTGTTCCTACCTTTTGATATTTGTTTTTGCTATTTTTTAATCTAAATGAACTTTCTCTTGCATATATGAAGGTGTACTCATGCACACACTTGCGTGTATTTATGGTTCTTTGTGAGATCAAACAAAAAAGTTCAACATTTTTCTTTGCAGAAACGTTTAAAACAACGCAGGTCGAAGCTCATCGTAAGTGATATACTTTTTTTCTCCTCTATTAATTTCCATGAAAATATAAGTTAAGATTAACATTATTGTACATGTTTCCTGAGAAAATATTACCCTTCATGTAGGAAAAAATTGAGTTGCAGGAATTTTCACTTGGTTCATGCCCACCTTCTCTGGGTCCACATGGGACTTGTTGGTCAACTTCAGGTCATCAGGTTTGGTTCCATTTTCACTTTCTGAATTTTGTTTGCCATTTTATCCCTTCTTATAGCTTGGAAGGTATCTACATATAATTTACGTATTGCTTGCTAATATTACCTTACATCTAAATGTTAATCAACAAGGTCAACCACTGATTTTTTTCTGTTTATTGTCTTACAAGCAACGTTATGTTTCTGTGCCTTTCGAAAATTTCTGATGCATTTGGTGGATCCAGTTATTCATTTAGTGCAAAAGACAGTTGGAGTATGCAAGTGCTCGTGTTGAAATATTACATTAATGATGTTAATTATTGGCCTACCGTATATGTTCTAGTAATCAACAATGCATTTTGACATTGACTTTACTAAATATGTGGAATAGCAATAAAGTTCCAACAAGAAATACTAAAGTTCACAGCAAAGAATGACTGAGTATCACAACAGTTTACAAAATTTAAGTCTTTTATGAAACTGCATGGAAAAAGTCAATCTAGCTTATCTTAATTAGTTCATTATTGAGCCTTTCATGAGTTGAATTTAGTTGTTCACTAGACAAGCTCATCAATACATTCCAACTAGACTTGTTACTATGAAACTCGTGCTATTTCCAAACAACAAAATGACCTCAAAGGAACCTTCAACAATCAAAGAGAAACAAAATTATGGAGTTTGTTAATTTGATTGCATCCTGAATCCGTATTGGTATGAATTTGTAAATAACATACAATTGTCTCTTCTTCAGTACTCAATGATGCAAGTATAGGAATGGAATTGCTCTAGAGATACGAGGAAAAGTTATTCCATTGGGAGCCTATGATTCAACGGGCATTGCATTTTGGTCTGCATTCTGTTCCACTTTGTTATGGACGTATGAGTTATTTATTAAGCTAGGCACCGGATGATGAGAAGTGAGAACCGGTGCTTGAAGGGACTAAGCAAAGAATGACTTAGTTTCACAACATCTTACAAAAAGTTAAGTCTTTGATGAAACTACATGCAAAAAGTCAATCTAGCTTATCTTAAATAGTTCATTATTGAGGCTTTCATGAGTTGAATTTAGTTGTTCACTAGACAAGCTCATCAATACATTCCAACTAGACTTGTTACAACGAAACTCGTGCTAGTTTCAAACAACAAAAATGATCTCAAAGGATCTTTTAACAATCAAAGAGAAACCAAATTATGGAGCTTGTTAATTTGATTGCATCCTGAACCCATATATTATGAATTTGTAAAGAACATGCAATTGTCTCTGCTTTAGCACTCACTGATGCAGTATAGGAATGGAAATTGCTCTAGAGATACGAGGAAAAGTTATTCCATTGGGAGCCTATGATTCAATGGGCATTTCATTTTGGTCTGCCTTTTATTCCACTTTGTTATGGATGTATGAGTTAGTGATTAAGCTAGGCATGGGATGATGAGAAGTGAGAACCAGTGCTCGAGGTGACTGATTGATGAAACTGCATGGAAGAAGTCAATCTAGCTTTTCTTAAGTAGTTCATTATTGAGCCTTTCATGAGTTGAATTTAGTTGTTCACTAGAAAAGCTCATCAATATATTCCAACTAGACTTGTTACTATGAAACTCATGCTAGTTCCAAATAACAAAAATCACCTCAAAGGATCCTTTAACGAGCAAAGAGAAACCAAATTATGGAGTTTGTTAATTTGATTGCATCCTGAACCCATATTGGTATGAATTTTTAAAGAACATGCAATTGCCTTTGCTTGTGCTTGCAATTGCTCGGAAGATGCAAGCTAAAGTTATTCCATTGGGAGCCTATGATCCAATGGGCATTGCATTTTGGTCTACCTTCCACTTTGTTATGGACATATGAGTTAATGCTTAAGTTAGGCACAAGATGATGAGAAGTGAGAATTGGTGCTTGAGGTGATTGAGTCTGATGATGAGCCAACTGCCAAATGAAAAATTAAGTCATCTGACTTATAAGGTGTTTGACATTCAAGTTGAAACTACTTTTCGTTAAAATTTGAATTTTTTTTTCTTCAAATTTTTATTTTTTTAGTGTTTTTGAATAGTTTTGATGTGCTGATGTCAAAAATGAATTTTAAAAAATAAAAAAAATATACTATTTTAATGTATTTCCAAGTGAAAAGTAACTTGAAAAACAACATCTATCATACTCCCAAACACTCTCTTAGAACAATGACTGAGCATTTCTGTTGAAATGTAAGGTGTTTAATGAAGAAAGAAAGGGGAAAGTTAAAGCACAATATATAGGTTATATAGACGAATACAATTTCTACCAAATTGTTCCAGTGATTTTTCTAACTTGATGTGTTATTCCCCCCTTCAAACAGTAATTTTTTTCTCATATTTTCACGTTGTATTTTTTATGCATTTTGACAGCGAATTATGAATTTGGGTTTTGATTGGGACACTAGTGACATGAGCATTTTGTTGCTGGCTAAGCTGGCAAAGCCATTAATGGGAACTGCTCGGATTGTTATAAACAGTCTCCACATCAAGGGTGAGGTATGTAAAATCATTTATGTTTTCTGCACTTTAAATAATTTTGTGTTGGCACTGGTTGATTGATCAAAATGTATATGGCTAATGGCTTGATTTTATGTGTTCCTCATGGATATCGACACCAGAAAATGAGTGTCAGAGAACCATCAAGTATCTTTTACGTGACCTTCCCTCATTTGTTTGGCAGGATCAGTTATTTGTACATATTAGTTTTTTTTTTCCCCTTTGGCTACACACTCTCTCTCTCTCTCACACACAAACACACAAAAAAAGAAGAAGCAAACACACACATGGCGGTGATTTAATAAATGCTATTGACCAAATAAAGCATTTCAATGTTAACATCCAAAAGTAAGTTTATAAGTTGGTAATGATGGTCACATTCTCTCAGCCCAATGATTTTTTGTTACATCATTTCCTATGTTAGCCTATAGCTCCTTTATATGCCACCATAAACATTACATGATCTCATTCCCGGGGAACAATTTGTAAGTTTGTGCCCCAATTCTTTCTCACTCTTTTCCTCTCCTCTGCTTCATACTTTTCTTCCTTTCTCCCTCTCCCTTTCCGACCACTTTAAAATTCGAAGCTCTAAGTAGTTTTGAAGTGCTTCTAGTAATTGTAAAAAATACTTCTTCTCAACGCATCCATATCCTTGAGATCTTCCACTCCTTGCTTATTGCTTGGGATTTATCTGCAAAATTTTGCAAATATCTGAAAATTCATTGCTGTGGGAGATGAACATTTGGAAATGCATTTTCTATACTGTTTACATTGTGGAGCTACTCAAGGGAGAGGATATAGGTTCTGTACTTGGGAGATATGCAAGCATGGAATACTTTTTTCAAACATTTTTTTATTAATATCGTTGCAATCCTATTTGGGACTGTCAATTTTTGTTGTGCATTTAATTTCTTGTTTCTTAAGTGAGCAATTCCTAAATTTCGGATTTTATTTGGCTTTCAAGTGCACCAGTTTTTTCCTTTTGAGGTTGCTTTTTAATCTCTCATCCTTTTTTTTTTTAACAGCTTCTCTTGATGCCAATTCTGGATGGGAGAGCAGTTTTGTACTCATTTGTGTCAACTCCTGAAGTAAGAATAGGAGTTGCTTTTGGAAGTGGAGGAAGCCAGTCACTACCTACCACAGAGCTGCCCGGCGTTTCTTCTTGGCTGGTGTTTTTTATTTCTTATTTTTTATTTTTTAACTTATTGTATTCACATGAATAGGTAGTAAATTTTATATTATTTCTGTTTTCATTATTATTATTATTACATGGAATTTTCTTGCCTCTATTCTAGCCTCTTGAATTAAGTATTTAGAATTCATCATGTTTCTTTTTAGCTAACTTACAACATGTATGGTATTTAGTAGTTCATAATGATGTATCTTGCTGTACTTCCTTAATTGTGTTTGTTCTATTCTGCCTCTATTCTAGTTCTTCCAGTACTATTGGTCTTATAAGTGTTTGTTCTTCTTTTTCTTTAAAATTTCAGGTCAAGGTTTTAACTGACACCTTAGTTAAGACAATGGTTGAGCCCCACCGTCGTTGTTACTGTTTACCAGCAGTAGATTTAAGGAAAAAGGCTGTTGGTGGAATTGTATATGTGTCAGTCATCTCAGCTAGAAAACTTTCTAGAAGTAACCCGAGAGGAAGCCCACCAAGAAGGGAACAAAGTCATTCGTTAAATTGTAGTTTGGTAGAGCATTTTGATGATAAAGATCTGCGAACATTTGTGGAGGTCGAACTTGGACAGTTAACAAGGAGAACAGAAGTGAGACCAGGCTCAAGCCCTAGATGGGATTCAACATTTAACATGGTCTTACATGAAGATACAGGAACTCTTCGGTTACATCTTTACAACTGCCCACCCAACGGTGTGAAGTATGATTATCTAGCAAGTTGTGAGATCAAGGTACATGCTGACTCTTATTTTGTGTACTGCCTTTTGTCACATGTTTTAAACATTAGCCAAAAGTTGGCGTACAGCATGCAATTATTTTTTGTTATCGTTGTAGGAGATCGAGGTTTTCAAATGAGGGGAAGTTTTTTATTTCTTAATTAGTTAAACCATCATAAGCACCCTATATTGGTCATCACAGGATATTTTTCTGAATTTTTCATGAATAATTTCATCGCAAAAACTTAGGTGCTTAAATCTTATTGTTCTTTATTAAATTACCACTAAACTTTAATTGATTGATTTTCTTTGTCATTGAGTAATTTTTTTTAGTACACATATTATGTAAATTTGTAAACTACATCATTCATGCCTTGTGTATTGCACGAAGTCAAAAGACTGCAATGTTAAAATGCGTTACCATTGCAGCCAAGTCTCCTAAAAGAAAGACTTAACATTTTCAAGCATTATATATATCTCCAAAAATGAAACGAAAGCAGAGCCAAGTTTCAGAAATAAACGTGACTCTAAATTCATGGATGCAACAAGAGTGTGTGCTTTTGACTTGTATTGCCTGAAATTTGTTCATCTAGACATCCCTGATTTTTTTCCTTCAGAAAATTTTCTAAGTTTCAATTAATTTAGCATCTTTTTTTCTTGGTTTGTACAAGCAGATGAAGTATGCTGCAGATGATTCAACAGCGTTTTGGGCAATTGGACCTGACTCTGGTGTAATTGCCAAACATGCTGAGTTTTGTGGAAACGAAGTTGAAATGGTGGTTCCATTTGAGGGAGTTACTTCAGGAGAGGTAGCACATGAAAATTTTTATTGTGACTAGTTACTTGTTTTTGAGTTGCTGTGTTGTATCGATATATCTCTCTTGTTGTGCGTAAGAGAAGCTAGATATGATGGAGTATTAAAGCCTTGACTAGCCTTAGGTCATCTTTTGTTGCATCAATTGTAAAATTTCAGCTGCTGAAGAGACTAGTTTGAATCCCAGATAAAATCAAATGTGGTTGATTTTGTTTCCTTTTGATGGAGTTCTAGACTAAATTGTGATACAACTTTGCACCCGCACAAGCATAGACAACTGTTGGTTTCAAATTTTGAGTATTTGATAACATGCAGTTTTTTTAAAACTTTCACTGTGTTATATGCAATTGATGTCAAGTAACTCATTCTAACTTGTGTCAGTAGAGGAGTTAATGATGATAACTAAGCCATTTCTCTTGTTTATATGCATGTGGCAGTTGACTGTCAAGCTTGTAGTAAAAGAATGGCAGTTCTCTGATGGTTCCCTTAGCTTGAACAAGTTCAATGTTAGCTCTCAGAAGTCGATGTATGGATCATCAAATCTTCTTTCAAGAACAGGAAGGAAGATTAATGTGGCTATCATGGAGGGAAAAGATCTTATTTCAAAAGAAAGATCTGGAAAGTGTGATCCATATGTTAAACTGCAGTATGGAAAGGTAGGATTCTATGTTCTTCATATATGATGAATTTGAACCTGAAGTGGACCCATAGTTATGGCAAAACTACATAAATGCTTCATGAGAGTATTTATGTTTGATTCTGATCATGCTTCTAACCTATCTCCTCAGGTCCTACAGAAAACACGGACTGCACACAATTCTAATCCTTTCTGGAATCAAAAGTTCGAATTTGATGAGATAGTAGATGACGGATGCCTTAAGATTAAATGCTACAGCGAAGAAACCTTTGGAGATGAAAACATTGGTAGTGCACGAGTGAATTTAGAAGGTTTGCTGGAGGGATCAATCAGGGACATATGGGTTCCCCTTGAAAGAGTGAATTCAGGAGAATTAAGGCTTCAAATAGAAGCAGTCAGAGTCAATGACTCTGAAGGATCACGGGTACGATTATATCATATTTAAGGTTTAACAATACTGTATTTCCTGCAGTTTACTAAAATGCATTTTGAAAATAAAAAAGCCATTTCATGGCATTAAAAATTAAGGCAGTCACCTGACACCATAATAATGTTTGAAAGATGCAAAAGCTTATTTCATCTGGACATGCAAAGGTGTGTTGACCTGTAGACATGTAAAACATATTAGGCTGACTTGCTTGCTTGCTTCGCTGATGTATATCAGTCTTTGAAGTTCAGATTTGTTCATAACCAGCTTGTTTTTAAGAGTGCAAACAAGCTGTAGTATTACCAAGCTATTACGAACAGCTTGTTGTCAGCAATCTAATGTTCTGAAATCCTTATAGCTAATGATATTATTGTTTTTTTGTTCCTCGAATATGCTTAGGGTTCTGTCTCAGGTTCATTCAATGGTTGGATTGAACTTATCCTTGTTGAAGCAAAAGATCTTATTGCTGCTGATATTAGAGGGACAAGTGATCCATATGTGAGGGTGCAGTATGGAAGCTTGAAGAAGAGAACAAAGGTATGTGGTCTGGTTTATGCCCTGCTGTTGCTTCTGTTGGATGTTACAACACTACAATCACTTACCTACCGTGCCTTGCATTGCTTTTCAGGTTATGTACAAAACTCTGAATCCTCAATGGAATCAGACCTTGGAGTTCCCTGATGATGGCAGTCCCTTAGAGTTGCATGTGAAAGACTATAATGCCTTGCTTCCAACCTATAGTATAGGTGATTGTGTTGTAGAGTATCAGGGATTGCCTCCAAACCAGACGTCTGACAAGTGGATACCTCTCCGAGGAGTAACAAGGGGAGAGATCCACGTTCGGATAACTAGGAAAGTTCCAGAACTACAAACAAGAAGCAGTTTGGAGGCTGATGCATCTTTAACCAAATCACACCAAATTTCTAACCAGGTGATGATAATGTGTTACAGGATGATAATCATGTACACCACCTCTAGACCAATCAATTTGACATTCTCAAGCTCTTTATTTTGTATAATCACTGATGCTGTTTCTAAATTTAAGCTTTCTACAGGATCCCTTTATATTTAACGATGCCATGTGATTATCTCTTTCTTTGCAACACATGAGTTTTTTTCAGTCCATGCTTTTATTTTTGCTCTTTTTATTGGATCCATGATGAAATCTTCTCTGATTATTATGTTTTTCATGAATTAACATATGCTTTCAAGTCTGAAGTTGTTTCTTTGAATGGGTTTTGACCAGATGAAACAATCGATGATCAAGTTGCAGTCTTTGATTGAGGATGGCAACCTGGAGGGTCTCTCGACAGCCTGGAGCGAGATGCAGAGCCTAGAGGACATACAAGAAGAGTACACGGTACAGCTCGAGACTGAGCAAATGCTTCTACTTAACAAGATAAAGGAGCTTGGTCAGGAAATTATGAGCTCATCATCTTCCTTGAGCACAAGATCTTCTGGATTTTGATGACCCATGTTAGTTTACTGGCTACTCATAATTAATTACACCTTAGTATTAGAGGGGGGGCCAACTCTATAATTGTATATTATGTGAAGCTTATAAACTCAGATCAGGAATATCAAGTAAAGAAATCGGGCCTTCATGTTTCACAATACTCATGCCATTCCTCGTGTTAGATTTTATTATAAAAACAATTATTTTTTAAAATGTTTTTTTGTTTAAAAATATATATTTTTATTTTTTAAAGTTTATTTTTAACATAATTACATTAAATGATCTAAAATCAACAGCAAAAAAAAATAATTTGAAGCAAAAAAAAAAAAAAACTTTTAAAATTTTCAAACACTTTAAAAACACAAAAATAATATTTGTAAAAATCAAAATTGTAAATGAGTGACAATATTAACTGCATTTCAAATGAGTTTGCTGGAAGAAGTATTTTTGAAGCTTAGGCGAAATGGTTACTCAAACATCAACCCAGAACCTGAATTGCTTTTTGACCTTCACATACAGCAATGTTTTCTAAACAGTAATGATTACCATTTTGAAATGAAAAAAAAAAAAAGTCAGTCAAGGTTAAGACAACAACAGTTCATCATCATCTTATTCAATTCCACTAAGTCTTTGATGGGGCTCGGTGGAATATGTTTTTAAAAATTTCTCAAATAAAAAAAGTATATTTAAACTTGGTTAAAAACCTCTTGAATAAAACATATATATATAATAGTTAAAATAGGATTCGGAGTTAACTAAGATGACTGTGATTTTCAAAAGAATAATAAGAAAAAAGAACACCAAACCATATTCCTTTTTAATAATTTTCAGAAGAGAAGAAAAAAATATTTTAACTGATTCAAGCTCAAGACATCCCTACAATGTAGTTTTTGTCCAAAATGTTACCAAATTTCAAGGCCCATGTCACATTTCACCTAAGAGAAAAAATACCCGTAAAATCCCGACAACAAAAAAATCTTACCATAACTGTCTTCTCTTTCAACCCCTCTAGCTGAAAAACACAATAAAAGTCTCTTTACTTCAATCTCTAGACATTCTCACCTTCCAAACAAAAACCTCGTCGGATAACACATGAAAGACAAACTTGTAGAAGAAACATCATTAAATGCCCTTCACAATTACAAAATTAACAAAATCACAACTATGAACTAAAACCCCTACATTTCAATACCTAAAAAAACCCTTCACTAATTCAACTTCATTTTAACATATAACTAACCGAATCCCTAAAATCCAACAAAAAAAAAAACCCTAATTGGATCTTTAAATGGGACCTTTTTGTTGGGTTACTGGCATACAAATCCGATAAGATAAAAAACAAGGAACATGATAAAATGAGAAATGAGACACACAAGAATTTACGTAGTTCACCTAAATTTGGCTACATCTACGGGCAAGTATAGAAGGATTTTACTATGTAATGTGAGAATTACAACCTCCCTTTATTAATAGGAGAACAATTGAGAATCTCTCTATTAATAGGAGCAAATACCTCACTTACTCTATGAGATTAGTCAAGGACAGCAAGGATGGACGACTTACAATGCTTATTGAAGAAATAAATAAACTTATTGTTAACTTAAGAGCTATATCCTAATGCTAAAAAGATGCGAAACATTCACATGGTATTGAACATTTAAAAGAATCGGAAGCTAATTTACTTGAGATGGGTACTTCAATGAATGAAATTCCACTTGACTCATATACTAAGAAAGATGACATCATTGATTCTGATCTTAATGATGTCATTATTGAATGTAGGCTATTAATGCTTCCTTTTAAGAAGTTATCAAATATAAATGGACCTACTAGTAATTCAAAGATGTCAAATTCTAAAACTAAGAGTGGGAAGGCTAAAAATTTGTTGGTTTCTGATGACTTATTGGAGAAAGTGAAGGGCAATAACTTAGTGAATAAAAAGTATGAGATGTGATTAAATTACTTCATGGAGTTCTCTGACAACATATTTAGAGTTGTTATGGATAATTACATGAATGATGATGGTGATACTGACATTGCTCACCATGATCTTGTATTTGGTGAGTTAGCCGAAAGGAGAGAAAAAAATAGACAGACCAATGTGAAGAAAAAATTAGTGTTGAGGGAAAAACAAAAAAAAGACATGAGAGATTTTATGCAAGTGATAGGGTTATAAATAATGCTTTTTATACTAACAAGCCTATATAAAATAATGTTGTTGATTCTTTATTGCATGATTATTTGAACATATTGCCCGTTAATGGTGTTTCTACTGTTGATTTGATGACGACTCCTTTTGAGAAAAAAAAGAATGATGAGAATCAACAAGTAATATCAAAGGATCCATTAGAGGTATCAATTAGGCCTATTAAAAATTATAAAACTAATAATATCAAAGATGAATTTAATGGTTTAAGTCAAGATGTTTGGGTTAAAAAGATGCAAATTTGCCAAAAATGAACTTTCATGTATGTTTTGGGCCATATCTCAAGCTAAAGGTACAATTTTTTTGTGATTTCAATTGGTTTGAAAACTAGACATATTAAGCTTTTTCATTCATATATGGTAAACTCAGTAACTCATTCATATGAAAAAAAACGACGTGTTTGAAGTCAAACTTGAAATCTACCAGTAAACAAGAAAAGTTAGAAAAAGATTGTTTTCCATATTTTTTGTAGATTCTTACAGGGAAATGATTTAATTACATGTTGAATCCTTATTTTCAAGGATTTCTTACTTTCCAAGAAGATCAATTAGGAAACAATTTTTATTTTGTAAGGATTCTTTAAGCACTAACAATCGTTATTGTAACATCCCCCATTTCTGGGATAAAACCACAATCTCATGTCAATAGAAAAACAGAGTAATTTTTTTTATATATATATATACATATTCATGGTCTTCGTATTAACATCTACCGGAATTTTGACGGAGTCCCCCCTATACTGGAAGGTCCCAAGTTACCGACATGTAACCTGTTTACACTTCTAACAATTCGCATCTCATAACTTAATTCCCGACCCAATCATCCTGGGTTTCAATTCCACAATTATACTCACACCTATCAACCATAATATTTATGATATGCATTATATAACAAAAATATCATTATGGATGGATAATTTAAATAAATATAAATACATAGATATGAAATATGGTTATATAAACTACAACGTTAAATTCATCCAATCAAGTTTAAACATTTATTATACAAATTAAGTTATACAAAAATTTTCATGTTTACAAAATATAAGGGTATACTCCCTAGAACCTAGATTTCAAAAAGGGAACATAAGCTAGGATCTACTCCTGTCATGCATGCGATGATCCTGAAACAAAATACATATTATTGCAAGGTGGATATCACAATAAATATAACAATATGAATATCTAATAATTTCAACAGGGTAACATGCATTCATATTTCATTTACTTCTCCCTTCTAGTTTTTTTTATTTTTTTAAAATCTCTTCCTTATTCAAACTATTAATAACCATTCCCTCTGCCACTATCAACCTTCATTCTAGACCTTATAAGATCAACGTGATTACTTTTGCTTATCACATTACCGATACCAATTTCACTGGTATCGTCATCACCACCCCATAGGAGTCGATATAAGGCAATCCCTTTACTCGGAATCCTAACATACACTAAATGTATGCTGGCCAATACATGGTGATCCCCTTACCCGGGATCCTAACATACACTGAATGTATGTTAGCCAATACGTGGAGATCCCCTTACCCGGGATCCTAACATACACTAAATGTATGCTAGTCCATTCATGACGATCCCCTTACCCGGGATCCTAACATACACTAAATGTATGCTAGCCAATACAGGGTGATCCCCTTACCTGGGATCCTAACATACACTCAATGTATGCTAGACAATACATGGTGATCCCCTTACCCGGGATCCTAATATACACTCAATGTATGTTAGTTTATGCCTCAAATCACACTTCTCATATTTCCTTTGTCAGTGATAATTTCATCACTTGGCAATTCACATAACAACTTTTCACCTTGAATACACATACATTCAGTAATTCACATTTCACATCAAAAATATATTAAATCATGAAATTTAACTAAAAAGCATTGGTGTGAATCACCTACCTGCAATAGAAGCTCTACTCGTGCTCCCCTGCTGCTGCTGTTGCACCACGTCTGTGGTCCCTCCTGCAAATCACAGGTTTATCTCATAAATTTTCCTCACTCAAGGATATGTTTTATAATAACCATATCAACAACCAATAAGTCTTTCTTTCAGTCATTTCTTAGTACTTTATGTTTTTCTCATTTCACTCATTACTGTCATTCTTTGTCCAATTCAAGTTATCATTCCTTTCTTTATATTTGGACTATCTTTGTCCAACTATTACTGCCTCGTTTTTGAACTGTTACTGTCTGACCTCTCCTCAGATTTTTAACTATATCTGGAGTTATAGAACTCTGATTCAAGCAAATTTTATGGCGTTGGAAAGGTAAGACATGAGGATACAAGTTCTATGTTTTGAGAAGAATCCAGTTCTGCCTCTAAGGTAGTCAAAATCGCTCATTAACAAACACTTGGACTGTTACTGTCCAACCGTTACTGTCCATTTTTGAACTGTTACTGTCTGACCTCTCCTTAGATTTTTAACTATATCTGGAGTTATAGAACTCCAATCCAAGCAAAATTTATGGCGTTGGAAAGGTAAGACATGAGGCTACAAGTTCTATGTTTTGAGAAGAATCCAGTTCTGCCTCTAAGATAGTCAAAATCGCTCATTAACAAACACTTGGACTGTTACTGTCCAACTGTTACTGTCCATTTTTGAACTGTTACTGTCTGACCTCTTGTCAGATTTCTAACTATATCTGGAGTTATAGAACTCCGATTTAATCGAAATTTATGGCGTTGGAAAGGTAAGACATGAGGCTACAAGTTCTATATTTTAAGAAGAACCCAATTCTGCCTCTAAGATAGTCAAAATTGCTCATTAATGAACCAGACCTACTACCCTATAGGGTCTGTCATGACCCAGTCTCTGTTGGTGACCCATAACTGGAGTTCTATGACTCCAAATTGAGCAAGACCAATTTCATTAGTTAGTAAACATCCAAAACTACAATTTCTATGAAGGAACTTGATCATAATTCCTTCATTCTCCTACCCAAAATCTCTTTGAAGGTCAAGAGACGAAACTGTCCAGATTCATCAACCTTTCCATTTACACACAACACATGAAGTTCTTTACTTTAACAACTCTTACTTTTTCCTCAATTCAAGTCTAAGAACTCAATATATAAATTAACATCCAGGCATCAATTCATAATTGACTTGAAAGGACTCATAAGACCAGGTTTAGAATATCTTACCTGATGCGAATCCAGGCTTCGATCCCTCCTTTTCTTTCTAATGACAGCCGATCCTTCCCTCTTCTCTTCTTGTTCAATTTTTCTTGTTAATCCCTTTCCCACCAAGGTTTATTTTACCTATAACCCTCAATCTGGGATGGTTTTTTTTGAAATTTTGGTGTTTCTCTCTTGATTTGTAAAAATAGATATAAAAACTCCCTCTTTTCTTTCTTTACGTAGCTGCAGATCTGTTTTTGGTGAGAATAGGAGTATTTATGCTCTATAATTATTCTTATTTGCATTTAGGCCCCATTTTCTTTAAGTGTATTCGTTCTTGCCCCCACTTCTTTTTAGTTTAGTTTATTTTCTTTAATTTAATCCAGCCTTGGTTTTTATTTTTTCTCGGGATTTACAGTTATTTTATAAGGACAATAAAAGCAGATTTGAGCTTATTTTTTCTAATGTATATTTTTACACAAATAACCATAACTTTTAATCCAATCATTGAATCAAGTAAAATCTTTTTCCAAAAGAGTTTAAAAGCCTTTTTTTTTTATAGGGTTGAAATTTTTAAAGAAATCAGAGATTCAAAAAGCATTGTGATAAAGCGTAGAAGCTACTGTGCAAGAATTGCATTGTTTCCCTAATTGATTATTTTTCCTATTCAATTTAGAACTCTTTTGTTATTCTTTTAGCCTTATTTAATATGTTTTACGTAGTATAAATAAAGTTATTTACTTTGTATTTAGTTTTTTTTAGCAGACTTGGTTTTATTTCAAAATAATATTATATGTGTGTGAAGTTGCTTATACTATTGGTTCCTTGTCAAACTCTTTAGGACTTATCAAATATTAATTGTCTTTATGGTGTTCTTCCTTGTACTTCTAGCTCTTGATTCTCTATAATCAATGGGTCGAGGTCTTTCATCCAGAAACTTTGGTTCTTTGGTTTAGGTAATAATCATTGGGTCAGGATTTTTTATCAATCTGATTTTAGTTTTCTTAGGTTATTTCTATTTTGTTTATGGTTTCAAGGGTTCTTATCCTCCAGACTTGCATCACCTTGTTTTCACCACCTTCATTGTAGAGAAAGACTATTATGTGGTTGCGGTAGGTACATGAAGAGTTAAGATTAGTTGAATTAATCTATTAGTTAAATAATAATTTATTTTTTTTTATCTCTTAGAAGCTTTCATTACTCTATTCAACTAAGAAAAAGTAAATAATTTATAAAACTTTGGATTTTTTGGTACATCAAGGTCATAATGTTATAATTGAAATTTCAAATGAAGTTTCTCTTGCTCACTAAAATCTTTAGGATAAAGCTTTTTAGCCAAATTGCATACATCATTAACTTTGAATGAGATATAAGAATTTTGAGGACATAATGCTGAACTTAAAATATAAAGCTTAATTGTTTGATCACAAAATTTATTAACTCTTGCAATTGAAAATCAATTGCAGCTATAAATATATCAATTTTGAGAAGATATTCTAAAGTTGTAAGAAATTCACTTTTATGAGGAGACCTGTCATAAGCTCTTGTATATTGTGCTTTAAAATTAAGAATATCAATATCATTCTATACACAAAATACTTTGACACTCTGAAGTAAAGGTTCCATCCATCATCTCATAATTTTTGAATGAATGACTTTGTAGTTGAAACGAAACTTATGATATTGAAAAAGTCTTTATCTTTTTTGTTGCAATGCTTGACATAAACATCACTTATAATTTGTTTCATTAGGTGCAATATAAAAAAAAATCAAAAGATGTTAATGGTAAATAAGTTGTTTCAGCATAACTTTATTAAGAATAATTTTATCCATATTTAAATACAATATTAATAACTTTACATGTTTTAATGCTAATATAACTCTTTTTTTAGAATCAATGTTGTGGTACCCTTCACATGAACAATATGAAAAAAAGGCTTCTATATTCTTTTTCTTTTTTTGCCTCATAGCTTCATCAATAATGATACAAAACATTGAATTCTCAATCTTATCATGAATAAACCTTCACATATTGCTAGTAAAGATACTAAAAAGAATTCTATATATAAGAAGTATATTTAGTGTTTTGATGGGGAGCATTTTCTAGAACAAGCCTACCAAGTTTATCAATACGACTTTCTATGAGCTTCAGAAGTTCAATAAAATTACCTTGTATTTTTAACCATGTCTTTTATCGTGGCCTTTAAAGGCACATGCTTGGGAAGCTTGCCATCGAACAATATCAATTATAGCTTTGAGGTATAGGAGATTATTCTCAACTTCTTATGATGCTCATTTATCTACCAAATTAGTAATATCTCGTAATTCATTCAATAAATCTTCACAACATTTCACTGCAATTATATGTGGTGAATTTTCATTCCCAACATGACCCAACAAAGGATAATGAATCCTCTCATTTACCTTTCTCTAATAAACAAAGCTTTTGGATACAAAAACATATGATCTTGACCTTCCTGTTGGCTTACCAAAAAAGATAGCAAGATAGATAAAATATAGCATTCACTGCATTTAAGTACTCTAGCCAACTAGAAAATGCTTTAAGCAAATAAGCTTGGAATCAACGATGGTGTTTCCCATCTTTAAAGAAATGATACTTTAAACATATAGGTTGGAATGAAACGACTTTGAGATAAACATGATGAATTTCTATTCTTTGGTTAACATGAATATCCCATATCATTGAACATAATTTTAGATCACATTCCAAAAAAACAACATTTATTTTTTCAAGCTAAATTCTTCAGTGTTTAGAATTAAAGATGTTCATTGAGTTCCTCAAATTTAGGAGTTATTTCATCAAGAGTTTAGAAATGAGTTTCCATGTTTGAAGTAATAGCTACAACAAATGCATTATTGTTAGATAAATTGACATCTGGTTTCTTAAAAAAAAAAATGCCTAAAGTTTTTTTCTTTTCGCTTCTTAACTCAAGTCAGAGTATACCTAAAAAATATCATTATTATTGGTTCAAAAATTGATTTATTGATTACTAAAAATCAAAATAAAACTAATATATTGAATACATGATAATTATCTGTCTAATTGGTATTTTTAAACATTCAAGTAATTAAAACTCAAAAGAATTTAATTTTATATAATTCACAAAAATCCATCAAAACCTTAAATACAAAGAAAATAAGAAATATAAAATTCCACACACCAAAAATTAGAATTATCTTAAATTCTTATTTGGTTGTGTATTTGTTAAGAAAATAGAAACTATAGCTTTCCTCCCTTGATGCAATTTTACAAATAAAAACAATTAAGCAAGTAAAAATCACAACTCTAATTGCTATCACGAGAGAAAAATAGAATATCGAGAGTTAGGGTTTGTTTGAAGAATTAGAGAATGATTTTATTTTTTATTTTTACATTTTATACCGAAGAATTGGGCTAATTATATTTATTTATTTAAGAATGTTTTGGATCCAAAATCTTAATATATCTATTAGCTATTAGATTTTTTTTAAGTTAAAAGATTTTTTTCTAGATGGGCTAATAGAAATTTTAAGAAATTACATAAAACATAATATATTTTGATTTAATTTGCGATTATCATTTCAAAAATTACTATATTTACATTATGAAGCACCAAAATTCTTCAATATAAATTACATATAACAGACCAAATCCTAGGGGTGAACAAAAAAACTGAAAAAACCGATTAAACCAAGAAAACCGAATAAAAAAACTGAAAAAACCGAACAGTGAAAAAAACAGATTAAACAGATTAAAGTTTTGAAAAAACCGACATGTTTGGTTCGATTTCAGTTTTATAAACCTGAAACCGAAAAAACCGAATCGAACCGAACCTAAACCGGAAAAAAGGGGAAAAAACCGAGCCAAACCGGAAAAATCGAGCCAAACTGAAAAAACTGAGCAAACTAATTTGAACCGGTTTTTGTCCAAAAAACAAACCGAACCGAACCGAAATCGGTTTTATTTTTTTAAAAAAAATTCGGTTTGATTATTTTTTTGATAAAAACCGAACCGAATCGAAAATGATCACCCCTACCAAATCCTACTTGTAACAAACTGAATCCATCTAAGGCATTCTATCAAACATCCTCATTTGTTTGCTGGAAAGTAGTTTGCTTTTGGAAAGTGAATTCCAGGAAAGTGAATTATTTTCCGATGTTTGGTAGTGTAATGAAAAATAAGTTGAAAAACACTTTCCAGTGTTTGGTTATGTCATGGAAAATGAGCTGGAAAATAACTTATTAATGTTTTATTTTCTCAAGTTTATTAAAATAATGAGGAACAAATCTTACAAATTAAAAAGTTGAATGAGGATGAAATTGAAAAAAAATATAGTTTCATAAATTATCTCAAATAAAATAAATAATAATCAAAATAATAGAAATCAAATCTAAAAAATAGAATAAAAATGAAAGATGAAGAAATTAAAATAATAATAATTAACATTTCATAAATTATTTCAAATAAAATAAGTAACAATCAAAAGAATGAGGACCAAATTTGATAGATAAAAAATTTCAATAAGAAAATGATAAGGAAAAAGCAAATAACAATTATAAAAATGAAGACCAAAGTTAATATAAAAATTAAAATTTAAGAGATGAAATTAAAAAATAAATATTCAAAACAAAATATATATAACAATCAAAAGTTTGAGGATCAAATTTGATATAATCAGCAAATAATATGACATTTATAAATTTTTCACAATTTCCGGAAAGTGTTTTCCGCTCCAATTTTTTAGGAAAACACTTTTTTGAAAACAAAGCCAAATTTTTCTTTGACTAGAAAGTATTTTTTGTTAACCAATTTTTTTAATGACAAACAAACACAAAAAAATTTAAAAATAATTTTTTAAAAACCACTTTTTAAAAAACAAACAATTCCTTATAATCATCATCAATTCACCACCCCTGTCATTCAAACAAAACAAAAGAAACTCTTCCGTATAATTAGAAACTCAAAAATTACCAAACTCGTTAGTGCAATGAAAAATCACCAAACTCAACAAAATCCAAAAGTGTTTTTAATCAATTGTAAGAGTGATCCGAGGAGACGATTTGTTGTTCACCAGAATTGAACCAGAACTCTTCTCAAATTTTGACCCTCTCTGTACCTATTTTCTTTGTAGTTTACGAAGCTTTAAATGCAACTCCACTCACATATGCCATCTTATTGTACTGGCACTTATCCGACTCCTCAATTACCAAGTCAAGCTCAAAGAATAGGCTCCTAGGATTCAGACACTTCATCAAGAAATTGACCATTTGGATAACTGATAATCGTTTACAAGTTTTACTCTTCAAGACTGGTTCAAGATACGCAATCTAGATTGTATCAAAAGTCTTGCATATGCTTCAACTATCAAAGCATTATGCTTAGCCAAAACCATTACTAAGGCCATGAGCGAATTAGTTTCTCCCTTCCTACCACCCTCACCTCTAACAAACCTAGAAGGAAAAAAAAGAAAGAATTACTGCAGCAACCAGTGGCAGAAGCTAACGATTGGCTTCGTACGCATTGTCTCTGAGAGGAGGATAATGAATGCGTGTAAATCCATTTGTCAATGGTGATTGTTGTGGGTTTATGGTTTGAGATCGTGGTTGGTGAGAGAACATAGAGAATGGAAGGTGGCTGTTAGGCTTCGTGTCTAGGGGAAGAAGATGGGTGGAACAACCAAGGTAATATTTAATATACGAGATTAAAAGAGTATTTTAATCTTGAAAAATAATAATAATTTTGTAAATAATTAAATAGTTTTTTATTTTTTTTATAGGATGATGAAAAATGTTAGCACGTGTATAAAATTTAGAATGTAAAAGATAATTTTTTAAATTATAAGAGTAATTATAATTTGGATCAAAATATATGATTTTTTAATGTAATTTTTTCTAAATTTTTTAGGAATTTGTTTCTTTAAGTTTGGGGTGCCATAACACCTCCTACCAATGTTGTAAGTCCGGCAGTTTAACACTACAATTAAATTTTTTTAATTCTAATCTAATATTTTAAGATATGATATTATATATTTAGTATCTTATTCTATAAAAAAGGGTTTTGATTTAATCTATATACGTACGAACACCAATTAATAACTTAATACAATTTAAGTATCAATATTTATTAAAGGTGTAAATTGAAAAATATCCTCTTGTATTTATAATATTATTAAGTGAAAAATACATAATTAAAACCTAACAGAAGATTATTGGACTATTTTGTAATGAATAAAAGGAGGGAAAAATACCCCTCATAGAAAATAATTAATCCCTCGAAAGTATTTATAAGAACTAGCTTCTAGTAGTGGAATTTGTTTTATGGGTTTCAAGGTGTGTATGTGTCAAAGATTGGCACCTTTACTTCCACACATGAAACTAAAAAATTAATAATAATGTTAATTGTATTTGACAAAAATTCAATTTAATTAGAACAAATTTGTTATTTATTATAGTTTTGTTTTAAGTTTTACAAATAAAATTGTTATTACATTAAACCAGCTAATTCTCTTTATATGATTTTTATTTGAGATGCTGTTTGGAAACGCGGTGTAAATCGTGTTTTTTTTTATTTTTAAATTTTTTTATATAAAAGTAATATTTTTTTGGTATTTTTAGATTATTTTAATGCTCTAATATAAAAAAATAATTTTTAAAAAATAAAAAAATTATTTTAATATATTTTTGAATAATAAACAATTTAAAAAACAACCACAACCATATTTTCAAATACCTTCCAATTCCCTCAGACCAGCTTAATTACACATTACCAAGACTAAATTTAACCATTTTATATCTTTGAATTAAGCTGATAGTTAAGAAACTGTCTTCTCCTGAATGAATAACAGGTAGAGCGTTCATTATAGTTAAGAGATAAGGATAGAACCCTATACGAATTCAATGCAATTATAACATTAATGAAGAAATAAACTGTATCTTTAACAGCTATTACATATCACGTTTCAGCTACTACAACAGCTGCTGGTTTCTTGGCCTTGGTTCCCATGCTCTCCTTTTTTCACTCTGCTATAGGGACATGTCCTCATATTTCGCATATGAACCTTATTACTCTAACGGGATCCATTTATGTACAAAAGGCTTCATAGTACGGTAATCGAAGCTGGCAGGTGAAAGTTATCACTGTTCTGAGAAATTTGTTTTACTAAATTAAGACATGAATACATCCACGTTTCCACCTCTTCGTGCTTGTTTTGGAGTGTGGAAAGCACTCAAAACAATTCCAAACGCAATTCTTTGTGAAATTTAGAGTTTGATGATCCATCGATTAATTCATTAGGGATTTCGGTAGTCCTAGATTGTTCAGCTTGCATGGCGCATGCATTTTTCTATGGACACTTTGATTATAATTTCCAATAATTGCATGAGAAAGAGGAATCGAATTATTTGATTGACAGAATAAAACGATAAAGCAACAAGGTTTGCCTCTAAGAAGAGGTTGGTGAAATATTAATTTACATTGAACATTTACGAATAGATAGAAGTGTTCTGAAGTGGAACATGAACATATAACAGTGACGAAGAACAAGGGATTTTCCCTCACTTCGACATTGAAGTAAAATTACTGCCGCACCAACTCGACACTTGAAAGTTAGGAAAACTTCCCCTACTTCACAAACATATAAGAAAGATTTCCAACGTGTACAATATCTGACTACAACATTATTCTTGGGTATGAGCTGTTTGTCCTGAGTCACAGTTTCAAATACCCCGCTTGAAGATAAAAAAGGATAGATGTTAGTTAATTTTAACTTTAATTACAGCTTCACCAAATGGAGTCCAAATTGAATGGTTGCTCCTGCTGTGGCTGTGGCACTGATTCTAAAACCTTAGAAGAAGAAGATGCTTGGAAATTTGAACCTAAATCAGTCCCAAACTCATGAACGATATTCCCATTTGTCAGAAACGAGTAATCAGTAGTTGTAGCTTCTCTTTGTTGATAACTCCTGAGTTGCAATGCCTTAAGCAACAAAGAATTCGTTGTAAGGTTTGAGCTTAGCAATCCTGGAGGCCATGAGAGTGAAGGGAGGGTTGCATGCGCTGCTTCTCTTGCTGCAGCCCAATTCATGTTCAAGTTCATATTTACATTGCTTTCGTTGTTGTATGTGTGCGCCGAAATATTACTGAACCCACTTGATGAATTGGCAATACGATTTAGGTTTGGTAACTCAATATCTCCATACTGATCATTGACAATTGAGTTTGTATCACATAGAGACCCTAGAGATTGCTGAGAGGATGGTTCCTGCTGCGGTTTTTTGACTGCTGTGCTCTTCTGAAATATCCTACAAACTACCCATTCCTCCTGTGACAATGAACCACCCAAGAAATTAGCTAGTCTTATAAAACACAAATAGAACATGGCATGGACTGATAATAAAGCTGTAAGGATTGGTCAAATTATGCCAAGTATATATGCATTACCTTTGTGGACTTGAAAGGATGCCTGTTTTCTAGCCTGTACTCATGCATAACCCAGTTACTTTTCTCACCCCTCGGGGCTCTACCCTTGTAGAACACTAGGGTTTTCTTCATTCCTACCAGCACTCCTGCACGAAAGATTTCCCTGTCTTTCCCTGTGGTTTTCCAATAGCCTGCTTCGGTGGCTCTGTTGGTTCGAAGTCCAGTTGGGTATTTTCTGTCTCTCAAGCTAAAAAAGTACCATTCTTTCTCCCCCATTGATGCCTTGCCTGCACCATGTATACATGTTAATTTTGAATCATGAGGTGAAGCTGTTCAGAAAATATTACTTCAATTTCCTGGAAAAGAGAAATTAAATTTCTTTGTTGAAATGCAATTTTTTTCCATTTAAAAATTGAAAAACTAGTTTTTTATTTTTTAAAATTCGTACTGAGTGTGGAGAAGAGGTTTTCAACAGATTTTGTTTACATGTTTTTACTGTTTTTCAAATAAAAAAATAAACAATAATATTTTTTTGCTTTATGTTTTAATATTTATTTAGTATCACTAATTTAATTTTTTTATCATAAATATAATATAAATGAAATAAAATTAATATTCTATAATTCGATATCACATGTAAACACTATTAATATAAGTAATATAAATTGAAATTTTAGTTCTTATAAAAAAAATAGCTGTAATCTTGATATATTTCTCAACTTTTTCGTTGGAAAATGTTTCTTCATTTTTAATAAATGAACACATTTTCTATTTTTCATTGAAAAAGGAAAACTTGAAAATGGAAAAAAAAACTAAAAACAGAAAAAAATATTTTCTTATTAGTTAACAGATCTTTGAGTTTTCTTCTGGATTCATTTGATTTCTCCACTACGAAACTAGTTAATCAAAGAAAAAAGAAAGAGAGAAAAGAATAGCACTTATGTTTAGCATGAGAATATGCATTGTCGTCAATGATCTCCTAATCGCTTATGGTTTATGTAAGGAGTCCTTAATCTGTAGCCTACTGGCATGTCTCCTCCATTTAATAAAGTTTCAGGTTTGAATTCACAAAACAGTATACTTGTGAAAACGGAGTGAGAACTGTCTGTCTTAATGAAATTTGGTTGGAAATAATTATTTGATGCTCGGAGTTTATAAAAAAAAAATTATATTAAAAAGAAAACGACAGGAATTAATAAGGGATGGATTTTTAAAATTTATGCTTCTAAATTAAGTTATTTATCTCTTGAGAAAACGTGGGATATATTTTATTTTTCTTTTGTCCACGATATATTCTCCATTGATCATCAATTTTTGGAATGACAATAGCGAAACCATATATATATAGGAGAATATTGATCAAATAAGTGCAAACACCTTAACCATTAATGGAGAACAGGAGGCAAAATAAAGCAGGAACAAAAGTTTAAGAGAAAGATGACTTGATTCGAAACATGCAAGGAAGTAAATAGCAATAATTATAAAGCAAGAAGTACCTGGGAGATCCCAGGGTTCACACTTATTGAGATCAACATCCACAACAGCTTTGGAGGTGAAGCTGATATCAGAAACCTTGCGAGTTAAATAACAAGTAATTAGCTCTTCATCTGTTGGATGGAACCTGAATCCAGGAGGAAGACTTTCCTCCATTTTCAATGCTGACACTGGCTAAAATTAAGCAGACAAGACAGTATTAAAAACCCCAGAGAGTACGGATGATGCTCGCAGACAAAGCCTTATAACATCAATAAGAACAAGAAGAGGGAGATGGTCCTTTTATAAATCATCCTTCAAGGAGAAGCACCAATGGGTAGTCTATTTTTTTAATTTCTTTTTTCAATCATGACAACAGTACTGACAATGAAATCTTGATCTTCTTACGACAACTAATTCTCTAAAATGCCATTACGATGCATGGACTAGAAACTTGGTTTACCAAAATTGTCACTAGGGTTTTAAGGATATTACAAAAATACCATACATTTGTGGCATTGACGATGATGATGAGACAAAGAAGTGGGATATTTTTACGGCAAATTCTTGGTGCGAGAGGGGTTGAGCCTTGGTTACACCAGATTTGATTATATGTTTCTTCCATGAACTTACTTGTCCAACCACCTTCACCCATTTCTACCAACCCAACTCTAGTCCAATGAGAACATTAGGTCTTGATCACCACTACATACCCATCAATATATTATTAACACTTGTCGGTTCTTGCATCATCTCTCTGTATGTTTGTGTGACATGAGAGTGTTTAGTTTTTTTATTTTTTTTAATATTATCGCCTAACATGTTTGATACATATTAATTTTGGACACATATAACATAAATAATACATCTCCAGTATCTGAAGAAAAAGATCAAAAATTGCAGTTAAAAAGAGAGGAGAAAAGATGGCAATTTGTTATTAGTTATTAGAAGCTCGATTTGGCATTCTAGTTTCTAGGTGATAGATATAATATATGGAACTATAGCTTTTCTAAATAAAATATATGAAAAGTAATTTTACCCGTACGTTTTTATAAGATCTCATCTTCATTTATCTTAATGTAGATGAATATGGAGAGATTTTTAGCTCCATGGAGATGAAGGTGGAGGCAGGAAAAAAACAAAAACACCAAACTTATTCAAGTATGGATCATATGAATAGAGTATTCTCCAACTTGATAAACCTCCACACCTGAATTTATATTTATATATAATTTATTACATTTATAATTTTTTAATATATATGTAAAATCATTTTTTGATAAATATAAATAATTTTTTTTTGTATGTGTTTTATTTATTGAAATTTATCATAAAAAAGGAATTTTGATCTTCAATTAAAGTAGGAATGAAGAATTGAAGATTGTGTGCAATACAAATGAAGGCATGTATGAAGATTAGGGGTCTATAAACCTCCATTACCATCCCTAATAAGAGGATGATGTAATCAAACTAGAGAAATGTTACGTACATCTAATTTAAATCAAGAAACTCATTTGTAATCACCATTTTATATTAATATAATAAATAAAAAACATTAAACATTATTCAAGATAACGTAGTTAATTACCATTAACCCATGTTTTTTCTTTGTATAACTTGTGAATTTTCAATTTTTATGTGCTCCTACACATACACACCTCTTCCTATAAAAACAATAAGGATTCTCGTGATCTCAGGTTTGAGTTCTGTTGTTGTTAATATGATGGTCACTGTAAGTTTATATGATCATTAACTTTAGGGCCCGTAAGATTAGTCAAGGTACACACAAACTAACTCAAACACCCACATTAATAATAATAATAATAAAATAAGGATCCTTGTGTATATATCCAATATAGCTAATGTTAATTTTCATGATTAATTAATTCAAAATCGTGAAAGGCTAGTGGCGACTATCCAAATAACGTGAATTATTTGGCGACTATCCAAATAGGGTAAAGATATCCCAACAACTTAATTTTAAAATAAATTAAGTTAAGGTAGATTTTCTTTATCATCGAAATAATGATTGGCATATAAAAGTTTGGATGATGACACTATACATTAAGACTTTAATTAATTGACTGCTTCAATTTAGTGTATAGTATTCTCGTAATTTAAATACATGTGGATGAAGGTTTCCAAGAGTGGTTAAAATGCTCACCAAACCTGGAGACTGTATCTTTGGTAAGAATTCCTGTTGGGTCCTAAATTTCTTTCATACTTACCCGTTTGTCTTCGAAAACCTCGTGAATTTCAATCCTAACTAGAACTTCAATGTACTAACTTCATCTGTATATATGTTTTTTTCTCTTGCATTTGAGCTTCTAGAACCCACGTGATGTACAGATTAAGAATAATTATCCATTCCTTTTATGCACTAATTTCATGTGAAGAAGGAAGAGCAGTTAAAGAGGGTTTTCCTAGCTATAACCATAACGTACACAAGAAGAACTTTGATTATATCTCAAATAATAAATCCGCACGCCAGTTGTTTTAGAAATTAAATTCTTCTTCCATAGTGGGTTTTATGTCTAGTCTCCAATTTATCCCTGTAGATTTAATTGCTTCCAATCTGTTTTTATACTTTAGTTCATTCTTTAATTTATCATTCTAGTCGATATTTCCATATAAACTAACAAAAACACCCTCAGAAAAGAAATTTAAATCTGACCTTATTTATTAAAAAATTAACCTTGAAAAAAATGAAATTATAGTTTTTGTGAGTTGCCTGCAAAAAGCCTGATTAAAAGAATGAAGTAAGAAGTCCACCAGCTTATGTTGCCCTAAACATATGATCTGCCGAAGTGGAATTAAAATGGGCTTGTATTTAGCAAATTTGGCTTTATTTTTTTATACTTTTTTCCTTCAGAAATGGACCCACTCAGCTATGTGGGTGTTAGTTGGATCTAAATATTCTTTTTTTTCCCCCGAATAATATTGATTTTATGATCTATCTAAATTGTCCCCAAATCTACTGTTATGTTATAAGAGATTAAGCATTAAAAGATTATCATAAAATATGAGCCCAAAAATAATAATTTAATGGTAATCTTTAATTAAGTAAATTAAGATTTATATATCTCTGTGTTTTTTTATGAAGTCATCATGTATTTATTATATATTTTATCACCTAATTTCGGCCTCTTGTTTTTCAATAAATTCCAAAAAGTGTGTGTGTGTATATATATATATTTCATAATTTTTTACCCTTTTGCCTATTTTTTATATGTTTTCAGTTATGATAAAACGAATCGGATAAAAAAAATCAGAAATTGAAAAAAATAAAGGAAAAGGACTAGAATGAAATAAAAAGAAAGAAAGAAAGAGAGACTAAAAATGGTGAAGAGAGAAGAGGGGACGTGCCTACAACGTGGAAAGGAAAAAAGAAAAAAAAAGTACACTTGTGTAGGATAAAAAGGGGGAAGGAGAAAAGAAAGAAAAAAAGGAGACACAACCTTTCCCAACTCCATACTTGATGTTAATGAGAGAGATCATTGGTGGTGGTTTTGAAACACTCAAGAAAGATATAACAATCTGTTTTATTTCAAAAACTACAAACTTACATAAAATCGCAAACTCTTAAACTCTCACCCTCTATTTCTCTCTTTTATTTTCCACACTTAATAACATAAACTTAGTTGTCTATTTATACACAAAATAAAAGCATGAAAAATCAAAGTTTCATGTGTGAAAGATAATGGTAGATGGTAGTGTGAAAGCGATTAGTGGCTGTGGTTGGTGGCTTTCTGTCAATGGTTAGTGGTTGTCATCCTTAATCTTCTGGATTGAGTTTACTACAACAAATTCTTCTTTTAAACTCAATTAAGGGATGTCACTCCAAGCATGAACTTTAATCTAATAAAGCCTCTCCTTTTAATGACTTTATAAAGATATCTATAACTTTATCATTTGTTTTGCAAGATATCAGTTCAACTTTTTGTTCTTCACATGCTTTTGAATAAAGTGATGGCATATATTGATGTGTTTACTTCTTTCATGATACACTAGGTTCTTTTCTAATGCAATCACCGATTAATTATCAATATAAATCTCTATAGGATTTTCTTGAGGAATTCTCAAATGCTTCATCATATTCCTTCAACATATTAAATGGCTTACAATTGACTTTACATCAACTTACTTGTCTTCGCAACTTGATAAAGTTACTATTGATTGTTTCTTAGATGACCATGTGAAAGATGTATCTCCAATAAAAAAAAATCTTATTATGATTTTCTTTTCATCTTGATCTCTTCCCCAATCACTATCTGAGTATCCAACAAGATTGAAGTTTTTACTTGAAGTATAAAACATACCTTCATTTATTGTTCTTTTGATGTAACAGAAATTCTCTTGGCTGCATTTAAGTGAGACTGATCTGGTGTCTTTATATATCTGCTGATAAGTCCTACTCCATAGAGTATATTCGATCTAGTACATGTCAAGTATCGGAAGCTTCTTACTAAGCTTTTAAAGTAAGTTAGATCAACATTTCCTACTTTGCTCTTCCTCAATTCCACTCCATTTTCAATTGAAGTTGATACCAAATTGCTCTATGATGCTTGCTGGGGACACAACTCTCATAGAATTCATCTAGATGATCAATTTAGGGCATACCTTTGACCATCTTCTTGCTTGTTAACATCTTCAGACTTGTAAAATTCAAATGTCTAATCCTTAAATGCTATAGCCACTATTCATTGTTGGTGATGACACTCAAACACTTTGATGCATCATAATGGATGTTTAGAGGAAACATTATATTCTTAGACATCTTCACAAAGACAATTAATCTTCCATTGTTGTCCTTGACTATAAGATGACAATCCTTCATGAAAACAGTATAACCTTTCTCTAGAATTTGGGCCTACATTCAACATGTTATGCTTTATGTCTGGAATATAGTAAACATATGCAATGTAGCTATGATCTTCATTCTTCAACTTGATCGGGATGTTGCCTTTACTTTCTACCATAACTTTTGAGGTATCTCCAAAAGTGACTTGTCCTTGTATAGTCTCATTGACATCACCAAACAAATCTTGTTGTCCACACATGTGATTGCGAGCTCTAAAATCTAGATACCAAACATTCTCATGATTCTCACCTAGTTTTTATTGGACAAATAATGCAGCTCATCCTCTTATGATGGTATCTTCATTTGCATAGTTGGCTTATTCATGTACCTCTAATGAAGCTTTTTTTTTTTTTAATTCAGTGTTATATTGCCCAAACTGATTGCAGCTATAACATTGTATATTCCTCTTATCATAATTATTATAATTGCCTCATGTTCCTCTAGGAGTAAATGCTTGTTGTCCTCGTCCTCTTTTAGTGTTGTTTCTAACACCTCTACCTCTGAATCATGTATTCTAAAATCCTCTTCTTTGAAATCATTGAAATCATCTTCGTCTTTATTGACCTCTTCCTTAAATGGTATATCCACTTATTGAAGTCTTCTTTTGTTCATATCTGTCTTTTTTAGAGACAATTCTGATGGCAAGGCATTCTTTATTTTCTTATCTCCATTTCTTTTCACAATCTTTTGTTCATGATCATGTAAAGAACCCATAAGCTCATCCACCATCAACTTGTCCATTTTTTTGGACTCCTTAATAGTGACAACAACATAATCAAATCTTGGATTTAGGGATCTCAAAAGTTTCTCAGTAATTCGAGCATTTGTGAAGGCGTCTTATTTCTTCTCATCTGATTGACTATCACCATAATTCTTGTGTGATAATTAGAAATAGATTCTGAAGACTTCATTTGCAATGATTTAAATTCACCTCACAAAGATTGGAGATGAATTTTTTTAATTATGTCAACACCTTAGTATTTTTATTAGAGAGCCTCCCATATTTCCTTTAAGGTTTATATGTAAGCGATGATCTCAAATGTGGCTTCATCAATACCTTGAGAAATAATGGTCTTAGCTTTATTGTCTTTCTTTTTATTAGCTTTGAGGACTTGGTTTTGTGTCTCTTGTAGACAATCTGCTGCTTCTTTGAAATCTGATTCATCATAACCATATTATAATCTTTATACACTTTTGTGAGTCTAGAAATTTCTTTAGTTTGATACACCAATTATGATAATTGTCTTTGGTTAGGTTTGGGGTGAGTGTTTGTGCATTTTATTTAGTTATTTTATTCTTTGAATGACTATATCACATTCTGATAGTTGAATTTGACAAAACAGACACTGTACATGAATCCAGAATGGTCAAAATAGTAGGGAACCAATCTAACCTTGTTGAAAATAAGTCAAAAATAGATTGAACTGGTCACAAAACCAATTTTAAACGTCGGTTAGTTTGCTAGGGTTAAACCAAGAATATTTCAAGAATATTCTTTTGTCGGCGGCTTGATGGCTCGACTCGGCTCAACACGGATTATGACTCGACTAAACAACTTAGAGGCTCAACTTAGATGGCTTGACTCAACTCAAATATGATGCGCGTGCATGTCAGTTGTCTTCTTTCTCTAGGCATGTGGGATGCGCATGGTTGACAGAGGCAATGGTTGTAGACAGCGTGTGTGGTGCACCCCTTGCTTCAATAAGATTGATTTTTGCACCATTGAGTTCTTATTGAAGAACACTACACCATGAAATGAAAATTCAAACGTATCTAAAAAACTGCTATGTTTTTAACAAACGAGGCTGCAGTACCAATTGTTTTTGGAAGAGACCACTAATGGTGGTTTTGAAACACTCAGAGGAAATAAAACAATTTGTTTTATTTTATAAAAAAACAAACTTATATAAAATTACAAACTCTCAATTTCTATTTCTCTCTAGTGTTATTTTTTTTTTATTTAGCTCACTGAATAACATAAACTTAGATGTAAATAAAAGCATGAAAAATCAAAGTTTTAAATGTGAAAGATAATGATAGATGACAATATAAAAATGTTGTAGTTGTGGTTGATGGCTACTGAACAATGGTTGATAGCTATCATCTTTGACCTTGTAGATTAAAAATTTACTTCAACACTTCAGAAAATCTCATAAAAATTTCATAACAAAACTCTTTCATAAAAATTCTTTAGCACAGCAGTGCAATAGCTCTGCCTCCATGAACCTCGATTTTCCCCTCCAAAAATTATGATATTTTTTCCTAATCTTCCTGACATACTTGAGAAAGCCTTGGAAAATCTTTATAAAAAAAAATCCTTCATATGAGCCTTAAACAAACCTAAAGACAATAGTTAATGCAATAACTTCACCAGGACAGTAGCTGTGCAACAGATCTTCACTCCCATGAATCATAATTTTCTCAAATTCTAAAAGTTACCAAGGTTTCCTCACATCTATCAATACATCCTAAACAAATTTCATCCCAAAATTCCTTATCAACAAACCTGAAAAGATGTGAAAATAGAAGCTCCAGCAGATGTCTTCAGGGAGACAGCAGCACACCTTTAGTTATCCAATTCCAAAATCTGTCCAAACCTACTCTAAAGACTACCAAATTTAACAAGAACCTCTCAAATACATTCAAAATCCTCTTAGTCAAATTTTAGCTGAAAATAAAATCTGGATCAAAAGCTTTGACAATGATTGCTCTTGATTTTAGCTGCAGTATCTTTGTTTTGCCTTCAACTTTGGACCAAATATACATCATTTCATCTTTAATACACACTAATAGCCCCATTTCCATTTGGATGCAGGAAAGAAGCACAAACAGGAGTTGACATAATGCCACTGCTTCTTCAAAGTTCCAGCAGCTTTCGACCCTTTTCCAGCCTCTGAGAAAGGTCCATTTCGGATTGCGGATGATTTTTAATGTGTTTGTTGTGATTATTATTTAATTGAGATGATTTGTAAATATGTTTGATTGTAGGGTGACTGAGTTAATTAATGAAAGAGAATGGATGTGTGTGTTGTATTTTTTTTTCTGACAGGTGTTAAATGAATGTTTTTTTAAAAGAAAAAATATAAAAAACATTATTGACCAAGTGTTTAAATTTGTATTTTGTTCAAGCTTTAAAAGAAAAGAAATACAAAATTTTTTTTTTTTTTTTTTGCATAATTTAGTTGTCTTGTTTCTAAATACCATGTTTAGCATAAAAAAACAAACAAAAATATTATTTAGCATTATAAAAAAATTACTTATGTTTTTGGTATTTATAAAAATTGTATTTTTTTTTAAACTATTTTTGGGCTTCTAACAAGTTTACCAAGCTTATTAAAACCTTGACCAAAATAAATAGCATATTGGGTAAAAAAAAAAATTATTTTTTAAATATAATTTTGAATAAAAGAGTCAAAGCTTATTTTGATCATTCTTGTGGGTCCAAAGGCCATTTGTGTCATTTCTACAAGTACAATGCCTATTTTTAGCAATTTTTAAAAATTTCAGCATAATGTTTTTTTTCATGATTTAAGGTCAATATTTTTAGCAAATCTTCTATTTTTAGGGTTCTAATGTCATATTTTGACATATTTTCTATTTTTAGGGACTAATATCCTTTAAAACAAATTGTGAACAAGCTCAAAATATTTCAAAATGTGAGTAAATTTAGAAAAACACAAGTAATAGTAATCTTTCATCTGAAATGATGCGTTAAGGTGATATCTATCTTCCTTTAAACATAACAAACTCAATGCCTGAATATTTGAAAGACCTATTAGGATTTTTAATTACCATAAAATTAGGTGGCAACTCCTTTCATATATTTTATCGATTTACACATCAGCTCACCTCAATGCTTACATACGATAGAATAATGACTCTACTACGGATATAAGGTTGAGCCAATTACTTGTGTTTGCTTTTAATTTATTTATTTTTATTTTTGTTTATGTTTTGAGTATTTGTTTCGTTTACATTGTTCATTTTATGCAATTTAATTTCTCTATAATTATTTTAATTTGTCGGATTACATATACATGCATGTTATTTATCTGAGTTTTCACACACTTCATAATAAATCCATAAAAGGTTTAGACTCGAGCTCATCCCTTATAAGATTAGAAAGGAAGATTCATATGACAAGTGTGACTTATATCCACTGATACTCACTTGGACTTCCACTCAGATTGAAACTCACCTTATGCACTAGGTATTGTGGAGTCTCTCCCATGCTTAGGTTGGATAAGGATAAGAGGTCAATTACCCCAGTGATAATTCAGGGAATATAGGGATTTGAGAAAGCTTTAGGAATAGACAGGACGAGCCCAAACCCCTATAAGTTAGATATTATCTATTAGGATCTACCCTTGTTGGGACGCAAATGAATAACATATATGTATATTCAATTCAGCATTTTACATCCACTTGTATATTCTATTTATTTGCATAATATCTTGCATCCCTCTATACATTTTATTCATTTGCATGGAATTTTGTATCCATTTGTATATTTTATTCATGATATTTTGCATTCATTCGTGCATTCCATTAGTTTGCATATATTTGAGATCTTAAGAAGCTAGATTGAGGAGAAAAAAACTTCAGCCTAGGCAGAATCATGTAGACATTTAAAAAAATGAAATGACTTAGCTTTCTAATTTGTTAGAACAAACCGTTCGTTCTGAAAGGTTTGAAGGAAGCCCCCCCATATAAACTAGTCTTATAATGCCCATTATAAAGATGTCTCCCTGTTTCACCACACATAATCAGAAGAGAGTGTTAGATGCCTATCCAGTTATTTAAAGCTTATCATTTATTGCCTCAAGTGCATCAAAATCATCAAAGACTTTTGCATTCATGCCTTAAAATCCATTGCAATCTTGATCATTTGACTTTTTATCTTTTCAATTTTATCCACCTACATTATATTAACATGGTTTTAAATTTTATAACTTTTTTCAATTTGAATATTCTAGCATATTTTTGTTGAAACAACAAAGACCAAAGTTAATGTTAAAAAAAATCCCCTTTTTTAATGTTCATGATGCGAATCCAGAGGATAAAACCTCTTGAAACCATAATAAAATTCAAAACAATTCCTGAAACGCTAAAATCAAGTTGCAAATAAAAACTTTGACCCAAAGATTACCTTAATAATAAAACCAAAAGTATTGGATGAAACTTTGACTCATTGATTATAAGAATCAAGAACCAAAAGTATAAAAAGAACACCAAAAAGTTAGAATTTTTTGTTAAGTTCGATAAAGTTCATTAAAGAACCAAGAGTAAGAGTTTTGCTCATTAAAACACATTGGTTTATTAATCACTTAGCTGCTGGAACTTTCAGCTCAAATCTTAATTAAATAATCCCATGAAGTAACCCTAATGGACCCTTTGGGTTGTAAACCAGAGGCCTAAATAAAACCCAAATCAATAAGTTGTTAAGAAATAAATATAAGTGCATGGTTTGTCTTAAAATAACCCAAACAAAAAATAAAAAGATCTAAATCCTTTAGATATTTGGACTTCCTAATCCTTGTAAATAAGGATTCAAACCTATAAATAGGAAAGAAAACTCAGCTGCAACCCTAATAATTGCTGCCCAAACCGCCACTTGCAGTTAATGGCCCAAACCAAACCAAAATCAGCCTAAACCAAACTACCCAAACTGCAACTATCCAAACCAAATTTAGTCTGGTCCAAACCAAATTTGAACCAATCTAAATAGGCTAGAAAAATAGTAACCCACAAGCCCCAATGAAACCAAATTACACCCAATCCAAACAAAACCAAAAACCCAATAAACAAGCTGGAATCCTGCGGGTCACTATAAAGCTTGACCCAAACCAAATCTCCAAGAAATTATGGTTTGATATGAAGCTTTATTGCACATTATAAAAGCACAATCTGAATCTCTTCATCCCCTCTCTCTCTTTAAAAAGATTTTTCCTCGAATCTGCAACATGATGGACGTCATCTAGGGACAATACACCATTATAATCTTATAGCAAAGAAACACAAAAAATATCTGCATAGGATTTTTAATATAAAAAATGTTATGAATGAACCTCTTTCTCATGAGCAAACTATCTTTCTTTTTTATGTTTCTCTTAACTTTCTCAAAATTTTTTTCTCTTCTTATGGCTAGCTTATTATTTCCCTCTCTCTTAGCTAAATTTGAATTCTCCCTACCCACGACCAATTTAAACTTTCCTCTCTTTTCACTACTCTCATCTAAAGTAACTATTTCACTCCCTTTACTATTATCGACCACACTCTCTCTCTCTCTCTCTCTCTCTCTCTCTCTCTCTAGTTTCATTGGATCCTCATATACATTTTAAAGGAGTTAATGATATTAGAGTTATAGATTTACCATTCTTTACAAATGAATATTTATTCTTGAAATTATCATGCATAACTTTTTTGTCGAGCTGTCATGGTTTACCCAAAAATAAATGACTCACTTATATAAGAACAAAATCACACAACACCTCATCATGATATTTCCTAATATATAGTGAAACTAAACCTATTTTGTCACCTTCACCTCATCACAATCATTCAATTATTAAAGTTTTTAAGGTCTATAATGCTTTATTGTGTGCAAATTTAGTTTATTCATCAGAATAATACTAGCTAGATTAGCACAACTCCCAGTATTTATAATCATGCTGCATAACTTATTCTTAACATGATATCGTGTATGTAAGATGTTCTTTTTTTGCTCCTCCAATCATTCTCCTTAACCTGCATAGTTAATGCTCGCCTAACCATAAATGACTCTCCTTCAACTAGAATCTCAACATCGTTATCACTTGCATCTTCAAGTGGTGACATTTTTTGTTACACCTTTGAATGATTTTTTATAACCATAACTCACTTATTTGAACATTATGAAGCAATGCGACCTACTCCCAAACAACAAATTTTTTTTTTTATCATGGTTATAAAGGGTTTGAGTTTTAGATTTACCCCGACTATCCATGTAGATTTCTTTCTTATCTTTATAAGATTTGTACCTACACCCGTATTCGACTTGGATCGGGCAGCCATTTCCCTTCCTCTTAAGTTGTCTTTCTATTTTGTTAGACCTATATACCATATCATTCAACTCCATATAGTGTTGTGATTCCATAATGTTTTTAATCTCACAATTTAACTCATTCAGAAACTTAGTCATGGTGGCTTATTTATCTTCCACCATATTCACCTAAATCATTACAATCTCAATCCTTTTGTGGTAATCATCAACACCTTTCAATCCTTAAGATAAACCCTATAATTTCTGATATAACTCTCTATAGTAGTGACTAAGAACAAACCTTTTTTCATGATTGCCTTCATCTCCTCCCAAGTCTTGATAGGCCTCTCATGATTTCTCCTTATGCTCGAAACAAACAGATCCCACCAAATTACAGCATAATCAATTAACTTAATAATAACAAGTTTTACCTTCTTAATTATAGAATGTCACATATACGAGTTTCCACAAAAAGGGTGATGAGTTTTACCTGTAGATGAGTATGTTACTGTGAATGAGGATGAAAATATAAATAGATTTAAGTAGGCTTCATTCAGTCAAGGGAGAAGATTTTGGCAACAAAAGGGTTTTAAATATTGAAGCTTTAGACCAAACATGCATAAAGGGTTTAGGCATGATTTTAGGATCCATAATGGTTTAAATAGAAACCTAGGGAACATCAAGATAAAAATTCATGCTTTTTAGGGGAGGAACGATCTAAAAGCATATTTAGATGGAAGATGAAAGTCCTTCTTACATATTATTAATCCTGGTTTCTTGTTGATCTACTAAATCTATGATCTCGCCAAACATCAACTATATTCACTCCAAATGTTGTTCCATGGCTTTTAACATAAAAGAATTATCGGCCTTCCCCTCTTGGTATGACAATTCACTTTTGAATGAAATATTGAAATTTGAAAAATAAGTTAGTAAGAAGAAATTTTATCCCTCACAGACTCTCTTATATGTTTACAGTTGAATAGATTTCACTTTACTTATGTTTCACTCAAATTTTAGCTTTTCGTAATAATATACCTTTTCACCTTTTACTTCTCGAACACTCCTCCATAGCTTTTTAAAGAACTAAACAAAATAGCTAATAAAATCCACATTGCAATGTTCAACCTAATGAAAACAATTAAGGAAAACATGATGGAAACAAGCAATAACATTTGAATATTTTTTTTGCGTTTAAAAAATTGATCTAACCCGCAGTATAGCCAGGTTGACTCAGTTTTTTTATATTATTTTTTTAATTGGATATATTTTTCAATTTCATCATTCAACATTGGGTAGACTTTATAATTATTTTTTTATATTTTCTTTCTATAAAATTTTCCTGATCCCTTGACTTGGGTTTGATATGTTAACTTAGATTGTCTTGGGTCATTTTAATATTATTTTTTTTTATTTTTTTAATTTAATACTTCTACATTGAGTTGATTGAGAATTGAGCCTTATAATGTTTTTTTATTTGTTTTCTATGTGGTTATCATATTCTTATGGCCTGGATCGCAGGTTACGCTGATTGACTCAAGTTTTTTTTGTCTTATTTTAGTTAAAACTTTTTTCAGTTTCATTCTTAAATATTGAGTTGATTGTGAATTACCCTTTTATAATTTATTTTGGTTTGCATTCTATGATGTTATTTGATCTAATGACCTAAGTCATGGATGTGGTCGGTTCACTTGGGTGGCTTTTTGTGTCCTCTTTTATTATTTTTTAATTTCATCCTTCAACATTAGGCTGATTAGGAATTGATCTTCGTAACTTTTTTTTATTTGTTTTCTATGGGTTTATCTCAGTCTCATGATCCAGGTTTAACAGGTTGACCTGAGTTGTCTTAGCTCAATTTTTAGTTGAATTTTATTTTTAATTTCATCCTTTAATATTAGGTTGATTGATAATTGGATTTAATAATTATTTTTTAATTTGTTTTCTATAGGGTTATTAAGTTCTCATGATCTAGGTAATGTGTTTGACATATTAACTATAGTTGATTTGAGTCAATCTAATATGTTGTCGTTTAAATATTTTTTAAAAAAGTTGTTGTCTTGATTTTTTTTAGTTAAACTATATTTTTATCGATCATCTGAGTTTTCTTTAGACTTGCCAAATCAACCATATCAATCATAATATAGTTTAATTTTTTTATGCTATAAAACTGGTATGTCGTTGAAACCTAAAAAATATAATTTTGACTTTACTATTACAAATAAAATAATTTTGTAATATAATTGTGAAGACCAAGTTAAACCCAAGGAAAATGTTGTTTAATCTTCCTACAAGATTCTAAAATAAAAAAGGATGGGGGATTTGAATAATTAAAGAAATGAAATTTTGAAAATAAAAATAATAATAAATTGATAAGTTGTTAACTCAGTTCAATGATCCACACATCTATTGTTATAAATTTGTTGATCATAGAAGTAAAAATAAATATTCTTTCAAGTCAAACAAATAAATTCAATATTTCTTAAAGTTAAAAGGAATCGAGGAGATTATCATTTAATTAATTAGACAAAGCTTTCTTATCAATTTATTATCATCAAATGAATTTAATATTGAAAAGAGATTCTCAATCAGTCATTAGTAGTCTTAGGAGCAAAGTCTATAAAATTTATTTTAAGCAATCGTTCAAAAGGTTAACAATTTAACTTAGTTTATTCTTCTATAATAAATTAAAATGAGAGATGCAATAATCAAGTTAATTCTTTTGCTTCTTACTCTAATCCTTAACAACAATGACAAATTGGAAGAAACTAGAAAGCATACATGTCATCTCAAAACAATATCTTGAACAGAAATCAATAGCATAATTCTAAAATAAAGAAAAATAAATACTTAAATATGAAAGAATTACAATGTCAACGTTATTTCTAACAACTTGATAATGAAGATGGTGTCTATTCCTCTTAAACTAAAATGGAGAATTAGTTGCTCATGGTCTTTGAAAATTCCAACAACAAAGATGATCTCTCCCAAAATTCCCGTAGACAATAAACATCCTGGTTGTTTTTCTGTTCTCCTCTTCGTGACCCAATAAACAACCTTTATGATAAGCTATTAATGATAGAGATTAAGAGGTTACAAGTTGTAGAGAAAATCCATCTAATCCTATAAGATTTCTTATTAAGATAAGACTCTCAAACTGTTAGTTTTTAGCAGGGGATAAAACTTGTCTTTTATCTTGCATTAGGAGATTTGTCTTGAAAATGATTTTGTCTAACCCGGAGCCCTTCATAAAAGTTATATCTCTAAATGTGTAGATAAATTTGAGCTGTTGAATTGCCTTATTTTGATATCTTAAGTTCAAGATATGTCTGTTTGAATATTAAGTGTGGAAACATACAATTCTGTTGCAAGTAGGTTTTGGCCTGATTTTTACAAGTCTATTTAGAGGTCCAAATGAACTCGGATTTCTGCCTATAATACCTTCCTGAAAAACTTGATATGTGTACTTCAACTTAGATTATGCTCATATTCACTTTGTAAAACTCTAACTTGGTGAAAAACCTGTCACAAAAAGCAAGTTCCAAAACATAAAATACATAATTTCTTATTTTTTATCAATTAATTAACAAAGTCTTTTATGTATGTTAAACTCATAAAATAACTTTTAATAAGCTCAACACATCTTAAAAAAAACATAATATAAGAGGACTATATATATCGCGCTTATAAAAAATACATTAATAACACTGGATATATTTTTAATGTCCCAAAAACCTTAATCCGAGCCGTGGTGTATCACGGTTAATCATTTAGTCACAAACCATCCATGATATATGATTAGGCCACTATCAAGGTAAAGCACTTGGCACTGTAGGACGTATAGGACATTTTGAAGCAAAGAATAACCAAATTAGAACAAGAAGCTGTAAGAAAACGTTACGAAAGCTAACCAAAGAACACCTTTTTTTTTTCTTCTAGGAGTTCACTTTCCTCTTTCAAAGTTTTACGTACTGATCATTTTTGGAACGAACAACAAGAAAATGACATGTTCAAGAGAAGCTCTTGCTAGGTTGTTCCACAATGTCTCAAGCTCCTCCTTCCTTCTCCTTCTCTTCCTCTACTTCTCCTCCACTTTGCTCCTTAAGCTCATCAACTTCATTGGCAGCTATCCTATAATCCAAAGGTCTCATGCCAACTACACCTCTCTCCCTCTGAAAAAAAAAATATGCTAACTTTGTTTGTTTTTTTGTGTCTTGTTCTGCAGAAACCACAATGTATATGAATTTAATTTCTCTGATGAAGAGGAGGAGGAAGAAAATGAAACGTATAGCTACTATGCTCAGTCTATGGAAAAAGATAACCTTGTGGCCGACATAATCCATGGCTGTGAATATGAATCAGTAATTCAGGTTATGCCTAACAACAGCACTCATACAAATCATAATCATGTTGAAGATTTCGTAAGCACACCGGAGGCCGTTCTTGAAAAGCAAGATGATAGTTTTGCTAGTGATGAAATGCTTTCTGTCCTTTCCTCAGCAGGTTCAGAATCAGAACATGGTGACGCAGATATGGTTGAAGAAGAGATGCAAACAAGTGATGCTGATTCGGTTCATGATTCTGTCCCAAATCAACAGGGCCTCACAGCTCCGATCACCAAAGACCTACACAAAAGTGATTTCATGGACGGTGACAAAAACAGTGGCGGTATTTGGCTACTTGCAACATATTAGCTTCTCTAGGAAAAGTTTGTTACACTAGTCACATGATGAACTTGTACTACTTCCATTTTTCCTGATATTGCTTATGTTGTTTTCTCTTGCAGAAGACTGCACTAATCAAGAAATTGAAAATAAGAAGCTGAAGGATACAAATTTATCTGTTGATGAAAAGTTCCTGATTTATGCGCCAAACCGATTGGAACTGGGGAAACTTCAAGTTCAAGAAAACAATGAGGAAGAAATATTTGGTGACTCGTGCACAGTAGGCTCAACTTCTAAGAGCTCCTCTGAATGGAGGAGCTTAATCAAGGACTCAGGAACCGAAGATCCATTTTCTTCTTCGTCGCGAAGAAGTTGCCCCAGGTGGGAATCCTACACAGTGTTCCAAAAATATGATGAGGAGATGATGTACCTAGACAGAATTAGTGCTCAAAAGCTTCATGAAACAGGGTAATTTTATTTGAGTACTATTGAATGTAATGTTTCCTGCATTAATTATAGGTTTTTGATCCATACTATAGCAAATTACTAATTAATTTCAAACGTGCTACCTGTTTTCAGAGTCTCTAAAGTCCATCCATGTGAATCCAAGATCAATTTCAGATAGGATTGTTCACAAGTTTTCTACCATAAACAAGAAGCCTTCCGACATCTGCCAGAACCCGTATCATGAATTGGAAGGTGCCTATGTAGCTCAAATTTGCTTAACATGGGAAGCACTTAATTGGAACTACAAGAACTTTGGACTAAAAAGAGCTTCGCAGTGCGACTTTGATCCTGGTTGTCCAGCACATATTGCACAACAGTTTCAGCAATTCCAAGTCCTTTTGCAGAGATATGTCGAAAATGAGCCTTATGAGCAAGGCAGGAGACCTGAGGTTTATGCCAGAATGAGGCTTTTAGCACCAAAGTTACTCCTGGTGCCAGAATATCGAGGTATGCATTCAAGTAAAGCCTAATCCTCTGTATACATTTCATCATCTTAGGAAACATAAAAAAAGAAAACGAAAGAATCGAGTCCATTAGATTAGGTTAATTACTCAATCCTTCAACAGGCTTAGAATTTGGGTTCATATCCAAAGCATTGTCACAATTTTCTTTAATGGGTAGGGAGGAATTTGTTTTTTCTTTTTTTAGTATATAATTCATTGGAAGGCTCACTTGGCCTTTAGATTAGACAGGAGAAAAACCTTTTTGCATCCCATTAAACTCCTACAACCTCCACTACAATGAGATCTGAATTCAAGATTTGCGGTCAAAATTTCTATGTTCAAGCCATTTACATGTAATTTTCACAATTTCGTTGTTCTTTTTCCTGTCCCTTCCCTTTATTCATCTGAAATCTAGATATTGGATCTTTAGTATGGCTACAGGGAACTTATTTTTCATTTCTGTATCTTTGTTTGCGTAGCTTTCTTAATTTCTTTTATTTTGTTCTTTCAAGATTCTGAAGATGATCAGAAAGGTGATGCTAAATTTGGCTCAAGAATTTCATCGGCTGCATTTCTAATGATAATGGAAGACGGAATCCGAACATTCATGGATTTTCTCAAGGATGATAAGGAGAAAACCTGCCAGATTCTGAAGGCATTCTTTAGGCGAAATCGAAGGGGTTCAGTAGATCCTGTTCTTCTCCAATTAATGAAGAAAGTTAATAAAAAAGTAAGCTTAAATAAATATAAAAATAATCCTACTTTTCACTCTCATGTAATGGTATATGAGCATATCATTTTGAAATTAATACATGAATGTTCTGCATGCTATATATGTGCAGAAAAAGATGAAGCTTAAAGATCTTCGCCGAGCTCGCACTTGCATAAGGAAAAGAAAATTAACGGTGGAGGAAGAGATGGAGTTCTTGATGGGACTAATAGACTTAAAACTTGTCTCTAGGGTATTGAGAAAGGCTGACATGAGTGAAGAAAAATTGCATTGGTGTGAAGAAAAAATGAGCAAAGTGAGAATATTGGATGGGAAACTTCAAAGAGATTCCTCACCACTTTTTTTCCCCGCACATTGACCCACACCATATTGTGTTGCTTGATGACTAGATCATGAATGTGCCATGACTGCACAAAAATGAATATCCAAGGCGCCCTTTTGTAAATACTGTAAACTAATGTGCATGGAAGAGGGCCTACAAATCAAAGTGACTACATGTTGGAGACATGGGTTTCGAAGATTAGGAATCCAAGATAGAAGAGTAAAGAGAGATGTCTGCAAGAATATGTGAACAACGAAAGTGAAAGACCAGAGACAAAGCAAGGGGCATGAAGATAGAGAGAAGGTTAGCTTTAGTTAGCTTTAGCTTTTTAATTAGGGTTTATCTACAACGGATTTGAGTTGAATCAAAAGAAGAAAAGAGAGAAGCTTTTACACATGCATGGAGTGGAGGAATAATAAAAGGAAGCACATGCTACACTCAAAGAATTGTGGCCTCAATGCCACATTATTTGTGGGGTAGAAAAATAAAGGAAATAGGTTTATTTAGAAAGCAAGATCTTACAATATTATGAAAAGCTAATCTTGTAATTGGGTTATTATTAGATGAATGTATCCGACTTCGAAAAGAGCATTGACTCAAAACATTATACACTCAGAGATGTGATGTGCATTTCATTTTCTTGCTACTCACAATTTAGAAGAACTGAGAAGTCAACTCTACTTAATTTGCATTGCCCTTTGTAACTTTTCTAACCGTTGAAGAAATACTATAAATTCCTTTGTATTAATTACCAGTTTGTGTTGCATAAACCCACAAAAAATAGTAGCAGATATACAAAGCTTGCAAAACTTTAACAATTAAATTATAGGTAATGGGGAGTTCATTTTGCTTACCAACGATGGCTTCCCATGTCATGTGAAGTCCTCACCACTTCACCCTCGACATAAATGGAGTAATGAGGAGCTCTGCTCGAGGGACCAAGCACAACGCTTCGAGGCGGAGATTGTGGAGAAGCCTATCTGCCCCCCAACATTTGATATATCACTCCATATTGTGTCATCCTACATTACTAAGTATCAAGAAAAAAACAGAAGAAAAAACTTGTTTTTTCCAAAAAAAACCAAAGAAGAAAATATATTTTAATTTCTGTTTTTGGCTTTTTTTATTTAATTTAATTTATTGTTAAGAAATTATTTTTATTTCAAGTCATACACATGGTACTTAATAGTTCTTGGTTTGGTCAATTAATACCTCATAGTTAATATAATAGAAAAAATGGATGAGAGGTTTAAAGTACTAAAACTTTGGAATTAAAGGTTCAATTTGATCAGATTTGAATAGTAGAGGGATAATTGATGATTTTTAAACATAAATTAATATACAGAACTTATAAAATCTAACAAAAATATCAAATTTAAAATGGATCAATACTGTCTCTTTTAATTAAAATACTTGTTCTCAAATTACTTAAAGTTTATGAGAGGTTTTACCCATTTTAAACCTATTAAAAAGAACTAAAATCCTGGGAAAGTATTGTAGCTTAAGATCTATTATTACTATTTACTAGAATAGTATAATGATGATAGAGATAATTATTTGAAGTAAGAAGTAGATAAAACAATGAAATTTCTCGAGAAGTACAAGCTAGAATGGAAAAAAATAAGTTGTTCAATAATGTCTGATAAATGGACAAATAAAAAAAGATGTTTTATTTGCAACTTTTTGGTTAATAGTCATTAGAGGGATAAATTTTTTTATCATCGATGGATACCTCTAATATGTTATAAGGTATTTGAGATGTTGGATCCTATTATTGAGAGGATTGGAGAGGAAAATGTTATGCAAGTAATCACTGATAATGCTGTAAATTATAAGGCAACAAGAAAATTATTGATGGAAAAGAGAAAGAAGTTATTTTGGACACCATATGATGACCATTATATCGACTTGGTATTAAAAGATTTTAAGAAGAGGCTAGAGTTCCATCAAGTAACTATTGCTAAGGAGTGGAGAATCACCTCATATATTTATTCAAGAATTGTTTTTATTTCCATGTTAAGGCACTTTACAAAATAAAACGATTTGATTTGGCCCGCTACAAATCGATTTGCTACTACATACTTCACTCTAGGATCTTTCAATGATTATAAAATGCAACTGATGATTATGTTTACTTCTAAACAGTGGAGGTCATATAGGTTTTCAAGAATAGAAGAAAGGAAACAAATTCAAAGTTGTGTTTTGGACAATAGGTTTTGGCATTATATCATTATATGTATTAAGGTAGCATATCCTCTAATTAAAATTCTTTGATTAGTTGATTCGAATGAGAAACCAGTTATGGATTTTATATATAAAGCAATGGATCAAACAAAAGAGAAGATACAAGTGAATTTTGGTTTTATGAATTAAAAGTATCTATCTTACTAATTATTTATTTCACATGTTGTCCTCTACTAATTTGATGTCTTTAGAGAGATACTTTCAATTAATATTTGCCTAGATTGTAATGATATTCTTATTATTTTTTATAATTATATACCTATATAGAATATTGTTGATGCAAGATGGGAAATTCAACTTCACATACATTTACTTATAGCAGCTTATTATTTGAATCCTCATTATCATTATAATCTCAATTTTAAGATTAATATCAACATTAAAATTAGATTATATCAATGCCTAGAAAGGATTGTGCTTGATGCAATTGAAATGTGCAAATTTAACTTATAACTTGAATCATTCAAGAATGTAAAAGAGTTGTTTAGCATTAAGGCTACCTAGACAGCAAGGGATTAAAAAAAAAAAACTCCAGCTCAATTGTGGGATTCCTATAGGAATGAATTTCTAAAATTACAAAGGTTTGCAATTTAGGTTTTAAGCTTGACTTACACATCATCTGGATGTGACCATAATTGGAGTGCATTTGAGATGGTAAGTTTCTTTTATCTTATTATTTTTAATGTTTAAATTTTTTATAAGAATCTTATAATAAATTTGAATTGCTTATTTAGGTTCATACAAAATGAAGAAATCATCTGCATAAAAAAAATGAATGACTTGGTATTTTAGTGTGCAATCTGAAATTAAATGACAACTAAGTCAAAAAGCAAGCTGATGATTTTGGTGTAGTTTTAGATGATTTCTCGTTTGATGATGATTGGATAACTAAGAGAGAAAAACATAATGGTTCATCAAACTTTGATTTGCTTGGTGTCATTAATAGTGCAACATGAAGAAAAAATGGTAAAGAAAATGAAAGTGATGAGAAAAAAATTTCTAATGATGCTGAAATGGTGAGTCGTGGTGTTGGAGATGATTTGGAGATTCAAATTGATGTTAATCTGGAGAATTTAAGAGTTTTGAGTTAAATAACATTGAAAATATTGGTATTTGTACTAGTAGTAGCACTAGTGGTCACAATATTGATATTGATACTAGTAGTGCCACTAATATTCTTCTAAATGGTAATAATATTGATGAATGTCTGAGGAATAACAAGAAAAATGAAGACGATGAAGTTGGTTTTAGTTTACATAACACACCAACAAATTGTTAGTTTTAAGTTTGTTAATTGTTAGTTAATTAAAATCTATGGACATGAATAATTGTATTGTATTTTTAAGTTGCTTAACTAAATATGAATTTTATTTGAATCATGTATTTTAAGATGCTTAAACTATGTATGGAAAAAAATTCCTTGCGATTTTACTATCCAAGTTTATAATGCATTTTATGTGTTGTGGAAAAAATACGTTTTTGACAACCTTGGTTCTAAGAACTTTATCTTTACTCTAGATTTATTAATCAAACATAAAATAATATTAAACAGAAGAAAAAGCATGTATTAATAATAAATATGCTTTACATAAACAAAATCAAGGTCACACGTAACCAATTGATTGGCTACAAGGCATTTACACTAATAATTATTCCTTGATAATAATTGTTTTTATTGTGAAGCTTAAAGCCATTTAAACTTTTTAATGAATAAAAAACCTATGATGTGTTATTTGTGAAGGTGTTCATTAATGCACTTGAAAATAGTGGTTTAGTGCTAACTAGCTGGTATTTCCACACTTCGCTGTGTTGTGTGGCCTTCACGATGAACATGTAGCTGATCATTGGCCATAATGAGGTGATCACGTCTACATAAAGGAGATAGGCTACAAAAAGACTATTCTAAATAATAGATTAAAGAAACCTAGATTTCTAACAAATTCCATTGCAAGTAGCGCATAATAACCTTTTTATATATAAATCTTGAATGAAAGGAGTTCAAATAAACAGGAGTTGCTAAACAAATTAGTTTAAAAACATAACCCAATGAACAATTATGCATGTCACCTATTTTTCCAAGTTTTGAGCCATAATCAAATCCTTATTGTGTCACCACTATATTGTCAAAATCCCTAGTGAGAAGATTTAGACGTCTCAAGGCTTTATGCATAACAAATTCCAACATAATTGTCACCACCATTCGTAAGTAACCATTTCAAAAAACTAGTCAATTATAAAGATCTTTGAAGCTAGGATTCAATTTGACAATGAGAACTTTGACTCTCTCTCTTTTTTAACAAATGTCTTGCTTGGAATGTTTATGATAATTGCATTTAAAAAAACTTAACACAACTAAAGCAAACATTCTTAAAACTTACATCCACTCATATTAGATTGAGCATTAAACAACTTTAAAAATAATAACAATAAATTAAACCAATTCTAAAGAGCAATCATATATAGAAAATGAAACAATAGCCATTTTAATTATATTACAAATTTTTCCATGTGTACCATCCAATGGTAAAAATAGTTTTCTTTTAACTTCCTAATAACAACATAATAAATTAATAATTAGGTCTTAATTTATGAATTTTAAAATCTAAAAAAATAAGAGGTCATAGCAACCTTCTCTTAAGTCACAACAACAAAAGGCTGATAGGATTCATAGCCTTCACAATAATGATTCTTGAATAAATCTAAGAAAATAATCAATCTCATAAAACAAAACAAAATAATAGAAATGATAAACTAAACATGAAGACAACATTTCTTTGAGCATTACATCAAACACACAGCACAAAAAATATTCATTTCCGCAACTAATAAATTAAAATAGAGAACAAAAGGACAACCTTAACTCCCAAAGCAACCTCCTCGTGCTACTAAAACTGAAACAAAATAACAATCATGTCTTGTAGAATGTGCTCCTTGTTAGCCTAAGTTTTTTGTTTCAAGTTTTATAGTCTTCCCAAAGACTTGAAGGTCTCATTGTTAAATTGAATCCTGCTTCTTCTCCTCCCACCAACCAAGCTCCAAGAAATCAAAGTCATATTTGAAAAACACAAGACATCCATAATGAAACAAAATTTCCCCACCTTTTGTTACAACATGTGTGCATAAAGACATTTGTATAATAACCTAAAAAATTCTCATCTATAATTGTTAAGACTTTTATCTATTAAAGTTGAGAGGTGATATATTCTAAGGCATAAATCTATTTTCCACTCCTAAAGCACTACCCATAAGAGAAGATAACATAAAAAAAATTTTCTAAATTTTGATCAATCAAAAGACTTAGTCCAATTGCAACAATATGATACATTGGTGTCTAACACCAAAGCTCCATCTAGCTACAACTGTTTCAAATCATATTTCTCCATAAACGACAATTATCACCTAGTTTGAATAACTTCGTAAATAATTGGATGGCACTTTACTTGTAATCAAATTATCAAACTTGTAGTCACAAAAAGATCCCTAATGTAAAAAGGTCAAGACAAACATCATAGAAATATTTTATTCTTTCACAATAACAAAACTCAAATAAAGTTTCCCTGATTATCCTTATTCACCATAGCATGGCATAATTTAGAATAAAAAATGTTCATCTAACTCAAGATACTCAGAACAAAATGCAAGAATAGAATTTATAATTCCCATCAGGCAGTTTCAATAGAAATATCAAACCATTCTCCAAGGGAACTGTATTGTCTATATACCCTTCAAAATTACCTTTGTTATCTTTAAGCACCGATGAAATATTTAAATCCATGGGTAACAACTATTTAGCATCCACTAACCAACATTAAACAACATGAAAAATCTTAAATTCCTTTCTTATATCAACAACACCTATGGCTGCAAGCCCAAATTAACATAATAAATTACCAATTAGTTTAATTTATTTACATTATGAAATTAAACTAACCATCAAAAGTTGAAATTGACCTAATACCTAATAAAATATGTATTTTTTTAAATCAATTGATTGAACACTAAATATTGAAATTATAGTGTGCCCCATCAATCTTAACCTATTGAAATCAACAAACAATGAATAAACCCAATATGACTTGAAGCTAATCTAAGAAGAAATGAGCTTTTTTTATAGGCAAAGGGGGAAAAGGGAACAATAAGAGAGAGGAAGAGACAAAGGCTTGGTGTGTGTTTTTTTTTTATGAATGACAAAGAAATATTGTGTTCTTAGTCCTTGGCTTAAATATGTCTCTCGGTGTCTTAATGTTTAAAGACATTATCTTGGGGAGGGAGTGGAAAGGTGAGATTGATACCTTAACCCCTTTTTTCTACGAGTAACTTTTTTTTTTTTTGGTGTTTTAAACATGGATGAAAGCTAGGTTTTTTAGTTAGGAAAAAAAACTTAAAGGAAATCTAAAAGGATTGGGTAGGAGTTTCAACATTTATATGAATAGTGAAGCCATTCCAAAACTCAGATCTTTTAAATGTTTTAGATAATATAGTACATATTATACCGTGCTATATTACGAGAATGACTCAAAGTTAATTCTTAAAGTAAAGAGAGATGGTGTCAACATTGTAAACGTGTTTTTTTATCATATAAAATTTATCAATCAAGGAATGACAAAAATTATGCTTATATTTGTTGTAACACATTTTTACCCCAAGGTTTTCCCAAAAATAGCCAAAAACTCATAAACAATAGAAAAACAAAAAAAATCAAATCAGTTTGGTCAAAATTTCTTAGGGTTTTTTATGGGACATGACATTTTTTTTTATTTGTTTAGAAGGCACACTAAAGGTGCAATTAAAGAGAACTTGGTTCTAATTGAAGGAATTAAAGGACTAAAGAACAATGTGTCGAATTGGCATAATTTAAAAGGTCTTATTAATTCAATAAAGGGCTTATTTGAATAAATTTTCAACTTTTATAGCTAGTTTTGACTTCAATTAAAAAGTTTGGAAATGAGGGACTATTTTGAAAGTTGGGAAAAAAACAAAGGACGTATTGGATTGAAAAACTTTCCTTGATTTGATTCAATTTCTGCCTTTAATTGCATAATTAAAATTTCAATGGGATTAAAAGCAAAAAAGCACTAGAGATTAAGGATTGAATTGAACTTTGCGATGCTAAACACGACTGTTTTGAGTCCCTTTATATATACACAACTTTTTTTCATCTTATCATCTTTGATTTGTCTAGTTTAGGCATCATTTTAGGTTGATTTTGGTATAGGTCTCACATGATCTTAGCATCATTCAACCTTGGTGATTTTCTCTTAATAGCAACATGTATATCTTATTGTCTTTTTCACTTTTTGTGTTCTTATTAATTGTTTCGCTAATTCTTGCAAGAGAGCATTTAAGTTCTCGTATTGGCTATTCTACATGTGTCTTTTTTCTTCAATGGCGGTGATTCCTAGATCTTTATTCTAAGGTGTAGATTGACTAGGGTACTAGGTTAGGGTTTTTCCCTCTTCCCTGTATATATATATATATATATATATATATATATATATATATATATATATATATGAGGTTTTAGTTAAGATTAGCAAGGTTTTTTTTGAAAAAAAAAAAAAGAGAGAAAAGAGGTAGAGAAAGTGATCAATGGCTTTTTGGTTACAGAAGAAAAAGGGTCTTAATAAAAGGAAATACCCCACCATTGGGATTCAAATACCCAACCTACCTAGTCAGGTATTTACCATTTTTATCTAGGTATACTTCTTTTCTTTTTGTTTTGCTTTCGTTTATATTATGCTTTAGATGTGTTTAAATATTATTGTTTTGTATGCTTGAGATGTTAGCAATTATTGTGTTATATTATGTGTTAAATCATTAAATGTCCATGGGTTTCTTTGATATACTTTTGGTTTCATGAAGTTCATATAAGATATATGTGTTTATTTGAAGCTCCTAGATAACTTTGATTAAATAAACTATGATGTGGCTCTTTTTGTTTGTTTTAATGCTTGTATATAAAGTGCTTGATGTAAATCTCTTTATCACGTGGTTAAGCAACCCCCAACGAAGTAGATAACAACCTGAAAAGCTGAAAATCAAGTTTGATAGAAACCTAATCTAGATGTAACTTTGTACCTAAAAACTAAAGATATTGGAAAAGGACTTGGACCTAGAGATAACCTTATATCTAAGAATCCTAAGTATGTGAATGATGTCACAAAGCCAGTTCATCTTCAATAAGTTAGTGTACAATCTTTATTCCACAGAGAAAGATTGTTTTGCCACAAACAAACAAAAAAAATTCATGTTTATTCTTCAACTTACTGCCGAATTTAGCTCAAAAAAACATAATATAGTCTCCTTTATCTAACCATAATGAACTCTTTTTTTGGTTGCAAGCTAGTAAGCCTAAAGTAGTAGTCAACTAACATATATTCAATAATGAAATAAACTCCTAAACAATGTCTAATAGGCCAGAAAAAATCCAAATTAAAAATAATTATTAAAAATTAAATAAATAAAATAGGATAATAAAAATAAAATCTTCATGCTAAATTTCTCCATGTAGCTCGAATATTCGATTTTCACACATTCTTGGCAGATTTCAATCCTGATTTCAAACATATTATTCTCTCTTGTCAGGATAAATTACTAAGCCTACCATATATGTTTGGAAAGCTTGAGATGTCTAATAACCCAACTTGAATCGAATCAAAATTCTACTTGTAGCTCCAGATATGTTTCAAATAATACATGAAGTTCTAGTTTGACAGATATGACAAGATTTGCCTAGAAACTCCAACCCTTTGAACTAATAAGTTACCAAACTCCATTTGACATGAACATTTACCACAATATAGTTCTATATGTCTAGTATTTCCTTATAAAATTTCAATTCGATCCAATGTATAACTTGAGAGATATGTTCGATCTTGAAAAACTAGTTAACATACATTTTAAGACCAAATTCGGATCTGACTTATTTTATATCAGTACTAATGATAACCAACTGTCATACATTTGAACCTATAACGAGGCCTCTTGGACTATTGGTTCTTGATAAATCTTCTTCGAAGTTGATATGATCAAGTTTTAAATATCTAAAATGCTTTCATTAACATTTACTAACATGTGATGCTATAATGATGATGTCTTTAACACTTTAGACTTGTTTGCTCACAAACCTACTAGTCTGGATAATATGGTTTCCTTGGATGTTATGTGGGTGAGTTACAGGAGTGTGTGTGTTGTTTATCCTGTTTCATTACTATAACATCTAGTTTCTTACAAGCCTGTATATAATTGTTTGCATAATATATTTCAATGTAGGTGTCCATTTTCTATTCAGTAAAGTTTTGACCCAAACCAAAATAGGTATTATAAAAGACGTGTCTAATTTCTAGTTTGCATTAAACATGTCCTGTTTTCACATTTGTCTTGTACATTTGGTCAAAAACATTAACAACTTTCATCTTGTATTTTGACATGTTATTTGTCATTTTTTGCATTATCATGTCATTTTGTTTTTGGTTTTTTTATAAATAAGCCAAAATAGTATACCTTGATATCCCTTGATTAGTACTTAAAAGTGCATTTTTATTAAGGTTTTATATCATCATTTTGCACTTGAAGTATCAATAACTCCTTAACTAGAGCATGTTTTATAATAACAAGTCTGATAATATAAAATAACTTTAATTTATGGTAAATGCTCATTTAAATGCAGGCATATCTCACAATTCAAAGGATTGATTGATGTGATTAACTATTGAAAGTGAAAGGACAAAGAAAAGGCGAAGCTTAGAAAGGAGATACCAATTCAATTCAAATTGGAACACTGTTCAGTTATTGGGTCATATCTGGAGCTGTAGATCTTGGATTTCAGTTTAATTTATATGGATAGAAAGCTAAGAAATAGGCCTACAATGTTCATGAATAGTGTAGGAGTGTCAAAGTAATAAATAACCCGGCAAGACCGGGGTCAAACCACAAGGAGGTAAACTTTATAAATTATAAATAATAATAATAATAATAATAAGAACAACAACAACAACAACAACAATGATGATGGTGATGGTGATGATGAGTTAAAGAGGACTTTGAGATGTAAGATAAATGTGAAGATTAAACAATGATAAAAACAAATGTCAAGGTTAGAGGATCCACTAATAGTATTAGAGATAAGTAAAGTATAAACTCTTTATAAATTATCAACATGATCATATTAATCATCTTATTTATGTAACACCATACTTATAAATTTTATCAGGTATTCATGATGCTAACTTATATTGACAACAAATCAAATTCCTTTCATAACAACGATGTCGGCCGAAGACTATGAAGGATCAAGTATTTGATGTACCAAGTATTATACAACACAAATCTAGATTAACCATTTAACAAGCAAGGTATTAAGAATTAATAAGATAAAAATGATAAGACATGTTAATAGCAAACTTTCTTGGATATAAACATTAAAGTCCATGTTGAGTTTACATTATACTTATCCTAACACCATTAGTGAAACCTTTTCACATTGATATAATTAACTTAGCTAAACATGATGAAGAAGAAAAACATAAGTAAACAACATAAGAACATAAACATGATATAAATTAAAGTATAGTAAAGGAAATGAAAAGCATAAACAAGAGATTAATGAAAGCAAAACTTAAGCATTACAAAAATATAAAGAGAGAGAGCAAGAACATGATCTTGATATGAAGAACCAATATTCCTAAATGAATGGCAAATGCCTCCTTTTATAGGCTAAAATTCAGAACTATTCATTTGGTAATTGATTATTGATGTAGTGGCCAACTATTGATTTAGTGGACTTGGTGGACAACAGCACTCAAGCATTTTGGCAGGATGAAATGACATTGCTGAAATCAGAATTTGGCAAAGTGTTCCTCATGAAAATTGTTGGAAATCATCTTATCAGAATTTCAGAGCATTTGGATCACTAGAGCTCGAGATATGGCTAAAATACTTAGTAGTCCTGCTGGTGGACGTGGTGGATAGCCCTCAAGCTCTTGTCTGGATGCAATGTCATTGTTACCATCAGAATTTGAGCAGGTCTTCTTCATGAAAGTTGTTGGAAATTGTCTTTTCCTTCCACTCACCAAATTTCACATCCTTTTACCTTCTAAAAATCCAGATATGGGTAACAGTCTGAGCATTGTTTGGGTTGGATTGTAGGACAGATTCTGACTTCTCTTTTATGGCCAAACTTTGGATTTGAAAACAGCAAATTTGGGTCTTCCACTATTCATGAACATTGTAGGCCTATTTCTTAGCTTTCTATCCATATAAATCAAACTAAAATCCAAGATCTACAGCTCCAGATATGACCCAATAACTGAACAGTGTTCCAATTTGAATTGAATCGGCATCTTCTTTCTAAGCTTAGCCTTTTCTTTGTCCTTTCACTTTCAATAGTTAATCACATCAATCAATCCTTTGAATTATGAGATATGTCTGTATTTAAATGAGCATTTACCATAAATTAAAGTCATTTTATATTATCAGACTTGTTATTATAAAACATGCTCTAGTTAAGGAGTTATTGATACTTCAAGTGCAAAACGATGATATAAAACATTGATAAAAATACACTTTTAAGTACTAATCACACCCCCCAACCAGCTTATTACTAGTCCCTAGTAATCAAAGCGTTAAAATAGAAAAACAATTTGTAAGTTCCACAAAGCAAGGCATTCATCATTTAACTTCCATTAATCTATCCAAGTAAACAAACTCTCATTATATATATATATATATATATATATATATATATATATATATATATATATATGCTCAATAACTCTTAACCAAAATATTAATAAACCTTATTTTTTTTTATGTGCTCAAATGTATGAAAACATAGATGATGGGGCTTTTATTGGAAGAAAACATTATTTTGTTCTAATGTTTAAGGTTAACTTCCTTGGGTTGGGATTATTATCCTTTTCTTTTTCTTTTTCTTTTTCTTTTCTTTTTTTTTATATACATATAACTTAAAACACAATGCATCTATAACCCATGTAATGAGCTTTAGGCTAATGACTCCCAGATCAGTTGGTCTTAGGGCATTAAGTGTTGAGACACCTCTTCGAGCTTAATAACTTGGGTTGCAGATACTGATACATAGATAGTGCAATGTTTGATTCCCTTAAGCTTTTCTCCTCAACCCATGTAACAAGTGTTGGGCTAATAGCTCCCAAGTCAGTTGCCTTTAGGGTATTAGGTGTTAAAACACCCCTTCGGGCTTAATTGCTTAGATTAGGGAGGCTACGAAACCAAACTTATCTACGTTTTTATTATTATTATATTTTTTTGTTTTTTTTTGTTTTTTTTTTGCAAATTATATACTATCCCTTTCCCTTAGTTGTTACCTTTAACAAAAGAACATAAATAATGTAATAATCCAATGTGCGACCCACAATCATATGTTAAAGTGTGGGTGTGAAAATGAAGGTTTAAGAATACTTGTTCAATTAGTATATAAGCAGAATCAATTGATAATAATGCGAGAGTTTGTAAACCTGAATATTTCAAGAAGTATTATGATAGACCTTGTTAAGAATGTTTACTAAGATGCGTCTCAAGAGTCACTTTAACAAAAGAACTCCTTGACTCTGCCATCTTAGTAACAACGGTTTTGCAAATAGAAAACATAGTTAGTTAATTTTATTTTTTTTAAGTATCAATCAACTACTACCCTTTCCCCCCAACCAAAACAAGACATTGTCCTCAATGTCCTAAGGTAGAAAGATAGAGTATAGAAGACATCACCTGAAACAACGAACACCGACAAACCTGAAACACACTTTAACAAATATAAGAAATAACAAAATAAAATAATATGCTATTAATAAAACCAAAAGACAAAAGGTTTCACAAACGAAGGCTCAAATCCAATCTAAGCTTTTTACGGCTTTCCTTAGTTGACCAATGTACGCGACTTATGGAGGGATCAATGATAGGGATGAAAGATTGTAGTTGGTCAATCAATTGTTCAGCAGTAGTAGCAGAGATTATAATTTGTCGTGCCGAAGATGTTAGAAATTCATGTTCCACGGCTTGATCAAGAAAAGACAACAATTTATCATAAAAACCATTAACTTTTAACAAACCTATAGGTTTATGGTGAATGTGCAGTTGGGCCTAAGAGGAAATATGAAAGATCTCTTCTAATGTGTCCAGACCACCTGGTAAGGCAATGAAGGCATCAGCATGTTTAAACATTGTATTCAGTCGATCAGACATTGTGGAGACCTGTAGTTCCTCTCCAATTGTTTTTCCAAGGAGGTCCTCTTTTGCTAAAGCTTTGGGGACGACCCCCAAAACTTGACTACCTCCTAAAAATGCAGTTATTGACACACCCCCCATTAATCCAAGGCTGCCTCCGCCATACACTAAATGAATCTTTCTCTCAGCTAATACCTGACCAAGATCACTTTGATATCATGAATGTGTGGGTTGAGTAGAAATGAAGGGAAGGAAGAGAAGATTTTATAGACGAGAAAGTGAAAAAGGCAATCATACCACCTATATGTAGGCCAGCTAGAGTCTCTCTCTCTCTCTCTCTCTTTCTCTCTCTTTTTTTTATGAAAGCATGTGTATGTTCAAGTTGAAAACATGTGTATGTACAAGTAGTTGTGATTGTGGCTCACATCTTCCCTTGGTTTTACGTCCAAGAACGGCTTAAACGCCCTCTATGGGTCGAGGATAGGCTTCCCATCCAATTTTCTTAAAAACTGGCAAACAGGGTCTTTTTTAGTCAGATTCCCAAGACTATATCGAGCATGTTCTTTATGGAATTGTGGCCATAAATCATGAATTGCACGATGCACATCTCCACTAGGGTGCGTCTCAAGAGTCAATAGAAGATTATCTAAAGACCCCTTACTCAGGTCATCCTTAACTGTATTTTATCTTCACGGTTTACAGATACCAATCATAAAGAATGACATTTTGCATTACAAATCCATCTGGCACATCTATGACAGACTTGCAGTCGTTTTGCACAATGTTTTTTTGCAAAAGTGCTTTTACTTGTTCTAGGCATGTATGAAATGAAAGAATTGGAGGACTCACCTGATAATTAGACCTTTACTTCAATTAGCCAGCGAATATCTTCAAGAATTCCATGGTTCATTAACAATCTCAATCTTTCACACCTAGCACAGTAAATTTTTGTAATTGCATTATGAGGCAGAGCGAGAAAATACTTTTTCAATTTTTCAAGAGTGGTGTCCATTTTTTTTAGATGAGAAGTGGAAAAGAGATGCAAAGAAGGGAGAAAAAGCAAAGAATTGCACAAATATATACACAGATATCAGTTATCATGGGAAACTGAAAGAACCGACTTTAAGAGTCACGGAGTACCGTTATCCGCCATTTGACTGGGGCAAGAGAAACTAGCAAAACAAAGGTCACACCAAAAAGAAACACAAAAACATGTGAGAAAAAAAATCAATCTTTATATACAGGATCACCCAATTCATTAGTCATTTTCAACTGAAAAATTGTCAAAGTAAACTTTCAAACGATGTCCATTTACCTTGAAAACATTACCATTCTTTGGATTCTCGATATCACAGGCCCCATATGGATACACATGTTTCACAATAAATAGACCGCTCCATCTTGATCTTAGTTTTCCAAGAAATAAATGGAGTCGAGAATTATAAAGCAAGACTTTTTGACCAACATTGAATGTTTTTCTCAATATTTTCTTGTCATGAAACTCTTTGATTCTTGCTTTATGAATTCTTGAATTTTCATATGCATCATTTCTTATTTCCTCAAGCTCATTTATTTGTAATTTTCGCAGTTGACTAGCATCATCAAGATTTGAATTGAAAGCTTTAATAGTCCAATAAGCTTTATGTTCAAGTTCCACAGGCAAGTGACAAGGTTTTTCATAGACTAGTCTATAAGGTGACATACCTAATGATGTTTTATAAGCAGTTCGATAAGCCCAAAGTGCATCATTAAGTCTTAAAGACCAGTCTTTCCTATTAGGGTTCACTGTTTTCTCCAAGATCTGTTTGATCTCCCTATTAGCAAGTTCTACTTGTCCACTTGTCTGAGGGTGATAAGGGGTGGCAAATTTGTGTGTAATTCCATATTTCTTCATTAAAGACTCAAATGACTTGTTACAGAAGTGTGTTCCACCATCACTTATCATGGCTCGAGGGATTCCAAATCGACTTAAGATATTTTCTTTCAAAAACTTTATCACTATTTTGTGATCATTGTTTCGACTTGGAATAGCCTCTACCCATTTTGAAACATAATCTACTGCGACTAATATGTACAAGAAACCAAATGATGGAGGAAATGGACCCATGAAATCTATACCCCAACAATCAAAGATCTCAATGACAAGAATAGGATTTAGAGGCATCATGTGACGTTTTGAAATAGATCCTAACGTTGTATATCAAAATGATTATTGATAGTGGGAGTTGTGTTAATGCTTTTAGTACTACACTTATTAGGAAATTAAATTTGAACACTATTAAGCATGAAAAGTCTTATAGATTTTAATGGTTGAATGAATGTAGGGAAGTAAGAGTTACTAAATAGGTTTTGATTTTTTTTCAGTTGGAAAGTATAAGGATGAGGTTTTGTGTGATGTGGTTCCTATGCGTGCTACTCATTTATTGTTAGGGCATCCTTGGCAATTTGATTGGAAGGTCAAGAATTATGGGTTTAAGAATATATATTCGCTTGAAAATGATGGAAAGACATTCACACTTATATAATTATCACCTAGATACGTTTATGAACATCAATTGAAGTTGAAAGAGGATGGTTAAGCTGAAAATACAGAACAATCATACGAGGATAAATGAAAATAACAGGAGCCTTGTGAGAACAAATTCGGCCAAGGTAAAAGAAAATAGGGTTTTGACCGAGAGAGGAGAGAATAAAGAAAGGGTGAGAGAGAGAAAAGTGTGTGGAAACAATAAATAAACAAGTTAGTTTTTATGTAAAGGAAGGAGATTAACAACGCTTATTTTTCTAACATGCCTATGATTTTACTTATATATAAGGAGACATATTTTAACACTAATGAACTTGATTCTTGTATTCCTAGTATTTGTGTTTCTTTGTTGAATGATTATAAAGTTGTATTGCCCATAGATAATGTTCCTATTATTGATTCGAGGACGAATTCTTTTGAGGAGAGAAAGGATTATGCGAATCAACGAGCATTACCAAATGATCCATTTGAGATACCAATTGGGTCTATCACAAGTTCTAAAACTAAGATCCAAGATGAATTCATTAGGTTAGTTCTAAATATTTGGGTTAACGAGTTGCAAATCTATAGGTGTTAGCAAAGATTTCTTTTCTACAAAGACAATATAGGTGAAAGCAATTGGGATTGTTTTAGCAATTGTTTCCATGCCAATAACTTGATTTTTCTTTTATTTTGTGGATTTTCTCATTGACAAGGTTTCCTTATCGATCAAGGGCTGTTAAAGGCTAATTTTTTCTATTGCATAGTTTTACGCTAACAAGCATAATTTTTTATATGACCATTGAATCAAGCTGAAATTTAACCAAATGTTCTAAAAGGCCTTGTTTTATATAAGGTTCAAATTTCATAGTGATTGAATATCGGAAAAGGCCTTGCGATAAGGTATAAAAGCTATTGTGCAAGATTCGTATTAGTTTCCTAGTTAATATGAGATTCTTTTTCTTATTTTATTTAAAATTCTTTTAATTTTTTTCCAACATTGTTTAGGTCGTTTTCACCTAATATAAATAGAGTTATTTATCTTTTAATTAGTTTTTTTTTTTACAGATTTTGATTTTAGAATAATCTATTATGTGATTGTGAGAGGATTCTCTTAATTTGATTCTTTATTGAACTACTCTAACTTATCAAAGAATTAACTAACCTTTGTGGCGTCTTCCATACTACTCATTCGAATCCCTTAATATTTTGTTGATCAGAAACTTGACTTCATGGTTTTTTTTGTGTTTGCCTTCCATAGGGTAATCCCGACCTCAAGAGCTAGGTCACAAGTTTTGAAGGTTAGCCCTGGTTGACTTAGGGTTTATTTTTAAGTGTTTGTTTACAATTAATTTTTTTTCAATTTCATCCTTCAATATTGGGTTTGTTGGGGATTGGGCTTTGTTATTTTTTTCTCTTTCCTTTCCATAAGGTTATCCCAATCTCATGTGTTGGTTTGGTAGGTTAACCTAGGTTGCCTCAGGCTAATTTGTTTTATTCGATTTATATATTGTTGTTGCCTTTTTTTATCATATTATTAAATTAATGGAGCTTATTGGATTCAGTCAAGTCAATGACATGACTCTTGGATTTTTCTTATTTTTTAAAAAACATTATCATCATCTAAACATCCTTGTTTTTTACACTAGAAAAAGTTGGGTTCCCATGGTGTAACGCGTGCTACCAATCCAGTAAACTATAAATTAAAACAACTCATTTGTGTATATATTGATTTGAAATTTCTAAGACTTAAGTACTTTCATTCTATTATTGCTAAACAAATTCTTTAAAGTTTATGTTCCTCCAAGCTTTTTTTCTCTCTATTATAACAAGAAAAGTTCGAAAAAGAATTTGTGTTCTTCATCAATTGAGTTCAAATACTAAATACCATACTATATTTCTTGTTGCTCCATTTATATCTCAAGGATAATTGAAGTTTAGTCTTTAACTGGACCTATATATATAATCAACGGTTTTCTCATGTTATTCTTCTTGTTTTGGCCACTGTATTGGATACATGACCCTGAAAGAAAGTGGTTAATTTATTTATAGATGCCTTTATGAGAAATGCATTTTCTAGTGCGGTTTTTAAACAAATTATACAGAAACTCTATTCTTTTGAGTTGTGATCTTCTAACTTACTCTATGCATATTTTTAAGAAATCTTTATTTGGAAAAAGAAGACAATTGGAAATATATATGTGTATTACCCATTTTAGGACCCCACATAAATATAAAAAATACAAAAAAATTAAAAACATTGGAAAAAAATATGCATTAATAGGAAGAATATGGAAAATGTCCAGAAAATTGCTAAAGACTAGTTAAAGAAGATCAAAATACACAAGATTAAAAAATTTAACAACCTATTTTTTTACTAATAAAGGTCCTATTGGCAAGAAAAAATCAATTTAATGAGGAAAATTCAAAATTGGATGTCTAGTAATTCAAATAGAATTTTTCAAGGTTTAATTGAATTTATTGAGGGCTTAATTACAAGAAAAATGATTTTGAAGTCAATTTAGGCTTTAATTTGAAGAAATTAAAGTTTAGGGGTTGAGTTACCATTTTAAGAAGTTAATTTGGTCTAATCAGGGGCTTAATTGCATAAATATTGAAGTTTGATAGGCAATTAGGGACTTGATTGAAGAAATTCAAAACCAATGACCAAACCGAAAAAGGTGCATGAATGCAGGGGTTGAAATTGATTAAATTAGGGGGGAAATTAAGGAAATTAGAAGTTTGTTTCTCAATCGAAGGTCAAAATGCACAATTTCATAACCAAAGAATAAAATGAAACATGTGGTCAACTTTGGGGTTGAAAATTGAGCTTGGCAGGGATAGAATTAAATGAAATAAAAATTCTAAGAGGCAATTACAAGTGCAATTAAAAGCAACTGAAAGAACATAGACTAAACTAATTTCTAAATGACGCAATTAACCTAAACGCTATTGTTTAGCTTCTTCATTGGCAGTTTTGGCATATCGAGTAGGCACTTTCAAACGAATGAATGTGGCATCTCTGATCACCTCTAGGGATGTAACCACCATCATTCAATTGAGAAACACTCTCTCTACAAAGATCAATTAATCTCATCAAATGTTTACATCCCATTTTCTTCAACAAACTCATCAACATCTTGTCTCCGATTAGCCATCACTGCATTTTTAGATTCTGAGCTGATCGAGGTGGCACTTTCAAACAAATAAAAGTAAAGCTATATACCTTTAAATTAAATAAGGATGGATCCAAACAAAAGATATGCTTCTCCTCTACCAATTTTAGGTGGTCTCCGATGATGTTTATATCAGAGTTGCTTCGGTGAAGCATTGAAATTCATCAATTCAGTGAGCCTTGACTAAAATGCTCATTTGTGCAAAACGGTTTAATTTTTCATGTGTTTACACTTAAAAACTTCTCGGTGGTCTCTTATCAAAGGCTTAAAACATTTATCTCAAGATCATAAGGCCAAAAACACTTCACCTTGGCCTCTAAGTTTGATAAAAAAAAAAAAATCATTCTTGAGTTTTTTACAAATCCACCATCCTAAAACCATTAAATGACAAATGTTCCAGCTGTTAATATTTGTCTAAAACTCTCTCATTTTGATCAGAAAGGCAAGCTTTGATGAATAAGGATCAATCTTTGATCAAATCCATAAAAATCATAACTTGAAACCCTATAAATACCCCTTAAAAAATCAGGGGATGGGGAAAAGGAGAAAAAGAATGGAGGAAAAGATTGATTAAGGAACTCTATGTGTGAACGTTTAAGAATCTAACATAAAGATTTTCTCAACTTTGAGAGAAAGTAACAAGCTTGGAAAAGAAGGAACTGAAGGGCAGCCATTGTTTGAGCTTTGAAGGTAAAAAACAATTCATATAGCCTAGTAGATGATGTCTATAAGACACATCTCTAGCTTAATCTTTCATGTTTTATGGTGTTTTTGAACATTTGTTATATTATATTGTTTTTAACTTTGATTTTGATTAATGCACAGAATGTGTTTTTTCTTTGTTTAATCTTTTTTGGAGTTATCTGTTAATGTTGTTAGATGTTTAGAATATGCTTGGATATTTAGATTAAATGAAACAAAGTGATTTGGAAATCTAGTTGTGAGGTTATTGATTATTTTTCTAGTTTGTTAGTGTATATTCTTAGTTCCTGAGCATGACTTGGGTTCCAAGTGTTTAAAGAGTCAGTTTTAAATCAAAATTCGATGTTTTTGTTGGATGTCATTGGGGTTGCAGTTACGAAGGTGGAATCTAATGCATGCTTATGATAATTTGATTATTTTTTTTGTTAGTTTTTTTTTATTCAACTATGCTTGGTATTGGTAATGTGGTTTGTGAGGACCAAAAGCAATGTGATTAGAAGCATGGAAGGCCATTTATGGGGTTTGACAGTGTTGGGTATATTTGGGTATTTTTCTAAGTTTTAAGGTAGTGTTCTTCGTGCTCTTGGGAAGAATATTGTTTTAGCCCCATGATTTGAATCAGTTTTGATCCATTTCATCGCACTAGAAACTTCGTTAGACTTTGTTAATTAATAATTTATGATTCATTTGCATCAATAAAAAGTTTTCTAGGGGTTTTAATTCTAAGATTTTGGTTTTAAACCGAAACCTGTTTTGACTAAAACGTTATTATTGGTTGATAATCGTCAATGTTTGATGCTCGATTATTGTTAAGTGATTGATTTCCATCATTTCTATGCTTTTTATTTCATGAAATATGGTCTGAATCTTGATCCACATTGTTGGGTTCTCGTTGAATGTTCTTTATTTGTTCTTCTTGTTCTTCGTTTTTCTAGGCTTTGATCCATTTTGACTAAAATATTTTGAGTTTTTTGTGTTTTTACAAGTTTGATTCATTTTGGGTTCTGGTTTAGGTTTTGGTTTATTTTTGGGATCTTTGGTTTGGTTTATGGTTAAACCAAAGATTTCGGGTCAACTTATTAGTCAAATAGCTAAGGTCTTATTTGGCTAACAATATTTTTGCTAAAGGTTTTTTTTTTATTTGTATAAGGGTATGTTTAGCAAAAACCCTTAAGCCTATTTTGGGCAATTTTATTTCAAAGAAAATGGGTTTTTATCAAACAAAGCTTAAAAAATAATTAAAAAAATATTTAATTTTTTTCTTCGCATATGGTAAAAAATTCTTAAAATTATTTGAGCATTTTTATAAAAAAAAAAATCTAAAATACTTTGGCATGTTTTAAAAAATAATATTGCATGGATTTTACAATAAGTTTGTAAAATTCCAAAGGATTTTAGCCTATATTTCAAAAAATATTAAAATTTTATTTTTAGTAAGAAGAATATGTTATTCACTTTTAATATAAAGATAAAAAAAATATCCAAAATATTATTAGAGATAATAATTTATTATTACTAACTTTAATATAAGAATTAAAAAAACTGCAAGGAATTGTATTTGAAATATTATTTGGAATGACGTGATGGAAAAAAATTCTAAGTTTATCTTGAAAAAAACCTTAAAGATAATTCATGACATTTCACCGTTCTAAATCAAAATCTTGACATATAAAACTAGGGTTTATTCTTTTTAATAAATCTGTAATAATAGGTTGATAAAAATAGAAACATCATCAGACTATAGCAAACAAATAGAGAAAAAAAAACAATGCAGTCTACCTCAAATAATACGTATTAGAGGTGCTAATATTTTTTCTTTAAGCAACTACTCACTTGCCTAAAATCTCTAAAAAAATCAGTTAGAGTTTATAGTAATTATAATACTAGATAGTGACTCTATAAATCAATCAAAGACCCTTCAAAACATCACTCAGGAAGTATTGTCGTGACACCGTGAGAAGGGTACAACATAATGAAACAAATGGATTTGTTTTTTTTATATAAAGTAAATAACCAAACAAAGGATATCCTAATTTTCTTTTTTTGATTGTCTCCTCTAAAATATGAAAGAATTCAATCCAAATTATTAAGGAGTGTAAAAATAATGTTCATCATTAATTTACAGTTTTTCGTTTTAATTAACCAATTCTCAATTTTTTATAGACCAATAAACTAAGCAAATTTGGCTACACTCTGTAAACCAGTAATTCTTATAAAATTATCTTAAATAAAAAAATTAAATAGTTAGATAATGTTTCGAAACATGACATTATATTATATTTTTTAATAAATCTTTCAAGTATTTTGGATATAAAACTTATATGGATTCATATTATTTTATGCTAAAATTATTAAATTTAATATCATGTTAAAAAATTATTCCAATCGAATTTAATTAAATGGGTTTCAAAAATATAATTTTACATTTTTAGATAAATAAAACATAGAGTCATCCTATATTTAAAATAAAATGTCAACGCATTTAGTGTGGACAAAGTAATGAGCTAGGAATTTTATTTTATTTTATTTATTTATTTACCAAAGGTACGTAACGAGCTGGTATCTCCATGCTATAGGTTAAAATTCATTTTCTGGTTTTTTTTTTTAAAAAAAAAAAGTCCAAGCAAGAATTGTTCTATTAATAGTTTTGTCCCCGTAAACGGCTTGGGAAGTACATACTTTTCACGAAACAAACGAAAAGCGTTGATAAGAACGACAAAAGAGTCCAAGTTATGCAGTTCTGTTCTTAGAAAAATAGTAAAAGATTCTTAAAATTATCAAAGCTATTTGGTCCAATTGCGTTACACGTATTGTCTCATGCTACGTTGTTGCAGATCTGATTAAGACTTCTTAAACGCCTAAAAACATTAATTAAAATAATAATATATTCAATTAATCTGGGATTTTTTTTAAGGTTAGTAATTTTAAAAACATTTTCTTACTTTTATGGTATGTTTGGAAGGATGGTTGTGGATACTTTTTAAAATATTTTTATACCAAAATGTATTAAAATAATATTTTTTTATTTTTTAAAAATTATTTTTGAGATTAATATATTAATATGATTCAAAACATAAAAAAAAAATTAAATTCTAATAAAAAAATTAATTTTTTTCAAAAACCTGTATTTACAAACATTGCCTTAATTTTAGAAGTTGTGTGTGTGTGTGTGTGTGTGTGTGTGTGTGTATTTCGTGATAATTGCGTCTTCAATACCGTGAACCACCTGTCTGTCGTTGATGAAAGGTTCTGACAAATTCTCCATCCACTTTGATTAGCTTATGATTAATTTGGTATTTGCACATTGGTTTTGGACACGAAATGCTAATCTTTGGAAACCCAAGTTTTATTAGGAAAATGTGCAAAAACAAATACCCTGTGATTTCTGCCAACTGAACTAATTATGCTCTGTTAATTAATTAACAGCCCTCCAACTTCTTAATTGGCTCTTTTTCTAGAAACAATAAAAAAGATGGCTAGCAAATTCTTGAATTTCTAACGGTTAGTGTATTGATCTCTCTAATACTCGCTTGCTTTGATGACATCATTACTTGATTATACGTGATTTTAACACGAAAAAAGAGAGTAGAATATTCATCAAGGAAAGAAAATGACTATTTTATATCATAGAAAACTAATTAAAACATTACATGTTTAAAAGAATATATAAAAATATTAATAAAAACACCTAATAAACACGCTATAGCCATCCAAACCCAATTTATTAAACCTAAAACCATTCAAAAACACAAATTCAAACCACTAAGATTTTTTCTCTCTCAATCATGATTTACCTTTTAAGGCAAAATAAAGGTTCAAAAACACCTCAATAAAAAATCCTTTATTAAATAGATTTTTTTTTTTGTTGAAATATGGCAGATAATGACTTTCTTTTTTTTTTTTGCCATAATCGAGTAACTTTTTCTCTCATCTCTCAAGCTCAAGAACTAAAATATTAAAAAAATGAACTTTTGGATCAAAGTTATAATTGTAAAAACTATAGACATTACAGAGAAAGAAAAGGGAAAGTGGGTATTTTCAAGTGAATTTAATATTGGTCATGAGATATCTCCTTATTTTATACTTTCATCCCTTTTTGTATTTTCTCTCAATAAATTTTGAGAAATTGACTATTGATTTGGGAATAAAAGGCTATAATTAAAAAAAAAAAGTTTGAGGAAAAAAAAACACTACACCTATAGTTTTAGCATAAAAAACAGCTAAAAAAAGAAAGGTGATTTGTGTAACATCTCTAAATATTTGGATACAATGTGCCCTTTCCTTTGTGATAATTGCAAAAAAAAAAAATGTGTAATTTTTTTAATTTATATAGCAACTCAATCATTCATACAATTTCAAGATTTTAGAAGAGTTTCTTCTATATTTCTACTGCACTGGGTTATCGACAACTTCAAAACACACAGTAATTCAACACCACAATCATATCCAACCATGTTAGACAAGGTTGTCAATACCGTTTCGGCAGGTGTTTCGTTTTTTCAATTGGAACGGATTGTTTCGGTTTCAGAGCGTTTCGGCGTGCCGTTTCGGGGTTGTACTGTTCATATATATATATATATATATATATATATATATATATGCAAGATAAATTAATTATAAATTATGCATTACAAAGTACAAACACAATGTCAAGCAAACATAATTTTAAAATTTAAAATATTTCTAAATAGTCAAGATTAAATAGAACTTTAACTTAAAATCTTAAAGTAATTCAACTTAAACAAAATACTAAAATATTATGAAAGTAAAATGTTTTAACACAAAAAAAAAAAAAACACAATTAATTTCAGCTATTACAATTTACATCAACGTGATTTTTAAAGTAAAATGAATGGTAATGATACCAATAACTTAAAATGAAAAAAATGACATTTCTCATGATACCATGTTGATTTACAAATATTATTTGTTGGCTTCACACTTTAAATTTATAACAAATACACTGTAATTCAACTAGAAAATCTAGAGTCGAAGAAGACAGAGAGAGAGAGAGAAAAAACATTTCCATTTGGTTTATTATTTTTGTTAATGAAGGTTTAATTCACACCTGAAAACGATTCTAGTACAACATATTGTTGAGTTCATCATCCCGCAAAATCAAGAGAGCACAAAGTCTCAAAATTAACTATAACTTAGTCCCTGTAGGTTATTGAAACTAATGAATTAGTCCATGTAATTTAAAAAATAATTAAATAGTTATTTGACCAGAAATGACCATCCTCAATTTAGTGGATTTTTTCCTTTCAAAATTGCTTCCTTCCTAATTAATGAAGATAAACTTGGTTGAAAAACATAAATTAAATACATAGTTTTCGAAACTATAAGGATTAAGTGATTAGTTTTGATAAACTACAAACTAAATTATAATTAACTCCATAATCTCCATCAACTTTGAGATATATACAAGAAAAACATAAAGCTTCTTTATTTCATGTGAATTTTTGCAAACTCTATCCTGTATTTTGCAGAGTGATCGGAGCAACAATTATATCTATTGGATTTTATACCGTAATATGGGGGAAAGTCAAAAAAGAGCTGGGTGATGATTGCAATGTTGCTAAGCCGGAATCCTCGTGTGCCCAGAAGGTCCCTCTATTACAAGGCTACAATGCTACGAAGCTACAAGATGAACAAGTGTAGGTAGGAGCAAACAGACTTTATATGTACATAAAATTAACGGCCAAACCAGGGAGATAGCTGGGAGATGATTGAACGACCAAACCAGGGAGATAGCAGAATCAGCCGTTTGAACTCCAATGTTGACTTTTGTTGATTGAGCCGACCGAAGTCAGGTTGTAACCTTGCAGGAGCAGCAATGCAGTTACTGCAGTATGCAAGAGCAAGACAACAACAGAGAAGATGAAAGATTGGAAGGGGAGTCTGCGAGGAGGAAGAGAAATTAGGGATTTGGTTTAGTTTGCTTTAGACTTCAGAGAAAAAAAAAGCGTGGGTGTACTGTGCAGTTAATGAAAATGAACCGGGTTTAATTTTGAGTCTTTGACTTTGACAGTTGACTCGGTGGCTTTAACCCGAAACGGAACACATGGAATTCGGCCGGAACGTTCCGGCCGAAATTTGACCGGAATTTTCGGATCAGGCCGAGTTTTTAAGCGAGGTAAAACTTGTTTTGTTTTGTTTTGGTTTTTTAACTGGTACGAGATGTTCCGGGCATTCCGGTTGAAACGGAACGGAATTAACAACTCTGATATTAGACTTCATTCCACATCAACACAACAAAACTTAATGTCATAATGTATTTATAATTAAAAGATGTATAGAGAAATCAAAACACTTAAAAATAGAATTATCACTAGAAATTCACCTAATATTCATAGTTCTAATATTCATCATAAAAGAAAACAAAACAATTTAAGTTATTGTTGTGCATAATTCTTATATGTTTAAGAGAATTCATAAACACGCAATACCTAGTGAGAGTTAACCAAAAGTATTACGACATCATAAAGATCAGTACTACTTACCTATCCAACATTTAAATTACAAAAAGATAACTAAATCACATGTTTATTAATTTAAAAAAATGAGTCTTATATATCTATCATTCTGCACGCAATTGCGAAGTACATGAAATTGATTTATCACACGTTATAAATATAACTATATCATGAATCGCATCATTAATCAAATCAACTTTGATGATACATTTTAATCTTAATTCATCATTTTCAATTAATTTTTTCTTCATAGTTTTATCAAACCATCATGATAAATCATATGTCCTAATCATCATCGACCTAGTGCCACTAGCTCATTATCAAGCATAATATCTCATTTTTTGTTATTTGGCTTCGCTGCTCATTACCAGACTCTAACCCCATCATTAGGTTACTTTTCTCTCTGCTCATATTCGGGCATTAGTTCCATTACCAGACAACTAGTTTCTCTACCAATTATTGGTCATTAGCCTCATTATCAAGTAAACAGTTCCAATCATATCAATATTAAATTAAAACCAAGGCACATTCAATGAAATTGTGATATACACCTACCTGTTGTCTATGCTCTAGATGAGCCTCCCTACTGCTATACAACTCCTGCGATCACTTCTGTATCAACAAGTTTACCATATCATTTTTCATTAAATGCTCATTCCATATAATGTAATCTAAGTTGATTTATTTCAACTTAATCATCATTTGCAATTTAACTTGTATTGAAACTTCATTTTAACTCATCATTCAATCCATATTCTCAATCTATTTAACAAGAGAAACTTTCTATAATTCATATATATATACTCTAGTATACTTAAGTTTCGTTCTTATAACTTCTATCATTTAAGTGTTACTTCAAGAACACTATTTCTTATTTTAATTATAACCAAAGTTATAGAATTCAGTTTTGGACATGACTTATCTCTTTAGAAAGATAAGATATAAAGATATAATTTTTATGAGGGAATTAAACTCGGTTATACCCTTAACACCCCTAAAACTACCCCTTTTAGTGACATACACAATCTGTCTAGCAAGGTTCAATCTAACCCTTCTTTAATTTTTAACCCATGGGAGTTCTATAACTCCAAACCAAACGATACAATCCCATTTGAAAGTTAATATCTTTAAATACAATTTTAACGAAGAAATATATTTCAAATTCTATCATTTACTAGTTCAAACTCTAACGGCAAATCAATTGATAAAATTGTCCAGTAAAATTCAGCATGACTTTTCTTCAATTTTTAACCCATATACAGAGTTCTATAACTCCAAATCAAACAAGATCAGTCCTATTTGAAAATTAATATCCTTACTACAACTTTTATGAAGAAATATGTTTCAAATTCCATCATTTATCAGTTCAAATTTCAATTGAAATTAAATTGATAAAACTGTTTAGCAAGATTCCAGTTATTAGCTTAATGCATAACCACATCAAAAGTTTCAAATAACATGATTGTTCATAAGTTCTTTAACAATTGAAAATAAATTAATTCATCCCTAACTTATTAAACCTAGGTTGAAACCTTATTTCCATAGAGGAGGGAAATTTGTTTTTCATTTTATAAATTAACCTTTTACCTAATATTTTAACATCCTTTCAAACAATTATCCAACATCTGAACAACACTTTTAAGCAATTATCCATTTAACTTTAACGTTCCATAACCTATTTTCATGAAATCAATATGCTAGCTCAAGAACAAAACCCAATATAAGCTTTAATTTATATTTCTTACCTTTATGATACAAAAATTCAAAAGAGGTGACTATTAGAAGCAATTTCCTCCTCTTTATTCTCCTCCTCCAAACCTGTCATCTCTAGACTTTCAAGACATTCATATTTTTTAAAATCTCTAACTTAATTCTCTTATTATATATATTCTATTAATCTCTTGACTCACTGTTGTTTAGTGTTTTTATGTAAAGAAATAGGTTGGATTAAACTAATCATTAAGAAATTCCTCTCCTCTCCTCTTTCTCTCTTGATCGACAATGTTAATGGCTTTTTAGAGAAATCCTTAGTTAATTATTTGCTCTAATTTTCTTTAATTAAACTCTTACCATAATTTTCCTTTAATTATACTTATGTCCCCTTTTATCCTTTATTTAAATCAATTACTCATTCATTTTTCTCAAACTACTGTTTGGTTCCTCCTTAGAAAGAAAGGAAAGAAATCATTCCAATTCATTCTATTTATTACTTTGTTTTGACTCTATTGCCCTCATTTATTTTATTTCTCTTATATTCGGATAAGATCTTAACCTCCGATATCAAAGATTCTTAATACGTTATTGCACAATTAATTGTTTTGTTTCATTTAAATAATTATCATTTCTTATTTGTTCGTTTAAAATTTCCATAGAATTTATAAATCATCCCGGGGTTTATAATTTGACTATGACTATAGACACATTTCACTATTCACTACAATAGGGAAATGACATCTATGCCCTTCTCAAAAAAACACTTGCCTTTCAGTTAAGTGTATTTTTATCTTTTCACATGGTGTATTAGTCATTAAAGGATTGTTCTAGAGTATAGTAGTGTTTTTCATCTTTTTTTGCATAATGACATTACCTAACTACCAAAAAAGAAAAAGAAGATAAAACTCAAAATTAGCAAGGATGGGTGAAGCGGTCTTTTCATTTATCTATATACAATAAATTGATAGAAATGTCATTGGGTTAAAAAAACAATGGCAATGGGTTAAGGGTCTTTAGGTCTTTTTATGAAGTTTTTTTTTGGTGTAATTATCGACATAATCAAGGGTATTACCTTTATTAAATATTATTTTAGTTTAAAAATCTATTGGAGTGTTCACAACACGCACGAAAACGTGAAAGGCTCCGGCACATTTTGGGTGGTGCCTCCCTATGGTGGAAAATGCCCTTCTACCATGTCATTTGATTCACCACCACGTCCTCTACCTCTAGGGAGGCGCATGTCGATGTGGGTTGGCTAGTTTTTTATTGGTTGACCTTTCTTTTCTCTTTTTTTTTCTTCTCATTTTCTCTCTTCTACCCTAAAAACATAGGATGGTGGACATTTGTTATTGGTTTTTCAGATTCAGTCTTTTTTCTTTTGATTTTGTATTTTTATCCTTGAGCCTTTGTTAAAGTTTATTTATTTCTTCAATCCTAATTTGTCACATATCATATTTTTCAATTTGATCCTTCTTCTTTTGATTTCTATTTTTTTTCCTTGGCCCTTTTGTTAAAGTTTTGATGGTTTTCAATTCCATCATTCAATACATGTTTATGGTGTTTTATTTTTCTAATTTGGTCCTAATTATTTTTATTTTTTATTGATTTTTTTCTTTTCAATTCAAACCCTAATCAAAATTTATTCTTGCCCTCTAATTTATTTTTTATTTCAATTTTCATCCTCATTGTTTTAATTGATATTTTTATTTTAGATCCTTTCATGTAATTGATTTTTTTATTCTCTCTATTTTCAGCCTTTGATATTTGATTTTCTTAGGATTGGATTTCTTAGTTTTTCTATGTATGATACATCAAGTCTAATGACCCGGTGATACGATCCAAACAAGGTCAGATTCGGATTTCAGAGTAAAATGTTCTACCGTCTAGTTTTACGATATTGAGCATAACTTCAAATTACACTGTTTGATTGAGCTGAAACTTTACCAGAATATTCCATAGTTATGTTTCTATGGTGGGGTAAAATTTCAGGTGAATCGAAGATCGGGAAGGACTTGCGATATAGGTCAGAACAAGCTATACAAATTTTGTTATTTATTTTCTTTTGACTTGTGAACTTCCTATTTGATAATGATCATTTTCCTACAAGGATGTGGGAGCTTGCTTTGGAAACTTTCTAGTTCCATAATGAACTTTAATAAGTTGCAATATAAATTTCAAGTGTGGTAAGGATTTATTAATATTCCAGAATCTTTTTCTTATAAGGATTTCTTATTCATCTTAGCTATACAAGGAAAGAAGGGTTAGTGGTATTTAATGATAGATTCGTTATTTTTATTATTTTCTTTCATGTTTGGGCATAGTTAATACTTTGTTTTCAGCTAAAATCCAAGGCTTGTTTGGATCAGGTTATGGGCCTTTTAGTTTAAGGTTTTTAGGTCAGTTTTGTAAGTGGGTCAAATCAGTCCACTAGGGTAGATCCATTAGGGTTAATTTTTCAAGAACTATTTGAACTCGTGTAACCTGAATATTTTCAGCAACTATTGATGAATATTACTTTTAAATTTTTCAGTTTTAACATGTGAGAGTGATTATTGCATTCTTCAGTTCTCGAACGAACTAAATCTAACTTATCGAAGATTAACTGATTTCATGGCATCATTCTACTTCATTCCAATAGTGTTGATGCCTTGGGACAGGTTTTCATTTTATCACAATCCTATCAGATCTATTTCAGCTTTCCAAGATCAGATCTCAATCTTGATTGTGGATTGTGTGACCACGTGATCACGAGGTTCGCATCATCCGGGTTATAGATTAGATAGGTTATATATATTGTTTTATCCCAATCTCCTAACCCAGTTCACAGGTTCTGTAGGTTAACCTGAGTTGATTCGCCTTTTATTACCAAGGTTAAATATTTATCAAGAAACCTCAGGTTGATTCAATTCGAGCTTTTATGTTTATTTTTTATATATATAATTACATATTTTAAATGGTTTTTTTTTCAGATTATCGTGTTGATTTTTTTAAAAAAATTATTTAGTTACTATCATTGCTTTTTTTTTTGTGTCATTAAATTAAAACCAACTTATTAAATACAGTCAGGACTATAACCCGAGTTTTTCCTTTTCTTATTTCTTAGAAATGCACATGTGGTGCATAGGCCTTGCTTTTTATTATTAGTATTATTTTTTTTTATTTTCACCCTTATTCTTTTATTTTCTATTTTTTATTTTAGATCCACTAATAATAATAATAATAATAATAATATCGCTAATGGTAATGGTAATAGTAATAGTAATAGTAATAATTTATTATAGTGATGATGACGACAACAATAACAACAACAACAATAATAATGGTAATAGTAATATTTGTGATAATAATAATAATAGTGGTGGTTCATCCTTTAATATTTGATTTGTTGAAGATTAAGTTTTGTCATTTTCTCATTCTTCATTTGATATTTGATGTTTTTGGGATTGAGTTTTGTTGTTTTCCCATGTATGGTACTTCCGATCTAATAACACGGATCACAAGTTTGAAAAGTTTATATAGGTCGATATCTATTTTTTTTTTGGTCTTATTACTTTTTTTTATGTCATCATTTGACATTAGTTTTTTTTTCCCAAAAAAATTGACTTTTAAGATTTATTTTATGTTATCTCAATCTCATAACTTGGGTCACAGGTTTTACAGGTTAACTCGGGTTAGCTTAGCCCTTATTACCTAGGTTACATTATTTATCACGCTACCTTATGTTAACTCAAATTAGTTTTTTATTATTATCTATTTTTATCCAATTATGTACTTCTAAAGGTATTTTTTTCTAGATTTTTGTGGTTTATTTTTTTTTGTGCATTTGTTATCGTTGTTAATTTTTTTATTGTTTGATTAAAATAAAACCAACTTATAAACTTAATCGAGAATATAACTTGATTAATTTGTTTTTCTTAATTTTTTTAAATAGGAATTTGATACCTAGACATTGTTTTTTTATGCAAAGAAAAATGTGAACCCGGAGCGTAGTGCATGACATATACAATAGTATCTAATATGGGAGCTTCCCTTGAAATTCAAAACTATTCCTCAACAAAAAAAAAAAAAAATGATTTCTCATGTGAGATGAAAGGTGAGACCAATTTTCTTTATTAATGAAATGAATTAAGATAGGACATGTTTAAACATGCATACAATGAATTTTATGTAATGATGGTTATGGTCACATTTCTTGGCTAAAACTTATTCATCATGTCATCTTCAGAACCACTTCAAATGTTCGTTTGGCATTGGTGTTAGTTGCTTAAAAATTGATATTAAGGGTAAAAAAGAAGAAGAAAAGAATCACTCTTACTTTTTTAGAAAGTTACTAATCTTTAAATTGCCCCTTCTACGCCAAGGTGAGGAGTAAATGCAAAAAATTGATAATGTTTTTTAATTTTAAATTGTTTTATTCAAAATATTTTTTATATATATGTGTGTAATTCATTTTAAGCTCTCACAAAAGCCAAGTTATTTTTTTTTAATAAAGTAAGGAACAATACATCTTTTACATGAAAAAGATATATATTTTTTTATTTTAAGAAATTTAAAGAGGAGAGAAATTGTCATCTTTTTTTTTGTCACTATTTATAGGTGTCTTTTTAGCATTTTTTCCCTCCAAAGTTTGGCAAAATTTGTTTCTTCATCTTTTTAATCTGAAATATTTTTATTTTGATCCCTTCAGTTTGACACCTTTTTATTTTGATTCAAAACTTTATTTTTTTTATTTTTTAGTTTTTAGGTTTGAGAGAGAGAAAGACTCGCAGAGAAACAACAAACGAGAGAAAAAGTTGTTAGTATATTATATTTCGGTAATTAAAAACACCGTTTCTAATATTCAGGTTTTGTTTGATGAGATGAGTTCTATTAACGTGTTATATACCTTTTTATATTATGAGGAAAGTAAATTAGGGTTGAGAAATAAAAAAAAATATTTGATTTTGTGTTTTTTGATAATTTTATGGTGTTTTTTAAGTTGATAGATTAATTTTTCGAGGTTATAATGGGGTTTGTTAGGTACTCTTGTATGCAAATATGTTGAAAAATGACTCCTTAAATGAAAAAACTCAAGCTCAGCTTTCTAACAACCTCTCTGGTGGTCGGAACCAAATCAGACGATATGCTATCTAATTTTATTTTGAAAAATAGGGTGGTCTTTTTTATATGAGCCTTGTGCATTGGCCTCACATGCTTATTTTAAATTTACTTTTTTTATATGGGTCTCGTGAATTGGCCCAATGAGTCTTCAGTTTTAATTAAAATTCATTAAAATATTTATAGAGACTACAAATATTTTTTTTGATGTGTTAGAAATTTACTTTTGATTTGACTTGTGATAGAACATAAGTAAGTTAATTGCATATTTTAATAGTGAATTTTTTTTAGTCCTTTAATTTTTTTACTTCGATCATATAATTTTTTTATTTAATCCTTTAAACATTGTGTTTATTAAGAATTAAATTTAATAATTTATTTTTATTTATTTTCTATCAGGTTAGGTTATTAAAGTATATAAAAAAAATTTAACATTAAATTGATACTTGATTATATGAAAAATATCAATTTTATTGTTTTAAAAAAACTTAAAATAAGGGAGCTAAAATTAAAAGTGAAGGAAAAGTACACCCTATTTTTTTTTACCCAGCATTGTTCCTTCAACGTGTTTACGAGGAGAAATGCCTTTTTTAAATTTTATTTTCATCATTTTAGTTTGAAAATTATTCTATTTTGATTTAAAATTTTATTTTATTCATGTATAATTTTATTGGTTAGTGATAAGAAAGATAAAGTCGTTGAAAAATAGAAAAGGAAAGAAAAAGCTATTAGTTATTCATATTTTTGCTACAAAAAATTATTGTTGATGTCAATAAATTTTATTTACAAAAAAAAAATCATTGATATATTTTTTATTATTCATTTCACTAAGAAAAGTGGATTGGGAATGAGAAAGAATAGTTTTCTAGTTTAATATTATGTTTTTAGATCAATTTAGTTATGTTTTGAGTTAAAGTATTCATTTATTAATGTTCTAAGAATTTATTTGTAAGTGTTTCTATATTAAAATAGATTAGAAAATAATTTTTGGGTTAAAAAGTCTCCCACCCAATTTTTTAACAACCTCTCTAACAAAGATTATATATATTTACAATTTAGTTTTTAATGAACATTAATAATTATTTTTTAATATTTATAAATACATATAATCCTTTGACTATTTTATAAAATATATGCTTAGACTTTTTTGTTCTTTTTTTTTGTTTTTCCCTCAATTTTTTCTTTATTCGAGATGCAATGGAGCGCTAGCTTGCTTGAAAAAGTGAAAAAATGGACACATAAAATAAAGTGAACATGCGTGCATGATCATGTGTATCAGATCTTCTCCATCTTTTATCACAAAATCGAGAATAAAGCAAATTGTCTCCCGAAATCTCTTGCCCATGATTCAAAGGCACAAAACCCGAGACGACAAAAAAAATAAAATAATAATAAAAGACACAATCCAACGATCAATACCATCAATCTCACAGGCCAACCTAACTCTTTACTACACACAAACCTAAGACCTCATTCCCATCTTCACTTTCTTGCACACTCATCTCTGGTCATATCTATCACCCGTCCAATCTTAATCCATCCTTCTTATCTCTCCCTCACTCCCTCTCCTTTATCTCTCCTTAAAAATCGAAGCTTTGATCTCTCCTCTCTCTCTCTTCTTCCTCCTTGAATCTCTCCTCTTTGTGGAGGGGTCTTCGTGGCAGCTCAGCTCAGGTCTTTCTTTCTCTCTTTTCCCCTCTCTTCCCTTTCTCCTTACAAGTTTGTTTTAGAATTCTATCATGTAATGTTAAAATTTTTAGTGTTGATGTTTTTGTTGGTGACCCATGTATTTTTTTTGGCCTAAAGCTCTAACCTTCATAATAATGTGTTGTTTTTTTTTAGTTGATGAACCAGATGATTTTTTAGCCTAAATTTTGAAGCTTTGTGACATTTTTTTTTTCATGTGAAATTTCCTGATATTGATTTGTTTATTTTTCGTGTATTTGCAGAGGTTTGGCTTGGTGGTTTGTTGATAAGTGAAAATGAATTATTATGGATATGAGCAAAAGAGCGCCATGATAGGAGGTTGTGAGGAAAGGGAGAGGATGATGGTGGTGGTGGAGTCTGTGGTTTGTCCCAAGCCAAGGAGATTGGGACTTTTAAATCCTCCTCTTAATGAACAAATCAGACCTCTAAGATTGCCTGTCAAGTATGTTTTCCCTCTTTGATCCCATAAATTGTACCCTTTTCTTAGGAATTTTTATTTTTTCTATTTTTACTTTGAATAATTTTAATCTCATATCCAGTCACCATGCGGAGATGGCAGATTCGAAAGCCGGGGCAGAGCTGCTAGACATAATTCTTACTAAGGTACATCTATTTCTGTTTCGGCAATTTAGTGGCTAATTTCTTGTAAAGTATAATTTGTGACCTTTTTTCATTGTTTTGTTTGGTAGCCAAACCTAAAAGCTGGCTGTAAATAGGGTCATCCTTGTAGAGATCCACGTTCCTAATTATTTAAAGCAACTTCCAAGAAATTTTTGTTCTTCACTGCTGTGTGTTGGAGATAAATTTTGGCTACAAATTTTTAGAGTTATTATTTTCTAATTACTACCCTTTTTAATGTTTTTGGTTGAGGTCAATGTGTGCTTCTTGTACTCGAAAGTATCAAAGATCCTTGCATCCTCTTGTTTTTGGCTAATCTTAAATCTTGAAAAGCTGTTATTTGCACCAATTCCTGTTCGAGTTTTCTTTGTATTCACGGTTAGATTTGTTTGAGCTTTCTCACTGGCTATACTTTATTGAAGCAGATAATTAAGCGTGTGTACATGATTTCCTTTACCAATTGGTGTGGGAGTTGAATTTGCTGTACTCCTAGACTGTTTGTCTGTCTGTCCCAAATAAAGAGAATCATATTGCTTTGCATATTTACTGGTAAAAAGGGAACTTACTGATCTAAATTATTGCAGGGAGGTTATGGTGGGGACAAACCCGGTTTCCAGGTGGCATCATCACCACCATTTTACTGTGGATCACCACCATGTAGGGTATCAAATCCTGTAATCCAAGATGCTCGATTTGGTAATGAAAAAATAACCCCATTATCTCCTGCGCCACCATCCCCACCACCATCCTCATCATCTGCACGTAAAGGAGGAGGTTGTGTCCGAATGAAGTTTGGGCACACGCCAGCTGCAGTAAGGATTGAAGGGTTTGATTGTCTCCGCAGAGATGGGCGAAACTGTAGCATCTCCGCTGTGGCATGAAAATTGAATTGGTGAAACCTTCAACGCAGCAAATTTTTGATTATATAAGAGGGGGAGAGAGCTAATGGTAGTGTGTACTTGTACTGCTGGTGTTTTTTTGCGAGTGTATATATAATGTTAATGGGTGTTCCATGTTGAGGTTGCGGTGTCCACTCTCATAATATGTACATTGCAATGAAGATCATGAGAGAAAAATGTTTAATTTTCGAAGGAATAAATGGAGATGCAACTGTTTCTCTTTGTATTATTATTATTTCATGAAGAGGGAGAGTTAGTAAGGTTTCCATTGTAATATTTATCTGTTTGTCACTCTAATCCAGTCCTTGTTTCTAATTGTATCATGGAGTAAGGCCGCGATTTGAAAGCGTTATTGAAATCTTTGTTTTTTTTTTTTTTTTTTTTTTAATTTTGAGTTTTTTTTTAAATTAAAAATTAATTTTTGTTATGTTAAGTTAAAAATAAAAAAAATATTATTTTAATGTAATTTTAAACTGAAAAATATTCTTAAAAACAATTGATATCATCTAATAAAATTTAGGATTGATCTTTGGAATCCCTTCTCTTCAATCTGTTAAAACCCATCATTTATAAAATTATCTTGTTTGAAGGCGCAATGGATAAAAATAAAATGCCTGGTCAATGATTCAATATGGTCTTCTCTTACATGTTTTTGAGGTGGCGATGTTATCCTTAAAATTGAACTATGCTGTGGGGGTGTTTGATTTTGAGTTTTAATTTGAATTTTATTTTTGAAACGAAAAGAAAAACGAACACAGTATGGGGTCTACAAGGAGATGCTGTGTTGGGATTTGATTGGTTGTGGTGTTCTATAAAAGGTGGGGTCCCTAGAGAAGAGGGCTGCAAAAGTGACTGATAGTGGCTCTGTCCCTAAGTAAGTTGAACAGAGCAGGAGGAGCTAAAAGTGATGGATGGGCTGGCATTGCTCTGGTTTGTGGTTGAAAGGTCAGATGCTGACTAGGGTAGGGAGGAGGTTGGGCGTCACCTTTTCTTTGAGTGGGGCTTACAGACAGACAGACAGGCAGCAAGAGCAGCAGCAGCTGCTGCTGCTGACGACCTCTTTAGCTACATGTGCACACAGTTTTCCTTTCGAGTGATTGGATGGAAATATTTATTGTAATCCAATCACTCGAAAGGAATATATATTATGTTGGTGGTTATAAAAGGTTTAAGTTTTTATAATATTTTCTAACTCAACTCCACTTATCATATTTTATAAAACTATATAATATGCTCGCGTATTATCATGAATTTATCAAATAAATATACTTGATAGTATTATAATTGTAAACCAATGTTAAATAAGTAATAGAAATTAAAGATATGATAGAGCAAATATTTCATGACGAAAAAAAAATTGTATTGGTGATAAAAAACTTAAAGACTGAACAAAATAATTTGTAACAATCTACAGTGTTTTGTAAGGAAAGATACAGTGCTTTCGCCACATGATTTAGCTTTTCAGTTAATAAAAAGAAAAAAATTACAAAGCTAAATTCTCTACTAACTTAATATTAAAAAAAACCAACAAAGATAATTTTGGAAGCAAAAAAACCCATTAGAAAAAACGTTGTAGCAATTGATAATGTTTTGTGAGGAAAACTATAACGCTTTTCCCAATAAAATAAAATAAAAAACCATTTAGAGAAATATTGTAGCAATTCACAGTATTTTGTGAGAAAAATTACAACACTTTCCTCATATGATTTAACTTTATTGTAATTATAATTCTTAACCAACTCAATATTCAAAAAACAAATCGACAAAGATAATTTTGGAAAAAATTATAAAAAAATCACATGGGAAAACACTGCAATAATTCACAGTGTTTTAAAGAAAAAAATTACAAAGCTAAATTTTTAATCAGCTCAATATTAAAAAAAAAATCGACAGAGACAATTTTAGAAAAAAAATAACAAAACAAACACCAAAAAAAAGAAAAAAAAATCATATTAGAAACACTGTAGCAATTCACAGTGTTTTGTGATGAAAGTTACAGTGCTTCCCCATATGATTTAGCCTTATTTGTAATGACTTGTAATTGTAATTTACAAACAACTCAATATTAAAAAAATAAAATTGAAAAAGATAAGTTGAAAATAATTATAACAAAAAAAAACCATGCGGAGAGACACTGTAGCAATCCACAATGTTTTATGAGCAAAGCTACAATGCTTTTCCCACATGATTAAGCTTTATTACAAAGTTAAATTCTATCCAACTCAATATTAAAAAAAAAAATCGACGAAGATAATTTTGAAAAAAAATATCACAAAAAAAAGAAAACACAAAAGAAACTGGAAAAAAACCATATGAGAAAAAACTGTATCAATCCATAGTATTTTGTGAGGAAAAACTTGTATTTACTTATAATTGCAATTCTTAATCAGCTTAATATTTAAAAAATAAAATTGACAAAGATAATTTTAGGAAAAAATATAACAAAAACAGAAACAAAACCATGTGGGAAAAAACACTGTAGCGATCAACAGTAGTTTTCGAGGAAAGTCACAGTGCTTTCCTTATATATTGTAACTGTAATTTTTAATCAGCTCAATATTAAAAAATAAAATAAAAAAAGATAATTTCAGAGAAAATTATAAAAAAAAATCATGCAGAGAAGCACTGTAGTAATCAACAATGTCTTAAAGAAAAAAAAATTACAAAACTAAATTCTCAATCAGCTCAATATTGAAAAAAAAATCGACAAATATAATTTTGAAAAATTAAAAAAAAATAGAAAAACTATGTGGAAAAACATCGCAGCAACCCACAGTATTTTAAAGAAAAAAAATTACAAAGCAAAAATTTTAACCAGGTCAATATTTAAAAAGTAAAATCAACAAAAATAATTTTGAAAAAAAAAATAAAAATAGAAAAAATAGAAAAGTTGAAAAAAAAGTAATTTTGATAAAAAAGAAAAAAAGAGAAAAGTTAGCAAAAAAACAAAAGGGAAGAATCACTATGGATTACTGTTGTAATCCACAGTGATTTAGGTGTTATTCCCCCACACCATTTAGATAGTGTTATAATAATTCAATCCATTCATTTTTTTTTTGGATTCAAATAGATTGAATATGTTAAAATTTTCATGGATATTCTAGATATCCACGGGTTGATTGGGTATATTAATTTTTTTATTCTTTAAAAATCTTAAAAAAAGACAGGTTACAATTATTGGAACTAAATAAGATATAAAAAGCATATATTAGAAACAACATAAAAACTATCACAATTCACACATAAAATCAAAACAAAACAAAATAAAAATCACAACCAATCATTTTATCAAACAGTTAGGGCATAATATAATACAAAGACGAAAAAGGCTATAAAGTGCTTTTGGATTTGTAATTTGACTAAGAAAATAAATGTTCAATTTGAATTCTTAAAATTTTCATTTTTTTTCTCTCTCTTGGTTACCAAACAAAAAATATTGAAATTGTAAAATGCAATATCACTTATTAAATCAAACTTCAAAAGGAATAATTATAATTTTATGAAAGTGGAGAATAAAAAGAAAAGAAAAGAGATTAAGAGAATGAGAGGCAATTATAAGTGTGAAGGAGAGAAAGGAAAAAATGAAGAGAGAGAAGGAAAAAAAATATTATTTATACCAAGAACTTGGGTTATTTATATTATGTTATATAGGTTAGATCGGGTTAGGCGAGTTTTAAAAATTTCAACCCCCATCTAACTTGGGGTATCTATTTATTAGGTTTTTTGACCCGCTATCATCTGTAATATCCACATTATCTGACTTTAATGGGTTGGATTGGGTCAGATAATACAAATATTACAGATGAACTAATTTTTTTAATATCCTTAATATTTTTTTTTCTGGGTAATAAATTAAGAGAAACTCTTAATTTTGTGGCAAAAACAGTGTAACAAGAATCACTATGCATACTTTTATATTTCACTATGGATTCATTGTAATAATTTTTTTAAAATCCTTAAACTTATTTTTGGCATATTGCATCCTTTAATGGGCAAATTGAAACCTAATTGCTTTAAATTTGTTGACCAAGGACAAGATTGAAAGAGGGAGGACAATAGTGAAAAAGATAGAAAAAAAATAGATGGTAGTTTTAAAATTAGGTAAAAAAGTTCACTTTGATCCTACTTTTCATATTATAAACTTTTGGTTCCTTGATTTTTTAAAAATTCAATTTTGATCAAAACCTTAATTTTTTCTTATTTTTAGTCCCTAGTTTAAGAAAGAAAAGAGACGTCAGATTTTAGTGGTAAAAAGAGAGAGAGAGTCTTGGTTAATACTGATTCCAACAATGAAAAATGTTGATTTTAGTGTCGAATTGATTTCTTCCAATGAGAAGAGCTTATCCTAGGTGTTCTTTGCCCTTAACTTTGCATGAGACGATAAATCTGAGGTTAGGAAGGTTTTTTGTGTTTTAGATTGATTTTGGATTTTTAAGCGGATTTTGGATTGTTTAAGGTCATATACTAGTTTATTAAGGTGTTTATAGTGTTTTGGGTAAAAAATAAGATAGGTTTTCCTCTCCTAAATAATAAAAAATCAACACAGGCATGCATGTCTTGACTTTTTTTAAGCTCAAGTGCACTGGACCACCCAGGTCAGGTTCGTGTGCATGGGTCTTGTTTTTGTCTTTTGTTTTTGGTTCTTTTAATTTTTTATTTGCAATTTCATCCTTTATTGGCTGTTTTATTCTGTTTAATCAATTTTAAGAATTGTTTATGATTTGTTTTGATAGAATATGATTTATTTTTTTACTTAGCTTACAAGTAAGATTTCATCATTTTTTTATGTTAGAAAGCATTTTTTCTTTATAGCCTACTTAATTTTCTTTCCTTTAATTTTATTTAATCACTTTTTTAAGCGTGTTTTTTTATGATCATTTTATTAAATAAAACATTCATTACAAGATAAAATATTATTAAATATAATCGAGTCTATGGTTCATGTTTCAAGTTCAAATGTCTACAAACACATCTATCTCTCAACTTTTTCAATTTAGTCCGTGGTTAAATATTATTTATTTTTACCTGGTTTTCACATGAGATTATAATATGTTTTTGGAATATGTGTAACCTTGTATAATATTTTTTTAATATTTTATTCATTCAATTTTATATGTGTGTTTGTTTTTATTATTGTTTAATCAAATAAAAAATTTATTATAAGAAACAAAGTTATTAAATACAACTGTATATATGGCTCGAGTTGCAAGATTAAATATCTTGATCCATATCTAATTCTTTATTTTTCTAGTTTCGTTTTTAGTTAATGATTTTTTTATATGTTTTATTGGCATAAATAATTGTTTGATTAAATAAAAAATTTATTCTAAGAAACAAAATTATTAAACACAATTGAATACATGACCCGTGTTGCGAGATAAAATATTTTAACCTATATATTTATCTTGATTTTTATTTCATTTTAGTCTATAGTTATTGATACGAATCTCGTGATCTCATGATCATGTAACTCACAAGTAAGAAAGACAAATCCCAGAAAGTCAAAGAATTAGGTTTGATAAGATTGTGATATTAAGATTACTTCAACTAAAACATCAATACTATTGGAATGAACCCCTACCTAATGAATATCAATTCATGAATAGAAAGTATAAGGAAGATGCCACGAAAATAATTGTTCTTCGATAAGTTAAATCAATTATTTAGAGAACCAAGAAATGCGAGAATACCTCTCACATACAAGTAATATTATTCTAAAATCAAAGTAAGATCCTTTCTTTTTATCCTATCCTCCAAATTTCCTATTACACTGTTCAATATTTCCATTTGTTGTGTTAAGGCTTTGATTCTGACCTCTTGATCACGTAGTCAAGTAACCTTTAACGAAGTAGATAACAACCTGAAATTCCAACAATAAGACTTGATAGAACCCTGACCCAGAGGTGACCCCTTACCCTCCTCATTCGGTTGTGATAACCACTCCTAGCATTATCCTTCCAATTTGGTTTTCAAGGTGTCAAAGGACCTAATGGTTGGTTTTGTTTTTTTTTTTTGAATGGTACCCTTCCATTTAAGCTATTTCTCCACCTTCATGATCATATGCACCATCTCCTCCAACTTTTTATAATGATGCAACTCCACAATAAATAAGCTATATAATGATTAAGGCCATTAATAAATTTAGTCATAATAGCCTTCCTAATCTCATCAACATTAGCTTAAATCATAACAAGTTCCATGTATTTAAAGTACTCATTAACACTCTTTATACCTTGACTCAAACTCTATAACCTTTGATATAATTTTTTATAATACTGGCCAAGCACAAATCTCCTTCTTATAAGGGATCTCATCTCATCCTAAGTATTAACTTGCCTCTCATAATCCCTCCTACAGCTTGTCACTAACTGATCCCATTACACAATGACATAGTCAGTAAAAGAAATTATGCTCCGAATAATTGTGACACTAAAAAATCCAAATCTATGGATCATTTTTCCCTTGAAAAGCCAATATTTTCAGCTTAATTATACCAAAATCTTTACCAAACTCAACATCCCAATACCTATAATTACCCCTTTGGCCAAAATCATCACCATATATTTCCTCTCAAAACTAGCGATTCTGCTGCTATCTGAAACATTCCCCGTGTCTCATAGACACATCTTTAAAATCAACATTACTCATGTCTGTATTATCAATCAAAAACTTATCTACATTAGTGTTAACTCGCCTAACAACCCTTTTAACATTAAATTCTTTTCGCTTAGGCCTATTTTGAACCCTACCATGATCATTAGCATGTTTCCTCTCCAATCTATCCAACTTATCTCTAAATTCATTGGCCATCCAATCTATTTGCTGATTCATAATGTGTAATTGAGTTACAATTTCATTGTCTCCTCTTTGTAGTGCCATGTTGTTGCTTGCCTCTAATATCTCCGAAAAATTGATTAGCTGACAAGAAATATATTTTCCTTACTCACTCTCTCACATGTCTAAACTTCTCTCATGTTTCACTCAAATACGCTTGCTATGCCTTTTTCCTCTCATCTCATCTTTTTTCGGCTCTTACGGAATTGAAATCAACACCAAATATAATAGTTTTAACAGCGTATCCAAATATATGTATATAACTCAAGAATTAATAAAAATATGAAAACAATAAAAGATGAAACTATGATTACAATTTCACGAGTAATAAGGGAATTTGTATAAGAAACGAATGCTTTTGAAGACGTGAAAGAAAACATATGCAAATGTTATAAAAAAATTAAACGACACCTAAATATATCAATTATAATGTTATTATACTATCATAATTGAAAAATAACAGAAGCAAAATAAGTTTGAGTTATTGACGTGAATTAGACTTGTTACAACAAGTTTCAATTTTAAATTTAGTTTCTGTAGAAATAAATCTCTAAATGAGCTAAAATTTTATTCGACGTGTGATTATGAATCCTAGAACCAATATATAAAATCTTAGAATTTTTTGAATTGGTTTGGTCCAAATTATCCATTGTTTGTTTACTATAGCACATTCAACAAAAGTGACTTTTGAACGTTATTTTTTTTTTTGGCTCTTTATGATACTAATATATTCTAAGACAATAAGAAACTAAGATAACACCATATATATATATATATATATATATATATATATATATATATATATATAGGAACCCTGGACACAAACTACTAAGCTCTAAACACAAAATAATGAAAATCAAATCAAAGACAACTAAAGCTAAGAAAGCTGAAACTAACAAGAAGAAAATAAAGAATATAACTTGATTTTGGAGCCTAAATCTGATACCAACTAATATGAAGCTCTTGATCATATGGTCAAGCAACCCCTAATAAAATAAATGACAACCAGGAAAATAAAAAATCAGATTTGATAGAATCTTGACCCAGAGGTAACTATGTACCTTAGAACTGAATGTATTGGAAAAATATTTGGACTCAGATATCACCTTGTAACTAACCATGTACTTTATTTAGAGTTCTACACTAACCCTGTAGTTGATTTTTCACCATAACTCATGAAATTCACTTTTAAACAATTATTTTCTCCTGTTGGAATTTACTTAATTTATTACGGGATTTACAGAAGATGCCACGATGGCGCTCCAACAACCAGTCCTTCCTTTCTCCTTTTTATTTCTTCTTTGTTCTCTCAAGCCCGTCTCTTTTCTCTTTCTTTCCTTCCTCTCTGCCCAAACAACTTTACTTCCTTCTTCTTCTTCTTCTTCTTCTTCTTTTTTTCCCAGTTGGGCCTCTAAAATTAGCTAACCGAACACCATCTGCCCAGTCTGGGCCAGGCCCAAACCTGTCTTTACAGGCCTGATTTTAATATATATTAACCTCTGTTTCCTCTGTAATCTCTTGGTTTGCTGAAAGCGACAGCCGACAGGTTTTATTTTCAATTTAAAGTAGCCTGCAGTTTCACTGTTAAGCTGGACGTGGACGTGTGTGTGTGTGTGATATGTGTAAACTCGAATGTCTTTCACTGCAATGTAAGATAATGATTCAAACATGCATATCACAAGAAGGAACTTTCATAAAGATCATACATGTCTTTCTTTTTTCAATCCAGTTTGGCATTCCTTGAACTGCAATATCCCTAAAGGTTCCAGATTATAAGAAACCAGAGCTCTCCGCTCACATCCCAATAAAATCCCACCATTCTTCAGACAGCATAGGACGGTGACGAATGATCTTTTTGAATAAAATTTGGAAATGTTGAAGGATCGAGCGGTCCTCATCTTGCTCCCAGTCCCTTGGCAAATGAGTTTCTATTCTGAAATGGTTAATCCAAGACTCTTAAACACTGTAATGAAGTCTGTGAAGGCGATCCAAATACCCATAGCTGGGTATTTGTCCTAAACTTTTCCAAGCAGGGCTGCCTATTGTTATAATTCTTATCCAAATAGATATGGCGATCTATTCCTTCTCGGAAGAAAACCAAATTCAAATGCCATCCATTTATCCGAACTCGAGGTGGACTTACGCAGTTCAATGCAATCGGATTGTACACTTCGGTGATGAATCGCGTAAGAATAGACAGCCATTACAAGAGCCTATTACATCGAACTCGGGCAATATCTTGGGTAAATTTTCCTAACTAGCCCACCGTTTCCAATTGGGGGCATAAAAATGGACACCACACAGCTGGCTCGGAATAGGGCTTAACAATTATGTAAGGATGTTGCTGGTAGAATTGAAAGTATGGCGAACACAATCTCGCGTGGAAGACTCTCCATGGTGTTTGGTTTTTCAAATTTTTCCTTTGAGAATTGATTGCATGACACAAGATGTTTTGGAAAAGCTTGTAGATGAAAACAAAGCTGCAAATACCGTACACAGGGAACTTCATTTTATTTTATGGCCGTTTGGGTTTATATAATTTGATGCTTAGGAGATGAAAATTATTGATCTTATCAAATTAATCCCTTGTCAGAATACAGATCATAGACGGCCCTTCAGATTACAACTGCTAATAAGAACAGACGTGAATGATAATGTGGTGGAATGTGCTTTTCTTTTCCTTTTTCCAATTCTTATTCACGGCCGCCCTTGTAAATCTCTATCAAAGTTTTTTTTTTTTTTTAAAAAAAGAAATGGTATCATCTTTGATGTCTTTGAGGAAGGACAGCGAGCATGTAAACAAAGCCACTGCAGGATGTTTGTTTGATAGACCAGCCAATCAACTGCTATAATGTCATATCTCATGGTCTTTTACCTTTCTAACATAGTTAAGTAAAATTTTTGGTAAAATAATATAATAAAAAAAGCAACAAAAAAAAAAAAAACACTGTATAAATACAATCATAATTTTTAAATATTAATTTTATATCTAACCACTATTGAAAATAATGGTTGTTTAACTCCATTTGTTTGCTGGAAAGTAGTTTCTTTTTGGAAAGTGAATTCCGAAAAAATAAATTATTTTCCGATGTTTGGTAGTGTAATGAAAAATAAGTTGGAAAACACTTTCCAGTGTTTGGTTATGTCATAGAAAATGAGTTGGAAAATAACTTATTAATGTTTTATTTTCTCAAGTTTATTAAATTTTAAGAGATGAAATTGAAAAATAAATATTTAAAACAAAATATATATAGCAATCAAAAGTTTGAGGACTAAATTTGATATAATCAGCAAATAATATGACATTTTAAATTTTTCATAACTTCCGGAAAGTGTTTTCCGCCCAAATTTTCCAAGAAAACACTTTCCTGGAAACCAAGCCAAATTTTCCTTTGACTGGAAAGTGTTTTCCGTTGATCAACTTTCCTAATGGCAAACAAACACAGAAAAGTTTGGAAAGTGGTTTTTCGGAAACCACTTTCCGGGAAACAAACATGACCTTCACAACGTTCGGAAAGTGTTTTTCGCCCAAAATAAAAGGAAAACACTTTCCTGGAAACTAAGCCAAATTTTTCTTTGACTGCAAATGTTTTCCATTGACCGAAAAGTGTTTTCCATTGACTAACTTTCTAATAGCAAACAAACACAGGAAAGTTTGGAAAGTGGTTTCCCGAAAATCAGTTTCTAGAAAATAAACACAGCCTTAATCAAAAGCCAAAATACATGTTTCATGAAAATTAATTTATATATACTAAAGTCAATCTAAAATTTTATAAAGATTCAATTACCAAAATATAAGAATCAAGATTAAATGAACAAGAAAGAAAAAAGAGATAAGCTCACGTGGTAAGAGAGAAATGGGGGAAGAAAAAGAAGGGGAAAGAAAGAAAGGATCATCGGGGACACATTAAGGCTCTAAGTTTTACACACATTGTACTGTTAGAAATATCTTGACGAGACGATTCAAACCATACCTTAGAAGACCACCAAATAAGATTGTAATTGGTTAGAGATTTTGTTTGTGGTTAAGGTCAGTTAAGGGTTCTGTTTAGGGTTAATTTGGGGTTAGAGGTTTTGTTTGGGATTAATTCGGGGTTAGGGTTATTGAGGGGTTAAAATCATTTGATGGTCTTCTAAAGTATAATTAGAATCGTCTAGTCAAGATTATTCTAACAGTATCAAGTGTGTCGAAAATGGAGCAACAATGTGTCTTCGGTAACCCATTATTTCTTTCCTTTTGTTTTCTTCCTTCATTTTTATGTTATGCCATGTCAGTTTATCTTTTTTTTTTCTTAGCTATTTAGTCTTGAACCTCATTTCTTGACTATTAAATCTTTATAAAATTTTGATTTGACTTTTGTATATATAAATTAATTTACATGACACAAGTATTTGGATTTTTTACTAAACAACTGTTATTTCTAATAATTTTTGTATACGAAACCGATATTGAAAAACATGATAATATTAAAATTGTTGTATGTACTTCAAACTTTTCCAACTTATGATATTTTCCCACAACCTTACACAAACTATGTAAATTTTTTTTTAAAAAAAATCCCATATCTGACCTTTAAATATGGACACTTCGTCCCTGTATTTACCACCTTGTTCCTTTTTAACTTTTTCTCATATTCACTGTCTAGCACTACGCTTGCTTTTCCAATTTCTTTAATTATCTCACTTATTCATGAAGCTCTCTATATCATAATCAAATGAATGAAAGGGGATTCTAATATTAGTCTTCGAGTTACAACTTATTAGTAAGAATGTTATTTAAGAAGTCCATGCTCAATACATGAAATTAAAAAAAAAATAAAGTATTCAAATTGAAACATCATTGTTGCAATTTCAATACAATTTAATTCCTTTAGGAAAGAAGAAATTAAATTTATTTAGTAACCCTCTGGCTTGCAGGCAATGAACCCAATGCATTGCAGTACTTGACGAAAACTGTCAAAGCCAATGATCCTGATGAAGGAATTAGGGTAAGCTTTATTAATGGCCTCATCGAGCTCCTCCAACACTTGGACTGCATCAAATCAATTTCTCTTTATAGTGTCTTCACCATTTCGAAATAATAAGATAAGATTTATTATGACACTTTGTTTCTTGATTCAGTGCACGTATATTTATTTACACTTGATAATTACTTAAAAATGATTTGTTACGAAGTAATTAAGCAGTCTTTTGGCCAAAATAATTAGAATGTAGGAGCTAAAATAAAACCCGCCGAGAGAACCAATTTCCGGTAAGGAGTCTGCAAGGTCAGGCAACAGAGGTTCCCCCGTAGAGAAGCCGGCCGGGCTCTTATAGCTATAATTAGTTTGGTTTTCTACTAGATGAGAAAAATATCAATTTTGTTAGCTTTTCAAACTCATAATTTGTGTTATTAAATTAAAAATATTATACATGAAAAGAATCAGGAAGCTCTTTTTTTTTTAAATAAAATAATGAAGAATGAAATTGAAAAAAAATTATATAAAAAATTCAAATAAAAAATAGCATTTAAAAGAATGAGGGTTAAAATTAAAATAAAAAAATAAATTAAAGGGCAACATCAAATTTTCAATTTGAGAATTAAATTGAAAAGAATAAAAATACTAACAAAAAAAAAATCAAAATAATTAGGAGCAAAAAGAAAAAAAAAACATTAAACTATAAACTTGGATTAAAGGGTAAAAATAAAAACAATAATTATAAAAGGTTCAAGGAAAAAAAATTTAAAGAACAAGGATCCAATTGAAAACATCAATACATGCAGAGTTTTTCAACATGTTTTTTTTACACAAAACAATTCCTAAATATAAATTGAAAAACTTATGCACACATCTAATTCAGCTCGTTGGGTATTATGGTGACACTTTTTTTCAAAGTGTTTTTCGCTTGAAAATGCATCAAAGTATTTTTTAAAAAAATTTATTTTTAACATCGGCACATCAAAATAGTTTAAAAACACAAAAAAAAAAAATAATTTGAAGCAAAACAAAATTTAATTATTTTACAAAAACACTTTTCAATTACAAAAACAAATGAGGCGAAAATAAATCAAGAACTATTGTGTAAAGAAATAAAAAAAAAGTCATTAACAATAAATAAAAACAAAATTGAAAAAACCAAGAGATAAATGTAGATCAAAATATTTAATATCACAACACGGGTCATTTACCTGGTTGTGTTTAATGAATTGTTTTTATTAAAATCAATTTGTAATAGAATTGACACACACATAAAATTTATTGAATAAAATAAAAGGAAACAAAATATCATGCAAGACTGCACATATTAAAAATAAATATTTTTTATTTTTAAAAATAAATTTAATCTATGTTAAAAATAAAAAAAAACTACAAATGAATCATACTAACATTCTAAAAAATTAAACACATCCAATATAATTAAAAAATAATTACTATTTAAAAAAGCTAAATAAAAAAATCTCAGAGAAGTAAAATACAAAATTATTTAAAAAAAACATATAAAAAAAGGTTATAACTGAAACGGTATAGATAAGGTATGTTATTAAAAGTGGAAAAGGTATTGATTTATAGAATTGAAATGTATGCATACATGATATAGTAAAATTGTGTATTCCTAATATGGACTTTAGATTTTAGGAATGAAACGTCATGCTTGGTACTAAAAAATTAGGCATTTGAAATGGGCAGTATTGCATTGGATTGTAGAAGTGGGTATACAAAGAACAATAGTTGTGCATGGTATTCAAAATGAATAATAAAAATACAATATCGTGATTTATGTTTGGATTTAAGACTGATGAATTGTACAAGTGTAAATATTGTAAAGAGTAAAGTGAGTATGATGGGTTTTGGGTTAGGGTAACCTGGTGAAATACATAAGGTGTTATGATGAAAAAAATTTAATTGAAGTGAAATAATGTGTTGAGTATGTTACTAAGAACATGTGGAGAACTTAGTATGGAATGTGTAGGAGTAAAGTTTGATTAGTCCGCTATTGTGTGGAGACTAATGACATCAGTGATTACTGATAACCACCATTGTTTGAATAGTCTTCCACTATGTGGAGACTAATGGCCTCAGTGGATGTTGATGACCGTTATTGTTTGATTAGTCTATCATGGTGTGGAGACTAATGACATCAGTGGTTGCTGATGACCAACATTGTTTGATCTAATTAACCATGTAAGTGGAGAGTAGGGTTATCAAGACCCTTGTTATATGGATGAATGATAGGTAGTAAAGATGTAAATGTGCTAATGGATGATCAGTTAACCTAAAGATAATATGATGAAAATCATTATGGGTAACATATATGGAAGGAAAAACTATGTAGTGACAACAACAGATGATATGGAAGTTAAGCAGATTTTGGGAAAAGAATACATGGAAAATTATGGGTCATTATGATATCTCATGTATGTTAAGTTAGGAAATTGATGTGAAGGCCAAAAATGGAAGGTACTGGATTGTTGAAAGATTCTAGATGCATGAAAGTAAAAGCTTGTATATTGGGTTATGTGTTTAAAAAAAGTCATTTGTTACATGAAAATAAATAAGCATGATTGGAGTATGTGCAAGGTTTAGACCTTACAGAGTGTGCATTAATGATGTGAGTCTTTTTAATTGGGTTGACAATGTAAAACTAAGTAAGAATCTGAATAGAATTTTGATAATGAATTATTGAGTTAAAATAATTTGTGTCCTGTTAATGCACAAGAGGTTACAGAAGTAGCGGTGAGGGGGCAACAATTAAGAGTACCAGATATTTACAAGTTCTAAGAAGGTGTTTTACACTTTGTACCGTTATAAGAATTCTATATATTTTGTAACTGTAAATTCTTTAAATACGAAATTGTATTGTGAATATTAATAGTATAAAGGGTAAGAAAAGATGAGCTAGGTGGATTTATGGGCATTCATAAAGGATGGTTTGACTAGTTGACGTTTGTGAAAAATAAATAAATCTATAGATAATTAAATAAGGTAGTCATGTTCATTAGTATTTTTTAGAAGCGATAGTTAGAGTAAGAATATTAATATAGGATCAATCAAGATTGGATTGATTTAGAAGATATTAATTACATGATTAATTGTTGAATTTAAGATTCAGTTAGACAAAAACAACAAAAAATGAGGGGGGAGGGGATTAAATAATACTTTTATTGAATACTATATGCCTTTTAATATTGTATTAACAAAATGATACATGTCTATTGTATGACTTCAGGTTCATTGCAGACTTGTTGAGAACAATAGCTTAGGATTGTATTATTATTGTTTAGCTTTAAGTGTTAGACTTTGTACATTGTATGATTTGTTATGTCAAGTAATTTGGATTGTATGTGATCTAACTATCATTTGATGATATGTATCCTAAATAGTTCAATTTTGAATATGTGTATTTAATAAGTAAGAACATTTTTAAACTATATTGTTATGTGTAATATCTTTATAGCTTTATATGATATTGTCTTGGACTATCAAAATAATTTATTGTGATGAGTTGATGATGATGACAACCATATGGTTGTCATGTTATGGTAAAAGAAATGATCCAGGATGGTTGGATCATCAATTAAAAAATTGTTTTAGAAGTGTTTGTTGATAACTTGATATGTTCTAAATATAGAAGGAAACTTTGCAAAAGTTTCAGTAGAAATTTTGGTAAAGAACTACTTGATTTTAAGCAATAATACTATTTTGAAAAGAATATATATATATATGACTTGTTATGAAGATAGGTGCAAAATCATCATTTTACATTTATTTCACAATTCTTATAGAAAATGTTACTCATATTCTTCTTCTTTTTTTTATTAACGTGGGTGTCCGGGTTAGCTTGCGCGTACCTCGATTAATCCCACGAGCCCTGAAGTTAATGACCATGTAAACCTCCAGTGACCATCATATGAGCAACCACAAGGCTCGAACCTGTGACCACAAAGGAAGCAAACCCCTTAGTCTCAAGCTCTTACCACCAGGCCACCTCCTAAATGGTTATGTTACTCATATTCTTGAAATGTCATTAGTCTTGCTCCCATGAGTAACCAGACAATTCTATTGTAATGTAAGCCTAATTATATTACAACTCTTGTTATATTTTGGTTACTTGCATTTATTGTACCTGTCATCATTGCTAGAAATAAAGATGATATTATTGGTCTTTTGGGTAGCTAGGAACGTATAGGTAGATTTGAGGCCAATGAATGGTGTCATCATGGTAGCCTAAGCTAGGATAGCATGATTAATTAAGTATGATTTGATTGTAAATAAATTTTAAAAATTAAGAATTAGAATGTAATTAATATAGAGAATTACAATTCTAAACTTAGAAAAATCAAGTAGAGACTTGATTGAATAAATCTCTAAAATTATCCTGAAATCATAAATGTGATATTATTGAAGGGAAAATTGATATTTTACCATTTATAGAGTTTTCAAGTTTCTTTGTAAATAAAATGTCATGCCTATTAATTTCTATATAGTAGTAAGAATAAAAAAACTATGCAAGTTACAAAACATTTAAAAAATATAAAAGAAAAGAGCTAACAATTAAAGGTATGAAAATCCCTATCTTATAAAAAGATTTAGAGATTTTTAAAGTGTAGTTTATGTAGATTACTGTTAGAAGCCAAACATGTGAATAACTTGTGGTTTGCAATAATTTAGTTTTGAAATAATTATTTAAAGTGGAAAAAATATTTGATCTCCACTTAATCTTTTATAAATTTTAAATAACTTTAAATCTATCTATCAAATTCTTAAATCTCCCAAAAAAAAAAAAATACACATATATGTTTTGAGTAACCTGGCAAAGATCCCATGTGTTATCAGCTCCCATCATTTATAATAACACTAGCGAAACATTTCTCTTTGGTCTTGACTCTTGACACACCTCCATCTAACGGTTCTCATTTGGTTTTGAAAGTTTTTTTTTTAGGATATTAGCCGTTGGATCTTTAGTTTGATGATATTACGTCCTGATGGCCACACATGGAAGGTAGAGATTGGATGTTAACCTTATCGTAAGGCACCCCTCTGGGAATGCCACGTGGAAAGGGCCCATATCCTTATATCATCTTTGTATTACAGGAAGGTAGGAGTGACCGTGGAAATGGTTTACAGCCCTTCATTCGGAGATTAGGACTTTCCATTTACAATTTGGGTCATTGTGGTATATATACAAAAGTACCCATTTAGAATGTCTAATTTAATTTCTCTATTTTTGGAGATTTTAATATATTATTTTAAATTTTAATTAAAGGAATGGAAGGATGTCAAATTTATAGAAATTATATTATTCTAGATTTTTTTAAAAATATTTTTTTTTTACTTGAAACTTGAAAGGAACGTTTGGAATGTAGGCACGTAATATATTGCAGTTCATGGGCTGAAGGGTCCCCTACCCTGGACCATACCATTGCATCAGTATTTGTATGACAATGCATGAATTTAAAGGTGAGATTTCCAGATGTTCTCATCTTCTTATCAAAATGTTATTTAAAAATAGTAACTTACCTTAGCTTCTGAGCTAATTTTCAAAACACTCGGCTTCGTTTCTGGCAATTTAGAGCAAAGATAACCAGCAGCGAGACAGACACCTGACCTCACCTTCAGCTAGACAAACTTCTAAATAAGATCCTCATTCCGCAGGCAGTAAAGCTTATATATTTTACTTGCACCATTTTCCTTCAGTGTAAGGAATGAATATTCAGTCCCAATAACATGAACATGACAGGCACGTATAATAAATTGTTCGAAGGACTTTACAGTCTGCATTTCAGAGAGAATTTACATTTCTAAGGTTTTGTTGCTTCAGTTCGAAGTAATACAAAACTGTCCCTTTGTAAGAATCAGAAATGGGAGAAAGTATATAGAACTCATAGAGGGGATAGAAGCCTCGATATATCTATGATTATAAACACTACATATCACTGCAAGTCAGTGAATAAAGACGTAAATTAACTTATATGAAGAAATCAATGAATGAAAAGTAATCTTGATAAACTCAATGAATGGCTTCTAATTTACTGCCACCGCTTTGGAGGCTTGACTAGGTTGGAATTGACAGTTTTCTTAATACCTGAAAGAACCAGTTATGGGAAATTTAAGAGAGAAATTAAAGTATAACACCGAGGAAAACAATCTGCTCATTCCCATCTTATTTTACTTACTTGCGGACCCTTTTGGATTGTCCCTTGACACAGTCACTGTCTTTGATGCGTTTTGCGTTTGGTTTTGTAGGAGTCGAATAGTAGATGCCACTTTACTCCTGCATAAAACCAAGTTCTTAAAATCCCATGTCTGCAAATATATGTATATAACTGAAAACTGAAAGTCCAAAGCTTTACTATTGACGCAAATTATCACTTTCAAAGCATTGTTGTCCTGTCAAAAAAGCATCTCCCTTTCATTTTGAAAGAAAAATAGATTTTTATAAGATGCATGTAAGATCATGTCAAAAAATCTCAAGGAAACAGAAAAAAACACTAGAAATTCGTCACTCACTTCCGCAATGTCTGTGATAGTTTTGTGCCTTGATCTGTTGTGTCATCAGGTTCTGTTCCCACTGAAAGAACACTCTCAGAAATGTCACTTAATCTATCCTCATAGTCTCCATCTTCAAATCTTAATATCTCAGCATCTGCAAATGACATATCATGACCTGTGTCCCCATCAGAAAGTTTTGATTGCTGGGAACCAGCTTCAGAATGCTTGTCACTGCACTCTGAAATGCTTTCCTGATAAGAAGCAGTCTCACTTCCTACACTTCTCCTGTCTGATGGTTTTCGGGTTCTATGAGGAATAACACCTGAAGAATCATAGCTCGCAGAGGAATTACCATACCTCGCTGAACCAGGATACTCGTTTTTATGATCTTTTATTAATTGCAACTGCTCAATCTCATTATCTTTTTTTGCAATTGTGTCTTTGAGAGATGCCACCTGCATGATGAATAGAAGATTCAGAAAGCACTAACCACATGTGCTGTGCCGTAATATAAATTCAGCTTCTTAAATGTTTTATTGTCTATTGGTTACATGTACTTGGATGGAAGATGAAATGCTCTGTTTACCTAATAAGTCACTAATGGGCATAAAGAGCTAATCATGCATATATGCTACTCCTAAATGTTCTCGGGAGTTCAAAGTTCTCAGGGCACCTTTGGAGTTAATGTGAGCAGAGAAATAATTAAATCTGTTTAAACCATGTTTCTCATCAGTTAATCAGCAAATTATTTCTTTTCTAAGTTTAGTCCAACTCCAACATGCATCAGTTTCACTTCTACTTGTTTTCGTTCTGTGTGGAACTCTTCCCAGATTTCCATTACTTGTTATGAATAAAAATTCTACAATATCAGACTGAGTTTAGGCAGTTCTAAGAGAATGTTGAAACAACAGAATTACCTAATTATTAGAACTTAAGAACACCACATGCTGAACACAAATATTTTTTTAATAAATTCATTACAGCACATAACAAAGTTTTATCATTCACTCTTTGTGTTTTATTGCCATTTCATTGATTTTTCAGGTTGAGATACTGTTAAGACTAGGATATAAATCATAAATCAACAAAAAACAAAGTACTCTAGCAGTTTTCAAGTCCAACCATGTAGTTTCAGCCGACGCAATCAAGGTAAATTTTCAGAAAACTCAAGCAGCTATTGGTATTTATTAATTTACGAACTGTCTTGTGTGTCCTTCCATTCTGTTTTTAACCTTGGTAAACTATTTGTAGATTTAATTGAACATAACTGAATCCATTGAGTTCCAGCCAGAAATATGATCTGATGAAGGATGGTATTGTATATAACACCAGAAACAAACCTGGTCCATTAATTCCCTAACATCTCTGCCCTCTTTGCTGCTTCGAGCTGCACCTAGCTCAACTCCAGAGACCCTCTCAGCAAACTTCAGAGTGCTTATAGTTTCAGAATATGAGCTAACATCAGGATTGAGCTGTACAAACATAAGCGTCTTTGCTTGACCTCCTGTAATGTGAAAGGTGGGAAAATATACATTCATATCAAGTCTAAAAGTAGTTTACCACAAGCTTTCAAGAAAGGTCACCAGCATATTGAACTAGGGAATAACTCGAGGAAGTTTAAGACAAGAAGGGAACACCAAAAAGCAGTACCTAAAGAGCTCTGAAGTAGTTGAGTGAGCTTGCTGTTTCTATATGGTACATGAGAATTCTTTTGTGCAAGAGCGAAAATAACATCCCCGAGGGCAGATAACGATTTGTTTATATGTTGTGCTTCCCTAAGTCTATCTCCAGTTGCCTCAGAGCGATCTACCCTTTCGCTCCCTGCTAGATCCACCAAATGAAGATTACCATGTAAAGCAGCACCAGAATGCAAATCTTTTCCACGAACATGGATACTGACAACACTGTGTGCACAGATAAAAATCAAAATCACAACTAAATTTGAGGCAAATGTAATATGGAAGTACAGATAAAACAAAGATTGATTGTAAGTACCTATGAGAGCGGCTACTTCTTTCATTCATGGCAGTGGCTCCAACAGCTCTGTTTTTTAGGCCAACATCTATTAATTCTAACACGTCTGAAGTTGATGTAACAGGATGCATGCTAGCATCTGGTACAGCCAAACCATTGGGTTGGACAGTAGAAATAATCCCGAGTGTGTGCAAATCAAGGGAAACAGAATATTTGAGAGTATTGTAGTGTACTCTTCATTCGAATAGTACACGTTAAAGAAAGAAATAGGTGGAAAATTCAGCATTTCTCTTTAAAAAAACAATAATATGAATCCTAAATTAAATCTGAAATTTGTAAAGGACAAAATAAACTATCCCTGGTGAAAAATCTGAAATTTGTAAAGGATATTTTTTCTGAGAACCATCACTCAATAGTAAATCACGCACTTGTTCGTTATATATTTCAACCATCTGAACCTGAATCTCATATATAAGGGAGTCTCTTCTATTCTGAGAAATACTGAATAGGTCATTTAGAGCCCGATAATTAACCCCCCAATCCTCTTCAGATGCTCCGTTAGGACCTGTCTGCAACAGTAAGTCGAGTTAGAATTGCCAGAAAACTTTATTGCATGAAATGAGACTAAAAACAATGATACACACGTCAATAACCCATACCATTGTGTAAGTTTTTCCCGAACCAGTTTGTCCATAAGCAAATATACATACGCTGTATCCATCCAGGACAGAACGTATCAACGGTTGAGTGTCTGAATATACCTCAGCTGCCAATATCCAGAGCAGATAGCAGGTTAGAGATGGCAAGAATTTTCTTCCACGGTCATGCCAGCAGAAAGGAAAAGCACAAAAACAATATAGCATGCTCAAGTAAGCCCTATCCACATTGAAAAAGATGTGGAGATGAAAACCTTGAGTAGAATCTGGACCGAAGACCTTATTGAACTTAAAATTCCGGCGTCTATCTTTCCCTTGTTTGGAGGGATTCACAACTGCTAACTCTCCGTGTTCACCTATATATTCTACCGTTGTATGTTTTTCACCATGCCCAGGAAGAAATGGCCTTATCCGGCAATAAACTCTGATGTTTCCTGCAAAACAAAATGGAAGAATTACACGTTAAAAGACTGAACCAACGTATAAACCTGGTACAGCAAAGGCTAGCAGTGGCACCTTTTAGTTCCTGAAGCTCATTAAACATCCTCCTATTTTCAGCAAGGACTATATGATAATCCCCAGTTGCATCAATTAATGCTTTTAACTTTACTCCTGAGCAAGATCAGAATTATATATTATAAAACTTGCCATCACTATTGCATAAATTGACAAACTGTACTAATAACCAACAAACCTAGGCCATTGAATTCCTCCAAGTAGCTTTGTTGTACTTCTAAAATTTCATGCTTGATGGACTTAGAGGACAACCTCAGTTCCTAAACGTTTTCATAGATTCAGTCAGATTCGTGATACAAAATGCTGCAAGGCTAAAAGACTACCTAGATATATTATACCTTCAGTGCACCAAATTGAAGCTCAACAAAGCTCTTAAAGATGTGTTCTTTCTTGTTGAACATCTTAGATTTTGACTGAGAATATGCCTCAAGCACTCTCACTTGGTTCCTCGAATCTTCCAAGTGGATTTCAAGCTCTTTTAATCTCCCCTCAAGGCCACCTTTAGCAGCCTTAGCTTCTGTTTCCATTTGCAAGCGATGTAGTTCATGTGTCTGTTTCACTAATTCTAATTCTTGTTTCAAGGCTGAAAGTGCAAGATCTCTTTGCTCCTGCTCTTTGGTCAACTTAGCAACATGGTCCACTCCAACTTTCTTCTCTTCTTCCATTTTGGACTTCTCAATCTGTAATGAGAGAAAAAAAAATCCCATTATATGAATATTATGAAGAACATCCACACAACAAGCACAAGAAAATGATTCTTTTCTTTCTTTTTTGGATAGTAAAATGCACCCATTCTAATACTTACTAAACTAGCCAGAAGAAATAAAAGAAAAACTGAAACAAACCACAAATAGAATATATTTATGTAGTCTGGCTAACAGCTCAAAGGAGTCCGCTAAAAGAGAACTACGCAAAAGAGATTGACATTTGTCAGGACACACGAATCCACCAGAAATTGTATGCAGAACATAAGGAACAACTATCAGTGGTATGTGAGAAGATAGCAAAAGAATAATTCCGGAAAGAGTGACAAATACAAGCAGTTCAATGAGCAAGTTATGGTGTAAATAACTTAAGAATGTTTTTCTTGTCTCCGAAACATACCTTAATTTGTTGAAGCTGGTCCATAACAACCTACAAAAATATTAATATAAGAAAAACAGGTGTGTTTTGGAAAGGTTTGTACCAGTGTAGTCTTAGATAAGTTTTCCATACCCCCCTCTCTTCACCAGTCCCAGAAGCCAGGGCTTCAAGTACTCTGATTCTTGACTGGTACTTCTCCTCACGAACCTTAAATAAATTATTTTGCTGAAGGGAGAGAAGCATAAAGATATTGCCATTGGTACAGTCAATCATGGAGAAACAATTCAATTTTTTTTTTTAAAAAAAGGCAAAATGATTCTTACTGTTCTTAAGTGTTCTGCTTGAGTTGAAATACGGCGTTCAATCTCTTGTACAACCTTTCTCAACAGACAAGCCACACGCTGAGAAACAAAATAAATGTTAACCATACCTATAAACTATTCAAGTGTATGCATGCATGCATTCACGCATAGTAGTTGCAGAAAAACATAGATACAGAAACATATTTAATGTACTTAATGTTACCCCTATTACATACATGTGGTATCTCGTCACTCTTTCTTTCAATGCTCTCATCCAATATTCCATTCACAACACTCAAAAGTGACTGAGTTGGTGCATTCTGCAAACAAGATGTTGAAATGTTACTGACAAGGGCTCAGAATGAAAACGTCAATGAGAAAACTGTAACATAAGAAAACATGAATGTTCATCAAATAATACAAATGAAAACTTACATCCAAACTATTTGATCTCATCATTTCAGAGATTTTTGCAGCAGAAAGATCTGAATAGCAGCCTTGTTTCAGTTGAAACATCTCATGGAACTTATGAACAACATGGGGCATGGATGCAGCTGATGGCTCTGTTGAATATGAGAAAAACGTTGAAGATGCTTTTAAATTTTAAAAACAGCATGTAAGACTTTAATAGACTTGAAAGTACAATTTATCTGCATTTTAGTCATACGGGCATTAGAGGAAAGCTGCATGCTATTTTCATATAGCATAAGATCAGCTTAAAAATTGCTTCAGGTTCGGTATTATAGTGCACATATGAAAACTCTTCATGCCCAGCCTCTTAAGCCAATCAAGTGCGCATATGAAAACCGTATACTTCGATCACGGGAGAGAGTAAGCCATACCTGTCATAACAGGACCACGCAAGGCTTGTTGAATTTTTGACTCTGGAGAAAATTTTCGCTTTTCTTCCCCAAATGTTGAAGAAGAAAGGCCATTGGAAGATGCATCCCCACGAGGGCTGCCATATTTAATCCCACCAGTGGGAGAAACAACTCCCATATATGCGAATTGTGCTCGAAGTGTTGAAAGGCAATCCATAACGTTCTTCATAGATCCCTGCAGATTTGAAACACAGCAGATGGATACAGAGAGAGAGAGACGCCAGATGAATAATAAAATCCTTCATGTGCACAGACCACCAAGAAGTGGTAAAGACTAGCTCTAGTTGACAGCATTATCATTGTTCAAAGTTGAAACGAAGTGTATGAAGCTGGCAAAATCATGAATTTTTGGTAGATGGAAAGCATACCTATAAACTTGCTTCTTCCTTAGCATTCAAATGTTCATATGCATAACATTAATCTATGGGGGGAACAATAGAGCAGACAAACATTGGATTACCTTCTCCAGGTCCGACGGTTCGAACTTGAGAACCCCCAATTCATCCATACTTGCCTGAAACTTCTTAACATTTTCAGAGCTAGAACTACCAGCCTGAAATAGAAATGCACAATCAAATCAACTAGGCAAATGCTGAATCATCAACTCATAAGTAACTCGACTATAAATAGCAAAACAAATAAGCAACCTTGTATGCATAACCAGGTCTAAGCTTATTTAAAAGCTGTAGTAGAACAGTGCCATCGATCAAGCAGGCTCTCAACTCCTCGGATGAAGCTTTTACTGGCAAATTTAAACTAGGAACAATACTATTCATCCACTCCACCAATACGGCTCGCTTATTGGCTGGAGATAGGGCAAAAAGAGAAAAAGAAATTCAGTTCAAAGGACTAAAACAACTGCAGTTAAAAGGAAAGTAAGTTTTTTCTTACCTTCAATGTCATTGTTACGAATTACAGTTGGTTCAAAAACACCCGAACTGACAGATACCTTTGAGCTATTGGCTCTCCCATTTTGTACCATGGGGTGATCCGAAGCTGAATTCATTGCTTACCTTTGAAGTCAATTAAAGCATGGCATATGCATAATTCCTCACAATTTTCCAGAGCAGTCCTGAGAAGTTTTTAAGAGCAACCATCACGAGACTGATGAATTATGCAAAAATCCCCCTTTAACCAAGAAAAGCAAACAGGGTGTTTCATTTGAGTTCACTATAAGAACAAACATAACTAGGCACTAGATACTGTATGATTGCAGAAATTATTTCCACATTCACGACTCGTTTCAGCATTAAGGTGAAAAATGGGAAAGTTAAAAGAAGAGAGCAAGCATCAGATAATCAAAACCATAGTCTAAGACCAGGAAGATTGGTTACCAGAAAACTTCACAGAAACTGATGAATTTGCAACAAAATGCAGATATCAAATTCATGCAATATGAGCTAGAATCACCATCCCCATTGGAAATAGCAAAACAGGATTTCTACCAATAATGAGCAGAAGGAAAAAAAAGAAACAGAAAGGAAATAAACCGAGTTACTACATATATATATATATATATATATATATATATATATATACACACACACATACACATATACGCACACACTTATAATGGATGAGCAAAGAGATCATAATTTTAAAGGAACCCAGATGACAATTACCAAAACTAAAACAAACAACACAATGCTGGTACATTCAAGACAATGCGATCATCAAATAACTAAATATCAAAATAAAAAACAAAATGGATTCAATTCAATTATAAAAAAAGAGAAGAAAAAGGGAGCCACCTGAGAGAAAGACGTGGAACTAAGCAATACACACGTCGTTTTAAGGTCAAACAGAAAGAAGACATGCATATAACTCGGTCATGTCATTAGAGAAAGTGTTGTTATTAAACTAGACAACAAGAACACAACACAGGTATTAGATTCACATTAGAATTCCATTTTAAAAGGAAAAGTCAAAGTCTGTTTTCTTTTTCTTTTTTATTATGATTTTGTTTGGTATTCCGTGTAAATGAAAGAGAAAGGGCGTAAGAAGAGGAGTGTAACTCTCCTTGAGGCCTTGCCGTTTTGTTTTCTGTGTGGTGATCATTGAAATGTGGAAAGTGGCCTTTTATGTTCCACGCCTCTTAAGTGTCCCAGTTAATTCTGGTTTGTTTGGAGATTATGTTGTGACAACGATGTTACTAGCCAGTCCTTGCCATCATTGAAAGTAGGGGCGAGACAAAAATTAAAAATTAAAAAACCCAAAAAACAGAATAAATTGATAATTAAATCAAAAAATCAAAAGTTGAGAAAAATAACAAGAGATTTAAAAATATAGAAAAAAATTCTAATCTAGTTTAATTTTATTTTTAAAAATCTAAAATCAATAGAACCGATCAGACCACAAACCCTTTAATGTTTTGGTGTTGTACTTTTTTTAACTGTGTTTATACTTTATTTATTATTATTAGCTTTTTATTTTGTGATCAGTTTGAGATTGTGATAGTAATTCGGTTTAAAATATTTTTTTGTTTAAAAATATATTAAAATAATATTTTTTATTTTTAAAAAATTATTTTTAAAATAAGCACATCAAGATAATATAAAAACATAAAAAAATAATAATTTTATATAGGTTTAGAAACAATGATTTTGAGAGTGAAATCGGCATTCTCTTGTAAGTTTGTGTCTAAAACCAAACAATTACAGAGATGTTTGAGAAATAAATATTAGATAAGTTTTCTTTACAATCCAACTTTCCAAAATATCTGAGGATTAAAAAAAACTTAATGGCTGAGATTTTTTTTCATATTTTTATTCTCTTAAAAGTTTTTCAAAAAAGATAATTGCTAATAATTTTCTATTTCTTTTATTTTAAAAAAAAGATTAAACTTTTCAACATTAATAAATCTTTTATTTCTTGACATTTGTTTTTAAATTTTAATGGCTAAGATTTTACTTTTTGTTTTTTGAAAATATCACAAGTTCTTATTCCTAAACATTTTCAAGAGTTTAATTTTTTTAAAAAGAAAATATTTTTTATTTCATTAAAATTTTAAAAGACTGATTATTCTGGGAAGTTTTTATATTTCTTAAAAAAATTGAAATTTCACTTTTTAAAAACTATTTATTTTTTATTTCTTAAACATTTTTGAAATTTTTATTTTTTTCAAGAAAGAATTAACTTTTTTATCTCTTAAATGTTTTTTAAAATTTCAATTGATAGTCATTTGATAATTTAATGCAAGTTAGCATAACTAGATCAAATTTATCTTTTATTTCTTAAACATTTTTGAAATTTTTATTTTTTCAAGAAAGAATTAATTTTTTCTATCTCTTAAATGTTTTTTAAAACTTCAATTGATAGTCATTTGATAATTTAATGCAATTTAGCATAATTAGATCAAATTGAGTAATTATTTTGCAGTCTTAGGATCAAAATTGACCAAATCATAATAACTCATTTTGGTGGGGCCGGGTGGTAATTTCGAAGTCTTAATTGATTTTCTTAGCTTTATAACCTATCCTTATAATAACTCATTTAAGCATTATATATATATAGAAACCTTATAATTTATCATAATTAAGAGATATATATTTGGTTGCCTGGTAATTAATTGGTATGAGTGGTGAATGATATATATATATATATCGTCCCTATGTTCCCTATGTTATTACTTCGAATTTAAATTATACTTGCATCAGCAAGTTAATTCTAGATCAAAATTAAAATAATTTATTGTATAAAATACTAGTAGGATGATATTATCTTATATTAATAATAATAAAAAACTTAAGTTATGTGATGATATTTCAAGATATGATTTATATTATTTTTTTAATATACTTTTTAAAATTAAAATTATTTGAACTTGAAACTTGTAAATACTTACCATTATTTTTTATTTAATTCTTATTAAATAAAATCATTGATATATATATTATATTAAAAAAAAATTTCAATAAAAAAACATCAATTATTAAGTTTAAGTGAGGTATGTGTATATATATATGATAAAAAAAATCACAATACGATACTGTGTACAATATTCACTATATCCTTATTTTTGCAGTTATATGCATGGCTGGTTGTGACTCGATATGTGTATGGCAAAGTCTGCTATGCTCGCAACTACTCTCAGCCGTAGGATAAGATTCTTAACTATCAAATTGAAAGTCAAACATCACCGATGCTTTTGAGAAAGTAGATTCTGTTTGGAAGGTAAATTCTAAAGAGAATGATTTTGAGAAAATTAATAAATTATGTTTTAATTTTGATACTATCATGAAAAATAAACTAAAAATAATTTTTTAATATTTAATTATATCATAAAAAATAAGTCAAAAAACAATACATTTTAAGTTATTAACATTTTTTTATATATTTGAAGATCATTGAAAATGAATTTATTCTTCTATAGTGTTCTGTTTTTATTATACAATTTATATGATATATGATTAGTGTATAATAAAACATGTTTTGTATGCTAATATTTTTTTTATAATATTATCTAAGTTAAAATATTATATGAATTAATATATATATATATATATATATATTATTTTCTATATAAATACATTAGTAATTTATTATTTTCTATATTAATATGGAATGACCTATTTTAACGAAGCTCCTGTAAGCTTTTTTAGGCCTAATTTTGATAATACTATATATGTTCTTGCAGTAAACATGGACGAAAGAAATGAATTTGAAAAGAAGATAAGGTCATCAATTTATTTTCTCCTTACAATAAAAAAAAAGTTGGAATAGGAAAAAAGGAGTGCTTTTAATAGATTTGTCAGAATTGTTTGTTTATTAAAAAGGACCAAAACAACCCCAAATTTGAGCAATTGAAATTGGTTCCTCGCAACAATAATAAGTATAAAAAAACCCAAAAAGTTAAAAACAAAAATAGATGGCTTGAAATGTAGCTCGAGGGATTTGTTTAGATCATTGTAGTGAGTTTTTGTTTGAATTAATAGCATGTTTTGGAGTGTGATTGTGGTTGCTTTTTAAAGTACTTTTTATTTGAAAATATATAAAAAAAACCCAAAAGATAAAAAATAAAAAACAAGAAGAGAAAAAGAAGAAAATGATGCCTTTCTAAAATACTATCATCGATCTATCCAATCAATTATGATCTCAAGTACTTTAGTGTATCGGCACCTTAGATGCACCAAGAGTTGAAGAATGAAAGTTTAGGTTCTGAAGAGCTGGGAGCAAAGAAAAGGAAGTTAGGTTCTAGCTTAATCACTTGAGAAAAGGTATTGACTGCAATAAGAAGAGAAAAAGAAGACCTGCTAACCCAAATACAGCATCATCAACAACAATAACAACATGTTTTTCAGGAATTGCAAGAGAATTTCAGAGTACTGTCAAATGATAAGAAAACACAAAACCATAAGATGACAGAAACAGAAACAGTGTTGAAAGCTCAAAAGAGCAAGCAATTGGAAGTGACTCCTATGCTAACAATAATAGAATGGTCGAGAGTTCTTAATGAAGTATAGGGAATAGTCTGCTATAAATTTAACCATAAGAAATTGTTGGATATGGCTTTTACACATACCTCATTCCTTGATAAAAGTTCTGAACCTACTTCTTGTAAGGGAGCAATACTCTTTATACCTGAATTTATCTCATAAGGCTCTAACCCAGCCCAGGGCTGTAAATGCGAACACAAATAAGTTGACACGAGTGGCCTTTAAGAATAAGTTACATTAGTATTTGCATCATAAAAAGCCTTGTCATGAAGAACAATTAAAGAGATTCTCATAAGACATTTTAGACTATCCCTTACACTCCTACAAGCTTAATGAAGTTTCAAAGGCACTGGTTGACCTTGATAAGTAACACACATATGAGACTTGATTAATAATTCTTTTTCTCAACCTCATACCTTTATCTAATTTCCCAATGGTGTTCTCTTTATGATGATTGTGCTTTATCCTTGATGGAGGTTTTTTTCCTTGGGACGGTTCAAACCTATGCATAGAACTTCCTTCCTTACAGTATTCATCTTGTTTAGATGAGGTTTCTTTTATTGCTTCAAACAAACATGTCATCAAGATTGTTCTTGACAGGTTCCTTCAGATTGTCATCAATAATCATATTGATTGTTTCCATGATAATTTGAGTTCGTAAATTATAGACTATATAGGCTTTATTGTGTAATGAATATCCAAGAAAAATTCATTCATTGCTCTTGCTATCAAACTTGTGTAAGTTTTCTCGATTTCTCAAGATGTAGCAAGAACTTCCAAATACTTTGAAGTATTTGACTATGAGTTTCATATGATTCCACAACTCATAAGAGGTAAGTTTTGTACCTATTCTTATTACAACACTAAAATATGGACAGTTGTGTTGATAGCTTTCCCCCATAAGTGCATTGCAACTTTTTTACCATTCAATATTGTTCGAGTCATTTTTTGTACAACTTTATTCTTCCTCTCAACTACACCATTTTATTGAAGAGTAATTGGAGAAGAAAATTCTTGATGTATATCCTATTATTCATCATAAAAAGATGAAAAAAATAGTATTTTCAAATTCTTTCCCATGATCACTATAGATTTTAGAGATAGAAAGATCTTTTTATATTTGCAATCTTCTGAACAATTTCCCTACAAAATCAAAAGATTCAAATTTATCTCTTAACAATATTACCCAAATATATCTTGAATAATCATTTACGATGATCATGATATACTTCTTTCCACCAATACTATTGGTTTGAGTTGGACCCATTAGATCCATGTGCAATAATTCAAGTGGTCTTAATATCAAAATGTCAGTTATCTTTTTGTGTTGAGCTTTTAGTTTGTTTTTCTTTTTGACATGCTCCACACATCATTGTCTTGATTGTTTGTATATTTGGTAGTCCTTGTACAACTTTCTTTTTAGAAAAATTTGACAAATCTCTAAAATTGACATACCCAATGTGTTAATGCCAAAGATCAAGATCATCCAATGTTGCCTTGTGACATCCTAAGGTAGTAAAGGTAGAAATTCCATAAGAATTGTTCGAAATTATGGTACCTTTCATGATCCATTTACCAACACAATGGTAGATGTTTCATTCATTCTTAACACACTATGATTCTTATTATAAAATTGACTTATGCTTAGTAGGTTAGCTTTAAGGTCATTCACAAACAAAACATTATAAAAAATAAATAAACTAGGAATTTCAATATTTTCTTTAACTTTAATGGTAGCTATGCTTCCATCTCCAAAGATCACTGCAACTCCCAAATTGACTTTTATTTTCTAACATATTTATAGAACAACCACTATCTAAATATCAAAAATTATTATTTATAGTTTTTAGTATAATATTTTTTATTTTTATTCTGTTAAAACTTTCAATCTCATTAGATTTCTCGTAACCTATTAACTTATTAATTTTCTTTTTACAATTCCTCCACAATGCTGATAGGTAGTAATAAATTTACCATTTAACTTCCCTTTTTGAACGATGTTTGATTATTTTTTTCTGGCATGTCTTTATCCATGACAAAGATAATCCGGAGGAAGATACAAAAGTATTGTTGATGGAGTTTCCAAGTGTACTTGAACAACACGTAATCTTACAACCATGACACGTCATGCGCTAAAGCGTTTCTACGTGGACGAAACATCACCTTGTCATCCTTTTCCTTCGTTTTATATCATATGAGCAAGAAGAAGAAGAAGAAAAAGGAGGAGGCGGTGGTCAATCAATCCGTAAGAAATTAAGAAGTGAGAGAGGAAAAAAAAAGGAATGTCAAAATTACTACTACTACTCCATTCTTCTCCTCCTCTTCCTCCTCCTCCTTTTCACTTCACTACAGCTCCAATCCTCCACCACCGTGCCACCACACTCCTCCGCGCTTCAATTCTCTCCAAAAAACCTCCTAATCTCTCCTCCTCTCTCGCTCTCTTCCGAAAAGCCACTCTATCCTCCTCTTTCCTCTCCCCTTCCTCTTCATTTCGCTGCAGAACCTTCTCTGTCCGCGCTTTTGATTCTGATGATTCCAAAACCGAACAAGAAGAAGAGAAGAAGGAATCTTTTCATGTTAAGAAAAGCGATGAGGATTATCCAAGTGGAGAGTTTGATTTCCAGGAAATTGGAGCTTGGAATCGTTTTCTTGTTAAGCTTAAAATGCTTATTGCTTTCCCTTGGGAACGCGTTCGCAAAGGAAGCGTTTTGACAATGAAATTACGGGGCCAGGTATTAATTTAGTTTACTATAAGCGACGAGGAATGCTTATTGCTTTCTTATGTTTGTTGGTTGTGGTTACAGATATCTGATCAGCTAAAGAGCCGTTTCTCTTCAGGATTGTCATTGCCTCAAATTTGTGAGAATTTTATAAAAGCAGCTTATGATCCTCGGATTTCGGGTATTTATCTTCATATAGATGGGTTGAATTGTGGGTGGGCTAAAGTTGAGGAAATCCGAAGACACGTTTTCAATTTCAAGAAATCAGGTCATTTCATTTCTCAACTGCTTCCTAAATCCCTTTGAAATATACATTCCAATTAACACACCCCTTTTGTTATATTTGTAGGGAAATTCGTTGTTGCCTACCTCCCTGCTTGTAGGGAGAAAGAGTATTATCTTGCCTCTGCCTGTGACGACCTTTATCTCCCACCCACTGCTTATTTTTCTTTTTATGGTTTCACTGTTCAAGCAGCTTTTCTTGCAGGTTTGTCAACTTAATTTCTCTATACCAATTTACTTTGTTGTGAAATTGGAAATAAATAAATAAATTAACAAAAAATTATTAAATAATACACTTTTGCATAGTAGAGTTCTTCCATATTGTGCTTCCATTTTCAATGGCAATGAACAAGAACAACACTGTGAATGATGGTAAGTGGGGGCACATTAGCTTAGAAAAGGAATTGAGAGGGACTGGATGAAAATGTCAAAAGTAAAGGGACCAACAATGTCATTAACCCTGTGATTTTGCCATTATGTGAAATTTTTTTTGTCATTTATACAATCAATGTCTTTGGTTCTAAATTTATACTCTTCTTTTGCAGGTGTTTTTGAGAACGTAGGAATTCAACCAGATGTACAACGGATTGGTAAATATAAAAGTGCCGGGGATCAACTTACTCGAAAAAGTATGTCTAAAGAAAATTGTGAGATGCTGACTGCAATTCTTGATAACATCTATGGGAATTGGCTGGATAAAGTTTCTTCGACAAAAGGTTTTTTTTTTTTGGTTTAATCTTCGGGTTAGACTTGTTGTATTAATTCAAATATACAGTACTAAGCCTTGGTTCCAAACTTTGGGCTCAATTTTATGGTTCTAACTATAAATTTATGGGCTTCTGCAAACTTTGTATCAGGAAAGAAAATAGAAGACATGAAGAACTTCATTAATGAAGGTGTCTATAAGGTAGAAAGGCTGAAAGAAGAGGGCTTGATAACAAACATGCACTATGATGACGAGGTATAGACTTCATCCTTTTTTGCTGTTTTCTCAAATTTGGGACAAGTACATTCAAAAGAATCGGTTCCTGCTAAATCTTTGCATCACTGCAAATTCATATATACTTGGTAGGGTGATACAGCCCTTTTCTTCTGGGAGGCTCAGTGATTCTCTCTTTTCGTCCATAATAGTATTAAAGTTCGTTTGTCATCGCCAAAGGAAAAGGAGCGTGTTCTTGTTACATTTGACCCCTCTCAGGAAAGAAATTTGCTCAAACACACAACCGGCATGCAAGTCATTTAAGAGCATACTTATTATCTCTGTGTTGGCCTGCTCAGGACTCAGTCTCCCTATTTCTGGATGCTCTTTGGTGCTACACTTCGGGGTAGTCTTGCCTACAATTGAAAAAACAAAGAACTCCAGTCCAAAATTCTTAATAAATGTTCATTAATTCCTGTTTCTATGAATGACACCAGAGGTTGCTCCTTGAAATATGTTTACCATACACAACTTCTAAGTAAACAAAAATGAAGGGCATCTAAGGCATTCTAAATTTCTTACTAAACTTAATTAGTGAGAAAAATGTTGCAGGGTGGGTATATTTATGTGATAGAATTTTGATGCTGTCTTGGTAATACACGAATCATGCACAGGATTTTGATGCTGTCTTGGTAATACACGAATCATGCACAGGATTTTGATGCTGTCTTAGTAATACACGAATCATGCACAGGTTATCTCAATGTTGAAAGAGAAAGTTGGAGTGCAAAAGGATAAAGTTCTTCCTATGGTTGATTACAGGTAATCAACTTCTTATCGACAACTTTAGTACCGCAAAACATGCATCTTCTGGATTACATTGTCTTCCTTTTTTTTCTTTCTATGAAATTCTATCAACTAGACAATCATCTTATCCCAATCACAGTTTATATGATTTTAACATCAAATTATTGGTCCAACTTTGGGTTGGTTTGAGTCATGTTAGCTCAGCTTTTACAAATTTTTTTTTGTTCATTTTACATTCAGGGGAAAAAGCCTTACTCTATTGTCCGGCTGATATAGATCCTTACATTTCAAGGAAACTCTTGTCAAAACATTTTGTTGCATAAGCTTGAACAGTTCACAAGATTTATGCATATAAAAGTTGAGGAACTACATGTTCTTTAGTGCCATTTATACCATGCAAATATTCTTTTGAGATGCAGTTTATAGTCATATAAATGTTTGCATTTTCTCGGTGAAATATTTCAGGTGTATGCACTCTTCTACATTTGAAACTTCTCTTTCAGGATTGTTAGATACCTGTTGTTACTTGCAGTTCCCATTTCAGAAATCTCTTAGCATGTGCACGTTGTAGCTCTGCTGTTTCTCTTCAGTAGTACTGCCATGTTCTTTTCTTCTTAAAGTGATCTTTCACGTGGCTTCCTATCAATCCTACTGATGTCAACTCTTGCAAGTTGAAAGTACCTGCCAAACTCATATAAGAGCTCCCATTTCCTTTGTAACTGCAGCAAATACTCGCGGGTTAGGAACTGGACTCTTGGTTTAACAGGAGGCAGAGACCTAATAGCCATTATCAGAGCCTCTGGGAGCATCAGTCGTGTGAAGAGTCCATTAAGCTTATCTGGTTCTGGTATCATCGGGGAACAGCTCATTGAGAAGATTCGTCAGGCAAGAGGTATACCTAACCCAACAAGCTCATAATCCAATACATAATTCATTTTTCTTTTTTTCTTGTCAATGTGCATTCCAGGGTATTGTAACCTTCATATTTCAAAATAATAAAAATATAAATAAATTTATGCTATATAGCTGGACCATATTCTTTAACACAGCAGCTATTCTCTTTTTTCCTTCTGTGGGCAATTCTCAGAATTAGCCACGATGTTCTCATTTTTCATGGTATCTTGGATATTTTTGGAGAGACATTTGCATCAACTTCCCATCCTTTCCTTGATTAAGACATAATGTGATGAAATGATGTTAGATCTGCATGTTTTGCATCAGCATTACAGGGGATGAACTGTTCTATGTTTCTACTCTCCGTAGAAAACCATCATGTTTGCAGTTAGCATGTTTAGGTATGCAGGAAGAATCACAAACATTGAAGCTACAAGACCAGTTAGTTGTGTCTACTAAGGATTTGCTAATAAACCAATATTTCCTTGTAATTATTCACAAAAGTTTCAGTAAAAATAAAAATAAAAGAAGAAAAGAAGATAACATACTGTACTGTTAGTTTGCCTGATTAGTTATCAGCATTTTGGATTTTCAATTGTACAAAATTTTCTGTACAGTGACTGCTGTTTTTCTCTCTTCCTTTTTGATGTTTTTTTTTTTTTTCCAATTCCTAGAGTCGAAAAAATATAAAGCTGCTATCATCCGAATTGACAGCCCTGGAGGTGATGCCCTCGCATCTGATTTGTAAGTTTTGCTATTTTATACGTACAATATGTGCTAAGCTGATATGTATCACCTTCAGCGCGAGGAAAGTTGTTATAAAGTTACACATAAGCTTTCTCAGTGATATGATAAAAAATGTTTCTGGTGCAAGTATGATTAATTTTCTTTTGGTTATATTCTAAGCATTAGATGCATGTACAAATCCTTGTAGACTGTTTTGGTATCTCTTCTTTTGATTGAAGAAGAAATTTTATGAAGAAAGAGATGGGGAACAATACGGAAACTCCAGACTAGTATGATTCTCAAATACAATATCTTCAGGTGTCATGTAAAGATCTCCTCTGCAAACTTTAGTAACAGACATCTTAAAGAATCCTCACAAATTCCTCTGCCAAAGGAGCTGAGTGGATTTTTATTTTAAAGATTTTGGTAGTTCCCTCCATCCAAAATCACTAGATCATGACATGCATAGCAAAGCATTAGGCTTTTCTGTCTCTCTCCCTCCCAGTATCCAAGAAAACCACTGGGCCATAACACATATTCTAAAACAATATCTAAAGAATTTCTGTGCTGTTGCAGTTATCAAGTTTTATGTGCAATTAACTGGACAATCCCTGTTTGACGGGCATATCTTGTCACACTGTTTATGCATGACAATTCCCTTTTCATTTATATCGAAAACATATATCTTAAAATTTATTATGTTTTTGATATGTATCCAGGAATATACAAGAAGTATCAGATATGGCTAGAAGGCCCAAAAAACTTCTTTAAAAAATTTGGAATAATGAGAAATAGAATATGTCATGGCTCAATAAGTAGGCATCCACAGAAACGTTTCCTTCATAGGCGCAGCTTTGTGATAGAGGTTCCAATGCATGTAATTCCGAGGGTAGAAGGGAATTGAGCATGTGAATGTATTAGTGATTCCATAGCTACCATACTTTTTTCTTACGCATCTCTCCATTCCTGTGCAAAATACCTCCTAAAAGGCCTCTAAACATAAGGTCTTTTCATCACATTCATGCATCTATTTCACCAGTACAGGCTACCAATCTGTATTTCCCAAAATACCTCCTACAGCATGTCTTCAAACCAGGTCAAGGAGTTGTTGAGATGCTTATGTTGCAGGTTGGGTGAAGGGTTTTTGTTTAGATGCTAATCTTGTGGGAAGGAACTTACAACGTTTCATGATGTCAGCGTACGAAGTCATGCTAACAGGGGATTCTTTATTTCTTTTCCCTTGGAAGTGCTCCTTTTGTCCCTTCAGGAAAACGTTAATGACAGAATGAGTCTTACACTCGCATCCCTTCAGTCAACAGTAAAGACTAGTACAAGTGAACAAAGACAAGGAACATATATGTTTAGTTTATCTGCTGTGTATTGGAATATAGCTGAATAAGCATAAGAGGGACGCTCCAGATGCCAATGTGGCAACTAAGCATGGTTTTAGCACAATCAGAAATTCTTAAATGCATTTCTATCAGCTTGCGTGGTATTGGATTGCCATGTGTCATTGTTGGCAGAGCGGAGAAATTTTCCTGTAGACTATTTGAGGCGAATCTTTTGTTGTTAGGCATGTCAAGATACAGGGCAACTTGTTTATTTTAGCCAATATGAATCATCTGTGGATAGATATTATGGATGTAATAGTTTGTTCTGTCCTTTTGTTGCGTCAGGATAGAAGGAAAAAAAAATTGAAAACCAACAATGAAAACTTGTTAATTTGATGTTCTTTGTGTACAGAATGTGGAGGGAAATCAGACTTCTGGCTGAATCAAAACCTGTGATTGCATCAATGTCTGATGTAGCAGCAAGTGGAGGATACTATATGGCAATGGCCGCAGATACCATTGTTGCAGAAAATTTGACCTTAACTGGGTCAATTGGAGTTGTTACAGGTCAATTGGAGCTCTCTCTCTCTCTCTCTCTTATATATATATATATATATATAGAAGCTATCCTTGCAAAATGATGAGGTTGGTTTGAATCACACATTCCTTTATACATTCTTTTGGGTTTCATTCGTATCTTTACTAATGTCTTATGCAGTGTGTTAAAGTAAAAAAAATATATATATCTAAGCTGGTTGTGTCAATTTAACTTCAGCATTGAGATTGGGCATTCTTTTGGATCTTTCTGTTGGTCTTAGTTCATTGAAATTGTTGCTTGCAGGGAAGTTTAGTCTTGGTAAACTGTATGAGAAAATTGGCTTCAACAAGGAGATCATATCAAGGGGTAAATATGCTGAGCTCCTTGCAGCAGATCAGCGACCTTTAAGGTGAGAGCTTGTGTCCTTGTCATAACGATTGTGGTATGAGTCCTTTAAAAACACAATTGGATGTCTCTGAAACTTGGTTAAGACTAGATCTGAGATAACAGGCGTTGTTTAAACAGCTGTTTTCAACCTTATGCCTTGCTGGCATATGATACCTCAAAGGCTTCTCTTTTCCGGAGAAGCTCACAGAATTGTGTCTCTACTACCTGCTGGCTTGTCATTTCATTTTGTGGTATTTGAAGAAACTTAACTATTGTTGGTTTCTACAGGCCAGATGAAGCAGAACTTTTTGCCAAGTCTGCTCAGAATGCTTATGAGCAATTTCGAGATAAGGCAGCATTTTCAAGATCAATGCCAGTATGTTTGATTTTAATGTTTGGTTTAGATGAAATAAAGTTCCTAGAAAAAAAAGATACAAAGAAGAATGCCTAATTAAAAGGAATGACAAATGTGCTGCCAGGTGGATAAGATGGAAGAGGTTGCACAAGGCAGAGTCTGGACAGGTCAAGATGCAGCTTCGCGAGGTTTAGTGGATGCAATTGGTGGGTTTTCTCGTGCTGTTGCTATAGCAAAACAGAAGGCCAATATACCCCAGGACAGACAGGTTAGTCTGAATTTTTACTTTTGTTGTTAGGATGGATCCCTGTGTTGGTTAGCACATGTTGAAAGAGAACTAACTAGCTTCAAATTGATTACCACAAGATATCAATGAGATTCTCCATGATGTCAAGAACTTTTGTCTGTCAGCCTAGTGTCATGAATTTTAGGCCACCGACACAGGGCTTAATACAAATGAGGTCTACTTGACAGCCCTATCTCAGAAAATACTTTACATACAATCAGTAGAGTACAGCATAATGCAATACTCGTCTCTCAAATGGATTCTTAAACAGCAAGCAATTGAGTATTAGGACATATTATCAATGCTAGTCATGAAAATGTCTTTGGTAAAGGTCTAGGAGGTCTTGTTAACTAGAAGAAATGTGCAACTAGCAGTTGTTTTACTTTTCCTTTGGTTGTTTTATTGTAAGAAATTAGATCATATGTGACTAATAGATACTGGGCATGTTTTCGTATCTTAAGTAAGATCCAACCTGACTCTATAGCTTGCGTTGTGTAGGTAATGCTGGTTGAACTATCAAGACCATCTCCTACGTTACCAGAGATCCTAAGTGGCATAGGAAGTTCGGTGGTTGGTGCAGAAAGAACCTTAAAAGAATTGCTACAAGACTTGGCATTTTCCAAAGGAGTTCAAGCCCGGATGGATGGTATTCTATTCCAGGGACTGGAGGAGGCTTCTTATGACAATCCCATCTTAACTTTGATAAAAGATTACCTTGGTTCTCTCTGACCCTACATCTCTACCTTCATCTTGATTTCCCCCCACTCCCTGAATTTACCTTACAGTTGATCATTACCATGCTTCTATAAATGGTCTGGTGATTGAAGGATAGCTGGTCCTTTTATAAAATATTGGTTTACAGATTCTTGTAAAATTGGGATCATCCAACTCGTCTCTGTTTTGGTGGTTTGGATCAGCAGATGTCTTGAGAGAAACAAATGATTTCCAAAGATACAAGGGGCCTATCTCGGTAGGATTAGCAGTGAAGAGGTCCGCTGTATCTTTTGCTTTTTCTCCCCAGGGTCAAATGTAAAGAACTTATTTACATGTTCAGGTTATAGAAGAATCAAAGATCAGAGCTTCCAACACATCACGTGTTATTATTTCCACAGGGATCAACATTTATTATTCCCTTGCTTTCATGGTGCTAGTTATGCAGAACCATAGTATGTGTGTGTTTATATATACATGTTAAATTTTGAAAGTAAACAATGACAAATCATAACTTGGACCCGTTAGACTTTTAAAATACATTTTGATCTCTAAATCTTATGACTCTGTATTTAGGTCCCTAAATCTTATTATTATTATTATTATTGAAATCTTGATATATTTACTTAAGTCTTAAAATGTGGAAGATATTACTTGTTGCGCTAATCAATCTTAAAGCTATTCATATTGTTGTTATTCAATTTTGGCCCATTAGTTTTTAATTTAATTTTTACAGGGTTTAAAATGTAAAATTAAAAGATCAGATATTTATTTCGATGAAAAGTGTGATTTGTGAACTAGCGTGAAAATTAAGGACTACAATGTACTTTTGTCATTCTATCTTTATCTTCAAGATAATCCCTATCTTCAAGATAATCCTTATCTTCAAGATAATGATAGTTATCTGCTTTCAAATTTGATTCTTAATCAAATTCAAACTTAAAAGAAGAGAATGAGTTTGATTGCAACTTGATTTCTCACATTGCGAAGGGACTCTTGCACTATAAATACAGATCTTAATGTATGCAAAAGAAGGAGAGAGAAACCCTAAAAAAAAAAGACCCCAAGAGGAGGCCATTACCAGAAACCCTAAAAAAGAGAAATATAAAAAAGGAAGGGGGCGACGAACCCTATACTAGCCGCCGCCCCTCTCAACCCCTTTTTTTTAAGCCCAGTCTCCCCTGACTTCGCCTCTAGCAGCTGCACGCCTAGGTAAGTTTCCTTCCTTCCTTGCTAAAATAATTAACTAGTTACTGTTGCATGCATGCGTGAACCATTCACGCATGGCTAGGTTAGATCCAGCCCCAAAAAGAAAAAAAGAGTGGGCTAAGTCTGGGCTTTAGGCTTAGCCGACTCAAATTGTGTTTGCTAAGGGTGTACTTGGCAAAACACACCCTTATGCCTTGACTATAATTTTTATGCCCATTCTAATTTGATATTTGACCAAACGAACCCCTTTTCAATAACAGAAAATTCCAAAAATATTTGGGGCATTCGTTAATTTATTTGTGGGCCCCTCGCACTTTGTTTTATTTTTTTTCTTTGTGTTTGTATTTTTTATAGATGTGCTCAATCTGTAGACTATTACTGTTAAATGCAAATATGTCGTGCAATGTTTTTTTTTACTTCCATCTAAAAAGGGCAAATAATAATAAAGGATAAACAAGAAAAAAATGACGTAGAAAATTTCTTCTCCAAATTCATTTTTTGTGAAAATATTCACTGATGTCAAAGCCAGGAGTATCGTATTTTTTGGATTTGTGCGATATTTACCAACGCCAAAGTTGGAAATATTCGTAGAAATTGTTCACTGACGCCAGAATCAGGAACATAAAAGGAAGAATAAAAAAAGGGAAAAAAAAGAGCAAATTCTTAGCAATTTTAGATAAAACCAGTAATGCAGCCTGTCTTAGATAGGACGCTTAAGGGGTGATAACATCTTCCTTTTTGCGTAACCAGTCTCGTACCATAGAATCTCTGTTGACCAGTTAGGGTTCCTAGTGACCATAATACTAGGCGGCGACTCCTTGAACAAGACCTTTTTCCCTAAAAGAACAAGATGCCAGATACTATTCTTTTTCAATCGAGATATTTTTTAATTGGTCGCCGCGATGTCCGGGTGTGACAAAATGATGCCTCCACTGGGGAACTTAGGACTAAACTTTGCTATTTGCCTTTTTTATTGCTAAACTATATTTGTCGTACTGTTTTTTTTCTCCTTGTTGTGGCTATGTTGAGTTTATCAAGTTTTATATATTTATTTTTGCTCTTTTTACTGTTTTAGCATGCATTGTTTTTCATGTTTGTCATGCATATATATTGGATATGGATATGGATCTAAGGTTTTCACGCATCACTTATCTCATTTTTAAAATACGTGTGGTATCAACTTTAAGATAAGTGGATGAGTAACGACACCGCAATGGCTTTAGCCTGGGTAAGGCTCGCGAAACTATCCAACTCTCGCATGATTGTTTGCTCGACAGTGGTCGATATGCCGAACTGATATTACTCAGGGCCTCTATTTTCACGCTACTTGTAAACCTCATATCAACCTTTCGAGGATGATCACTGAGCATGCAAAAGACCTTTGAGACTAGATAGCAAAATTACCCTGATGCATTTAAATGACTAGAACCTATCATTTAGGTTGATCCCTGTGTAATTTTACTGAGATAAGCTTAAAAGTGTAAGCATTCTTCTTAAAGGGCTTTCGGGTGACATAATGGTTACTATTCCTAAGATAACAATCGTTGAGTATAGACTCAAGTTTGAATCCTTGCAAATGACCGAGGGAGACTGCCCTAGACTAGATGTCGGTGAGATACCGCTACTCAAAGGCATTAGATGCATAATAAAAGGCACCGAGAATGTGGCTGAAAGCTCAGATGACAAAAGGCTAAACAGATCTCCTCTCGACATTGCAATGAATATCGGTTCGGATCTAACCACACATCCAAAGAATAACGATCGTCATGTCATAAAAAAAAACGAATCCATATCCAATATGTTATGTTCATCTTCATGCATGTTTGAACATACAATTATGAACTATCATAATACCGCACACTAGGTGAAATATAGGTCCCCCATACTTATAACACTCGACTGCAAAAAAAAAAAAGGCAAATGGAAAACGAAGAAAAAAAAGCCCATTTGAAAGCCTAACACCGACAAGAGATGGAAGGTCTTAGAGAAGAAGAGTAAGGCTTACTAGCCTACTCGAACAGGCCTTGAGATCTAAACCTGAAGAAGTAAAAATTACAGCCTAGCCTGAACCTATGCTCGTAAATCCATAGAATCTAAGGGCAAATGGGGTGTCTCAACAAGCTATGTATTCCTAATTTGCTCAACCAGCATATCCCATAAGAATGTCATCTACCATTGACCTTACAAAGAAGGAATCTCAAAAGAACAAGATGGTAAAAGAAGATGGCTTGGACAAATGGGTTGCCCTGGAATAAAGGCTGATGGCATTTAAGGGATCTACCCTATTTGACTATATAAAGGTTGCTGAGATGTGTTTGGTACCTAACGTAGTCATTCCTAAGAAGTTTAGGGTGCTAGAGTTTGTCAAATATACAGGAACTTAATACCCTGTAACTCAT